>JAUMJM010000008.1:2602500-3322500 GCA_033558235.1 Neomorphus geoffroyi
TTGTTGGAATGTGTCATCTATGACCTCTGTTAAAAGAATAAAGGTTTTGAGTATTTTTGAAAAAAAAATATGTTAAACAACTTTAAATTTCTTTTAATATTGTAAGTTGGAATTGTCCTACAGTCATCTGTGTATTAGCACAATCCTTATCTTTACAGATCACCTTGGTTGCTACGGGGTGGACAGTAGCTCTATCAATAGGCTCAAAAATGTGCTTTGAAGCTTTGGGGATGAATTATGCACAGGGAAGACAAATTGTAAAGAGGCTAAAAGAAAGCAGGGAGGACTGGTTTTAAGTTGCTGTTCAGACTGGCTAACATGACTTGTTCTGTCAGCATGGCATGACATGAACAGCTCTTGTGAAATACTTTGGGTATGATATGACTGTTCAAATTACCTAGCAGTGAAGGAGGGATATTTTTCCATTTTTCCCTTTCTTAGTAGGAAGGAAAATGACCAGCTCTATAGACAGTGCTGTTAAGAGATGCATTTATTCTCAAGGACCAAAAATGGAACATTTGCCTTTTTTCTTTCTACAACACTCTTTCTGGCCATGCAGTTTTCTTGAAGGAGTCACATATCCAATCCTTTCAGCTCAAAGAAAAATTGCAGCATTAATGACTAATGAGTTAGGGCTTTGCATGCACAAGTAAGGTATTAAGAATATCATGGAAGGCAGCTGAAAATGCCCAGATGATTGTGGCTCTGCTGAAAGGATAAGAAGTTTGTAAAGCTCAAAAAAAGATAAAAAAATTGAAAGTATTTGGTAACATAGAATGAGATTGCTGCTAATTTCTTCTCCTTTTACCATATGTGTGGGTGCAGCACAGAGATCTTTTATTTTTTTTACTTTTTCTAAATGTTGTTTAATACTAACACAAGCTAGGGACGCAAAAAGAGCATAAAAATGTGCTCCCAGCTGGAAAAGCGTACTCCATTGTGTCATCATTATATCCTTTCTGGGTCACCTTGTAACCAAACCCATTGAGCTGTTAGTTAACATATCTGTGAGCTAGAAGTGGTAGAAAAAGCTGTATAGCAGTAAGTGGTTTCAAAATCGTGGGTTATTTGGAAGAGCCATGTAATTTACAATGAATTTGTTTTTCTTCATTTGAATACCTCTGTGGGAATAAGTTTGCATGCGGTACAGATTGTATGCACAATTAGTCACTGCAAAGGATTCACAGTTACATTTCCCAAGTTTTTAAGGTACTTACTTTATAAATCAGCATGGAGAACGTTACAGGAAAAAAAAAAAGAAGAAAGTTACAGGGAAACAAATGTTTGGTTTTGAACTGCTGGCATCCGAAGGTACACAGGTAGCTATAACATAGGGATTGTCATTTTGGGTTTAGAGAAAATGAAGGAAAATAAATCCAGGGTGTTGTCTGCTTCTTTATTTTCCTTTGCATACATTGCTTTTCAGATTTTGAAGTGTGTGAGCAAAAGATTTGTACATAGGATTTGTATTCTGCTTTTAAACCTATGCTATACGAAAGAAAATGGGTTATACACAGGCTTGCAAGGTATCTGGGAGAGAATAGGAAGCTGTTTCTTGAAGTGGAAAGCACTCCTTTGGTTTTTTTTTTAAGCATGCTTAGTTTTGAAATCTCCCTGTGAAGTTTCCATGCTAATTGTGTCAAGAATCTGAGAAAGTAAATGTTGTAAGTTTAAAAGACGGAAGTCATTAAAAGACAGACATCAGAAATTACTGATAGCTGCAACATTTCAGAATTCAAAGCTGAAGACCAGAAAGAGAAATAATAATGATGTATAAGCCTATGTAAATTTGACTACCTATGTATCATCTAATTATCGTCTGTGTTTTGTTAAAGGCTCCATTACACTGTGTCTCCTCATGCAAAATGCATAACTGCAAAAGAACACTTTTTAGATGCTCAATGTTTAGGAGGGGCAGTAGGGAAACCAACTTGGCATGCTTATTTTTTTTAGTTCAGAGTCTCCATGGAGTTGTACATGCTCTCCTATTAATTCTGTTTAATATGGACAGAAAACATTTTTCCTGTAAACATTAATTAAAAACTTAGCCTAAGCTTCTCAAGGTGCTTTTTCAATTTTGAGGTGCCCTTTGTCATCTGGTATTTGGTAATGACCTCATCTACTCAGAGTTATAAAGAGCTCCCGCTTTGACATGTTCCTGAAGCTCCTGTGAGAGGACTGAAGGCACATGCCCAAAGTATCAAACAGATAAGAGTATTACATCTTCTCCCACGAGAAAATAGTACCTATAGGTAAGAGAGGATGGGTTTGAATTTTGTAAAGCGAGCAGTTACCTATGTGTTCATAGCATAAATAAGAACTCTTTATTTAGCCCTATAATAATCTTTAGAAAACAATATTTTAGGGTGCAGTTGCATAAAACCCTCCTTCACTTTTTTTCTATGATCTTAGTGTAGATGTGAGGCTACGTATTTATAAACGGAGATACAAACTCTGTGCTTCGGAGTTTGTCTGGTATTGTCAAAATAAGTTGTACTTGGCTTTGTTAAATAAATCGTGCTAAAACTCAACTACTTAAAGTTTTGTGTGAGTGCTTGGAATTCAGTTAGTGGAAGAAGAAGACCCCAGAAGTCAGCCCTTATCCACAGGAATGTCCCAAGTAACTTAACTATGTTTAGCCAACAAGATACCCCTGCAGTTTTATGGGGACTTCTAAACAAATAATCTATTTTACTACCAGCAGTTCAGAGAAGCTGTTTATCAAGGGTGGCAATAAACAAGTGGGTTACAAGTACATGATGCTTTCTTTGCATCAAACAACAGAATGCATTTCTGCTTCTGCAGAATTGACTTGAGATGTTCTAGTAAAGCAGTGCATCCAGAGATACTGATAAGCGTAAATCGTCTGTGTCCTTTTCAATAGGCTATGATCAAGCAACAATGCTGTTGATAGTTTCCAGTGCTATTCTGGAACTACATCATAATTACTAAACAAAACCAGATTTCAAAAAACTGTACATCAGCTATTGTATTAAATCTTTAACAGGAAAAGGGTAGTAAGCTGAAAAAACCCTGTCTGCACAGCTTTATGTTTAAATGGTCACTTTGGGCATGCTAGGGCAATGCAGCATGTGGAAGTCTGGTTTTCTATCTGCTGTTCTAAGGCCATGTTACGTTATAACAAAGCATTCATTCCCAATGCCTAAAAATCTTGCACCCTTTATCACTGACATCATGATCCATTTCCTTCGTGCATCCATTCAGAGCTCTATTATCAATCTGTAACTTTGTAAAATGACTGAAAGATGGTGATGTTTCAGGGTTTTTTTTACCATAAGCTTTTTTCCTTTCATTTCCTTCCTTTACTTTTTATTTCTTCCAGTATTATACATGGTGTGGGCCTGGTCTTCTGAGATTAGATGTTTGTTTTCACTTAAGTACCTAGAGAAGTTCATGCCATAAAGCCTTAGCCAGTGGAAGAAATTATTTTTCCCAGGTATATAAGTCTATAAGTCTATCACACTAAAGCAGATTTCTCTTTTGTATCAGAGAGATACAGCCTTCAAAGTGACGGAGGCAAATAAAAGCCTTTTGATAATAATCTACTTGTAGTGGATTATTAGATACCTGTTTAAAACATTTCATTTTGAGTTTGAGTATTTTCTTTTTTTAGCTGTGAGCCGATGCATGTTGATACGTCATTGTCTGAACTGCTGAGGAGCTCCTATCTGCAGGTTTCTCACTATAAACATCATTTTTCCCTCCACATCTTGGCATTTTCTACAGTAAACTTTCTTTCTTCCCGGCATGGACTTAGCCCACTCCAAGCAAGACCAGGATCAGAAACAAGTGTCACTGCAGGGAAGTTCTTCACCCATTGCTGCAATAATGCAACTCATCTTTTCCATAGCAATTTTCTTTCTTGACAACTTCTAACCAAACTCAGTTTGAGGTTTCTCGAAGAGTAACCAGACCTTTGCCATCTCTCTTCACGTGACACTATGCCCCTGGGCAGGCTGCTTCAACTCCAGGAAGAGCTGTTTCTGCCATTCTGTTGCAAGCAGAGACAGCATCTGCTGAGAGGATGAAGATGACTGGGCACACAAAGCAGATCCTCTCGTTTTAAGCTGACAGGGTTGTAAAGTGCTTTTGGTTTTTTAGACCTTCTAATAAGCAGTTGCACTTTGCTTTCTGAGGGTGGAGCACTGCCAGAAATGCTGAGTGATAGTGTTTAGTTCACTTGCATTGATCTCTGTCTATGGTTTTAAATGCCTAACCTTGAAATGAGTGGCCTGGATACTTAATTCCGCAGTTAAAACTATGTCACACACATACTTTCTACAGAATAAGTTTCACCTTTATCAGTCTTAGAAGCATTTATGATTAATTGCTGCCAGCATTTTAGGAACGTGTGTCATTCTGTATTTGTGTGGTTGCAGAGTTGAAGCAATGATAAGTTCCTTTTCATTATCAACTGTAGAAATATTGATGTAGCAAGTACTGACTTCCCGCCTGGCAGGTTGCTGGCAAACGGCATTTACATTCTGGACTTTCCAGGTGCTTCTTGATTACTTTGCTGACCAGAAGAATTTGCAGCCTGCACTTCCACTGTCTCTGAAGCATCTGTCCTTGTATGAAATGCCACTGGAACAATTAGAGAGCAAAAAAGAGCTGAAAGCTGAACTAATTCTTTTGATGGTTACCTAGATTTTTGTTGTTGCAAATCGCTGTCCTACTGTAGTCCCACAGCAACTAATCTGTAGCGCAGGTACAGCATAGCTTTAATTTTGGCATTCTGAACTGTTAAAAAACCTGCTCAGTCTTCCTCAGCACTGCTGAGAGCTGTTTCTTGGCTAACTTGGAATTTCTAAGATTTGAGATAGTGAAAGGAAAATCAGTCGCCAAATATTTAACATGATGTAACTAAATACCAAGTGAAGAATCACACAGAAATAACTTGATATTAATTTTGCCAGTGGGAACAAAGGAACTAAGTTTAATTGGTGTAAATTCTATTTGTTAGGATTATTAGCATTTCTAACTGGCAAGTTTGTAAACTGTGTTTCCAAACCTGCAAAAATGCAAGCATCTAGAATATTTAATTTTGCCAAGAGCCTTCTGAGAGGGCACTGTTAAGAAGCAGTAAGATGATGATGGCCAAAGCAATGGGGCCTCGCTTATCAGCGAGGAAATCTTGGCCCTATTAAAGTCTGTGTCTAGTCTCTCCTTTAAGTCAGTAGATTTAGGGGTCAGCTTTAGGTTCTGGATCAAAGCTGGTATTTTCTGCCTATAGCAAGGAAAGAGAAGCTAGTGATGAGGCATCAGTGAGAGTTTTAGGAAAAAAGAGATGTCACGCAGAAAAAGCCAGTGAAAATTAGCTATCACCTTGGTGGTGAGATCTAGAGGATGGATGGATGGGAAGTTGACAACTTGCAATTTGGATACAGCTGCGTGTCCTATGGGGCAGAGCCATGTGAGCACTTGGAAACTGAATTAGCACAGTAAAGGTGAAACTTTTTTTTCTGTCCTTTTGAAGAACATTTAAGGTATATATTAATGTTTCGTGCACAAAAGATACTGAAATGTCTCCCTAGTTCCTCACATCTAGTCCACAGTATGGGCAGTGCCAAATCTATCACCTTAGTGACAGGAAATGTGTTTGCTAGGAGATTATCATTTCAAAAGCTCATGGTGTTATACATAATGTAGTAGCAGGACTTGATATCGGTGTTGCTTAAATTAGGAAAGCAAGTGGCCAACAGATTTCTACTGTGATCTTCCAATTGCATCCCTACAGGAAAAAACAGCCCTGAGAGGTGCTGGAAGTAGCTGGAAAGCTCCTGGTGAAATATCTAGATTTTGTATGCTGAAAGGATAGTTTTCCCTCTCTCTTTCTTCTGCTTATGTTGGATTTGCACCTGACTAAACTCTTTTGTGCTGAACATACCTATCTGCATCTGTGCTTTGTTTCTGTTACACACTTCACAAAAATTGATTTTTTTCCCAGTCTGCAGTTTTTAAAAAAGCTGTCATTGTTTTCAGCTGTTATGTGACTGATGCTGTTCTTGGGTCAGTCCAACAGCAAGTCACAGGACCAAGTTACTGGGCCCCATTCGGTTGCAATATACTTTGGAAGTAAACATGTCTATTTTTCTGTATGACATTTTATTCTATGGTGCCTAGGGATGCAATTATTTCAAAAATTTAAGTCTGAAATTAAAAATAGCATTCTTTTTGTTAACTTCAGCCTTTGTGGAAAATAAATAAATACTTACGTATGCAATCAGGTCAAATAGTGTTCCTGAGAATACATAGATCTCTTTTTTAAAAAAGAATAAAATATAATAAAATAAAATAAAATAAAATAAAATAAAATAAAATGCCTTAAAAATTCATGCTTAGCAGAAGGACAAAAATATTGGATTACAACATACACAGGTCTAAGTATAAAATAGTGGTAGACGCACTATTAAGACTGGTCCCCAAAAAAACACACAAAGCAGTTAGGATGAAAGAGATAAAAAATAGTGCACAACACCCCAGCTTTTGCCCATAGCTGAAGCTCATGTTACTTCCAGCACTCTCTGACACAGCACTTCTCATACAGAGTACTGAAATCCTCCCAAAATGGGAGGAAGTAAATTTCTCTCTGAAAAAATGTAATTCTTCTTAATAAGTTAAGCACTAAGCTACAATGCTTACCAATGATGCAATAAAGCTTACACCTCCTTGTCACATATTAAAGGAAAAGCCGTATGTTGTAAGTTATAGTCCACGTTAGATTAACTCTTTTGTCTGCTTTTTATGCATGTGTAGATCTATGCAAACATGAAATGCTTTATACTTTCATAAAACTTAGCATACAGAGATTCCAGGAAGTTCTAAAATTGAAATGAATTAGTAACTTGATGCAACAATCCATCTCTCTAGATTATGACAAGTTTTCTAGGAAAACCTTAAGAAATTGCATTAATATAGGGATCACTTTAATGAGAACAAAAGTCCTAGTTTGGTGTCACATTTTTCCTTAAAATTTAACTGTAAGTGCTTATAAAAAGTACTGAAACTGAAGCGTAAAAACTCAATTTGGCTTGAGAAAACTGTCTTTCATCCTCTATTATTCTTTAAATTGAAATAAAATGTTAATTTCTATGAATTAGTATGTAAGGAAGCAAATGTTATTGTGCAGTTAAAACAGGTTCAGGGTATCTGTGTGAAAATCCCACTGGCTACAGCAAAATCCTCTCTGCGGGGCATTGCCCACAGCAGCCCTGTAAGGGGTAGGGTAGTGCTTACATGCAGCTTGGACAAAGGTACCGGTCCCCAGGCTTACCCATGAAATGAGTGGAAAACTGTGAGCAAACATTAGGTTTTGTAGAAGGGATGCAGCCTTTTCCTCTGTAAATAAATGCTTGTCCACGGTGGCAAAGATGCTCCTTCAAGAATGTCCAAAATGCCCTCTCAGACTTACTTAGAATCAAGTTCTTTTCACAGCAATATCATTAGAAGAAACACAATATAGAGAATAAGAGTTTTCATGGATCTGAAATTTATTCTTTGGAGTAATTCACAGCTTACTGAGCTGAGGATTTGGTTCTCAGTTGTGTGTGTTCTTTGAGGAAGAATAATAAGATGGTAATACTTGTCATTCATTTTTATTTAACAGAGTAGTGAAGAGTTTTTGTTAGCAGAACTCGGGAAATGAGCAATCTTGTTAACTTGTCCTGCTCTTCAGTTGTTTTTGTCATTGCAACACTGACTTACTAAGGACGGAAAAATAAAAACCGACTTAGGATAATGTAGTCTATAGATTACTTTACCTGAGGAGTTAATTTATTCCCGTTGTGAATGGATCCTAAAAAAATGTATGCTAATTGACTGATAGACATTTGTTTTAAAGAAAATAAAAATGAGGAAGATAAAATTATGATATTAAAAGGGAAAAGAAATATAATCTATTTTTAATTATTCAACAGTATTTAGGGGTGATCAATCATTGCTGGTATTACCAAAGCAAAGACAAAATATTTAGTCTAACACTGTAAAAAAATTTCCAGATGCTCAAGTCAGATCATGGATCCTTTTTCTTTCGTTCTTGCATTCTACTGAATTTTACATTACCTGTCGACATTCCTAACAAAGTAAGAAACTTCGCAGAAGAGAAATAATTTGCAAAGTAGTCCTGTCATTATGTATTATCCTTATCTGTAACTTTTTACTGTCATATCTGTTTTTCAAAATAATGCACTGAATGATTTATTTAATGATCTTTCCAGTTATGGCATGTTCACGTTATTTCCCACAGCTTCTGTGAGGAGCACTCACTGCTTGTCCTATGGAATTGCCAGCTACTTAACATTGCTGTAGTTGTTTCTGCATCAGCCTGAATGACTCTCAGACCCACAAACCATTTTCGATATAGTCCTGGGAACGCTTCCTTATTTTTCCTGTGTTTACATATTTGAACAAACCCACGGAAGCAGAGCAAGCATCTTCCCTCCCCTCCTTTTTAAATTTATTATTCTTCCTAAGACTGAAAGAATCTGATTTAATTTGTTACACAAAACTGCTGAATTTTTAGAACCAAATATCCTTATCTATCATTGCAACATGTATAGAAGCACAGTGCCTTGGACAGAGCATGATGACCCTGATGGGTTCTTTTACTTGGTTTCAGTGATTTTTTACATTGAGTGTTCTGTGGGAGATGTGGAGACATGTCATGTCCTGGGGCAATCCCTGCAAGACTGCAGGTTGCTAAAATGTGGAAAAATAGTAAAAGCCATGAAATATATCTGTGGGTTATGCAGCTTGCCAGAGGACTTTGATAAGATGCTTCTCAGTTGTTGGGTATCTTTTTAGAGGAAAAGTTTACAAAAGTAGAATCTGCACTTCCCTTCCTGGTGGAAGATGGGAGTGGAGATGGTGGAGACGGCTAAAGTTGGGTAATATTGATTATGTAAGTTGAGCAATATTGATTATGTAAAACAGGGATCTGACCCATAATTATTAGTGTTTGCATAATCCTTTAAAAATGGATTTTCAGCAGCATAAATGGCTGCTTGTTCCTTCTCTTCTAAACTCCAGTAGCAGCTCCAATTGACTGGTAGAGATTTTGTTGGTAAACTGGCGGTTGACTTTTGCCTGGGCTGGAGCAACGAAATCAGAGTTTGTTCTGTGGCTGGCACATTATCATACTCAAGGGTAATCTTGTGTCCCCCTCAGCGAGATGCCTTTCAAGCCTCACTGGGCTGAAGACTGGAAGATCAGTTTTCTCCTAACTAACTAGCTTAGGGTTTAGGTAGTTGGTTTTCTGAGGGCTTTAAAAATAAAATACAATTGTAAATCTGACACAAAGTCAGTGTTAGTTGTTTGCTTTTCTGCTCTAGGCTGTTCGTGAGAAGCATCAAATGTATTTATCTCTAAAACATTTGGAAATGAGATGCTGTAGCAGTTCATGTTTGTAGCTGGAATTAGTAAATATACAGGCACTGTTTAAGCTCTCAAAATTGCCAAAGTCATCATAGTATCTTCACACAAGGACAGCCTTACAGCCTCATGCTTTGAGCTGTTTGAAACATCAAATTAATCTTTAAGGCCTAATTCCCTTTGAGCTCAGATCTCTGTGAAACAGAATAACCACTGTGGATGCCTCTGGAGACCTTACGAAATGTTACAGAGGTCATCAGGCTTGACTTTTCGTAAGGTGAACCACACAAGGGCTGTGGGCACTGAACAAGCTGCTTGTGTGGCTCATCAGCCACAGTAGACTTCGCAGGGCACTGGTCATGAAATCTAGTGGGCAGCAGCAGCTGAATATGGCCAAGGCTTCAGCAGGCAGGTGGACCACAAATCTTGTAGGGCATTATCTTCCTCAGTGCTTCATGAGAAACCATGCTGGGCTTTGACTGGACTCCAGACCTCTGCACAGGCTGCTGCTCAGACCTAAGGAATCAGATCAGAACTCAACATGCTTGGAGAGCTTGACTTTGGGGCAGACCTGTGGCCATCATCTAGCATACTGTTGTTTATGATACTCCCTTTCTAAAGCGTACACAAAAAATAACAGTTTATAGTATGATAGCTGAAGTCTTGTCTGAGGGAGACTGGTGCAGCAGGGGGAGGAGAATTGCTTAGTGTGAATGTGAGTATTGATAAATAGGCTTTGTTTTCTAGGACAGGCCCCTGAGTATGATCAAATCTTAAAAAGTTGGAAATTAAATCCTATTTCTTTCTTTTCCCCTCTCAGCCAAATGCAGAGCCACTTTTTCATGAGTGCTGAAGTTGTAGTTTCTCTGACTTACCAAATGGATCTGTGCCAAGGCAGATAGCAAGATGAACATGGTAGCTAATCTTCCCATTCATACCTCCCTCCTACTCGTGTCTGTAACCTTTCAATCCAAGCAGCGCAATTGCAGCGTAAAAGTTTCCCTTATAATAACTTAATTTAAATTTAGGCTGTGCTAAAAGTACAAAGGTCAAAGTATTTTCAATAGCACAGGGGGAACTCATACAAAATAAAGCCCTTAAAGCTAACTTTGTAGGTGTATGCTGAATTCATTGTGCAGGAATGATCAGTCCGGCACTGATGGGCGACTATAGGGTTGTGTTGCAGAGGTATGATAATCCTGCTTTTAAGGACACATCTTGGGCTGGAAGTAATTGATAGCTGCAAGGCTGGTATGGGCTTACAGCTGTGACCTACAACATACAGTTAATTCCTAGTTGCTGTTTGACTGCCTGTCATTCAGACGCTGCCTATATGAACAGCCAGTGTTTTACACAAACTGAAAAAAGTGCAGTAAGGAAGAAGTGCATAATTGAACATTACTATTGTAATCACGCTCTGCTGCCGTTAAGGTTTAGAAACTAACAGGCAACTCTCTCCATTTAGATATTTCATAGATGTGCATATTGCTCTTGCTTGTTCTCGCTCTCTCACCCACTTGTTCATAATCTAACTCATTTTACAGGTTTTAGACAGCTTTTGATCTGGGTAGCTTGGTTTGAAAGTTTCTGTTAACCAAATCAGAGTGGAATAATGAAAAATTACAAGCTCGATTGACTATGGCTCAAGTTGTGCCACAGGAAATGACATTTTCTATGTGCCTATGTGTTAAAGCCAAGTGATACAAGGATGTCTTCATCCGGCTCATTTGGGTAGTGGCTGACAGTGGCTTCATCATTTGCTTGTTTGCTTATGATTAGGAGCACAACCTGTTCGAGAGTATAAGCAGGTAGGTCTTTCTTTTCCTCCCTGAAGACTCAAATGGCAATGAGTCATTTACTACCGTTACCACACAAAATCAATTAAATGAATGAAATTTACCACTGTCTTGACTCCCTCACCTCCTTGTGTACTGGCCTGTTGCAGTTAGTTGCGTTAGGCTACTGTTGTTTTCATTCAATAAGACTCCTGAGCTCTGGCCGGGGCCAACGTTGTTCAGTACTTGGAGCTGAGACAGGGAACTTTCTACCTCTGTTTTGCTTTTTTGAGGTCTGCTTGGCAGTTCTGAGCTGATGGCTATATGCGATGAGACAGATTATCTGCGTTTAGTTTCTGGGAACGCTTGGTCACAAATACCTATTCATAATGGATAAGTATGCCAGGAATGTAATGTGTGAATGTAATGTACTGACTGTCAGAAAGGGGCAGATCTCATGAACATTAAATGTATGGATGTGTTTTAACCATTGCAAGGATGGGACCATTCAGCTTTGGAGAAGAGCTGCATTGAGGAGGGGCTTGGACAAAACTTTGGCTTACTTTGAACTAAATTTTGTCACTTTATTGAATCAGTGTTATTCATTAGGGTTACAGATGAGTTGTGTGCCTGAAGGATAGTATATTCACAGGTATCTCAAGAGTGTTAAGTATTTTTTAGAACGATGTGACATTAGGAATTCATTCTGCAGCCACAGCTGTGGTAAGAGATAAACCAGGAGACAGAAAGGAAGGAGAGTTGTTGGAGGATGTCAGCTTCCTAGCAAAGACATTGAGGATGCTTTTGATTGAAAATTGAACAAATTTAAAGACAAGTATGACTAACTGAGAACACTGCCCAGATGTTACGGAAAATATAATTAACCTTCGTCAATGCAGCAGTCTCAAAATGAGGTTGCTGTTCACTAAGATTTACTAGTCTACTAAAATGTTCATACATGAAGTGATCAGGTTTTTCCCAGTATCAATGTTATTACAAAATAAATATGGAAAATACATAAAGACCTGGAAGCAACTACTTAAAATGCAGTAGCCAAAACAAGAAAGGTAAAAGTCATGGAGATAACCTAACATAAACCAGAAAATTATTGACACTTAGTCATCCGACTTACAGGGTGAAAAATGATCCTTCTAGCAATAGAGAAAAACTAGGAGACATGGTGCTTAATTAGGAAATCTGTTTCAGTGCTTCCCTCTTACAAGATGTACTTACTTTCTGAAAGACAGATTGATAAACCATGGGATGCCATTAAACTGATAATGAAGTGCCATGATAAAAATAGCCTGTCTGCCTTTTTTCGTGTTGCCAGAACCAGCAGAATGATCTGTGTAATCAGCATTACTACTGAGTTTGAGACATGTGTGTTTGGAAGCCTCCTGGGATGAGAAGTGTCATCTTTTCCCTCTGTCACTCAGAGCAGTACTCAGTGCTCATCATGTACTAAATAAGCAGATAGAATTGGAAACTAGTCATTTGATCCTGTTTGTTTGCTCACCATGTTTGTATTATCATTAAACGTGCTTTATAAGCTTAAGCCTGAGCATTATTGAACAAAGGGAAGCGCTCTTCACAGAAAATGTGCTATGCTTGTTTATTCTTTTGAATAATGTCCAGTTTTATGCAACCCCTTTGAAGCCAAATCCTCAAACTTCATATTTTATTTGCTGTGTAACTATAAATGGATCTCGATTAAGAGACAGAACTAGAATACCTAGGTAGAGCTATTGTTTATGACTTCTCTAACTATAGTCTCCTCAGCTGCTTTGTATAGTTACGGGACCATAGGTATCACAACAGAAGATAGTCACTGAATAAACTCTAGAAACTTCCAGAGTCTTCATGTGGGATAAGGCAAACTGAAAATACGTTGTTTAGGGTGGTGGAGGGGGCAAATTGACACAAAGTCCTGTGTTGTTGAAGATCAACAAGTTATGGAAGTCCTACATCTGTCAAAATGTTCCTCCCTATCTTCCTCACTGGCAAGCAGTGACAGGAGGACAAGTCTTATCCTACTTGGGAGGTACAGAAGAGAATACTTAATTACTTGTTTTCTGAGAATGGGTAATGTTTTGGAAGGTGAAGTGGGTTGGCATAAGACATTGCTGAAGGCAGACAATAATTTTATCTTAGATTTACCTGCTGGCTGTTCACAGCTTCTCCAGAAACCCCAGAATTTTGCAACCCCTGAGGCAAAACTTTTAGCTCTTTAGTTGTTACGCCCCTTGGCAACAATTAACTTCACGTAAGTTCGCCTGCAACAGTGCCAACTTGCTCTGCCAATCTCTAGCCATTTTTGCGCTTCTGGGTGCTTTCTGTGCTATAAGTGATTCTTTATGATATGTAAAATCATACGTGTGCTTACATTTTGATGAGACATAAGTGAGTCTACAATAAGATAGTGCTTTAAAAAGGGGGCTGGAGGAATGTCATAATCATCGCATCTTCAGACCCAATGGGACTTGGTCTTATGAAATTTGGCCAGAGTCCCTTCATCATATCCATACACATAAGATGAACTCCAAACCAGAGCATGTTGGTGGCATGCGTAATGGTCCTCTTCTTTAATAGTGTTCTCTGTCACTACACTTACAGACATGCTTTACCTTTTAGAAGGTGAAAGTTACCTTTCAAGCGATAAATAAACTTCAAAAGAATTCATATTCCCTATGCATTATGGGACTGAATATTTGCCGTGAGTTGATGAATGTTATCCCTTTAGATATGGGTATGTGATCATTTTTTAAACTTGTTCTCGCCAAGGAAACTTAAGTAAATTGTTTCACAGCTGTAAACTGGAATGTATTCCTGTGAAACATGAGCATGAAGCCTCATCTAAGAAGCATTGAAAGAGTTATTTCAAGGCCATTCAGAATGGACAACTACATATTTCTCATTTTGTTCTTCAGAATTGTCTGTGAAGCAATGAAGATATTTTTCTCAAGGATCTGGGACTTGCTACTACCGGATGAAATTTCCTAGACTAGTTGGACCACGCTCAACACTCCTGCAGATGCATTAGGTAAAGATCACAACTGATGTTGTCCTAGTGGTAGGAGGGCAGAATCTGACTGTGATGACTAGCTAGGAATTTCACCAGTTAAGAGAGCTGTGCAGTGGTATCAATCAGGTAAATTGTACTGTACATGTAGCCCCTGAAGAAATAGGTGGTGATGATGCAACTTGGACAACAGTTTTTAGACTACTGTAAGCTCTGACAGCACTGGCACAAGCTGAGATGTTGTCATCAGGCTGTTTATGTACCAAGTCCTGTACCGAGCTTATCATGGACACAGAATAAAATCTGCATCTTGGGGTTGATTTCAGTGCAGAAGTCATAATATACACAGAGCTTAAAATCCCGCCTGAGATGAGCGCTTACTCCAAACTTACATTGCCTTTATTTCTCATCATATTGAAGCTAACACCTAGTTCACATCTAACTCTTGTTCTTATTCTTTTTCTTGTTGGTATTTCTCTTGGATTTGGACAAGGAGAAAAATGTTGTCCAGTCAAATTTTACCTATGCCATTTTGATTTTGTTCTGACTTGTGATTTTGGTCATTATGACAGCATTTCAGTAATTTGCTTGAAAATTGGGGTTTATATGCTTTGTTTACAGCAACTATTTTTCAGTCCCAGGTCTTCGTGTCAGGTCTAACTTGTTTGACCAGTGCCAAGTACATTAGACAATGACTGAAAGCATTCTTGGTGTGCTTTTTGCTGGAAAAGGAATGGAACTGTCCAGTCCCTGTACCATATACTTTTGCACAGTCCAGTACATATTCATGCAAAATTAGTCAGTGTGGAGAACTATCATTGGTTTTAATTAACACTCCTATGTGCTTGTCACATCTGGAGTGATCTCTAGGGCGTAACTCTTGGAGTCTGATGAAAGACTTTACCCCTCTAGAATTCAAATTCAGAGAGAAATTTTATGTAAACATTGTAGAAGACTGTGGAGTTCACAATTTGCTCCTGCTGAGAAAAATAAACTCTTTTTGTTGTCATATGACTGTGTCTTCCTGTGTGGAAGAAAATGCAGTGACAGTATTTTTAGGAGCTTTTGTCTGAAGGGTAAAAAGAAAAAAGGGAAAAGAGCTGAATCTTCAGTCCTTTTTCTGTAAAAAAATTTTCTTTTAAAACGGTATTTTTGGAAAACTAATTCCCTCATCCATAAACATCAAAAGCTCAACTATTGCCAACTAAAACACTACCAGATAAAGTAATACAAAGTAAATTGTCTTTAGTGCAGGAAAAGGGCTTGTAGATGGCACCTTTACAAACACATGGGGTGTTCGTCACACAGTCTTAGAATAAGAGAAAGCGTATCTTTTGCATATAAATATGTTCGGGGCACGCTTTGCATCACATACAAGCTAAGTTTAGTGTATTTACAAAGAGTCATCAGCTGATTCATCCTGAATAAAACATTAGAAGGCTTGAATCTACCCTAAGGAGTTTGCAGGCTCACTATAGTACTGACAGATGCAGTATCTAGGGGAGACGAGGTGGAAGCCTTCCTTTCCTTCGGCTTAAGTTTCCATTGTACTTAACGCCTGTAGGCTTCAATACACAGTACCTGATGATGCTTTTACTAATGCAGGTGTCTTGCATAGAGCACTACTGAAGGGCTTCACAGGGTAAGATGTTTGGGATGCAACTCACAGGAAGGAGAAAGGTACTCTCAACAGGAAGTAAATGTTAATCTTAAATATTTACACAGATGAAGAATTATTTCAGGTTAAATTAAAATGCATCAAAACGAAGTATTCTTTGTTTCTCTGTTTCAAAATTGAAATCTTAAAGAGAGGTCACATTCATTGAGTGAATATAACCTAATGTAATTTTTTTAGCAATTGTAAGGCTGATGTAGCCAATATTGCTGAACTCTAGAATTAAAATATAAAGCTACTAGAAAGAGAAAAGCTTTTATTTTTCTACTTACTTTAATTTGAAAGCTACTTCAGTGTATTTTTTAACTTTCAGAACATTCAGCTGTTTTTCCATCAGTGGTGAGGACTATAAATGCGATATTTTTAATGAGGCTGTATTTGAGTGCTCTCTTGACTATGAGAGCTGGAAGAATCAAATTTACTAAAAGTGTGCAAGTAATTGACTTAGCAACAATGAACAAAAGAATTAGCATTTTAGTTAAACTATCTGTAGAAATACTGTGACTGTATTTCTCCAGCTATTTAATCATTAAAAACATTTTGCTTTTTGTTTTTCACCCTTAGCTCTCTTTCCCCTGCAGTTTTCAGAGTTTGCCTCCATCACCAACCCGTGCTGCTTGTGTTCTCTGTTGTGCAAGCTCTTGTACAGAGAAGTTGCCCAGTTACAGTCCTCCTCAAGATTTATGTGAACTGGACCACTATGAGCCATGTCAAACCACAGGTTTACAAGCTAGTCACATTTGTCAAAGAATTCGTTTACGCAAGATTTACACGAACAGGAATTCGTTGCTAAATGCCAAGATTAGAAGTTAAGCAATACTTAAACCTTTTGCAGTTCGAGCAAGTCATTTTTAGCTTGACCTTACCTGGTCAGGAATAATCACTTGAATTCAGCTAATGTTTGCCTGCGTGAATTGAAAATGAAGCACAGTTAGGGATTTAGCTTGTGGGACAGGGCTGTAATTCATGCAAGGTTAGCAGACCTCCTTTTAACCTTGCAGAGGAAATAGTGAGAGCTATTTTTGAATGTCCCCTGGGAAAAATGTGACCTTGGGAGTACATGAGAATTTAACTTTGAGCATTTTCCCCTGAGCTTCATCCTATAGCTGCTGTACAGTAACTTTGAGTCCAGTGTAAAACTAAGGGTGGTCATTGGTGCTATTTCCATCAAGTGTGGCACATTTGGATTGGGTCTGACTTGTCTTATTCTTTTAAGACTTTGTATTTAATAAAGACTTTAGGACTTCGTAATTGGCAGACGTTGGTCCTCATACTGTCTTGGTTTTATAGTTAGCTATAAAACATTAGAGTGTGGTAGGTGTAATTTCTGTTACATTTCTTCGGTGCACTTAGCTGCCCCAAAGTTCATAGATGTACTGTGAGTCTCAGAGGGTGCAATGAGATGTGCTGTGTGGAAGGAGCATCCCGAGCTCTTTGGTTACACTTTTTCTGATAAAAGAAGCACCAGAAATGAAGGATCTAAATATGTGAGAGGACAAACAGAGTCCAGAGGCAATGACTGATCCAGTAAAAACTACTGCTATTGGAAATCGAAAAAGACAGGCTTTCTGGTGAAGTCCTGGGTACTTGCAGAGAAAGGGGTTTCTGGAAGTTTTACAGTTCCTTTGCTAAAGGAAGTGGAGTATCAGTGATATGTATTGCACAAAAAAACAGATTGCTGCTCTCCTGAATGAAGTGCCTAGTAATTTTTAGAGATGAATCCTGGCTTTACAGGATTGACATAGGTTTTCTTGCCCTTTGGCCCCTGTTGAAGAGAAATTAAACTCTTATGGTGCAAGCCTCATCTTATAGGTTATTTTAGGCCAAGAAGTAAATGTGTGTGCTGGCATTTGGTTACAAAATCTGCTTGCCTCATTTATGTAAAGTGACCTAATTTAGGAAAAGTAAAGAGAATCTAGAGCTTACTTTTTAGTGCAAAAACAAGCTTCCGGGCCTCTCAACTTGTAAGCTTTCAGCTTTCAGATAGTAATTCTGTCACTACATTTAGGGGCTTAAGTGTGAAAACACCTGCAGTTTAACATCATGTCCTGGGATGACACAATGTGTAAATAAATCCCTTGGGAACAGTGATTCAGGGCAAAGCTATCCCCACAACCCTTGGGGAAGCCACCCTTCAGATTCCTTCTAGGTCACTCCTCAGGAGCTGTATTTATGTATTTGTTTCCCTCTTTGACCCCACTAATCAAAAGAAACGGAGAAAAGCACTGTTCCAACACTTAATATAATTCTGGCAGTAATCATCATTTTGCAGCCTTATACTTGGTCTTCTATCAAAGGTAGCTTTTGGGTTCTGCTGGAAGGGTGGCCTGTGGCTGCAGTCTGTAGAGGGGCAGCACAAGGTCAGCCCTGCTCCCCAGCTCCAGCCACCACCAGGCTGGCAGAAGTAAAGGAGCTGCCTGGGGAAAGCTTTATCTCATTGTCCTCCAGAATTTGTAATTAAGTGGGGCCAGAATCAGCAGAAAGCTTGTGGATGGGAATGGGAAAAGGAGAGAGGGGAAGTCACAAAAGGATGTAGCAATAAAAAAAGGCAATTTAGGAATGCATTAGGTGAGTGCCTTCTTCTGTTTGCAGAGATTCGGCCTTAGTGTATTCACCCAGAAATAGGTGCAGGCAAGTCTTAGCCTCCAGCTCCAAGCTTTCTGACTTAAGGAAGCCTAGTAAAAAGATTTTTATAGTGGTAAGCAGGATAGGAGAGGTTGGGGAAAGAAGCTGGAAAATACTTTATAATTTTGATTCCTCCACTGAGGACTGTAAGCAAATTTTCTACATCCTTCCTTACCGTATTCCCTTTCAGATTAACTTTTGCCACTCATGCTCCCGTCCTTCCTCCCTAATACATCAGGCACAATGCCCCGGCATTTGGAAGCATCCCACTCCAGAGAGCCTGGCACTCGGGGAACCTGTAGACCAGAAGAATCCATGTTAGCAAATTGTGTCTGAACTTGAAGCCACCACAGTGGGTTGGCTGAGCTGGGGTAACTGGAACAGAGCTACAAATAGGCCAGGTAGGCAAAGAGGAAGACAGACTTCAGCAGAGCTTGCATGCAACTTGCAAGTGCAGATTAAGTGGCTATGCTGGGAGTCTGGCTTGCAGGTCAACCTGTTGCCAGGAATTTACAAATGCAAAATTGGCAGCATATGCAGAAACACGTTTGTTTCCTAGATTATGGTCAGTAAGGGCGCAAGTAAGCACATTAGGGTGTTTTATTCGTGCCTATGTTCTACTGTCTGCTGCGGGCACAGCAAGCCCACTCACACAAAGGACAGTTGTGGAAACTCTGGTTTGCTGGAATTTATGTTGCTCCAGAAACCTGGAAGCACCTTATTCTTCTCAAGGATAAAACTTGTTGGCAGTACCATTCAGTATGCTGAATCTTAACTTCCTCCTGTTTGTCTAGTAATCCAAAATATCTTCTAGGAAAATGAGAGAGACAGGTTTTGCGTTCCAACTTTTATAAGGAAAGACATTCTGCTAGAAATGACTGATACTAGAAAAGAAAGTTTATGTCTTTCTTTATACATTTGAAGAAACCATCATTACTGTTTCCAAATAACTTGTAAAGTGTGTTTCTGATTTTCATTATTAATGCAAGGATAAAATGCCACCAACAGAAGTACTTATAGTACATATTATCATGTGACATCTTCCATTTTGACATCAGAAGAAAAATCTAAGGAAAAGACTTAAGTTAGTGGCTCTGCAGACATATAAAGCAATTTAATAAAGCCCACAGTGCCAAAAAGGTAGTCCATTACTCTCATGCAGAGTGGTTGAGTTTCAGTACATAACAAACAAACTTTCATTTTTGGGTGGCCAGTGATTTTTTTAAATGCACAGAACTGCTGAACTGCTTTGTGCTACTGCCTCAGACTAGCACTCATTTCTTTGATGTGCTCATTTATAAAATTAAAATTTACATGCAGCCTGCTGCATGGTGTTTTTTAAGAGGCTCTGGAGCACTCTGAAAGCGGAATAGCCAAAGAGAAAATGCTGTCTGCAGCACTATGGGCTGAAACAGCCAAACTAAAATTACCTAATATCAGTGGGGGCATTACTTTCTATATGTTGACATGGTTTTAAGTGTAATACTGCCAGAAGTGTAAATTTTGCCACCCTCTTCAACTGGTAAACAAGTATTACGTCTTCCTCTTGCAGTATTTAGTTGTGTTGTGTAACTGCTTGGGAAAGTTTGGTGGTGATGTTGTAGTTGCTACGAACTGAATAATGTTGGCTAAGTTGTATGAATTCTTAACAAAAATGCTCTCCAACATCCTTCTCCTGTCATCTTGTTCCATAATTGCTGTGCTGCAGTGCTGGTTCCTCTCTGCCTCTCTCGCTGATAGCTTGATGCTAGTGAGTGTTTTGCACCTCCTTAGTGAACAAATTAGTCAGTGTCTTATATGTCCTCCTGTATACTAAGCCACATGCAACTACCAGATGAGGACTTATTGTTGCAGAAATTAATTTTTTACTCTGGACGATTTAGGGGTCTTATATGCCCTTCCTGTGGAGTTAAGAAGTTTTTACTGAAAGTTTGTGTACCTTTTTATTTTCTTTATTTTATAAAATCAGAACAGTTGTATGAATTGTGCTGATCCTTACATCTACTAAGGCTGTAGGGGAGCAGGGATTTCCCATTATGAGTTGTGGGCTTAGCTGCTGTAAAGTCTTACTTTGAGGAATTACCATGGTACGCACACAGGATCACACAACAGGACTGGAACCAAGTCCAGAGGGAAAAAAGGTAAGGGTAGCTGAAGAGCTGAGGTCTTGGACAGGCAAATGCAGAAGGGATGTGGCATAGCCAGATGCATGCCACAGGGGACAGAAGTGGCTGGTTGCGAACCCCAGGCCATGCATGCCCTTCAAGCATCTCCCAGGGCAAGACATTCCTAATTATCAGTGAATGGTTGCCAGCTGATTTCTGAGAAACACACTGAAAGAAGTACGAATCCATTGCCCATGTTGGCACTACAGCATCTGGAGCTACAGCTGGAATAGCCAATTACTCCATTGATTTCTTTACTCAGTAGCCTCAGTGGGATTGAAACCAGGAGGGGATCCATGCAGCTCTATGTGATGGGATGTGGGGGGAAGAGTCAAGAAACATTTAAAACATTTCCAGTTATAAATGCCTTGGAAATGATGTACAGAAAACTCCTTCATCAGTGTCAGGTTACTGAAATAAGAGTTTCAGGTGCTCCAGGGTCTCCTTTTAGAAAGGTTCTGGCTATGCCATATGTGCCCTATATTATTTCTTAATATGTAAAAAATCAGGAAGTTTCACAGCACTCTAGAGCTGAGAATTTTGGTTTTTATTTTATGTTTTTCAATGGGAAGGTGAATTTGAGGGACAAAGCAGCAAGCGTGTCACAAAGCAATGATATCCAGTCACTGCAATGCCTATTTCAGTCTCTGGAGCATCTTAATGTAACTGCACGGGCATAGGGCTTATTCACAGCCAGCTTAACTGCCTAAGTATTTAGCTTCTCACAGAAGTTTGCCAAGCAGTCCTGACTTTTGTCCTGCTGTAACTAAACCCCTTATAGTAGTTCAATTAAAGCAGAGGTCTTTTGGGCAGAGTGATTTCTCTCTGTAAGGGTCATGCCAAGTCAGGATAACTGGAAGATGGGCATGTTCTATATTGAGAAAATACTAAAAAAAATTACTTTCTTAAGAAGAAGGATAGCATAAAAATACTGTCTAAACCTCAGTGGGGGAAAGACGAATTCCTGTGTTCCATTTCAAGAAACAAAGCATAGTATACATAGCAATACTTGCTCGATAGGTTTGAAGCCAGTAAAGAACACCACTTCCACATATGCCTCTGGTAATGATATTACAGGTAATTTTTGAAACCACTAATTTTTTTCATTACTCCAAGTGCAACAATTTGTCTTCTGAGTAACGAACTAGGATTGATAAAAGAAATAAAGGCGGAAGACCTTTCTCCAGGAAGTGTACTGTTCTTCCAGAATGCAGTATGATACAGAATTTTATCTGTGCTACAAATCTTCTGGCCTGTCCTGAAGTAAACCCAAGAACCTAGGGGCCAAATTACTAGTGAATCTGTGCAAAAGAGATTGGTTTGTACCTGCAGAATCTGTTGGGCAGACTGAGATGGTTGTAGGTCCAGGTAGGAGATGCAGCCCTATCAAGGCATGCAACGTTGCTAAGTTTCACTTCTGGCTTTCAGGACAACTAGTTAGACATTCCTACTTTATACTGGATTGTAATCATAGATTCATAGAATCAGAGATTGGTTTTGGTTGGAAGTGACCTTAAAGATCTTACAGTTATAACCCCCCTGCTATGGGCAGGAGCACGTTCCACTAGGTCAGATTGCTTAATTTTAATCTTGAACGCTGGGATGTGGATAGAACGGAAAGAGAAATATTCTTCTGGCATGTGAAAGTACATAAATAGGAAACAAAAATACATCTCCAAAAGCTATTTTTTAATGGCTGGTTTTTTAATAATGCAGTATTTCTTGGGAAAATGTCTCCAGATAGGAACACGGTAGTTTTTCATGCACGTTTTTAAGTCCTGAAGCTGATTGATGCATGCTTGAGTTGCATTTCTTGAACCTAATAGGGTGAATCATGGGAACATGGAATAAGAAAGGTGAATGGATTTCCAAGTTTGAAACTCCATGACTATGAGACATGCAATATGTGGTATTCTTAGCAAAGATACTGAAAAAAGGAAAAGGAAGCAATTCACACACAATCATCTCATGAATATTTAACTTTTGCAGCCCACTGCTTAAAGCGTAAGATCTTTTTGTCTCATGCAAATCTAAACCACACACAGCTTCAGTACAAAAGCACCACTACTTT
This sequence comes from Neomorphus geoffroyi, assembly GCA_033558235.1. Classification (NCBI taxonomy): domain Eukaryota; kingdom Metazoa; phylum Chordata; class Aves; order Cuculiformes; family Neomorphidae; genus Neomorphus; species Neomorphus geoffroyi. Next base: position 2,625,221 of record JAUMJM010000008.1, read on the forward strand.
TAAAAGTCTGCTGTGATAGTTTAACTCACCATCATAATAGTACTCTCTGGATTTAAGAAATGAGGTCAGTTTACACACAGTAGGAAAGAGTACAACAAGGATTCTGGTTGTAGGTGTTTGTTGTAAGTGCAGATGGTTTCTTCTTTAAATTCCTTTTCAGGGCAGTAATTTTTAACATCTCATACTTGAGTGTAATTCAGTGAGAACAGCAGTGGCTTGCTCACTGGCATTTGTTGGGTCTCATTGTTCCTTTTGCTACAGAAGTTATAAATCTCTTAAAAAGAGGTATAAGCATGGGAAGGAAGATATGCTACAGATACCTTACAAGATAAAAAAATGTTTGTTGAGCTCATTGGGGACGTATTATTAGCAATAATCAGCAGTTGACTAGGCCCATAAGTGGCTTGTCTCTGAAACAAAGATTGCAGCTGTTTGGTGGCATTTATTTGTGGGGCTAAGCCACTTTTCCAAAATATTTCATTCATTCATATACTGTCAAGGAGAAAATTACTTCCAGATACCTGCTAATAACCACTGAAGTCCTAGAGAGCAGGTTGCAATAATGTGTCCTCAGAGCCTTCTCTTCTCCAGGCTGAACAATCCGAACTTTCTCAGCCTGTCCTCATAGGTGAGGCTACAGCTCTCTGATCATCTTTGTGGCCCTCCTCTGGACCCATTCCAACAGTTCTATATCCTTCTTACATTGGGGATTTCAGAACTGGATACAATACTCCAGGTGGGGTCCCACAAGAACCGAGCAGAGGGGAAGAATCCCCTCCCTGGCCCTGCTGGCCACGCTGCTTTTGATGCACATTGCCAGCTCATGTCGAACTTCTCATCAACCACCACCCTCAGCTCTGCTGGGCTGCTCTCAATCACATCATTCCCCAGCCTGTATTGAAACTGCAGATTGCCCCAACCCAGGCACAGGACCTTGCACTTGGCCCTGTTGAATCCCATGAGGTTCACACAGACCCACTTCTCCAACTTGTCCAGGTCCCTCTGGATGACATCCTGTCCTCCTGGTGTGACAACAGCACCCCTCACCTTGGTGTCATCTGCAAACTTGCTGAGGGTGCACTCAATCCCTCTGTCTATATCATCAATGAAAATATTGAACAGTACTGGTCTGAGTACGAACATGAGGGAAAACACGTCATGGGTCACCATGTGGATGTCGAGCCACTGCCCTCTGAATGCAACCATCAATATGGCATGTCTCCCTAAATACCATCTAAACAAATCTTCCTGCTTTTGTTTTTCATTCTGTTAACATATTTTTGATGAATTTCCATGTCTTTCAGGTGAAAAACATTCTGACAGAATATAATGCATACAAATGGGTAAATACTGACTTTAGGGGTTTGTAGGTATTAAGATTTACAGTTTCTTAATGTCAGCTTTGCCCTCAGATTTGCTTAGGATTGCTTCTCAAGACAAATAATCTTCATTATTTATCACAGGGCTCAGTAGTAAAGCACATATTATTTAATTCTATAATTGTGTTTCTTTTGTGCACATACACTGATTTTGTGTGAAAATTATTCTTCTGAAATCAGGAAAATATGTTGTAACTTCCAATTTTCTTCAAAAAAGAGACTTAAGTAGAAAGTATTTTCATGCATTTGCTATGCCAAAGTAAGACATCAGTGTAATGCTGTATGCAGAAATTTGAATTAACGTCATTGCTGGGATATAGCTGCATTATTTCTGATGTGCTTTTAAGCTTTGCATTTAGTTGCATCATCTGATGCTTCAGCAAATGCTCTGAACTCATCAAGTGACTGATGGATGTGTTTGTAAAGGCTTGGATGGCCAATTTGTGTGCAACAATAAACCCACTGCTGGGCTTAGCGAGGTCAGTGAAGCAACCAGAAAAGAAATATATAATTCTGTATTATGGGTCTGTACGCATGGCACTGCCTAGGCTTTTTAAGTTTAACAAAGCAGCTACTCAGCTGCTGAATATTCTTCTTAAACAGTCTCAGCATGGATTTTAAAACTAAAATGTTGCTGATACCATAATCTCCATGGAGAGTCTGTGACACTTATTCTCTTAAGAAGTCTGCATCTTTTATGTGTTAATGGTTTTGAAATCAGCCATTTGCTTAATTTTCATTGTAAATGAGGGCCTGAGTCTGATTTCCTTCCCTCTTCTCTGAATACTATATCTCCTGTAAGCTGTTTCATTAGCCTCCAGTTTCCTCTCTAGGGTATGCATGGTCTGAAAATAGCTGAAATAATCCTGTAAAACAAAGACTTTGCCAAGAATGTTCCTGCTTTAGATGGCGTTCAAAGAATGTAAGGCCCGATGTGGAAACTTGCATAGCACAAGTCATCCAGCACCCACATCACATCCTCACATGCTACGAAGTCTTATGCCAAGGACATCCTTCAGAAAGTTAGCCCTGCCATTTGCTCAAATCCAAGGATATCAAATTAGAAGAGAAATACCTCCATTTAAAAGAGTGGATTAATGTTTAATTTTTAAGGACTCCATTTCCTGCAGCGATACTGGTACTACACTAGTAATGATGTTGTCTGATGTGACATGCTCTTTTTGAAGGTTAAATGCCGTGCAGAGAAACACGCCCGATTTCAACATGTATATATCATAGTAGCAACCTATAGCATGTACATGTGACTGTAACTAAGTGTCTCAAGGCACACTAGGAAGTCTTTCACTCCTTTTGCAGTGGGATTAATCCACCCTGTACATATGCTGTTGGTGACTGACCTGGAGAGCAAGCCCACAGGCGTATAGCCTGATGTTCTGCCTGTTGAACCACGCAGTCTCATCGTGGTGACAAGGACATCCAGCAAGGAGCATCATATGAAGGTATCAGGAATTCATTGTTCCCAGGCTCTTTGTTACCACTATAACCCTTGCTTTCCAGTTGCCATGGTTGTTAGCATCATATAAAATACATTCTTAAGTGATGGCAGAAAGAGCAAAGCAGAGGAGAAAGATAGACGCAAGCTGTGATTTCTGCCTCACCTTGTGGCATAAATTATTACTGCATGTGGGCTGTTATTAAGTATGTCTATGGCAAAAGCCCTGTATTTGCCAGGGTTCGTGATGGAAAGCACTTAGCAGCAGAGAAGTGTTTTCACAGGGGTTTTGGAGCTTATAGTCCACTTTGTCCTCCAATACATAACTTTCCATAGTGGTGAGTGGGGGAAGACACACAAGGTGAAGACTGAATTTTCCTTTGCAGCATTTGCGGCAGGAGAGATAAAAAGGTTCGGTCTTTCCATTTATCACTTGTGACTTTAGGAGTCTGCTGAGAAAAAAAAGCAGCACAAAGCCCTGGCTCTGAGATGTACAGACTGTCTCTCTGCAACACATAACATCATTAGCTTCCTCTTCCTGCTGAGTGGGTTTTGAGGGCTGGGTTGGGAGGGGGTGTGTGTTTTCTCATACCTGGTATGGATCAGTGTGGTGGAATCGCAGACAGGGAGGGACATGTCCCGCCCTAGCGCCCTGTCCTACTTTCTGTCTAGATGGGAACCCACCAACCACCACCATGAGGACGAGCCACTGCAGTCACCTGCCAGGAGTCCCACCGGTGCACCCGCACCCACCGGCACCAGACAGCAAGACCCTGCACGGCAGCGGCAGTGTCAGCCCGGCCAGCAGCTGCCCGCAGTATGTCATGCAGGTGTCAGCCAAGGATGGGCAGTTGTTCTCCTCCGTCGTGCGGACACTGGCCACGCAGAGGTAGGTGGGAGGTGGAAGGACAGGACAGACCCCTTCCCTGCGTGGGCTCCAGTGCAGCCTCTTGAGCCACCGTCCGCAAGTCCCACAGGCACTTGAAGGGAAGATGTGGTGTGCTTAATGTAGGCTTACCACCGGCACTGGTAATTAACCCCTCTTCTAACTTTATAATGATTATGCTGCATGTGTAATTAAGCCCTCACCATTATACTCAGTGAAGAAACCGGAAGCAAGCTGTCTAGGGATGCTGCTGCTCAAGTGTGCCAGCTGCAATAATTTCCCTAGTACATAGCAGGAGGCTTTGGCAGGTGCTGGCTGGCATGGGATGTTTAGCCTGCGTGCAGCTGCCAGCACTTCTATGGCATGTTTCCTGTACACTTCCCAAGCCAGCACGCTGAGCAGCCAGACAAGCTATTTCTAGCAGAGATGCACACACAAGTGTTGCTCCTTCAGCCATCATCCAACTGATGGAGAGCAGCACTTTCTGCTGTTGGTTTAGAATAGCATATTAGTGGTGAAATATAGATTTAAACTACATACTTCGAAATGCTAACCTGCTTTTGGTTGGCTTTGTTTTCATTGCAAGCAAGAAAGAGGATGCTTAAGGTTTGGACATGTTGTGACTTGATAATTGGGTCAAAATTAAGTTCCACTTCACTGGTGTGATGCTGGAAAGCCTGTGTGGGTCTTGAAGTAGCCCTGGATTTTCACAAAACAGTAAACATAATTCACTGCACTTGTATGAAGAGCAGAATTATTAGTTGTTGCTCTGTGGGTGATGTGACAGCCTGAAGGAGCCTTTTCCTCTTTACTTGTAGCAACTTTTTAAAACTTTTTTAAAATCAAATCTTTGGGTTCTCACTGGGAGGAGGAGCACCCAGCCCTCTTTGCATGTTAGCACCCTGCCACCAGGAAGGTGAGCGCTTTCTGGGCGGCAATGCAGGAGAAATAGCCACAGGCAGGAGTGAGGGAGGGAGGTGTTTGGTACAGTCCTCCTTTTCAGTGGCACTGTTATCACTCCTTGAGCTGCTGGTGGGGTGTTGTACCAAAGTGAGGGAAATGCTCCTCAGGGACAGGAGCTTCCTGCCTGCACACACCTGCCTGGAGTTGCACTCTGCCTTCACACTGCTACAGGGAAAGGTGCTGTTGTTCCAGGTCCGGTCACCCTTTGCTGTTCCTCACTGAAAACAGCTTACCCTGTAGGTCAGAGGATCATCACTACCATAAGAGATGCTACTCTGTAGGTTAGAAGTGACGGCACAGATCACCACTAGCATAAGTGCCCGGCTGAGGCAGGTATAAAACTTCCCTGATGCATTTAGAGGTTTCTTTAAGTGCCTTTTCTGCTATGCTGTGAAGAGGTGGGAAATACAAAGGTACAGAAGCACTTGGTTGACTGTCTCTCATCTGATGCTCTGCTATTTTTTTATTCTCCACTCTCTCCCCCCCCTCCCACTTCCTATGAAGAGGTATTTTAAACAAGAATACCAAGTGCCTGTAGCCGTTAGCCCAGGAGCTTGGTGTACTAACTACAGAGTAAAGCTGCTGTTTCTCACATTGTTAATTCGTGACATACAGAGATAGAGGCCAGATCACAGCCCTGTATACTGACCAGCAGTTTTCTCTCCTCCTCCAGCAGCCCCTTCAATGACCGGCCGATGTGCAGGATCTGCCACGAGGGCAGCGGTCAGGAAGACCTGCTTTCCCCCTGTGAATGTACAGGGACCCTGGGGACTATTCACCGCAGCTGCCTGGAGCACTGGCTATCATCTTCAAACACCAGCTACTGTGAACTCTGCCACTTCAGGTTTGCAGTGGAGCGCAAACCCAGACCACTGGTGGAGGTTAGTAGCTGGGACATGTGCCCCAAAAGCTTAGCTTCAGTCAGCAAATCCTGTTAGATTTCATATATGAATCACAAACCCTTTGCCGTTCCTCTGAAGCCAAATCAAGGTGTGAGGTTTGGGCTTGGCAAGATGAACTCAGGGAAATAAAAAAATCCTTAATTTTAACCAAATCAAAACAAGCAAGAAGAATGCGAGTGAAAATCTGGACAACAGTGTGCAGTGAATTCCTGGTATCGCATCCAGATTGATAGATGATGGAAGAGAGGTAACAGTTTCTGTGGAATGTGAGACAAGTGTGAGTGTTCAGCATATTAAATATAGGTCAGGAATGGTTTTTTGTTCTCGCTTTTGAGAGAGAGGTAACAAACCAAGGAGCCTTAGAAATGTAGTTTCCATGTCAAACCTACAAAAAGGAATTGTTCCTCCTCTATATCTGGTGTCTTTAACCATTTGTGAGTGACCTTTAGGCCTCCTTCTGCCTGTGTATGAGACTTAACAGTGTATTGGACAATTGTTTCTCCCTTATCAATTAAAATTCATCTTTCCACAACTATAAATGCTTTAGTGACTGCATGAAGTTAGCCAGGGTTTTTTGTTTTGTTTTAGTCCTCAGGAAAAGATTAGGAAAAAAACCCCAACAAAGTCAAGATCTCTATCTTTACAGTCCTCATGATTTTTCTCCTCCCCTATTTTAATTTAGGGGAAAATAAAAGTAAGAATTATGGTTTGTGTTGGAATTAAAAGCAAATTACAAATAATAACACTTTACAAGAGTAATGAGAAGCATCTTATTGTACCGGTTGATGACACAGCTGCTTACATGCTAAGCCTGGATTCAGGACAACATATCCTTCCTGCACTTCTTCATTGTTCCTGTAAGCTCTGGCAGAACTGGTTGAAGGAAATACAGTATTAAAAATAAGGCAGAGTGGGGGATTCTTTTTTTGCTCTTATTCACAGATGAGACAATACAGGATAAAACTGACTGCTGTGAAGTGGGACAGGGGCCCATGCAAAGAAAGGGTGAGCAGTTCTCATTGAAGACTACCAAAATTGCATTACACTGGATTAAGTTAGGCATGCACCTTTTGTCTAAGCCTAAGAATAATTTCATTCTTCATTAGGATCAGCAAAAAAGAGATACACGACACAATATTTTGCATGGGATCTGTAGTCCTGTCAAACCTTAACCAGGGCAAGCCTAGGCCAGCTGTGCTTAATTGCCTTCAGCTTGTTGGTTAGTGCTTCTAGCAGGACTCCAGACTCTCCCAGGAAGCCAGTCCCGGTTTGAGAAACGCTGCTTGATTGTTCTCAAGATGTCAGTGACTGAACAGCAAAACCTTTATGATTGAGCCTTCTCCAATGAAGACAATAACATCTTCTTTTGGCCAGCTGCTCTGAGCCTGCGCCAAGCAGTGTTTGGTTGCACAGTTTGGCACTGAGGATGATGCCACTCTGAATTTACCTTCTGAAAAGAAATATGAGCGATGCTGTGGCAGTAAACAGTTTGATTTTAGAGTCCGGCTCCTTCAAGCTGTTCCAGTGCAACAGCTGCTCATGAGGCTTGCTTTGCACAAATGAGGCGTGACATTGTTCAGGGCTAATGATGACTGAAGAAGTTGAAAGCAAAGCTGACCCTGCCCAGCTGAGGGATTCTGGTCACTTGATCATTCTCTGATGAAGTGAGGCTTCTTTTTGGCAAAAGCAGTAATAAATAATAGCAACAACAATAATAACAATAATAATGATAAAGTTGTCTTTTGTTTCTCAGCTGCAGACAAATGAGAACCAGGTGCAAGAACATTTCTGAAACATAGTACACACTTTTAACTGATGTTTTTCTCTTTACTACCTAATACTGTCTTGCATCTCAGCTACCATACCACAGTATTTTAGTGCAGTAATCAACAATTCCATGCCTTTGCAGAAAACAATAAAAAAAGGCAACTGATTTTTTTAAGTCCTTTGTGATCTTATGCAAGTACTGTTTTCAGCTTAGAAAGGAAATGAAGCTGTACTTTTAAAGTTGAGAGCAGCAGAAACAAAGAGTAATAAGATGACTTGTATGCAAGGGAACATATTAAGCAGAAAGATATCAAACAGCTTGACTTCTGTTAGTATAATCCAAGCTCGTCTTTAAAGGTTGTACTTAATAAACAGTGTTTTGAAATCCAGAGACCTCCTTGTGCCAATAATCAGAGCGAATCTCGAAGTTCCCAAAGTGTGACTAAAGCAGATGTAAGTTGCCAGATTCTCCCATCTTCTGTGTCCTAAAAGCACTGTCCTGTCTGTCTCCCTGAACTACCTAGATTATGAGGGCATGAAGGAATGTCTATCAGTTATCCTAGGACCATCTTTCACAAAAACCTGCTGTAGCATTCAGATGAGTGACAAGCCAGAGTGGCCAAACTGCTTTGAACTCCACTGAAAGTGTGTTTGTGGGGGTAATGTGTGTGTGTGTGTAAGCAGAACGTTAGGGGTGAGAAGTCAAAGCTCTCTTAATTTGGTGAGATAATTAGTTCTCCTGAACTAGATAATGGACATGGTACGTAGTCCTTTTAGTGGGATGAACGATGAGTTTACCAGCGCATTTTAGGATGTCAGTAGGGACTATTGTACCCATAAAGTCATTTGTAGACTGTAGTTTATAGAAGCTCATCCAGTAAGTGCTCAGCAGGCCCTATCTCATGCAGAGAATATATCCCATCCACTGGTCAGTGACAGGTAGGATAAAAATGCTTAAAGCAATCAACCATCATATTCATCTTTTCTCCTAAAGATTTTCCATCAGGAAAAATAATGGTGTGTCTGACTCTTCAAAAACATCTTATCCACTTTCTTAAAGGGTTCCAAATAAAGGACGTAACATGATATTACATTTTCTCCTCATCCCTTCACTGGATGGATGACTGCTTCTTAGAGGCTTAGCTATGAATGTGAAGGAAATCTCAATGGAAACAAATTGGGATACTTCACTTGCTTTATCTAGAAATGTCACGTTTGACTTTCTTCCTGCTTCTAGCACCAGAAGCGGCTGCAGCAGCAGTGGCCTTGAAATCAACTGAGCAATAAGTGCCATGGCTGGTTGTTCACCTATGTTCCTTTTTCCCCTGTGTACATTGTTATGAAAGCAGCAGACGATTTTGTGCTGCACTTCATGAATTGATCAGAACAGGCTAGTGAACACATAGCATTTCTCCACACCCTGCCATGTTGCTAGTTCGCCATCCATTAAATATGAAATGAAAGTGAGTGCTCAATAAAAAGGCTTTTTGCTTTCTTTTATGCAGTTACCCATGTTTACACTAAGGATGTGAGCCCATGCATTCAAACAGGAGATCTTTAGCTCAGATACAAGAGACATTTCTACAACCGTATCCTGCCTCCTGCATGCACCATACATAGGATGCAAAAATGCAGGGAGCTGACCTTTGCTTTCTGTCCCCAACCTCAGTTATTCACAGCAACCTCTTTTTTCCTGGATTTCTTTTGCAAGGAGAAGCAAAGAGAAAATAGCATTAATTTTTACCTCCATTTCCTCTTTTATCTGTCCTATCTTTTCTCCACCATAAGCTTCTCTCTGGTCAACTGATTTTCAAACCAAGTATTTCTCAAGAGTGACATTCCTTTATCTGTGCTACAGGACATGTTTTTGTTGTCTATGAGAGAAACATCTCCCAGTAAATGTACAATTTGCTAACTGATGCCTAAAATCCAACCAGAGAGGCAGGAAATGGTAGTATAATCTGTCAGGCAGACCCATCCTCTCAACATTGCATTTCTGAAATTTCAGATATTCTTTGTGCTATTCTTTTTTAAACTCAGATTTTTTTCCCCAGATGAACTGTGTTTCTGAATCATGAATCAGGCCTTGTAGTGGGGCCTTTCAAGGAAAGCGATTGTTCATTGCCGTCCACCACTTGTGTGGTTTACCTCCTCCTTCCTTTACAGTGGGCGGAGGAGCTCTGTGCTTTTCCTTCATCAAGTCAAAGAAACACACACTAGGGAGTGCACACATTTCACCTCTTCCACAGGATTTTGTCAAAGATTGGTCAGCCAAAAGGAGTGGTCTCCTTTACTGTCCCTTGCCTTCGTACTATTGGCCTGCATGTGTCAAATGTGCCCTCTGTGGTTTTACAGTTGTCCATAAGAATTGCTTTCTGTTGAGCCCCCATAGGTTTTGTTAAATGGGTGGCTAGTGTGCTGCACGTGGGTGCAGAGCTCCCTTATGCCCTGCCTGACTTCAAGCACTTGCTTACACCATCTTGCTTATGGACTGAGCTAACTGGGAACTGTCTCACTTGCTCCAGATGATTATTGACTTCTGGTGGGACTTCTGGTCAGAGGCTGGGCTGATGCTCCTCAGCTCTCCATTGGGACCTGTGACTTCTCAGTCACACATGAACTTGTTCACAACGACTGCACTGGAGACAAAATGATATATTTCTGTAAAGAAGTAAGAGTTGGATTGTGATAGGAAAAGGTGTTTCTCATACTGAAGATCACTGAGTCCTCCTGTTCATCTTTCTTCTGGAGGGTACCTGGCAAGCTCTGTCACAGAAAATTGAAACCACCAATACAAACCAGACATAATCTATCAGAGCATAAGCTTTCTGTAACATCTTTGGAGTTGCCGTTTGATGTCACCTTTCTGCTAGACAACATGTTGCTGTTAAGGCACTTGGCAGGCATCAGCAGAGCGAGTCTAGCCATTTCACTTGATTTCAGAGGTGCTCTGTCAGATAAGGGGATTGTTTGGAGACATCCAGAGCTCTACAGTCAGATAAAAGTAGCTATTTGCCAATAACATGAAATACCTTGTGCTTTTACACATTACTAGTACATGCACATTACCCTTAGTCCCAGGGCCCATGATACTGCAAAATTCAATTCCAGAGGTACAGGCAAGGTCTGAATCCACCTCTTCTGCAGTGTGCTAAATGCACAGCATCCCTGTAGAGTCTGCTGGAAATCAGAGTTGTGCAGGATGTGTGCTTGGGCACATGGATATCTGATTATGAATGTGCATAGGGATGATGTATTGCAAAAGAAAAATCAGCTGTCTGAGTAGCCGTATTTCTGTCTCCCTTGTCTTGGTCACCCCATTGCCAGTGAGACCCTGACTGCATTTGACACACAGGGCCCGGGCTGCAGCTGCAGAAACTCTAGACAACAGGGGAAAGAAAAGTCTGTAGTATGGTGGTTGATATGCATAGACCTGATGCTCCTTGTGACAAACCTGGAAGAACTGCACTGGAATCAAATTGCAGAAGTTTCAGTTAGTGACCTTCCACTTTATAGACCTTCCACTTTTATTTGAGCTGCTTTTTCAATGCAGCCAATCCTCAGAAAGAAATCCACTCTAGAAAGGCATGACATTATTCACATAAATGCTTTTGCTATGTTTCAGCATAAAGATTAGAGAACCTTTATATAAGTGTTATATATCATCTTTGTTTCCATTTCCATATTGCATCTATGTTGTTTCCACTTGGCTTAGTACTTAAACAGACACAAAACATGGCAGTACAAATGTATTTATGTGCAATAAAATGTTGTTAGAAAACAACCACCTACAACATAAATATGGTATAATAACCAGGATTTCATATCTATTGGTTCATATTTTTTTTGCAAACAAACAAACAGAAAGCACTTAAGTAACAATATAAAACTCGTAAGCAAAACTGCATGACTAGGAGAAAAAATAAAGTCAGAATAATCATCACAATATTGGGCAGAAATTAACTTCAATTTGTCCCAGACTCTTGCAGGCTGTAGAGGTTAGGCTAGAAAAGAAGAATAGGTCTATGAAACTGCTAAAACCTACCCCTATGCATTAAGTAGTTAAGGTGAGCTTACATTATAATTTAAAAATTCCAGAAGCTTTACACTGAAATATTAATTTACTTTTTGTGCAAGGCTTTGAGTCGTGCTTTGTTTTATTTCATTAACATTCAATTACTGTAATGAAGAGACATCAGATTTGCTGTGTGTAGTTTGTAGAAGGATCACTTTTCAACCCAGAAGGAAAATGGTGACAGAGTTTAGTCACGAAAAAGGAAGACTTCCATGAATCTAGGTTTGGAGGAGCTGCAGCTGTCAATACAGCACATTAGGCTGGGGGCAGATAACTTAAGTACATCCTCCTTTCATTTCTGACCCAGAAAAAGGCAAAATAAGAAGGGCAAGGTGATGAGTAAGCTTTTGTATGTAGTTGTCTTCAGCTGTGAAAATTCCTCCCCTTGCCCCAGAAACTCAAGTCACATAGGGAGAATGTGAACCGGTCATGTAGATGTCCAGTAGAAAATGGCAAAAATAAATAACATATTCCCCAACTCATATAGTTTTAAAAACATAACTGCCTCAAGATGCAGTTTTTACACCTAGAATACCATGCTGTATTCATTTCTAATGGAGAAAAATCCAGAGACCAAACCAAGCTGTTCACTCTCCTTTAACAAAGAATGAAACTTGGTTTACAGAGTTCTGCTACAGCGTTTGACTTTTCCCCAGCACAGAACTATTTCACAGTATTGACAGCAAGAATGCAAACAGGAGCAGCACAGCCCCCACAAAATAAGAAAGAAAAAGAAGAGAAGCAAAAATTACTTGTCTGTGAACAGACCGTGCCTTCAACCCTTTACATCTGTAGCTGCTCTTTCCTAAATTTAAAGCACTAGCTATTAAGGGCAAAAAGTGTTGAAGAAAGTTCTCGGGAGAAAGTAACTGACCAATCGGAGAGGAAATGGCTGCTTTGGAAAAGGCCAAATGCTATCCTTTAAGGAGTAGCAAGATGAGGGAATATGCTGTAGGTTTTCGATGGTACAGTTACTTCTGTTTTAGATAATGGTATTCGTGACTTTTTTTGGACATGGTGATTCTGTAACACAGTTCTAAACTGCCTGGTTGTCACATCTATCTTGCTGGTGGCATTTCATGCCACCAATAGTAGCCAGTCAAAATTTGCTTTTTCTACCACAAAAATATTCTAACATGAAAAGTTTTATTCCATCTGTCTTTTTGGAGAGCTACCAAGCATTTATTATCTGTCATGTCTTCAGTTTCTGCATATTTGTAGAAAAGGAGTTTTGCAATGTGTTGCAATACCTGTTGCCAATAGCAGGTCTGCTTTGCTTTTGATTTACAATGAAAAATGTGGTCTTCTTTGATTTAACATTCTTGAATGCATACATTTGTTGGCCTAATTTGGAATACTTTCATCCAAAATAAAATGGGGGCTTTGAAAAACATATAAATAAAAGGAAATGTGGCTTCTGCCAGACCTTCGCAGAATATTTTTCTTGAAAAATCTTGAAATCTTTTACCTGATACGGGCATTGTCTGAAATATAAACTAAAAGTGGATAGTAGGAAACCAGAATAGCAGTAAGCCAGGCAAAGGTTAAACAATACAATATTTTTTAATTGGACCCACAAGAAATTTCATAGATCTTTATAGTGCAATTTAGCAAGCTCTACTGGTTTTCACTATCAGAGAATTACTAATCCTTTGTTTAGATACTACAGTTGTATAATCCAGAAACTGGAATCCACATCTACCAGGCGCTATATTATTGCTGCTTGGTGGAGTACTGTATATAAAACTCTTGGTTTTCAGCGTGGCAGTTGCCATGCAATATCAACAGCCTGCAATATTCTCCTTACACTTAGCTACTCCCTAGGCTTGGATCCTATCTGCATTGTGTGTTATTCTTTTTACAAAACAAAAAAAAAGTTAAAGGAATATAATACACCCCTCTTAAAATTAATAATATGTTCTTTCCACTTATAGAAGCAAGCAAATTAAATTCATTTGGTATTTCAAAAAGTGGCTTTGGTTCATTCAGATGTCCACAATTAAAATATTCCCTGAAACTTGAGTTAAAATAAGGTTTAAACGTAAATAAGAGCAGTTTCAGTTACAAAGAGGCCATAATATTAGCATAATAAAGTTACAGAGATCAAATCATTTATTTTCTAGCTGTCAAATAGACAGGCCTCTGTCTCTGTGACCAAAGGAACATCTGGAACATCTCTCCATGGTGAGCTGTCACCATGGCCTTTCTAAAGTCACTCACTGAAGACGGTAACACCGAGCCAGTAAATGTATGTTTGATCTAAGACAAAACGCCCAAACTGAAATATAAATATTTTTTCAACTGAAAAGTAACTATCAAATATTTGTTTTCCTTGGCAAAACATTGAGCTAGAAAAGTTTCAACTCACCAAAAGTGCTCCATTGCACTGAAAACAGATACCATTCTGGTCTGGGAGACTGTATTTTGAGTTACACGTAGTTAAGCTTAGTTTCCAAATGTTTCACTGAAAAAGGTTAAAACAAATTTTTCAAGTAAAGTATTTGAACTAAACTGTTCAGTTGTTAGTATTTTTGGGGCGATTAAATGGTCCTTTGGTCTTTAAAAATGTTCTTCATTCAAGAGAAAATCTAAAAAAAACAAGGCAATATTCTTTGCTTTAAGCCCAAGGCAAAATGCTGCCATTGATCACTGCTGGCATGAAACCAGAAGTGACAATAATTGCCAGCAATTTTGTTTGTGTACAGACTGCTTTCATCAAGATTCACTGCAGAGCTATCAGTGTGAAAAGAACAAAATGAAGTGGTATGTTTTATGTGTAATGAGCTTTTTTTTAATTTCAAAGAGAAACACATTTAGGGAAGACAATTCCTTTCTGTCTTCTCCCCTCCAGCTTCATATGTGGCAACTGTTTAAATACTTTTAAGTGAAATACAATGTGATGGATTTTCTTTATACTCTGTGGAATCTTCGTTGCTGCTGATGTAACTCCAGCAACATTTATGTAAAATCAATTTTCCAACAAAAACGTAGAGATCAAGAAAGGGCTTCCCATTAGAAACATGTAGCCTTAGGATTTGATCTGGAAAACACCATGCACATACTTTACTTTCAGGAGTCATCTAATTGAAGTTAGATCTATGGAGGTGAGTGGTTCCAGGATTTGGCCTTTGGCAATTGGTGAGGGAGCTCAGACTTGTGGAGGTGTTTTACAGCAGTTTTCTGCTGGCAACTCATTTTGGTTAGGTTAGATAAACTCCTAATCTGAACTTCAGTGTGTTCTGCTCTTGGTCGCTGCTTGTTCTGATGATTTCCTTCTCCAATATAAAGCTTCACTTTGCTGGCATGTCACATGGATGCCTTAGCCTGTCTCCCCTTTGAGATGAGCAGTTCTCCAGTTACGTTTGCTTGGGCAGGGTGAATTAGACCAGTGAAAAGGAAACTGAGCCCATTTGCTCATCTCAGGAATCTGAATCAGCTGAGTCGGGCTTGTTCAGCCTAGAGAAGAGAAGGTTCTAGGGAGACCTTATAGCAACTTTTCAGTATTAACAGCAGCCTACAGGAAAGATGGAAAGAGGCTTTTTGTCAGCGAGTGCAGTGATAGGATGAGGGCTAATGGTTTTAAGCTGAAAGAGGGGAGATTTAGATTAGATACTAGGAAGAAATTTTTTTACAGTGAAGGTGTTGAGGCCAGAGAAGTCATGGAAGCCCAATCCCTGGCAGTGTTTAAGGCCAGGTTGGCTGGGGCTTTGAGCAACCTGGTGGTTTAGGGGGTGGTATCCCTGCCCATGACAAGGGGTGTCAGAACTGGATGATCTTTTAAGATTCCTTCCAACTCAAACCATTCTGTGCTTCAGTTTCTGATTATTTTACAATGTCAAACAAACATCTCTGTACATTCACACTGAAAAGGGATTTTCGACAGTTTCATAGCCCTGGTTTCCTGTACGGTTTTAAACAGTAGACAGAATTTTGAAAGCCAGTAGTGAACTTACAGCCCAAGAGTTTCCCAAGGACTGGTGTAAACTCACATTAACTTTCCTGATCACTAGAGTTTGCATTCAGTTGAAGGAAGTTTGGAAACACGCCAATGAAGGTCAAGAGCTCAATTTAGTCTTCTCAAGGCATATAACAATTGAAATTCAACTTTTCTATGTGAAATAACTCCAAGAAATCCTTGTACGTTTCTTGCACACTGTGTGAGTTGAAGGAACCTCAGGTGTGTTAACAGTGTTTTCTCATCTTCAATGCAGTACCTCAAAAATCCATTTCAAAAATTAAGCAAGATCCTTCATGGAAGTGTGTAAGCTTTGAGTGTTTTAGAGTTCCCAGGACACTGTTCCAGAGCTGATTGCTCTGAAGGCTGGGAATCTTTTTCTGATTCTTATTCTAAATTTATTTATGGCCAACTCTTTTTCCTTTGTTCTTAAGCCGGTATTGTCCATTAGCTTAAGCAGCACTTCTTCACTGATGTGCCCCTTCTTTTCTCCTCTTCTGGCCATCCACAAGCTGCATGACTTTGCCAAGGCATGGCATGAACAGTTGAGGGAGCAGAGAGCTATCATGCAGCCAAGCCATTAGCTTAGGGGTTTGGGGGGTGGTTGTTTTGCTTCTTTGTAGACACTGTTTAGTATGTATCACTGTGACGGATGAGGTGGGGCATTTCTTTGAGGGGCTGGATTCTCATCAGGTGCATATTAGTCACCAGGAACAGGGTTCCTTTGCTTGTGTCAGTCATGAGCCAGTATGGATTGTCCATCAGGCACTGTGCTTACCTGTTCTTTAATTTGTGCTTGCTGATGTTGCTACAATTTGTGTTTGGCTCTCCGTGTGTGTATAAGGCACAGAAATAACTCTTCACTTTAAAATAACACTTGATAAAACATCACTTTGTCAAACTGGCCAGCGTTTTACTTCAAATATGAACCCTTATATGATCTTTTTCCTCCTTCCCTCCACCAGCCCCAATGGAAATTACCACTGTGAGTGTCTCAATTTATTGAATAAATAATTGAGAGCATTGACGCGTTTTAAAAGTACAGATTTCAGAGTATCATAGTGCAGATCTGATAGTTCCATCTGGCCTTACAAATCATTCTTTTCGAGCAGGGCAGTCCCTACTGTACTGCCATGCTAATCAATCAGCTGAGGACTTTGTTGGGATCATTGTGTGCATTTCAGTTCCACTAAAGGATTTGATGAATTAGCTTTTTAGCTATAAAGTAACTTGACAGTGCACATTTCCAAAACAAAAGACTGAACCTAGAATCTAAATAGAAGCAGATTTAGAAACACTGTACACTACTTCAGGAGAAAAAGACATGCTGTGATTGAAATTCATGCAGCCATTGAAATGACTTATTCATTGCTTTTAACTTCCATTTCAGAACTATGTAATGAAATTTCTCCAGCTTTTAAGGTTAGACTGTAGATTGGTGAGGGTTTTACTTATTATTTAATACTACTCTTGTCTGACCTTGCCTCATCTAGTATCTCAATTGCTTGGATTTGATTCTTTACTCATATGGGTCAGACAAAACATAAGGATTGCAGGGAGACATCAGCCTGTGAAACAGGCTCCCACCATTTTTGCTTGCTCAAATTTTCAGTCAATTAGATGGCACTCTATAAGATGCTCTCTTAATTCAAGTGCATTTCTTCTGAAAAGTGTAGGACAGAGATGACAACACATGCCCATTAAGGTGCTTCCTTACATGTATATGCTTTCTTGCATGTATATATGTTTGCTATTCTTCCTTCTCGTTCAAAAGAAATAAACAGTATTTCTTGCTGAGCTGCCTGGATGCCAAAGGACTCAGAACAGGCTGTGATTTCAGGATGCAGCTTCCACCAAATGGACTCTGAATTGTTACAGTACATTCCTCATAGTGCTGGGATAAGGAGTAATTAGCATTTTAGAATCTGTTCTGGGAAAGCATTGAACACTTGCAATTCCCATTAAGGTCAAAGACAATTTCAGGTGCTCAGCAATTCTCTTGCAGATTACCTTTTAAGAAATACTTTCCACAAAACCTTTTCACAGTCACCTTTAAAAACAGAATCTCCACTACCAGGTGCTTTCAGTTCCTCTCATTATTGCATTACAGGGATTTGTGGAAATCGAACAAGGTGAAGGTTGCAAACAATCCTGTCTATAAGCAACCAGATATAACCTGCAACACTTATGCATGCACTCTTGGGGTTGTTTTTAAGTAAATGGAATGAACGCTCCAAGGGAAGTGGCATGAACCTTTCACAAATGACTTTATAGTGTTCTCTATAAAGTTACAATTAAAAGAAAGCTGTCTAAGTTTAAACATTTGTCTCTAAATTATGCAAGCTCTACTGAAGCAAGCTGTGCTTGCAGCCTCTTCCTGTTCTCTCTCCCATTCTAATGGGGTTGAGAGGTGAGCAAGTGGCTGTGTGGGTGCTCAGCTGCTAATTCAGGTAAACCCACCACATGTAGTGTTCTGGTATTTTAGATAATCTTTAGCTTAAAACACTGCTTGAAAAGAAAAAAAAAAAATAACCAATATTGATCTTTAACAAGCATCTTCCCTTACAGCTTCTGGCTTATAGTAGTATATAGCAGTTATGAAGCATTTCCCTCTTCCTTAGCATTTTAAAAGTATTCAAACAAATTAAAAGCCTACATCTTGCAAAAAATGCTTATGAATATCTTTCTGTGTTCTCCCAAATTCTGCACAGGCAGCTGAGGTTATGACAGCTCACTCTAACTCTTCCGCCCATTCCTGGCTTTGACTCCTCTACTTAGATCACGAACTCTGAGGGTCAGACACAGTCCCGTGCGATACGTGGTGTGTT
This sequence comes from Neomorphus geoffroyi, assembly GCA_033558235.1. NCBI lineage: Eukaryota > Metazoa > Chordata > Aves > Cuculiformes > Neomorphidae > Neomorphus > Neomorphus geoffroyi. The sequence continues at coordinate 2,643,429 of JAUMJM010000008.1, forward strand.
TGCCCTCAGTGTAATAACATGTACAGCCCCGAGGCTGACTGGGGTTCCTAGGTGCCACAGAAGAAACATTGCTATCCTTGGTATTACTGTATATACAGGTTGTATGCTCAAAGAACAGAAAATGTAAAGATGCTGCAGAGCGGTTTTGACCAAATCCTGTGGCTTACATTGGCAAAAATCACAGGGCTTGGTAATCTTCTTGTTCAAATATTGACTTGAGTGATGGGGGTTTTTTTATTAGAAGGCCTCAGTGCACTGTTGTAGGTTGAACTTTTTTGACCTCTGCTATCTAAAATCCTGTTTATAGAAACATGGGCCTGTGGGCTTGATACCTGTTCAACCAACTTTTACTTCAGCAGTTGATTTCAGGTGCTCTGTTTTGCAAGACTAAGATCCTCAATAAAAGTAACCCTGTGTGCATTCAACTCCGCTTGCATACATATATCTGAAAGCAAGTTTCAGACATGGGTTAGCCAACATTACAAGCAGTATAGAAAAAAAATTAATCTTAAAATACCCTACAAAATATTAACTGCTCTCTTGAGTTGTCTGGAGAGCATGTGTTTTTTCCACCTTAGGAAGGGAGTTTCCCAAACAATTCAGAAGCCAAATGCCAGGAGCTGCAGCTTTTACTCCAGGTGATGCATTAGGTACACATGGATAGAGGTGCACACATCAGTAGGCAGCCAGGGGGAGAAGTTCAGATGGGAGCTTTCTTGGGACAGCCGAAGCATCGTCCTGTGTGTGGTCCATGTTCCCTCCACAAAGGGGCAGGTCTGCATTTTGCAACCGAGCAGCTTGTCTCAGCTTGTGCTGATGCTTGCTTTGTCTGCATTTTACCTGCAGTGGCTGAGGAACCCCGGCCCCCACCATGAGAAACGGACTCTCTTTGGAGACATGGTGTGCTTCTTGTTTATCACCCCGCTGGCTACCATCTCTGGCTGGTTGTGTCTACGCGGAGCAGTGGACCATCTGCACTTTAGTAGTAGGCTAGAAGCTGTTGGCCTCATTGCACTCACTGTTGCACTCTTCACTATTTACCTCTTTTGGACCCTAGTAAGTATTGGGTTTCTATTCAACTCATGGTAATAAGGGAAAGAACAAATCAGAAAATGAATTATACATAGTGATGTAGAGTGGGTGGATCACTGTACAAAGCATTGCTTGTATTTAGCTTCTGTAGTGATAAATTTAAGTTGTGTGTGCAAGAAACCTGTTGGTTCCACACCATTCAAGTTGTCTGGAAAACCAGGAAGACTGTTTGACTTTGGGGTCAGTAATTTCCAAATCCCAAACACCAGAAGGGATAGCAAGAGAGAGACAAGGAAGTAAAATGGAAGATTTCAAGACAGATGATACAGGAGTGAATTTTTTCAAAGATGATATGCAAAAGGTGAAGGCAGAGCATACAAAAAGACTTCAGGTGAAAGACTTCTGGCTGCCACAGAGGATTCTGATTTCATTCCATTCCAACATCTGGCCAATTTTACAATTCAAAAGCCATGGATATGCGTGCATCCCATGCTTTTCCCATTCCTTGTGGTGCTGTGGCAAGTCCATGGCAGAACACACCTTATACTCAGCTCTGTAGAAATGCAGCTGCTTTTGCAGTGCAGAGTAAATCACTGCCTTACTCCCATCCTGTACCCAGGTGTGTTATCACTTGCATGCTGATCTATCCTAAAAGCCACTTAGTTTAACAACTCTGGCAGAAAACAAGATCAGATCCTCACCCCACCGCCCCAACAAACAGATGACCCAGCAGAAATGGAAGAAAGCCACAGGACAACTGCCAAATATAAGTGTTTATAAGGTTGTGGTCTAGTAACCCTAGGTTACTGTTGAGTTTGACATCTCTGGTGGGGGAAGGAGAACAGAACAGAACAGGTGCAGACAGAGCATTCACTCTGACAGAGTAATGCTTGTACATGGTGCAAGGTTGTGTTGCTGTGAGAGGAAAAGCTCGTTTGAGCCTGTGCTGCCCTGAGCGGGGGCAAGACCACCCTACCTATGGTGCTGGCATGGCCACTAATCCTACAGGGCCAGCATCCAGCTCTCCCACTCAGTGGGTATAGCAACGTCCTATATGGCTGACCCCTTCCAGCAGTTTTTGATCAATGTAAGCTGCTGAGCAAGTGGCACTTTAAGTACTCCTTTAGTAGATAGAGCAAGCCCACAGCTAGAACCCTCTTTGCTGAGCCCAGAGTAAGCTTGAAAAAGGGGAGGGGAGGTGATACACAAAAACCCCATGCTACCCTGTCTCATGCATAGAGGATCACAGAGAGACGTGGTAGGAAGGACTCTCAAACTCTCTTCACAGTACAGAAGATGCCCTCATTGCATTAGTAGTGGATGGAAGAGTTTTGAGGTTTAAGTATATCTGCAGATTAAGTCAATATGGCAGTTTTCACACACCCTCTCAGAGGGCAGATTTGCAAAGTCAAGGCAGAGATTCAAAGTGATTACTTTACAAATGGTATTGAGAATCCTACATGTGGAAGACACGCCTGTTATCTGCTCAGTGGCCCAAGACTCGTCAGTCATGCAGGAAAGCCCCAGCCTGTATTTGTTGTAGGGAGTCTCTGCACTCTCCTTGCCATGTAGTGAGGAATGGACCCACGCACAGAAGTAGTAGCCCCATCAAATTCTTCAGAAGCAAACTGCCCTTTAATTTCCAGAAATGGGAGAATCCTGTACTGCCTGCTTAGCTATGGCTGTGCAAGGAGCAGGTAGATGCTGTGGAGTAAGTTACACACCATGTGTAAAATAATGCTACTGTATGTCCTGGGAAAAATAGACAGAACCTTCATTTTACTTCCAATAAGTCAGCTTATTTTCTCTGGCAGGAAAAGCTGACTGCTATAGTTATCCCAGTGAGCAGAGAACAGGAGAGGTGCTATTTTTACCATCCAAGAAGCTAATTTATCCCTTCCACTAAAAAAGCAAAGTTCTCCATAAAAAGGCTGTTGCTTTTCCTCTGTGTTTAATCACTGTAACTGATACACAGACACAAAGAAAGGCTTCCTACTCCCAAGAGAAAAACTTCAGACACTAAATGGAAACAGCTATTTAAAAGTAAGAATTCAGGGCCAGACTCTTGACTTCTATAAGATCAAGTAGCAGATTGGAGTACCACAGGATTTGGCCCTATAGTTTCCAGTATAATGTAACTGCTGGTTTAAAATAAAAGGTAGCCCAAATGAATTCAGAGTGAGTTAGAAGGACAGACATCCCCCTTACTAGTCTATTGAACAGGTGAACAAAGGAGTTTAGTGTGCCAAGGACCAATGTAAATCTGGCCCTTGTTGAGCATCTCCAGGATATTGTTTAATAGTAGACAGGTATGGTTGGACTCGATCTCAAAGGTCTTTTCCAACCAGATGATTCTGTGATTCAGGAGTTTTGCATCCAGCATAACAGCTTAGTAAGTAACCATGGCTCTGCTGAAATTCAGTAGCTGACATAACTTGGAAAATGCTTCCAAGCAAGAACTCATTGTAAGTAAGCTGTCAAACTAAACTAGGATATCCTATGAAAATGCCTTAAGCAAATAAGCCATTAAAGCCTGGCTTAACAATGCAGCCATTTGGCAAAGAATCTCATGTGATGCTGCTTGAAAGTTCAACCTAAATTCTAGCTCAGCAGTCACTGCATTTTGCATGGCATCTGTCTTTGCAGGTGTTTTTTTCTTCCCTTCTCCCTCTACCACATGATTTCTGCTGATACCAAAATGCCTTTTTAAAGATAGTTCTTATATTCTTTCATATACAATGTTCCACAGAAAAGAAGGTGCCAACTGCTTTACCTTCAGGGGAAGCAGAGGAGATTGAAAGGTGGAGAATCAGTTAATCTGTTGGAAGAGCTGTCTCTGAGCCACTACTTCGTGAACAAAATCTCTACAGCTTTCCCTCGGTAACAGCAGACAGCTGTATAAAGATCAAATGGAAAAACAAAAAACAAAAACCAAAAAACAAAACCCAGAAAATATGCTTTTATTCCTAGTAGGATTTTATAGAAAGGTAAATAATTTGGATAAAAGCACCCTTTCTGCAATAGGGTTGAAGGGTTTTTTTGAAGGATATATTTATAGGCACATATGTTACTTTCTATCCTTCCACATCTGACTGGCAGGCAGCCTGTCATTGCTGCAGGGGTAGGAAACCAAACAGCGCTGCCCCTTTTGACAGCAGCATGACAGCCACTTCTCTGCAAACAGCAGCATCTTCCTCCCACCTGCTCAAACCAAGTATGTTACCTCCAGCCTTTATGGAACCCTCTGCCTTATGAATAGCACTGACCTACAGAAGTGGCACAGTTGCATAACCATCAGTGACAAATGACCAGCTGCACATGAAGACAGAACAGCTAACACAACAAGGTTTTTCCTGTGCTCTCTGCATGGATCCTTCCTGACCACAGCTCAAGGACATGGTAGTTGTCATGTGGCACATTTCACACAAAAGGTGCCAAGCCACTTAACAAGGGTAGGGTTTTTTCCCCTGAAAAACTTCACCTGCACATCATCTTACAAAGAGATTACTCACTACACTTGGCTGTCATGAAAATAAGCAGTAAACTATTTTAAAAAATAAGGGTTGAATATCTGGCAGTCATTTCTCTTCTACTATTATCAGAATCACACTAAGGTAGAAATTGTTTAGCTTAATATAAATAAAAAACAATCAAAAATAATCTGAATTGAGATACACATGAGCCACCTGCCAACACACTTTGTTGCATCTGCGCAATCTTGAATTTGATGCATCCAGCAATAAGGCATTACGAAGTAGAATATATGACCCTGTCACTGTTTGCACACAGCTTAGCTACCTGCAAACCTTCACCATCCAGCCAGTTACGTTAGTTGTCAATTCAACAACCTGCAGCATGGCAGTAGATCATTTTCATTGCAAGTGGCTGAAAATAATTCTAGTTCTTGGGAAGGACATAGACAAGATGTCTGATTTTTCATGTTATTAAAAAAAAAAAGGAGGGGGATAAGAGGTGGGCAACAGTAGAAATTAGATCAGAGGCTGCTTTTCTCTGCTGTTGCAAACTGGGGAACAAGCTTGTTCTATGTGATAGGTCTCATCTTTGCCCATGTCTTTTTGCTCATTTTTATCCTGCCCAATGAGCCTGCTTACAAACTTTATGTTATACTTTAAAGCACTTCCCCCCAAACCCCAACAGGTTCCTTGGAGGATCGCAGTGACTCTTAACACTCTCTACTCTTCCCAGGTATCCTTTAGGTATCACTGCAGATTATACAACGAATGGCGTCGGACGAATCAGCGGGTGATACTCCTAAACCCAAAGTCTGCCAACGTCCCCTCTAACCAGCAAACCCTGCTGGGCCTACAGTCCCTTAAAAGGAACTCAAAAGAGACAATCGTCTGATTTGGGTAGTTCTGCACAGGGGCCATGCACTAAAAATATTTTCTTCAAACTAACTTGAAACACCATCCAGAACCCAGGAGCGTGCTATTCTGACTTACAAACTCTTTACAGAGGAATAAATCACTGTTTGAATTAAGATCATGGATGCTGCAATCATATGATATTTGCTAAGCTGCCAAACGTGTTAATTTAGCAAATACTGTATGGAATTCTACAAACTCATGTTAATACTTGCGTTATCAACTGATGCAAGCTTTTTTATTGTTTAAAATATTAAACTATGATAATTAACAATGCAAAACAGGTTTTAAAAGCGCCTTTTTTTTTCTTTACCATTTCCTATTCCTACATTTTTATTTCTTTAGGTAGCTGGACAGTAACCAGTGCTGGGTTTTTTTTATTTCCTAAAGTATAGCAATGTCATCCCACCAGTTTATTTTAATTGAAGGCCCTTTATAACAATAATTTTTATTATTAAATTGTGTGTGTAATGAGTTCTACAAAGTGGCATATTATTTAAATCTGTAAAGAAATTAGAAAATTTTCTCTATTTCTTACTGAGCAGGGAAATCATGATAGGAAATTCTTCAGTAATAAATTTATCATGGGCAAAAAAAAGAAATTGCAAAAAACTTCCTACTCAAAAGTATTCTAGCATGTAGCAGTCAAAAAAAAATTGTATTTTTTAATCAGAAGCCAAAAATTAGGCACAACATTCCCTCCTGAAGTGTAGATTCTTCTAGTGTAAATTCAAACTGACCATTTACTCTGCATTAGTGCCAACCTGAATTAACCCTAATTGTAAGACTGTTTTTTGTAAAGCAAACTCTGCATACGTAATGAATGAGATCATTAGATGTTTTTTAGGAAGCAGGACCTTGTCTTGCTTAAAAATTAGCATTATTTTAAAGCTGCAGAATTTTCAACTTGACAGGTAGATTTAGCAGAATGTATGTAAACATTGACCTCTCATTTTAGCACTGAGACTAAGGCTCTTTTTTAAAACAGTAATAATGTAGCCTACTATGGTGACCAAACTGAATTTGGAGTGTGAAGACTAGATTTTATTCCTGGGCAACATTATCTGTTTCACCTTGGTTTTATTCATTCAGCAGTTCTTCACTCTCAGGGAAGACACAAACTTATTTTGCAGAACTACCCAAAATGTCATTAAAAAATGGTGCTAGAGTACAAATCAATACTTAGCGCCTTTGAACAGATGAATTTTTTAGAAATGTACCTAGAAGGCAATTCCACCATGGGCTATGTTTTCCAAATCTGTAGAAAATGAAAATAAAAGGGAACACATAGCAAAAAGGCTAATTTATAAACCAGATAGTTCAAGGTATTACAGGTGTTCACCATCAGACAAAGAGGTTATTTTATATGTTGTGTGTGCTCCATGGGAGAAAAACTGTAGTACACAAAACCGAATCTCTTAGCTTTATTCTGCCTTTGGACCAGTCTAGTGTAGTCATGTTTAACAATATTCTTTGTAGTTGTTAATTTCATGAGGATATGAGAATCAACTACCTATATAAAGCAGTAACAGCCTCTTTCAGACATAAAACTAGCTTCACAACAAGGCAAGAGGTGTAAGAAAATAAATAAACTTAAACAGTAGAGTCAGTAAGGTTCTGAAGACAGGGGTATCACAAACTCTGTGGTGGCCTGAAACCTGCAGTGGTTGTTTTTTAAGCCGTCTTCCCAACAACACGTGGATAAAAGAGTCAATATGCACGTAAGCAGAGAGTTCCAAGTTAAAAGAAAACCTGCTAGCCAGGGGTGCAGAAATAAAACACGTCTAGCTAGGTCAGGACACTGTCAGACAGTGTGTTAACACCTACATGTTTGCTTCAGTCTTCTGTTACTACTTTCACTTCTTTGGGAGATACCCCAGAAAGTTGGTCCACAAAAGAAGCATTATTCTTAAGTAAGTACTATTCTTGGTTTTGTTTCATGAAAGCAAAAAAAATCAAAACCAAAACAACAAAGAAAAGGATGATACAAAATTAAGTAGCAACTAGGAAAACAATTATTCAAATCAAACTGCATATATGCACACAGAACAGCACAATGACTTGGTCCAGCTAATCTGTGTTATTTCAAATTTCATTTATTGTTTAAAGACAGTTTATTTAATCTGAAGAAACCATACTGAAGCAGCCAAAGAGAAATTGCTACTCTAGTTTCTCTGCTTGATGCACAAATAGTGCAAAACTGAGTGAAGTCACTAGTTTCCCATGCATTATCTTGAGAAAAAAAATGCCAAAAAAACATCCAGTCACACCCTTATCCTTTTGCATTAAACTCATGGAAAAAAGCATACCTTGTATTCTTCCTTGGTTTTCCTAAAACATAAGAACATAAGAACATATTGCTTTTTCCTCCACTACTTCAGGCTGTTTGTTGCCACACCAAGCCTAAGTTCAACTAACAATTTTAAAACTGGATCATTACAGCAAATATTCTACAACTGCAGCAGTACTCATTTTTGTCTGAATAGATGTGAAAGACAAAATTAACTGCAGCGGCAGCTATGGTAGCTACAGCTAGCAAAGCTCCTGGCGGTACAATGAGATCTTTGTTATCCTGTCTGCATAGAGGTCCCAGTTAAGCAAAAATAAGTTAAGTAATGAAAGGATGGGGGAGGTGTCTTTTTGTCCTTCTCATGCAGCTGTCCTTGCTGTTTACATTCCTTTTCCATGTAAGGAGTTAGAGAAGGAACATATTCAAATCAGTATTTTGAGCTGCAAGTGATAAAAGCAATATCAGTGTAAACCATTAAAAAAAAAACCCTAAGAATTTGCAGACATATTACAGTTTGGTTCCTTCCTTTCACATCTTGCTTGTTGATGATGGGAGATTGTCATCCTAAGAGTACTAAGTTAAATCCAGAGTCCATGTTTCAAGTATTAATGATAAGGAAGTTTTACTTCTTCTACATAGACTAGTCTTACAGGAAAAAGACTATCAAACTACATAAAACAAATAACAAGACAAAGTAATGTTGAACAGTGGTATTCGACAAATTACAATACTGAAAAGGTACAAGATTCCATAGCAGGAAGCTATGCAACTCCTTACTTCCTATTGCTACGAGAAGAATAAAACAAAGGAAGCAATGGTATAAAACTCTTAGGAAGAACAAGGGAACGCGCATTCAATGGCACAAGAAAATGAGACAGAGGGATGTAATCAAACACTTCAAAATATCGTAGGCTTCTGTTCAACTGGTAGGAAATCACAGCATAGAGAGGATTAAAAATACCTCAGTTTTCGGGGGTTTGATTTGTTTGATTATTTTCTTTACTTGACTGTATAGCGCTGCCAGCCTGAGACTTCAATCTGTTGTTTACATTTATCAAAAACAGCTTTGCATCAGTTTCACAGTAGGAAGTCACACAGTGCAATGTGACAAATCATTACATAGCAAGAATTAGGGCCAATATATGCAACTGGTCTTTGATGCAATGGATGCCATCAGAAGGAGAAAGGAAAGCTAATGTGAAAAACTCTTCCTTTGAAATGAAGGTAAGTTTAAAATAAATATCTGCTAAAAGTTAATCTCTTCATCTATTATTGTTTCAGACCAAGCTCCATTTAACACACAGCCGGTTAATAAACAAGCATTTTCACTGCAAGCAGAACTGAGAATTGCTTATTTACTGCCATATACTGCTTTGGGTTATTCAGATGTACCTTTAAAAATTATTGGACAATGCAAAATGTGCAACAGAGTCCTCTAGCTTTATAAATACCTAGCAGGCTCATAAAACACGCAAGCCTATAGTATGGGTATATAGAATGTAACATAACTGATGATGACACCACACTGCATACTAATTCATTGGTGTTATTCTGCATTTTGAATTTGATTTCCACATGAATTTCCACATAACTGGATTTGTGAAAATGCTTATGTGTCTCAGTAGCTGCCAAGTTTGTTAGTATTTGTGATTGTTTTCAGTTCCTAAATTTTTACTAATAGCCTCTTACACTTCACTGAAGCAACACTACAAAACATTTTTTTCCTTCCTTTCATGCTATAAGTTTATGAACCAATTGTAATCTTTTTTCAACTCTATCATAAACATACAAAATACTTCCCTGATAAAACTTGTTAAAATATGAACCAATGTTGACATTTTATCTGCAATATCCCGTTACTAACAAAAACAAAATGCACCACCTTCAGAAACAATTGAAGAGATGTAGAGAAAACTATTCCATGACTTACATGATGAAGTGTTAGACTTGCCTGCCAATAATCATTTTTGTTCATAAAATGTAAAAATCAAACCAGATACAAAAATTCACATCTAAGAGTTAATTGATAACTCTAAGAAAAATCGTTCAAGGAATCGGGTTAAGCTGAAATGTGCCTTTATTGATGCCACCCAATATAAATGTTCTGTGATGAACACTGAAGAAAAGAAAAAAAAAAAAGGCCTGTATTTATGCAAAGCCATAAAAGGATTGCAGAGAACAGCAAAGGTCTTCAAGCAATAAGTTGCACACTAAGCAAAACCTGAAATAAAATACTTAACTTTGGCCATAATCCTGTCATGAACCTAGCTGAATATTATAAATTATTTAAGTGTTCCGGTGTTTCCTTGAGGTTCACAGCATCATATACCAGGAAAGGCTAAATAAGCATTCACATGCATCATACATAGCCTCCATTCCCTTTATAAAACCCACCATTAAGTACTAGTTGTCCTACTCAGGACAAGAGCTTTGAAAGCTTTTATTCCCCATCAACTACTTAATTTTTCCTTTGCCTTGAGAAAAATACTTCATAGTCAATTACCATGTAGGCATTTCTACAAAAGCAGCATTTTTTTTTCTCCTAGACTAAGATAAGGATAACTATTTACAGTATTTCTGAACTTCTATTTATGTTATTGTGCCATGTTTAAACTGCTCAACGTGGCACTTGTATGATGCAGTAAAAGGCAGACCAGTAAGAAGTAATGTATGAGCAAAGCTGCAGAAAGTTATCCAACAGAACCTGAATAAAGCTCTAAAGAATTAATTTTCCAAACATGAAGGTATGTTACCCAGTCTTTACAAGAAATCTTTATAAGCCAATTGCTACCATTCCATTTCCATAGATATTTTGCCACCTTCAAAGCTTATCAGTTCCTAGTATTCAACACTCATCCGACTTTTAGCTCAGTTCTAAGAAGAAAAATTCCAAAAGCTGTATTTAAAATCTTAAAGAGATACTTTATTCAAAGCTTTTTCAGACATTAGATTAATGCAGAAAGGACATAAAAACTTTCCACATTGCCAAAATTACAATTGTTTCAATACAAATGCAGACTAGACTCCTAAAAGTCTTGGTTTTGTTCCTACAAACTGTAAACAAGCAAGACAATCCATATTAAAACATCATCTATTTGTTAAAAATCACAGAAAAAAATTAAGCTGGTTACACTATCTTAACAACACAACTAACATGTTTAACATGAATCCTCCTCCAGAATAAGAAATCTAAAAAAGAAAAGAGTACCAATAAGGAGTTTTACTGCATCCTTCATCCTCTGAGTGCTTACCTGATCAGCTGGGCTATGGTTTTTGTGGGGTGGGTGTTTTTTGTTTACACTAGTTTTGTTAGTTTTTTTTTTTTCATTTTATTTTTTTTTAAGAAAGCTGTTCTTTTCTATTAAAAAAGGGTTTATAGCCTTGATTGTGCTGTAGGAAAAAAAAAAAAGTCTCCAGTATAAAAGAGTTCATAGTATTGAAAATGCCTTCCCCATACCCAACAGCACCTAAATATAAAGAGGTCAACAGCAACTGGCTAGTCTGGAGTGGTGCAATCTAAGAAAATTGATCCCCAAAACAGTGGAATATTTCTATTCCAGCAAAGTTTCAATAACAAAAACTGGTATATAAATCCGAAAGACAGGGACATCATTTTTCACACAGTACATTATTCAGAGTCAACAATTCACATCTTGCGAGAAAGTTAAGATAGTTCTTTTAGAAAACTTCCTTTTCAATGCCAAAGAAATTAAGGCCATCAGACGGGCAGTTTAAAAATTCACGTACAGAAAATAAAAAAATATGTTGTGCTTCTGAGAAGGCTCTGTTCTGTATGCAAGGATTACCGTGATTTGATGAACCTGCCTGATTCGAAATTTACATGATCACACAGCTTCTGTTAGATGTCCTTGGGCCTGCCTGTTATGAATAGAAAGAGTCATATTTGAAAAAAATTCCAGCATTAAAAGACTGAGCAACTCAGAATTATATACTGTACATTTTTCACATATGAAATTGTTAGCCTGGCATGGTCTAAGCAAGAGTCAGCACACAAAGCTATACGACCTGTTGTTCCCTGTAAGTTAAAGAATGCTAGATAGCTTTTTCTATGGGAGAGTGGAGGAAGGTACCAGAAAAACACAGATGTATCATATTTGAATCTCAAAAAGCACTGTTGAGTTTAGATGAGTGGTGAATATTGCAGGGAGCATATACAAGTACCTTGAGAGATTTTATCTAAAAGAAACCTAATCTCCCTGTAGCATTTTTGTAAGTAAAGCTACTAAGACACACTTTACCTAACTACACAATCCCAGAAACCACAATAGCAGCTGTATGCACTTTGGCAAAACTGCAATTAAAACCTAACTATGTTAAATACCACAAAGTTATGATTCAGTTGTAGGCCAAAGACCATGGTTGCCAAAAAATACAACTTTGAACACAGCCAACTCTCTCCATTTTTTGTCTGTTTACATGCGCATGCTTCGTTACTTTTCTATATTATCTTTATCTGAAATAAAATACATACAGTAATTAAACCAGCAAAATTTTAGGCAAAGTAGCGAACTTAATTTCCTATAATGCAATGTTTGAATTTGCTAATTTTTTTTTTGTTTGTTTTAAGAACTGGTCAAAACAGTAAGGTAATGGATAAAACATAAAAAACTCAGAACATGAACGATCAAGTAGGTGATACCTCAGCATTTTCCCATATATTTCAAAACACTTTATACAGTCACTCCAAGTTTACACCATTCCACAGCCTTCAGAGTTGCATGCAAGAGATCTTTTCTCTGGCAGTGTCTTGAAATCTCTCATTTCCTCTAACAGAGAAAATGACAGATTTAAGTTCTGAAAACTTCAGGTAAATTTAGGTGTACCTGCTTAAGCCAAACTTTATCATAAACAATTGGCCTGGGAGAAATCTTACCAGGAATACAGTTCAAGAAAAAAAACCCCACAATAATCCCCAAATCTTTAAGCTTTGTAACCTCATTTTAAGAAAAATATACTTCTCTCCATCAAGAGAATACATGATGTAACTTTTTATACTAGTATTAATAATACAGCTTCATGTGTTCATTAAATTACTGACTAAACAAAATAATAAAAGAACACCCACACACAAACAACTGCTTTTTTCCAAAATTCATGGCATATATCAATTTTTCCAATTAAATAACCTTGTTAACCTTAACCTAAAACAAGATACCTGCTGGTGGTAAAGGTCTTCCTCTTCTGCAGCATCAGCTGCTTCTTCCTCAACTTCCTCCTCTTCCCCTTCAAATATAGTTGTTTTAAAGACAGTGCTTCTTTGAGCAACCTCCTGCAACAAGAGTTTTGTTCTTAAGATCTGATTGCTCTAAAGATGAGGCAATAGCCTACTTAGTTTGAGAAACAGGAATTCCAGCTGTTGGGAAAGCTACCTGCACTGTTTTCGCCTATATACTTATCATGTACTGCTGTATAAGCAGCATTCATAACACCTTAGTTTTAAATCTCTTAATTATTAAAATGGTCTAAAATGACACAAGTTCTTCCAAAATCTGCTTTTTTGTAATATACTTTTCTTTCAATTCCTAGACATCACAGCAACTGTCCTACCCAAAGCTTTAACTCCTATCTTACCAGAATTAATGCCTCATTGCTTAAAGTAAGCGTTCCCCACCTCCCATAAACACAGTTTTAATGAAAATTAAAGAGACAAATCACTGAAGAGCTTACTAAAACCTTTTCTCTTCAAAGCACATTCTAAGGCATTGTCCAATTCCTAGCACGAGGGCAGTGTCTGAACCAGTCATTCTTCAACTACTTATACTCAATACAGGGAAAAATTTCCACATGCTTCAATAGATTCCATCCCTAAATTGCAAGAGAAAACTTTACTGAACACTCAACTCATGTACATTCATGTGTAAATGGTTCTACCTGCATCTTTATAGTGGATGCCACCACAGAAAAAGAAGTTTAGACACATCTAAGGTACTTTACCTCTCCCTGAGAATTTTTCAGTACAACTTTCACATCTTCACCAGTGCCCCAGGAATTCTGGTTCTTCCAGATGAGGTCAGTGGGAGGGCTAGCAGTAACTCCAGCATTCGCAGCCCAGATCTGTTAAACGAAGTCACACGTGAATATTATTTGTTAGTCTTAAACATTTCCATGTTACTTATTGAGTTAACGTATTCCATTTAAGTGACACTGGTGAATCTCTTCGAGTTAACAAAGTAGAAGTCTCCACCTACCTGCCTGCAGGTCTTCTTACAATAAGACATCCCTACATTTAAATGCAGAGACTTTTGAATATGTACATACACCCATTCATGGTCAAAATTATTGCTCCATATAAAGCAAGCTTCTGATATATGTGGCTGTGCCTAACTTCTTCCCAGCAACTGATGCAACTAATGCCCAATACAAATATAAGTGATTATTTTCTAAACATGTATATAGAAAGGACAAAACTAAAAACTGTATGTCTGACTGACACGCACAAGTTAGCCGAAAGTCCATTTCAACTGAATAGCTGAAAATTGACAACTTACTGTAACAGTTTGGCCTGCCTTTAGTATATATCTTGAGGTATATCTGTAACTGGCAGAAGTGTCTCCTATTTTTCGGATCATCTCCCAACCTCCCATAGGTTGATCCTAATAAAAAGGAGAGAAAAAATCATCCCATCAGCAGTCATTTTCTATTATATACGTGGGGTATTTTTCACATATAGCTATGATGGAAATAAAGTTTGATAATTATGTTTATTATCATTTGATCTTCAGCATGCAATAGAGTAATTTCAGTTACGTTTATCTTACCTCTTACTTCAATTTAAAGCTTAATACATGAATGCGTAGTTAAATAAAAGGAGTATGCAAAGTGCTTTTGGGTGAAATCACTAAGTATGAAAAACTCAAAAAAAAAAAAAAAAAAAAAGTCAGGTCCTGACACACTAGAAGTAGTCTTTGATTTGTCTGAATTTAGCCATCTAAACTGTTAGCTGTCTACACCAAGAAAGTTGTAAAGGTTTCTACTATTCATAAATGAAGTTGGCACAATCACTAACACTCCAGGTAGGTAACTAAGATACATACATATCACAAACTGGAGGAATCTGTCCCTCTCTTCACTGATTAGAGAGGACTGAGACACTTGGAACCGGATCAGTCTTTGCAATCTAAAACATCAAGATGAGCTGCCTTTTAGTGAAGGTAAAGGATCTGATGATATTAGACAAAACCCACATGTCACTGAAAGAATGCAACTAAAACTTTTACACACGGCTGAGGTGCAGATAGTGCATGAGACAAGAATTAGCTAGACCTTCTCCAAAATCAAGGCTGTAAGAAATTAGGTTTTATAATTCTAGTGATCTAAGGAGACAATGCTCAATTCTCTCTTCTCCCAGACACAGAATTAAAGAAATTACAATCCCCAGCCTCCAACTACTTTGCAATTAATGTTCGAGAGGAAGAGGAGAAAGGACAGGAAAGGTACTGGATATAACAGTTAGCACCATTCTAAGAGCACCATAACGAAAAGTTCTGGTTTTATTACTCAAATGAAGTGCCCTTTGATTAATAGGTATGTGTATTCCCCCAATACAAACTCCAACCTATTCACAGAATGAAATAATTTGAGCAGCCATCGTAAAGGTGCCTTTGGCATGGGAAATGAGAGCTGGTAAAATGGTAGGTGCAGTCAGGGAAGAAGAAAACCTATGATTTAGAGGAGCTATATGCAAGTACAAGGGACACAGACCAATTAATTACACTTAGACATTTGTTTTGCATCAGTATGTATTTCTTTTGGGGCTTTTTAAGGTAGAGGAAGTTCTTGAAGTCTTCTAAAGCACCCTAATGTCTGCTTGCACTATTCCTCATCAGTAACAGTGTTAACTGTAAAGCTTTACAGACAGATCACTTGCAAGACAGAACTATGAAGACCAAGGTAAAACTTTCGTGAGTAGGCAACCTAGCAATAAAACAACTGCTATGAAAAGCATTAAAAGTCATTAGGAAGAAATTGTCATCGATCCAGAATATGGTACAAAATCTTATTTTGGTACTAAAACTAATGTGTCACATTCTTATATAGCATGCTTTAGTTTCAGGATCAGTATGAAGCCTGTGAGCTGAAATGGTGCCGAGGATGCCATCTACCTCTAATTAGACCGTTGTAAAGCTGTGATATGCGTGCATTTTCAAACCTGGTCAGAGGTGTTCTTCAAGCGGATGAATTTTCCATCAACATCTATTTCCTCGATAGAGACATTTCCAGTGGCAGAAGCTGAGTGAGAAATGCTAACACTACTGCTAGCTTCAGATTCCTCCACATCGATTCTCTTCCTTTTTCCTCTGGTTGTACGCACGCTACGGCTTGATGAAGCCCGTGAAACTGTCACTCGGGAAGATGGGCTTGGAGAAAGCTTCAACCTACATTGAAAAAAAAGAAATATATCACACTCCAGTTTTACTTTTCAATTTCTTTTTTTTGTAATAGATCTTTTCTCTCTCCTTCCCACAGAATTACACAGCAAACAAGGGTATATGAATATAGTAAACAACGTGTGTTACATGAAAAAGTGAAGCCTTAGGTACTTTTTGAAGAATTGAATAAAATGTCAAACAACTGATTAATGCTTTTGGAGCACAGAATACTGATCAACTACTACTTTAAGAATATAAAGGCATCTTTATGCATTTGTTAAGGACTACATTCCTGGCTAGATGTATGGAACTTAAGCCATTGTAGGAAACTCATGCACAAACCCAGTGGCACAAGAACTTTTGCTGTTTCATCATCACACTTGAGGAATCAGCCTGAGTCAGTAGGATGTGATTCAGAAAAAAGTATCAAACTATTTTAAATGACAGCCATGACTTATTAGGTGAAAATTCAGTGTTGCTGACCTCTGTGGTGAGATGTAGAAAAATGCATCTAACCGATAAGCTAGGTAATCATAACATCTATTACTTTAATAAAATTATTCTACTTAAAGAAGTTTGGCTGACAATTACATAATCCTGTAATTAACTCTGAAAGAGTATTAAACATTACACCATACAGACGCAAAAATCATAATTCATTACACCCTCAGTGCTGAATCTTCACTGAATAATAGTATTCGTCCTTTTGAGAGGTAGTGGTCTGATACTCAAGCCACTTGTTCTCATGGCATCTAAACATCAGTGTGCCAGACAGGAGGACAAAAAAACAAAACAGTCCTGTTGAAACTTATAGCAAAGCACCTAATAAATACATTCCCAGGAAGAACTGCTTTTTAACAGCGAGTCAAGTAAGGGAAGCTCACAGATGCCACCATTTGTTGCTACATTCTTTCATACCTCTCTTCTTCACCCTCCAGCAATTTCCGGTATGCATTGATTTCCATATCAAGCGCCAGTTTAACATCCAGAAGTTGTTCATAGTCACTCAGCTGCTCTTGCATCTGATTTCTTATCTCTGCCATTTCCTTCTCTTTCTCAGACAGCATTTTGCAACAATTTTCACGTTCCTTGACCAAGCTGTCCTCAAGCTCTTGCACTCTATCTTGCCATGCTCTAGACTAGAAAGCATCAAAAACATCAGCAGTGCAAAAGAAAGCTCTGTGCACTCTGCTATTCATGTGACATGGAATTTAAAATATTAGGTTAAGCATCCTCTCGTCTTTCTAAATTCAAACTTGCCTCTATCCAACTTCCTGTTCTCCAGCTTGTGTACAACATACACAACACCTTAAGTTCCAATGAAGCTTAACATACTTCGAAAGACACCTACCTCCTCTGTTTTTCTGAGACCTGAAGATATCTTACTACGTCTTAGAATTTACTCCGTCAAGGAAAACTGAGTTTAAGAGCCAAGCCATTTAAGACTCACTGGACAGGACACAGAATCAAAAGTGCTGCCCAGCATATTTCAGATCCTGAAGTAAATAATTGCTGTTTACTCTTAGAGGTCTGCTTCTTCCTTCAGTATACTGCCGCCAATGCTGAATTCTGTGAGGAAGTTCCTCTACAGGAATAAGGGCTGCTGTCAGTGAGAGCCTGCCTCCCGGCTATCAAAGCCTTCATGGCTTGCTGAAGGTACAGTGGTAAATGTTCCACAAAGAAGTTATTTGGAAAATTATGAAATCAAGTCCCCTGCATTTATATTCTTTACTTGAAACATACAGAATTTAAGTCCTAAAAGACTCTACTGTACAAGAAGACTAAAACACAAAATGTATCACAGGAAGGATTAAAGCCATATATTACTAATATGAAATTTTTTTTAAAAAAATAATATTTTGTTGCATTTTCTGTTGATTAACAAGTTACAAGTGCTCACTTCAGAATCAACTCCTAACATCTTCACTCTAGACTTTTCACTGTGGTGCACATTTTGCTCCCATCAAATAAGCTAGTACTAAACAAACAGATTGTCACTGTCTGGGCTGTGCTTCTTTGGATGTGATCTAGATGCTCTGCGATCTGATCATGCTCAAGTACAGGTAATTGAGCTATTTTCTCAGTCTTTTTTTTTTTTTTTTTTTGAGTTCTAGATGCCAACTGTATCTAGGATGAAAAGAGACACCAATGAAGCAGAAACTGCATATTCCAGCTCTGGCTTTGACTGTTGCTTTGTGGAATCCTTTGCTATGCTGTACAATTACTACAGAACAGAACTAAATTGCTTAGAATATCAAGAGTATAATACATAGCTCTTGTAAAAAGAAAACATTAAGAAAAAAAAAAAACAGAACAGGAGACAAATTCAAGTCAATGCTGAACAAACAACTTAAGGGAAATAAAAGTCTAATATAAAAATCAACAGCTATAATTAGCAAGACTGAACGAGTCACAAACAGCTTGTTACCTCCTTCTGAAGGCTGGCGAGATGGGAAGACAGATTATCAATTCGTATGCGACTTTCATTCAGTTCTTCTCTTATTGAGTTGGCTGCAGAATTGCTCATCTCAGAGGACAGTCTAGCATTCTCAAGCTGCAGTAGATCAAGTTAACACATCAGTTTCAAAGTAACTTTTAATAAAAAGGCAAATGAGTTACAAGAAACCACATACAACACTAGGTCGCGAAGTTCCCCTCTGCAGCTCTAACACAACGAAACATCTCTTCCTTTAGGCATTAAATACAGTGGCTCAATTACTATGCTGGATTGCATAAGTAAACTTAGGTTAATTTTCAGCCAACACAAGAAAACTGGTAATATGCTTTCACATCACAGTACTAGTGCCATGAATCACTACTGCTTTGCTTCTTTCTATCAAAATTATTTGAGCTTGAAGTTTTTAATTTTTTTAAACTGACTACATCATTCCTGCCAAACAATACCACATCCACCTGAGCAGCACCACAGACTTCTTACTGAACTTGAAGTTGCAGATAAAACAGAAGAGGAAAAAACTCTTATTTTATAAGAGTTCAAAAATACAGAGAAAGCCTCTGTAATCAAAGGGGTTTTAGACAAAAAAAATATTTAAAATAAAAACTAAAAAAATTTTTAAATAAGTTTTTCAAAATCAGACAAGCAACTACACACTGTTAGGACTGTAAAGAATGAAAACTATGCTGATAAATTCAGTTTGTATGAACTTTTGCACTGTAACATCCCACTTCAGTTTTAAAAACACTGCCACAAGTAACGCCTCAGAAAACAAGTTTCAGTTGAGACATCAGGATCCCACCTGACAGAAATGCTGAATCATAGTAGAGGAAGGAAATTATGAAGTATAACTGATTTCAGCTTGAGTATGCTTCCTCTCTAGGAGACTGAAAAGCAGAAATCACTAGGTGTGGTAAAACTTGTACATGTTTTGTACAGGGTCAGAGGACTCAAGACATTGTATAAAACTTATTCCATAATAAGGCTTGTTGAGAAGACAAACTATGGGACAACTTATTGATCATCAAGACTGTTCCAGCTGATACATAGTAACACATGATCTTCCCTTGATTTCACAGTAATTTGAGTAGTAATTACTTTTTACCATGCGGTTCACCTTCACATGGTTCTTCCTACTCCTACAGTACTGTATTTCTCAAAGATTAAACTTGCTCCCACAATGAGACCTGAAAATGCAAATTCACATTCAAAAGCACAGTAACTTTCAACCAAGCTCCATCATAGAATCATCTGAAATGCAAGTAGTCAGGGTATCTTTCCACTAAATAAAACAAAATTAAACTACGTAAGATAACCATTTAAAAAGATGTTCTCACTTTAGCATGGTAAGTTTGTTCAAGCTCTTCTTTGTACAGCTTCACTTGCTCATCATGCTGTTCTCTTATTTCACGAAGGGCTTGGGCCAGCTTATGTTCATATTCAATTTGACGCCCAGAATCAACCTCAACTAAGCGAGTTTCATGTTTCCTTCTTGTTTCATTGATTTCCTAAGAAAAACAGAAAAATAAAATAACATTCAGTAAATATAGGACAAAAATAACTTTAGAAGACGGGTACCCATTGAGCGGGTAGTGATGCGGATTTTAGCTAGCCTTGAGGATTAGTTTGTTTGATATTGAAATGTTCAGTAGAAACACAGCGCCATTTCCCCAATCTGATCTGCATAGCACTTTATTTTGTAATAGTTAGTCATTAAAATAAGAGCTAGGATACCATTAGCATGTAAAGACACATCTCCTTCTGGACGTTGTCTGCATTTTCAACAAATGCACCTCAAGATGATTAGATTTTAGAAATAAATCGCCCTTTTCTTTATGAATCTTCTGTGCTTGCACAAAATAAAATTACTGATAAAGTATCTTTCAGTAACCAGCATTTCACCCATTTATTTGTATGCTTGTCCATGGTATCTGGAAAAAAAGGATTCCAACAACATGAACAAAGCTAAAAATACAAATAGCAAGGAACAAAAGACAGTATGGTTAACTACTTTTGTTACTACACTAAGTTTCCTCCTGGAAAGCCTCAAGTACTACACATGGTAGAGAGCGTAGCAATAAAAAACTCTAAAAATATTCATCAACTTCTGTTTCCACTATTCAAAAGCATCCTACTATAAATTTCTTAAATTAAAATCCAGTACAAGTCCATAGCATCTGTATGGGTGTCCATCTCCACTTCATTTCTCATAAAGGGATTATGAGAGAAATTATTAACCTGCTTTCTCATTACTATGAACAGACGTGTACATTTCAATACCCTGGGCAGAATTGAAATAACATGACACACATGGCTATTTAATCACAAGAGCTCTGTTTCTAGAAAAAAAGCTAGAACAGAGGCAAATCTGACTCTGAGTGGGAGTTCAGACTAGATGACTACCAGAGATCCCTTCCAGCCTAAATTATTCTGGTACACTAGAATGATTCCCTTTAAAAATGTGAATTCTTGAGACTAAAGCATTTACCTCCTCATACATATTTTTACGGAATTCCAAGTCCTCAATGAGACTCTGACAACGGTTTTCAAGATCCACCTTCAGTAAGGTTTCATTTGCAAGCTGTTCCTTGGCAGCAGCTAAAGAAGCTTCAAGCTTGAAGAAATAAAAGAATCAATAGAACAATGATTATGTAGCAGAACTCGCATAATAAAACGACCTCAGCTACCTAGAAGTACAGCTAACTATATGTTATGATTGAACTTGACAATCAAATCCAATATTTACACTATAATTTCTTTCCCTCCCTTTGCAACCATTTGCACAAGTGAGTTATAGATATTTCACATGGGTAACTAGCATTAAAATGTTACTAAGCAATTTTCCTTGCAAAACTTTTTCTACATGAGAAATACCAATTTCCTGTTCTCAGCTCATCCTCTTGAGGTGGTGTTGCTCAAGATCTCAGATCATGCATTTCAAAGGCTACTTTTCCCCCCCTCTTTGTTCTATTAGATGCTTAGAAGATGGAGAACCACAAGCAGAACCAAAAGGAGGGCAGTGAGGATCACAAACTGTTGCTTGTCAGTACTTCCTTATTTGTATTTATGAAGTCAAGTCTCTCCCTCAAAACTCTTAAACCTCTTTTGTTCAACATAAGCATCATCTCTTGCAATTTCAGAGCCTGCAATTTTAAAAGCATTCTATTAATAACATGAATATGGAATAAACTAAACAGTACTGGACAGATATCTACTCAGTACTGCTTCTAGTTGACAAGTGAACCAAAGTTTGCACTAGTTGTGATTAGATGACAAGTTTGTATCCATTTTTTTAGCTACAAAGTTGCATTTTACCATAAGGACGGCTGTTACTATGGTTGTATTTTATAGAAAACCACCTCACTTGCTGACAGAAGGCTGATAATTAAATATTTCTTCCTCTCACCTGTGCAATTTGATCTTTTAAATCCTCTACTTCTGCCTCCAGACTTTTCTTATCACCAATGGCTGTGGCCATTGCAGCTTCTTTAGAATTGAGGGCTGCTTCGAACTCTCTAAGTTTGACTTGGGCTCCATGAAGATCCGATTCTTTTTTTGCATAGCTGGAATAAATCAGAGAAAGTGGTAAGATAGTCTAGAAATACCACCAAAGAAGACTGCTGACTAATTAACAAGATGCAATCTGAACCTTAAACCTGAAAGACAACCAATAAAAATATTTTGCCTTGGCTTAACTTACTCCTAATTCAACTTCTTCATTCTGCTTTCTTATCCAACGTAACAATAGCTTAATATTTTGCTTGTGCTGTATAAACCTAATTATAGGAGAAACACTAAGCATCAAACAAGTCTGAAAGGCATACATGGAAAGGGGAACTGTATTTATTAATGGCATCTCTTGCTCCATCACTGTAAAAATGTCCTACCTTGACCAGAATCTTAATAGGAAGAAATAAGTTCTCACAATAGAAAACACTTTCCATAGAGTAGAAACTAGTAATTTCTCTTCATTGCCTTTTAGCCACACAGGAACTTGTGCAGATTCACTGTTTGGGCTGCAAATAATCCATTTCCAATTAACTGACAAAATTCTCAATGAAAATTTATGCTCAGAAGCTGTGGCATAGTGAACTGCTTTGCAGCACTTTTCTTATAATACATAATGGTGAAGTTCTACAAATCTTGAGGAAAGATACCCAAACTATGAACATTTTACAAGAATGGATGGATTTGGGCTCAATAAGACAAATGCTGGCAAATTATTCTTCAATTTTCACACTTCTCAGCAAAAATGAAAAACAAATCAGAATTCACAACACTAAGACTGAGAGACTGAAAATTGGATAAAGATTCTTAAGAACAAGATTCAGATGTGTTAAATAATACATTCACTAATTTTTTAATCACTATCACTTAAGAAACAACAGCAATACTTTACAGCAAAATGAGACTAATGTAAAATCAACAGATAGTTTTGAAAGGAGACACTTTAAAATATGAAGGATGCTTTTCCAAGATTACACACAAGTATATGCAATTGACATTGCGATCAAGAGAGGTGCATGTACAAAGGCATGCAAAACACATTTATAGAAATGGTATCTGTGATTGGATATTTTAGCACTACAGCCACACGATGGCAGGCTTTACATAAGAGGGTTTGCACTAGCTAATCCTGCTCCTGTAGAATAACCGCACTCCACACTTGCCTCAGTGCCAAACGCAAGAGCCAGACACACACAGACTCTTCTGCACTCAGGGGTTTTTTTAATTTCTGCTGCTCAACACCATCCAGTCCCTCCATGGCATTTTACATACCACTTCTTAGGCCCAGCAGCTCAGGGCAACTGGGTCCACAGCTCAGAAATCAGGTTTTGGCCATGTGGGCTTCTACTTCCAGCTCTCTGCATTACTTACTTGTTGATCCCTTTGTTCTGCCTCTCCCTCCCAATCCAGTCCTATAAAAGTTTAGCACACAACGAAGCTATATGGCAGAGGAGGAAAAAGAAGAAAGGAAAGATGTCTTGCTATGATATGTCTGTAATAAAAAATTCTCTACCACCTATTAGGAAGTACGAGGGTCCATATCAGGCCTTTGTTTTTTTGACCACTGCTGGAGTAAGCTTTATTTAAAACACGGAACAACTGTTTCACACAGGCTCTTTCACAAGACTTTTTGCTGAAATTAAGCCTACCAGGTTGGATCCTGAAACTAGAATGTTGTACATACACAGGTCCATAATGAGCTGCCCCTACTTCACCCTGAATTATTACTGACTCTGAAACAGGAAAACTCCCCACCTACCTTGAAGTTACTTTATTTTTTAAATTTTTTTTCATCCAAATACCTCTACTAATCAAACTGGCAGGCAACTAAGAGAGCTCTTGCAACTGGGGCAGTACAGAAAAAGATATATAACATGGACTAACAACAGCAATATGATTAAAACCCATACACTACCCGTACCACTAAAATAGGTATTACCAGTTACATCAGACCAAAGTATCTTTATTGCTTGTTTGCAACCAGATTGGCTGTGAAGCCATCCTATAATTTAATGCAACTGAAGACACAGAAGGGGGGAAAAAAAAGTATTAAAATTAAGCATTATTGGTTGTTAAGTGTTATGAGTTGTCTAACTTTGAGACAGCTCATTCAAACAACATTCACAGAAAGAGAACAAAAACTGACACTCAGCACTTCTAACGCTGAAACTCAGGTGCAATCTCAGCAACTCAGTGTCATCCCAGCCCTAAAGGAATGTGGAAAAGAAATGAAACAAGATCAGAAAAGACTCTGTGATTTATAAAAATAAATCCTAAATATATACAATATATACTTCATGCTTACACCTAGTAATTTTTACCAGGAAGAACTTCAGTCTTTCAAAAATAGCTAGCTTTTTCCTCCACAGAAAGCCAGACCTACATATCAAAAACAAAAAATGAAAAACCTCAGACACACTCCTGCTGTACTGTTCAGAAATCAGCCAGAAGTGTACTTCTTCAAGCACTTTGGCTCATGAAAGAAAAAGAAAAGCAAAAAAACCCCTGACTTGCACCTTCTTCTCAGAAGCAGCTAATCTTTCGCTTTTCTGACTTCAAAGCATGTGGATCATCCTATCCATGGAATTGTAATTTATTTTAAAATAGTGTAAAACTAGGATCTGCCCAAATAAGAGCCAGTTTTCATTCATTTTTGCTCTACTTGAGGGAAAACTTCCACTTCAGAAATTTAAACCACAACATTTAACTTACATAGACACTACGGAGTGTAAACAGCTCAGTCTCACTCATACCTAACACTACCAGCACAGCTCTCACTAATTGACTTGCAACTACAGATGCTTTAGAAATGGCTCAGCACACTCCACAACAAAATAATTACAATCTGTTTTTCCCAACACACTCCAATCACTCAAGCCACCTGACAGCAGTAAGCATTCCACACTGCCCCTCTCAGGAGTACAGTACAGATAACTCCGATAACTGCAGTACATCTGCCCAGCTCAACATTAAACAGTCTGATTTCTTGTACCAGATGCAGTTTAGCTGAGGCACAATTTCTAAGCAGCTTTGTTTACTCACCACTTTCAAAACTTAATAACCTGTAAAGCAGAGTAAATCAACCCGTATACAAGTATTAATATAAGGTATTGTGGTTAAGATATATTTGTATATCTGCACTAGCTCATTTAAAGCTTTCAAATACAGGTACCAAGCGGCAATCATTGCTTTGGTGAGACTACCTGGACTATTTGGTTTGGAGTTCAGTAATACTGCCAAATCACTGAATAGCTTACTAAAAGAAGCAGTCTCCCTCTTCATGCTCTTGTGCAATCACCTGCCTTCCCTCAACACTTAAGTTTACAGGAAATTCTAAGTTATTTTGTGATCTCCTTAAGTTTCTTGCTAAATTAGTACAAAAGCCACACAGAAAAAGATAAAAATAATTTTCTACCAGTTTAATAAGCTGAATTGGCCTTTTGGGAGCCTGATAGGCAGGAAGATTGCTCTTTTCAGTACAGATCTCAGTCCAGGATACCACTGCCCTACCACAGATTTTTTTTAATCACCTCCCTCACCTACCCACACAATTCTGCCAGTATGTGCAGTCAGATCACAAAGCTAAGCATTACCAACATTAACTAAATCCTCCTCAAAAAACGTTTGTTTTCAGCCAATTAATGATACAGTAACAGAAGTGTTGCAATTCATGATAATGCAGTCTATATTTACATCCTTATAAATTTACATTGTACTGCACACTGAGCTGGTTTTTGATTCCAGTTGTAGAGAAATATGAAATCCAAAACCCAAACCACAGTCATTATAATGCTTTGTTTTGTTCAGCTAGCAGCTAGTTTTTCATGTATTTCCCCCACAGCAGACAAAACAGTAAGCTGTGTTTTGCAAGGAAGGGATTTATTATGACATAATAAACATGTCTAAAGCATTCAATCTTTTTGTAAATGGATCAACATGACAATAAGAATAATTGGACAAGCTTGACTTTTCTGTAAATAAGTAACTTGGCTTCAACTTGCCTCATGTCACCCTATTTATTTAAATGGAGACAGTTCCTGAGTGTTTGAAGTCAAGTAGAACCTTTACACATGCAGTGCACATAGATCAAGTCACTGGCTATTACTATGTTATCATTACACATCCTAATATTTGAGACTATCTTTAACCCTACATCATCTCAGACTAAAGCTCAGTAGTACCCCAGCCATCAATCTTCACCCCACTTCCCAAGATCACCTACAGTAACGAAAATATGCTTAAAAAAAATTTTAAGTCTGCTTCCTTAAAACAGTTCCTCCAGCTCATTACCACATACCACATACACGCCACAGGAAACCCTGGAACATCTGTTACAACTTTGTTTGCATTAGCACAACATAGTTCTTCTGAGTAGTTTCTCAGGGTGCCAGCTGCAAAGTGC
The DNA here is from genome assembly GCA_033558235.1 of Neomorphus geoffroyi. Lineage (NCBI taxonomy): Eukaryota > Metazoa > Chordata > Aves > Cuculiformes > Neomorphidae > Neomorphus > Neomorphus geoffroyi. Next base: position 2,669,890 of record JAUMJM010000008.1, read on the forward strand.
CACATACTTGCACAATAATTCAAGCCACGGGCTGATACAAAGGTATTACTAATGTTTATTTTACTGCCTAATCCCACTGCTGAAATTAATTTCAGAATACAGATGAGAAGGAAGACCAATTAAAGATGCAAAGCAAGAGAGCTAGAGAAATAACCTGTTAAATATTAAAAACACATAAGACTAGTTCCTTGCTACAACTACATTTATTATAAATGCTTGCACTCTACTACACACTTCATACACAATGACCACTATATCCTCTACCAACACTTTCAAAAAACCATTATTTCCTAAAAAGTTACTTTATCACATTGTCTCCTCTTACAGGAGAGCAAATATATTTCAGCATTGGAAAACTGCCACAGTGAAATCTCAGTCTGTCAGAGACAAATGTAAAAAAGGAGTTTCCTAATCAAACTAGCATTAACACCAGCTCATGCCTCCTAAACAGCACCATTACACCACACAACACACTGGAACACAGGCAAATCTAGCTAGGGAATTTGATCTGCTGTACACTTAAATTAAGTCCCCATAATGAACACACCTCATGATTAGAAATGTATCCTGAAATTTGACCCATAAGCAGAGTAACACAAAAGTAATTATAAGTCTAACTTACTGATCTGCCCTCGTTCAAAATTACTAGGTAATGCAGCTGTGTCAAAGTCCACAATGTAAACCATTGTTATGTTAATTGCTCAAGTTACACATCAGGATCCTTCCTCCACCATCTTGGCTCTTTAGTTTTCCTTGGTTTACAGCTATCACAAATAATGAAAACATGATACAGTTCTACCCAAAAGGAGAAACTTCATCCATTCTGTAGGATGCTGGATCAATGCAGTAACTAAGAGCTCTACTCTTGTATCTGCTACTTAAATGATGGCATTATGAAATGCCTCTAAAACAGCTTTCACCAATGGGAAAACATACAGTGAAGTCTTGCCTAATCAGGAAAGAGAAAATGAACTGGAAATACTGTTAAATGAATAAGTTCTCCCAATTCTTTCACAAATTGGGGAAGAGATCTGCCTCTTCAACTCCTCTGAGCTATCCAAGAGGTCTGTACATCTAAACTCAAAAGTACATGGATTTTTCCACCATACAGACTTGAGAGATTTATTTTGGCTTATCTCCATTCTGTCTGTCACAAGCCTCCTTTTACATTCACAGTCACATATAATTTCCCCATACCTTCCTCAGACCAGAAATAGGGGGGGGTTCCACCTCACTTTTTTCCCCTTATTCTTTAAGATTTGAAATATCAGGAGAAGACTTCATATTCATTTAGCTACAGTGGTACCAACTGCATAGCAGGCTCTCTAAAAGAAAAGTACACAAGTCCACTACATAGAGCAGTATCAAATATAGAGACAATGCAGTTTTTCTGAAGGGATTAAAAATGTAACAGAGTAAGCTTCTAGTGCTTAAACTCAAGAAATCACACCATACATATGACACTGAAGTCAGAAAATCCGAGAAACGAACAAATAAGTGACTGGGCTTCAAAATTAATTCTGATTAAAAAAAAAGAATAAGAAAAGTCCTACAGCTCTTTAGAAATAACTAGAAGCTTGACTTTAGGGCACTAATTAGGCAAGAGACTAAAAGATGATAACTGGAAAAAAATAAATGGATAAACCACTTCAGAAGAATTCTGTATGAACTAGAGAAAGCAGAGTTGCACATGTGTCTCCAGAAACAAGACAAAAAACTCCAAAAATATTCAAATAGCACAGGAAGGTCAGCTAGACCTCAATTTGCCCAGCTTGAGCCAGCCAAGCAGTGAATCATCTATGCTCCCTCCATAGATCCAGGATATCTTGACAGCAGTTTTCCTACCATTTATCTCTGTTGACTCTAAAAGGAACCAAATATGTAGCCACCACTAATCCAACTCTTACGATGCAGCTACCAATACACCTAAGCCAGGCTAACAGTTTGCAGCTTTCCAAATGCTACAGTCCAACCCAGCCCACTTCCCTCCTTGCTCTCAGTCACCTGCTATATGCAAGTCTTGCTACTTCTCTGCTGACAGGAAACTAGATCACCAGGAGACATGAGTGTCTTTCTGCCATTTAAGTGACCTCAGTTAACAAACAACAGTCAGAACCACAGGTAGGATGGTGATGGGAATGTATGGCACTGTTTGCTTCCACAGCAGCCCACTGCTAGATTGGCTCAGCTGTGCATCCACTAGCAAACTTTCACAACCAAGGGTAGACGAGATAAATCTCACTTCAACAACCAGGATGAGTATTTTGCCAAAGAACGACAAGATAAGTTTTACTTCGCAAGAATCTAACAACAGCACCAAACATGCCTGAAAACTTTTTTTTTCAGGTGGCTCTGTTATCTAGATTTAAACTGCTACAGTTATCCTACCTATATTTAAAATAAAACCAGATCATACATCATGCTGCACTTCAGCTTTCTAAAAAAGTAAGGAAAATTCTGTTATGAGAACACACATTTTCATCATACTGTGCAGAGATGTTTATGACTACTAGTACTCTCATTCACACTTATGCAAAGTGTTTTAAGAGTATTTTTGTCAGGTTTTAATATGATCTAACAACTTCAAGAAAGAAGTCATCAGGGAGTGTGCTCCAAAACAAGTTAAAAAAAACCCCCACCTCTGCTCTTTTTTAAGACTTTGTAAATAGAATTACAGATAAGCTTCAATATGCCCAAGATATCCACCTTCAAAATAATCAAAGACACCTTAAGAAACTGCATGCCACGGTAAGGTCTGGCATCCAAAAACAACGAAGAGCCACATACAAATTTATGTAGAATCTAGCAGCCTTATAGCTAGAAGAGTTTTAAGTATTTGCTATAATAAACTATTATCTGTATTCTGTGGTGTAAAAAGATATCTATATAACAGTTATGGACAGACTATCGAGCAGTAAGACTTCACTCTGCAGTGCAAGAGCAATTCCCTGCCCTTCTCCAAACCATCAGGATTTTGCTAAGTATAACATCACAGGAAAATGTAAGTAAGAATATGCAGAATCTCCATGTTCACATTATTAAGTGCCCCAACTACTGCCACAGAACAGGAATCTAGCATAGATTGCATCTTGAGTGCAATCCTCCACTCTTCTGAGTGAAGCTGACAGAAGAGTTTATCTTCCTCCATAAAGTCACTAAAAGATGAAAATCGCTGATTTGACTTTCAAGTCATATCTGCTGCTACACCCTTGCTTTCCCTGTCACTGTCAATAATCTCTTTGATGTAACACCTTCATGAGACATCAAGAATTAACCACAGGAACAACTAGACTCACTCGTTAGAAGCTCATAGTTTGTTTCAGTTACTTAACAAGTTAAGAGCCAAAAGCTATTGGAGTTGTGTGCAGACACATGAAAATATCAATATGCTAGTTCACACACATTAACTTCTTCATCATGAAAAATCATAGCTGAGAGTGTATTCAACCAAAAAGATCAAAATTAACTGGTTATACAGCAGTGGAGCAAGAATAACAACTGCGCTCTTTTTGGGGGTTTGGGGTTTGGTTTTTTTTTACCAAAATCAATCCCTTGACAAACTCTGGGATGCCAAGACTAAAATTCAAGCGGTAAGTGGGCCTACCAGGTGAAAAAAAGCCCAAAGATTCGCTTCGGCTAATGCAAAACTACAGCAGTCACAGAAATGAAATTTAAGGTAAATGTAAACAAGGAAACAACTAAACGAACAAGAGGATCAAACCAAATGTCCAAGAAGCACAAATGTCCAAGTGGCACAAATCAGTTCATCTCCATACTAATTTTGGCATGGTACCATAAAGCTTGCAACCTTAAGAATATTTGGTCATGAATCTGCCTCATGTAGCATCTGAATATTCAGCAGGATGAAGAGAAATCATATTTTTAAAGGAAGCCCTAGTCATTATCTACTAGTGTATTTTTGTTTTAGCAAAGTTTACATCTTCCGAAAGAACACTTACAAAACCTAGACAAGCAACAGCCACAATACAAAGTATCATCACTCTGTATTTACATCTGGAAGCAGCTTAAGCCTTAGGGACAGAGTCATAGAATCACAGAATAGTTTGGGTTGGAAGGGTCCATAAAGCGCATCCAGTTTCGACCCCCCTAACACGGGCAGGGACCCCTCCAGCCAAACCAGGCTGCTCCGGGCCCCATCCAGCCTCCAGGGAGCCGGCACCCACAGATTTCCTGGGCAACCTGTGCCAGTGTCTCAACCCCCTCAGCGTGAAGAATTTCTTCCCAAAGTCTAATCCAAATGTTCCCCCTTCCAGTTTAAAGCCATTCCCCCTCGTCCTATCACCACTTGCCCCTGTAAAAAGTCATCTGCGCCTGCACCGCGGGGGGGGCGAGCAGTCACCCCGACTCAAGCCCTGGAGCGCCCCAATCTCGGTTACGCGAAGGTGAACTCGGTCGAGGTTTCGCGGGCGCCGCCGACACCGCTGGAGCCGGAGGACCCGCCCTGCGGCGCTCCGGCCCCCGTAGCCGGCCCCGGGGCGGCGCTCCGGGCGCCGAAGCCGGGCCCGCCTCGCCGCTTCCCGCCGGGGCGGAGCGCCGAGGGGCCGCGCTGTCTCCCGCTCATTCATTCAAAGCCGCGGCGGCCGCTGCGGGGCGGGAAGAGCTAACGCGCCGCGCGCGCCGACTCCAGCCTCCCTCCCCTCCCCCCGCTCACCTGCCCAGCAGCTGCTCGTGCTCGGCGCGGATCTTGCCCAGCTCGATCTGCAGCTTGGCCCGCTCCCGCGCCGTGTCGTCCAGCGCCTGCCGCGCGTCCGCCAGCTCGGCCTCGTAGACCGCCTTGAGGCCGGTGACCTCACGGCCGCGCACCTCCTCGCGCTCAGTGACCTGCAGCTGCAGCGCGCTGTTCTCCGTCTCCAGGCTGCGCACCTTGTCGATGTACACGGCCAGGCGGTCGTTCAGCTGCCGCAGCTCCTCCTTCTCCTGCAGCCGCGAGATGCGCGTGGGGCTCAGTGCCGCCGCGGCGGCCGAGCCCCTGCCTCGCGGCCCCAGCGGCGTCGCGGCCGCCATGGCGGGAACGGCGGGGACACACCACGCGGGGAAGCGGTGCGGGAAAGAAGGAGTGAGGCAGGCAGGAAAGGAGGCACCGCCGCAGTAGCAGCAGAGCCAAACCGGCGCCGCGGGAAGCGAGCAGCGAACGAGTCGGCGGTCGCCGCCTCCCCTGCGTTACAGGCACCGCAACCGCCGCAGCACCAGCGCGCTCCGCGCCGCGATCCAATATGGCCGGCGCCCGCCCAGCCGCGCCGGCCCGCGCCCCCGGCCCTCGGCCACGGCCGCCCACGTGATCGCCCGCCAGCCAATCGCGAGCCGATGCGGGCCGGGCGCGGCGCTCAGCCCCCCGGCTGGAGGCTGAATTCAAACTCCGCCGTCGCCCGCCACTGCCCGCCCGCGCTCGAGGCAGGCTCCGCCCCGTCCTGCGCGAGGCGGCGGCGGGGCGCGGCAGCCCCTTCCTTTGTTGCCTCCTCCGGACAAAGGGATGCGGACCCCGGCTCGGCGCCCGGCCTATTCCCAGGGGCTCGGCCCCACCACCGCCCCTCCCCTGCTGCCGTTCGCGATTTGGCTTTTGCCTGTGACAAAGGAGGCGGCTTTGCTGTGCCAGCCGTTTCCTATCCCCGATTTACCCTCCCCTGGTCTGCACGCGGTGATTTGAAGGCGATGCGCGACTGCTAGTTCTGCGATGCCTGAGCGCCGGTTTCAAAGTCACCTCACGAGCAAACTTATTTCAGTATTCAAAGTGCAGTTATTCAGATTCAGCTCAAACCGTGTTTCGATGTGAACTTCTGAATATTCTTTATCTGATGACAGCCTGTCTCCTGGAGGTTTATTGGCAGTGGGATGTCGCATCCTTAATTACAAGTTCAAAAGTGAGTTCTTCAAGGAAAGCACAGATCCTTCAGTGCTGCGAGTGCAACGTATGCAAAAGCCACATTTATCCGCGCAGAACCGAACCTGCTGAAGGTCTGGTGCGTGGCTTTTATATCAGGACTATGCCTGCACAAGCAGTGAAGTAGGCTGCGTCTTCTGGAGGTCAGTTTGCATTGGAACTACTGGGCATTGTCCACTGGATGTTAGAAACTGGAAAGAGGAACATGGGGAACAGTTCTAAGTCTCGATTGTAAACCCAATCGTCTTTCTCTCAGAAATTCCTGTAGAGAAGCCTTATCAGCAGGAAAAGACTACAATTTCCCCCTATTTAGATTTCCTTAAAGTCTTTTCATAGAATCATAGAGTCCTAAGGTCGGAAGAGACTTCTGAGATCACCAAGTCCAACCGTGCCTGTCTCCCCACTAAACCATGTCCCTAAGGAACTCATCAACCCGTCCTTTAAACACCTCCAGGGATGGCGATTCCACCACCTCCCTGGGCAGCCTGTTCCAATCCCCGACCACTCACTCTTTCAGTGAGGTTTAACCTTTAAGGTCACTTCTACAACAAGCCATGATGAGATTCCAGAAACTTGACAGTTTTCCACAGGACCTGACATCACCTCTATGGGAGTTGAGTGCTTTGTGTCAGTTCCTGGATGTATGTTCTCAATTTTGTTAGCTTAGGAAAACGTTGGTTGTTGTGGGGTTTTTTTTCAAATTTCCACTGTTAACTGACATTCTCTCTAAGTTAAAAAGAAAATAAGTTTTCCAATCACAGAGGTGTATATAAATAAAGGTAATTTAGCCATAGCAGGGAGTTGCTGCTTTTTACCACACATGCCCTTGTTGACACAAACCATTATGTTTCCCTTTTTCCCCTTCTCTGCCTGTTATCATAATTTGCTCTTTTTCAGCCCTTTGGAAAAGTAGCAAAGCTGGTTAAAAAGAGTAGTAGCAGCTGGAGGGTGGCTGGAAATATGTATAGCACTTGCTGCAACATGAAATTGTCAACAAAGTAGAATTATAGCCCAAGGTAGTTTTATACTTCAGGTAGCACTAGATTGAAAATATCTGTATTCACAGGCAGTATAAGAGACAATTAAAGTTTGGTAAATTTTTCATTGTACAAACCCTCTGTAGGTGTTTAGTGCTGAGCTTGATTATGTCTACTTCCAGGGTTAAATTTAGTGCTGTGTTTCAAATAACTGAATTTTAATTTCATTATAAAAATATGCATTATTATACCCTCCCTGGCTCCTAGTATCTGTTTTGCAGTTAGTGTGCCTGAAGCAAAGGTTTTTTGGTTGCCTATTTGGGGTTTTTTTCTTTGCCAAAGGAGTTAAGGGTGGGATATTTCATTTCACCTCCCAAATTAAAAGGATGTATTTAAATTCTGAACTATATGTAAGGAGATTTTTCCTCCTCAGAAGCCTCAAGCTTAAACTATTTGTTATTGAAACTATTCCATTTTAACTTCCCAGCCTGATACATGAGATGTGGCTTGCTTAGCATGTTAGGTTGGCTAGTATAGTAAAAACTATATGGAAGCAAATATTGTAGTAGTAGGGACTGGCCAGATGAGGTTGCCTTTTATAATTACACAGTGAAAAGTTAAATTTTTATCTCACCAATTCCATTCTTATTTTCCACTCGATTTTCCAGTCTGTGTTTTTAGATTGTTGTTTTCCATCAAATTAAAGAATATATATCGATGTAGCATTTCCTATAGACATTAAAAAAATTAAAAAGGTAATTATTGAATCTATTAAAATTTTGTCATTAAAAAATATAATCTTTTCTGTGGTTTCAACAGCAGGATTGGCTTCCATATTGAAACAAGCTAATCTTCAGTAATCCTGCCACCAGATTTTTCTGCCAGTTGCTTACATCTGAGATTTCTTGTTGTTTGAATTCCTCTTGCTCTACTAGGCTGCAAAATAAAGTAAGAATTTGCCTTCAAACTGTGTCTCTACTGATGTCAAATACATTACTTTTGAAACTGAACGCCAACATTATTCCTTTTTACTGGTGGCGGCTTGGGCGTGATACAGCGCACATGTGTGATACACTTCTTTGTACAGAAAAGCCTTTAAGTGCCATTATTAAATCAGCCAGAGGAGTCACTGCTCAGAGGCACAAGGCAGACCTGGAGGGCCAAGCACAGAAGCTCCCATGCCCAGACTGCTGCCCGAGGTTACCAGGAGTGTTTTCTTTCCCTCAGAAATTCAAAATAAAACAAAGGAATGTGATGTTTACTCGTGTTCCCAGCAACTTCACTCAAAACATTTTCAGCTTACTAAGTATGACCCTGATACATTTCACTGCTCTTAGAGATGATCTCTGAAAGACATCACAAGTACTTTGCCTCAGCTTCAAACTACCACTACAGCTGCAATCTAATACCTTTACAGTCAGCATAAATTGTATATATCGACCATGTGCACATCTTATAGACACTGCAGGCTACGTTACATTTAAACACAACCCTGCTAAATGTGAAAGGTATTTCAGTAACTGAGATATTTTTAAAGAAAAGCCTCCTAACATGCACCGTTTAACAGCAAAGCGTTACACTGAAATAAATAAACTTATAGAATCTGGAAAAGTTTCTGGGAGATTAGTATAAATTCTGTAATTCCCAGAAAATAAGCCATTTTTATGGTTGCAAACTTGGCTTTTTTAAAATAGACTTTTTTATATACATAATCATTTGTGGACAAGACTCATGGTGAATACATTCTGCGCTTGCGTCAGTACTGTGAGGGTTACATTAGGGATTCGAATACGACTCTTCTTTAGAAGAAATGGATAAAACGTTACCTCATCTGAGTATTTATCAGACAATATTGTCCGCTTCCTCTTGGGGAATGTGTGCTAAATAAGAGTCAAACAGAGTAAATGCTGCTGTTCGCAGTTTTAGGAAACAGAAAAAGCAACAAAAAGCAAATACAAATGTGTTTCTGTAACAGCAAGGAGGGTTACAGTCTTGCAACAGGTAGCAGGGCTGTTGTTACTGTCAGCTACATCCGATGCTAAACAAGTGGAGCTTCATTCAGCATTTTCATATGAGAGCACGAAATAAGCTTGCTTGTTTATGACACCATACCAGGGCCCGATCCAAAGTGCGATTAAGTTTACACTCAAGTGTTCAGAAAACTCTCTTTCAGGAGATTGGCTTCTTTTTATTTGTTATCCTATATACATCATAAACCCTACGGTATGTAATTCTGGCAAGTCAACCAAAATGTTAACTTCCTTGCTTAGTGCTGACTAGAGACTACTTCTAGAGTCACAGCCAACAATCTAGGAAACAATCTTATTTTATTTTTGTCTTGAGGTGTTGCTGCAGCAGGAGGGTGTAGCACAGGGGAGGTTACAGCTGTTTAGAAAGATAGCAAAATCTGGAGATTCCTCACATGAGCAGATGGGGTAATACAAATACTCCTCCCTGTTTTTTGGCTTCAGTGAAACAAAAATGATGCCAGTTAGATAACTGTAAGCACTGCATGGTCCATGTGTTTCTAATTGCTGCTCTGTATAGTAACTCACAGACGAGCACATTACTCTTAATAGGTCCCTTCATGCATAACTTGAAGTCTTGCCTAAAAAATACTTTAAAAATATTAAATTTACACTGTATCTCACTAAAATTCAAACAAAATTTTCAATGGGGAAAAAAGTTGATTTTTTTTTTCTAAATTACTGTTTAAGATACAATGGAAACTCAGTTTTTCATTTCTGCTTCATCTTTCACACTGGAGAGTTTCTTAGAAAACTTTATTTACAGTTCTTTGTGATCTCTTCCTCCAGGAGAAGTGAAAACAGGATGAATAAATCTATTTGGGATGCAGTCTCAGTATGTGCATGCTTATGAGCAGCTGCAAGATTGGTGAGAGCTGGGAGAGGAGAGGGGAATGTAACCTGGAGTAGCCCTGCCGTAAAGACAGAAGCATAAAGAACTGTCACAAGAACTGCAGTGCTCCTTAGTATTCGCTTATCAAAACCACTGCTCTTCGGTTTGCCTTGCTTAAGCAGATCCTAAACTACGCAGGGATCCATATTTAAAGCAACACACACATAGGGGTGGGTGGTTGATTTTGGCTGAGATACAAGTCCAGACTATAGACAACAGTCTACCTGCACTGCTGAGGTACCCATAGGGGAAATCTAGTGATACAACTGTTAGTTGCAGTTAGAGCCACTTCTCACAGTGAAAGAAAGGATACAGTAGAAGCACGAACTGATAATTACATGGCTCCACACGAAGATCTGATTAAGCTCACTTTAAAAACTACTGTGCAAAACTAGAAACATTCCATTTCTGCAGAACAGGCTAGAAAGCAGATTACAAACATAGAATCTCCCTGCTAAGAACACTTTTGTTAGCACAGATGCCTTATGCTTATACAGAAGTACTAGTTTTTTTGGAAAAATTGTTTGCCAAGAAATTGCAAAGATATTAACCTTCCAGTACATAAGAGTACTTTGCTGTAACTGGTGACAGGACAATGCTGATTCACTTTATAAAAGTATGATATAGAGAATACACCAATTGCTGTCAACTTCTGTGACTTTGTCATTAGTTTTATAACAATGTGGTGGGGTTTTTCAAATATCAATTATTTGAATTCTCTAATTAATCACAATCCAAAGTTTTAACTAGAAGATTCTTGTTCCCTTAGAGGTAGAGAAAAAAATTGTTGAAAATGTGAGTCAGTGCAAAATTAAAGAAAATTAAACACTTGCTCTGACAGGTATTATAGGCATAGTGAGCTTCCCGGTGTCTCTGTTAAGGTGAACACTTGTATAGTTGATCTACTCCACATCTCTGAGCAAATTTAGCACACAATTTCAGATAATTGGATTTTAACTGCCTATTTCTCTTACCCATGTGCTACTCTCTCAACAGTTAGAGCTCTTTCACTCAAGAGAATAAACATCTGGAAAAGCCACAGAAGAAATACCTAACTATACCTGACACCTGCATCACCATTCTCACCAGACTGACTTGTCCATACTGCCTGGCCATAAGAATAGTGCTATCTCACAAAAAAACCCCTCACAAGAAGACCTAGACACTACAACCTATATGCAAGACCTGGACATCACAACCTATGGGCGGTGATGCTGTGGTGGATCAAGAAGAGTGACTCAGATTGATGCACAGTATTAGGATTTTGTTCCCACCAGAAACTTAGCTCCAGGGTCCATAACAGTAGAATTACAATAGAGTGCTTTTTGAGACCTTCAGTGAAAGTACTAAAATCTTGGGATATGAACAGTCTGTCTGCTCCTGCATCAGTTGCTGTGGATAACAGTGCAAATATCATAAACATGCAGCAGATTTCAAGTGCAGACATGCCCCTAGATTTAGTTTCGTACCAACCACCTCTCTTATGTGGCTGGGAAAACAAAGACTGCGAGTGTTTGTTCTAAGGGTGCTACAGGTATTGGAAATACCAGTTTTCACACTATACATTTGAGGACACAGAGGCAAGTGAAAGTTTTATGACTTTTAAAAATACTTTAACAAGGCAGTTATTACGATTTTAAAGTTTGGCACCTAGGTTGTAGAGTAATTATTTAGAAGTCTTATTTGTAAAGAAGTCTTATAAAAACTGTACAGTGTTTCACAGTTCAGAACTTCAGCATGCCAAGGGATTTCTGATATAAGAGTATTAGCATAGGGAAGATATGGTAAACTCTAAGACAATTTCAATACTGTTAAGTATTTTGCATTTTTCCATTATGAAAAAAATCCAACACAAAACCATGATGTTCACTGAAAATAAAGTTAGACAGTATTTTCTTTCTTCCTCAGAGCCCAGTTCTGCTTCATTTGAAGCCAGTATATTCAACAACAGCAGAATCCAGCCGACCAGTGGAATAACAAAGAGGCTGTATTGGTATATTACAATCTTACCCCAGAAATGTTTGAGGATTTGCTTTACTAGTGTTTATGTGATTAGTGTGCTTATGCAATCTTAATTTGGAAAAAAGATCTCCATCTGTGTTCATTTCACTTACAAGACCAGAAAAACATAGGTCTGATGAGTCAGTTGGTTTGACTGACTATTAAAACTTGGTATTAGGCAGAATTCTAATAAAATATTTTAAATCATAGGACAGCACATCACGATGTTAAAACTGTCTTAAACAGGAGCAATCACATATTTGAAATACATTAAAAAGTACAATTTTCAACATCTCATCTAAAGTCCTATGTTTTCAGCATACGTGGCAGAGCAAAGAAGTATTCATCTGATATCGAGAGAGGTAAATATAGCATTTTGAGATATAGGCGTAATCATACATCTGACAACAACAATACTGTTCTTCTGCCAGTTATAATTTCTTTCACTAGCATAACTGCAGCTAGAACAATCCAGAATAAAGATAATTTCTGACCTGTGTAATATTGTTTGGTAGTGTACAATCTCTCTAAGGTTAATTCAATGTGTTTTCCATACTTCTGAAAATCAGAAAAAACCCTCCTCAAATTGATAGTGATAACCTCTTCCATTTCCAAGTGCTTTAGCTATACCTGTCAAAACATTTCCAGTCTTGCTTGGCAGAGGAAAAGATTGCAATCTTTCAGGACTGGCATAGCAATTTATTTTCACAGCAACTTGTATCCCTCATTTATGAGGCAGAAGGGATTATGAATTACAAGAAAACTAGACGACCACTCATGTAACCATTAAAAAAAAAAATCTTTCAAGAAACTAAAGATTCACCAAAACTTCAGAAGGAAGTTACAGCATGGTTTTGGCTACTAAATTTCCAGTTCTGGACTCTAGGAATACTACACTGTACAACCACTACAAGTGAGTATAGAAGAATTCCAATTCTGCAAGCTTAAGACGTTCTTATTTTTTCACCATGGCTGTATTTAATTTTGCCATCCTGTTTCTTACTTCCTGAAAGCAATATAGACACAAATATTCCTAGATTTTAGTGTTTTGTTGTTCATTACTCTTTAGAAGCCAAATGTATAAACTACTAAGCAGGCTCTGCCAGTACATGAAGTATTGTTTAATTTCACCTAGTTCATAGTCATAATTAACAGGCGGAACTATATTCTAATAAAAACCTCAAAATGCATGCAGATTATAGCCCTCTGGATAAGGGGTAGTGGAAGAGTTATCCAGAATACTGTGCATCTTGATTAACTCAGTTAAGTTGTATGTAGAGATCTGAACAATCAACAGAGGACTAGTCCTGCCAAATTCAGCACTCTAAAAACTGCTTTATTTTAGAGTTGTGTGTTTTAAATGGCCCACTGGGGTATGAAGTCATTTGCAATGCATTTCATTACCTCTGCTGAAGCAGAGATAAGAGATAATGTTTCAAAAAATAGAAGAGCAGAGCCCACGTAGGCCCTCTTGCTTTGAAATCATTGTGAGCCAGTGCACCGCTGGTAGAGATTTCAGCAGTCGCTGATTCTCTGTGTACATGTATCAACACATGTGTATGGAGCCTTACTTTAAAAAAATCTGTTGCAGTAGATAGCCACTGTTGTATATGAAGGTATATTAATTTTTGTTGGCTGAGAAAACTAATATTGAGCTGTAGATAATAATATACCCTTCGGGTCAATAATTCAGTATAAACTAAGTCATTCTTAGTTTCACTAATTGAAAGGGAGTAGAAGTAGGACTGGAATTAGCTACAGTAACTAATACCAGGTTCTTACCTTTTAAACTGCCAGTAACAACATTATAAACCTTCTTTTGTGTTGATTTGTGGAATAGAGACCCCCACAACTCTCAGAGAGTTATGGTCAGGTATGTTTATTACACCGGTGGGCGGCAGGTTGGATAGCTCCAAAAAGCCCTGCGCCCCAAACAAAGAACAGGTTAGTATTTATTGCCAAAGGACATACATATTCATTACATTTGTTGATCAGTTCCAGGACATCATTAGCATAAGTTCCATCCTTCGTGGTTGTCCTGCTGTGAGGGTCCTTTGCTCAGGTTCAGTTGACATTTTGCCTGGGGTCTCGGACATTCCTGTCAAGGGTGCTTGAAATTTCCTCATCAACGCAAAAGTTCTAACCTTCTCCTTATCAGCGGATGCTCCTAGACCAGTTCTTCCTTATCAGCCGATGCTCTTACAGAATTCCATTGTGAAACCCCCCTCCTTGCAATATGGTCCATTAGAATATACAAAGGCTTAACGTCCCACATCCGTGTGCCAGCGGAAGGTAAGAAGACATAAAGAGTTTCTTACTAGCAATGTCTTCCTGATGAGTCTTCCAAGAACCATACACACTTCTTTGTTTGCATTGGTATGTACTTGACATATATTAGTAAGAAAGAAGGACCTATACCAGGATGCAGAGCTCTATTGTACAGATCCTCTGCACTTCAGTAATAGTGATCTGACTTTTTAATTTGTATTAATAACTGCTTTTCACAGAATAATTATACTTATAAAATAACCCTTCTTGATGTTTTCCCTTCGTTCTCCTACATCCACATTAAACGATGCAAGAGTGCCTGGAAGTTAAATACAGAAAATTAAGAATTGATTATTTCCATTTGGCTTCAGTGACTTAAATCACGTTTAGTCCTTGCCTCTGGTATCCAGCAAGCAAGTTCTCTAAAAAATCAACTCACCACCACAGCAGGAACAAGCAATTAATATAAAATAAATCAAAAATCAACGATAAAATTGTGATCTTCCTGTAGGCACATGCATTCCTCTCCCAGGGACTGCATCGTGCTGTAAGGCTGAGTTCCCAGATTTTGCCCAGGCAAACTACTTGACTTGCAGCCCTGCTGCCTGAAGCAGAAGGTCAGATCCAAAGCCACAGGGATTTAACAGTAGGTTTTGTGAAGCCGTATCTGAGGGTAGCTGGGCAGGAGCTGTTAGCAAGAAAGAAGAGTGGGTGGGATTGGTCGGCACTCAAACTCATACATTTCTGAATCAACTGGGCATTCTGCCATGACAACTCACGGATCACAGTGTCAATGCTAGCAATGGGAAGGAGTTCTGCTCCAGGCTGGGTCACACAGTTTATTCTGTGGACTATTCCGAGTACCTAGAGAGAGCTAGGAAGAGCTATTATGTTTTAAAAGAGCTGCTAACTCTTGATGATTGTGCCCTAGATAACATATCTAAGGTAAAGGCTGTCTGGAATGTATGGTTTGTCCCCAGGAGAAGCAGCCATCTACCACTCCCTTCAGTTGCTGAATTAAAAAAGGACTGACTAAAGAGGATTATTTGTTCTGTAATGGAAATCCTTTTTCTTTTATCAGCAACTGTTTCAAGGAGCCCTATATGTATGCTTGTAGATTCATGCTCTTGTATTTTCTTTTCTTTCAAGTAAGACTCTGAATTTATGACTATCATGATCTACAAGTGTGTCTCGATGGGAATTTTGACCTTAGTGGTTGCAAATGTGTGGGCAGCATTTGAACTAATATCCCCAAATTTGTTTCACTTTTGCACTGACTACACTAAGTGTACATGTGGTTCTTAATTGCACATAATAGCCCAGCATGTATCACTATGGTGTTTCCGGCTTAACCACTAGAAATTACATTTGGAATTGCATTCTCTTTAGAAAATTTTCTAAGAAGCACAGGAAGGTGATCAGTGTTTATATGTCGCAACTTCCTAACTTCAGGTACAGTGTTAAATTTTTCTTGGTCAATATTTTTACTTGGATCATTGTAAAATTAATTTTACACTCATCATTGGCTGCCTTGCACATGAAGAATTTTTGGAATCCTAAAGCTTAGTTCCTCATGATCTAAGAGATTTGGATATTAATTCCAATGGCATCTCACAAAGAGCCAGATTTCATCCGGGGATAAATGACTGCTCATCCACGCTAACTTTAATGAGATCTGCTCTGCTCAGCAGAGAATAGGATTTTATAAAAGGCTCTTGTTTGGGTCTGCACCCATTTGCTAAGGTACGTACTGTGTACTTCTCTTGATGCATTATCGAAACAGCAAACAATGTTAACTACGGAAAAGAGAACAAGAGCACCTGAAAAGAACTTGACTTAGTATTCCTACTGATAAAAAAACATTTTAGAATTATTAGACAGAACTGTTATCTCATGGACGAAAGGTGCTATAATGTAATTCTGATAAGCTCTTATAAAGAAAGTAGTATAATACAAATAAGATAATTTCAGAGATATCGATATGCTAGCTGCAAAAGAAAACGTCTATGCCTTTCTAGAACTACGTTTGCAAACTCTAAGAATCTCTCCATCTTCCAGCCCTCTTGAAGGCCCAAGTAATTGCTTAACTGGTTCAAAAGGTTCAAAGCATCTGAATAGTTCTTTCAAGTCTTGTGCCAGAAGTTGCTTCAATATCTTGCCAAGGTGATTCAGTTCTGAAAATATGCATACAGCTAGACAATAGTAAACTGCAAGATATCCTCTCCAAAGTTCCAGGCTAAAGATCTAGAGCAACATCTGTTGCTTTCTTCCCTGCTTTTCTTTTCAGCAAGTATCTTATTTTTCTTCTCTGTGATTTCCACTAAATATACCACACACCTTCTCTTGTGTACACCAATATCTAAGCATATTATACTAGAGAAATGTGGTGTACAGTAACAACCAAGAGGAAATGAAGGAGTAATGTATTATTTATCTAACATCTTGGAAAAATTTCATGCTTAACTTATAATCAGCTGCCAAGCATCAGGAAGGCACTACCCTAAAAACAGATACCGTAAAAATCTAATTTTTTTTAAAAAAAATCTTTCAACTTGAAAGCCCCATCTGTGTTCTTTAGGACAGAAAATTCATTATATCTTCCTAATCCCTGGTAATTCTTGCATAATTACCTGGCTAAGTGTTACAGGTTAAAAAAATATAGTTCTACAGCTATACATCATAAAACTGCCTTCATAGAACCAGCTTGGAATTATGAACCAATTCTAACATGTTACCTTTTTAATTATTTTTAAAAGTAAATAGGATTACTGTTAGTTTCTGATAAGCACATACAACCTGTACGAATTTAAGTCTACAGCCAGCTCCTTTTAAGAAAAAGCCGTTTCCATGCCTGTACTTTAATAGGAAATGCTTGGGGTAGGAGCGACACTTAGAGGAGAGGAGAGGTGATACACTTTGTCAGCGATTTTAAAATTTAGGTTTGGCTATAAATACATATAAATTTTTTTTTCCCTTTAGATGCTCAGCCAAGGGCATGGTGAGTACCCGTATTTGGATTTCAGTGTCACTTCAAAACAAGGTTTTCTGACTTTGGCTCCAGGTCCTGCTGCTAACAGTTCCTTAACAGATTTTAGACAACAGAGTGCTGTCTCCTCAGTTACTCTTCCTCTTGGGAAGCCTGGACTCCTAACAGACATCAGATCCAGATTTCCTCCTAGCTGCCTCACGTTCTTGATTCAAATACATTATCTGGCACCTGGAGAGAATTTCCTTCCAGGATGCAACTGCTTGCTCTGGTCTTAATCCCACATCTTCAGCCTGAAACTCTAGAGCCACTGAACCTAACTCTTTCCCGTATGTCTTTCAGATTAGCAAAATGCAACCATTTTCTCTCAGATCTCCTGAATGAACTCTGGCAGTTTTCAAACATTCTTAGGCCTGCGACCCTCAACATTTTCCATTTTCTCCAACCAACCTGAGTAAACTCACTCCCAGGTGGTGTTGATCTCCACCTCCTTGAAGGTCCAGCTCTCTCTCTGAAATGCTCTACAATAAACAGGGTAGAAACTATTGTTCTGACTGATCTGAAACCTTTAAAATTGTGCCAGAGGGTTTCCATTTTGCAGGTGAAGTCTAATCTTTTTTACAGACAACTGGAGCCAAGCACTTGGTTGTACTTACATGGGGAAGACATTTTGGAGAGAGTTGTAGGCACGCAGGAATGCAGCAACAGTCATGCAACCTGTCAGGTAACAAACAGGTAACATTTTGTCATGTATTGTTTGTGAAGCCCTCTTCAGTCCCCTCCCCCAGCAGTAGGGAAATCTCTCAAATAAATCTACTCTGCCCAACACAACTCTATGGTCAGGTAGGGTCAATCACTGGCTTAGGAAAAGAAACAAATCCTAACTTTTTCCGAAAATAGCTTTCTCAGACAGCCTCGGTACACTTTCATAAATGCCAACAATACTTTTAACTCTAAAAACCTTCTGAAAAAGACCAGAATACATAGTAATTTTCTCTCTTTTCTGCCCAGTGCAAGATCAAAGACTGATAAATAAATGAAAGCAGCAGTAGAGACTGGGTTTGTCTGGTGAGATCTAGTACATATGCAACAATGAACACCCTTCTCAGACCCATTGTACGTTCTCCCTTGCAAACTCGAGTTTTCAGACTATAGATAGTTTACAGGATTTTGAAAGAGGTTCATTAAATTACACTGTATGGTGTTCCCAATTAAAAGGTTAAAAGTATTGTGTGTTGAACTGTTAACATCTAATAATTTCATCTTGATCTGAAAGGCATATGCATCTGCATTTAGTTGATTTTTAAGGAGTTTCTGAACCAATATGAACATATGGCAATTTTGAAATTACATATAATTACAACTTCAGGGAAGAATTTTCTGCTTCTGTCCATTTAAGCACATTTCTGCATAACAACAAAAATTTTAAATTTTTTCCTAATATCAAGTAATTTTACAGAGATGGCTTAGCAATGTTATTAATATTTCCTAGACAAAACTGGCAGCTTCCAAAAGCTCCAGAAAGGCCAAAGGAGTATGGCTTGCCTTTCTGAATGCAGCTCTTGACCCCACCATTCAAAAAGGGTGCCGAGATCCTTGAACGGCACCCAGGGTAGGATGACAAATCTGGTGGAGGGGATGTCCTGTGAGGAGCAGCTAATGCCTTCAGGCTTGTCTAGTTTGGAGAAAAGGAGGCTGAGTGGCGGCCTCACTCCTCTCTAAGGGTTCCTGAGGACTGGGAGAGGGAGATGCTGATCTCTTCTCCCTGGGATGCAGTGATAGGATGCAAGGCAATTGTTCAAAGCTCCAGCAAGGGAGGTTGAGACTGGATATTAGGAATAATTTCTTTATCAAGCATGTGGTCAAACTGTGGCACAGGTTCCCTGGAGAGGTGGGTGATACCTGTCAAGGCCCTTAATGACAGGCTTTAATTTTTGCTCAGCCCTGGACTAGTCAGGCAGTTGGACTAAGGTTGACTGTTTCAGATACCTTCCAACTGGAACTATTCTATTCTATTCTATTCTATTCTATTCTATTCTATTCTATTCTATTCTATTCTATTCTATTCTATTCTAATTGCTTGTGAAAGGTGCTGAACTGAAGGAAATCCAAAAGTGGTCTTCCATAGGAAGCTATTGCACATTTAGAAACCTTTGCTGCATTTCCCTCTGGCAATGCTTTATCTGCTGAGACTGCAGTGAGCTTCCCTTCACGGGGTTGTAACAGTTGTGCTCTGGGTTGTGGCCATTCAAGTCTCAAAGGCTGACCTCCAGGCTCAGGGATCCCATCTCCCATTTCGGCAACCCACTCTAGTGCTTCATGGTCCTAACAGAGATTTTGTTTTGGATTCCTCATCTCCAGCCTGAACCACTCTAGTTTCAGGAGATGCCAGCATCTCCCACCCTCCCACGAAGCAGTGCTGGGAAGTGCCTGTCCCTGTGCCCTTGATGTCTTCCCCAGAGGCATCAGGGTGAGCTGTGAGGTGCCCCAAAGCCTTCTCTCCTCCATGCAGAACCAGCCTCTGCCCCAGCAGCCCTCTTTGCCTTCCCTGAGCTCCTGTGGTTTGCCGGCCTCTCTCCTGCTCAGGATCCCAAAACTGATACAGTGCCTAGCCGAGGCCTGATGGTGCTGAGCAGAGGGGACACGCTCCTCCCTTCTGGCTAGGGCAGGAAGACAGGAGAAAACCAGTGAGAAGGAGCCAACTCCAAGCTCCAACCTCCCTGCCATGGGCAGGGACCACCTGTAAAAAGTCCCTCCCCGGCTTTCCTGTAGGCCCTTCAGGCACTGGAAGGGTGCTCTAAGGTCTCCCCAGAGCCTTCTCCAGGCTGAACACTCCCAACTCTATCAGCCTGTCCTCATAGCAGAGATGCTGCAGCCCTCTGATCATCTTCACAGCCTCCTCTGGACCAGTTCCAACAGTTCCATAATTTCCCTGGTCAGCCGGGGCTTTTCATACCCACGCAGCCGGTTGTTCGGGCCGTGCTGGGCGGAAGCAGCTCCCAGACCGGCGAGTCCGCAAGCCGGGGCCCCGTGCCGCGTCGCTCCGCCGCCCCGCCCCGTAGCCGCCCGGGAACGTGGCAGAGGAGGCGCCTTGCTCCGCGGTACCGCCATTTTGGAGGCGGGCTGGGTCGTGGGGAGCCAGCGGCGGACGAGCCGGACTGGGGGCGCCGCAGCCCACCGGGGCCGCAGCGCTCGGGGCGCGGGCAGGCAGAGGGCGCAGCGGCAGCCAGAGGCTGCATCAGGAGGCACGGGCAGTGGTGAGCGGCGCCGCAGGGGACGTGGCAGCGCGGGGCGGGGCGGGCGGCGCCGCTGCGGCTCTCGGGAGCTGTAGGCGGTCGAGCAGCCCCGTGGGTGGTGCCTCCGTGCGTGGCCGCGGGGCAGAGAGCGCCTGCCGGTGGGCTGCGGGCTCAGGTCGCGGAGTGGCGGGCGGGAGGGGCGGGCGGAGGCCGGGCTTGGCCGGGCGGTGCGGTGTCTTCCCGGCGGCGGACCTGGCCCCGCGATCCTGGGCGGCGGCTGCAGCCATTGGGCCCGAGGCAGCCCGGGCGGTTGCGGGAGTCGGGGCGGGTGCGGAGGGCAGGTGCGGGGGCAGCGAGGGGGGCGGCAGGCGGCTCCCCGGGTGGGGTTGGCACGGGCAGCGGCCGCTTCGCCTGGGGCAGTGCTTAGGGCAGCGCTGGGACAGCCGCGGCCCCGCCTCGTGCGTCCCAGTGTCCGGAGGCCCAGGGAGCGGCCCGAGAGCTGCCCGGCCGGTTTTCCCGCTGGGGGGACATTCCCGGCCTCAGGCCCGGAGAGCTGCCAGGGGGACTCTGGCTTATTCCTCTTCTGAACCGCCTTGACTTTCTAAAGGGCAGCAGCGGCTCTTGCCCTCCCCGCTGTCCAGGAGGGCGCCTCTTGTTAGGTGAGGCTCGTGGGCTGTGGATGCAGATCAGAGCCCTTACAGCAGGACTTGTCACTGCCTCGGTGAGTGCTGGCATTGCAAACACACGCGTGGACCAGCACTCTGTAGACTTCCCAGTTGGCTGCTCCTGGTACCCTGCTGGGTCACGTACGTTGTTCTGCTTTTGTGAGTCGCCCTCTGAGTGACCAAGCTTCCTCCGGGCATTGTGTAGAGAGTTTGAATGCTTGGCCCCAGGGCTCTGAATTCGAGCCTTGCAGCTAGGGATGGAAATGCGGGTCCTGGTGAGGCCATGTGGTTTCAGCTTGAATTAGCATCATTGACAGTAGACTTCCCCACCCTTGAGGATCTGTTAGTATCTGGATAGAAGTGATGCTTCAGGAGGTTTAGTAGTTAGTATAATATACCTGGAGTCATTGTTCCAGTTATTTGGCCTTTATGTGATTTATATGAAAAAAAGCTGTTTCTGCTAGTGGAAAACCTCGGAAAGTGCTAGAGATGTTGCGCCACATTGTGTGATCTAGCTATATAGCAAATTGATAGAATGTACGTGTTCTTATTTAGCTGGTTTTTTTAATGGTTTAATGTAGTTGTATGTAACATTGTGTAGTGGATCAGTTCTCTAACTGTGGTCATCAGTGATCTGTGGGGTTATGTAAGCTTTGTGGTATTTAAAAATATATATGTGACAGTAAAGGTGCATGTAGTCTGGAACAAATCCTGAGGGCTGTCAATGGCACTGAGAAAGCAGGAAACAAAATAATTCTTAGATATTAGGAAGCTTTTAGAAAAGTGAAACTTCCTGGTTTGTATGGTATCTATGGCCTGTGATAACTTAATCTGCAGTAGTCTCAAGACAAGGCCAACCCTTTCTGGCGTGCCTGGAGTTTTGCGTTATCTTAGTGCTGCCTTAGGTCCGGCATACTGGATTCTGCTTGGTAAACAGATATATTTTTTTTAAAAAAAACCCAACCCCATGAAAAAGTGATAAGGGTGTTGTGATTAACGTTATTTATGCTGTGAATATAATAGAAGATTTTTGTTCTTGTTCTCTCTCCTCCCCCCCCATTCTTCCCCCCCTCCCCCCCCCCCCCCCCCCCCCCGCACCCCGCGCTCCCTTCTTTCTTTCCTGATTACCTCTCTTTAAGGCTTTGGACCTCAGAACGAGTCATCGAGTCATTTAACAGCAGGTGATTAACTGGTGATCCCTTCTGTGCCCTTCCTTTGGTTTCAGTGAGGCTTTGTTGTATGCATCTAACAGCCCAGAGGCTGAATATTTTATCCTTGAGTATGCGCTCTCCTATTCTAAAATGGATATACCAGCGTGAAGGAGTTTTTCAAATGAAACTTAAGTATACTAACAGTTCAACTCGTTTTGTTTTCAAGAATGCTGTCTTTTTGATTCAGGTCACTCCATCTTTAGTAGCTGAAATTAAAAAGCTCTTACACTAGGAATGGCTCCAAACAATTTATTTGTTCAAATAAATAAATGACCGCTCCTTATTCTGGACAGTTGTCAACTTGTGGTTGGTCATTAACAACATGTGTAACCAGTACTGTTACACACACAATTAAAATAGTTATGCCTGTTTTGATTAAAGATGAGTAGTTCAGTAGAATTTTAATTTAGTATTGTGATTTTGTGTTTTGTTTCATTTTAGGCTCTGTTGAGAGAGTGGGTTTGCCTTTTGGGGTTCTTAAGTATACTGTGGTGGTTTTTTATTAGCCGGAGCATCTCCTGAAATACAAGAAGAGGTTAAATAAAGATGACTGAAAATATGGCCTCATTAGAAACTCTGAAGTGTGACTGATTTCTAGGTCATGTCTTTTTATTAATGTGAAATTTGCTTACCTCCATTTGTAGGTAATCTTATTAACAGTGAATTTCTAATAATTATTTAACAATGAATTTCTATATTTTAGATTAATAACTTGTAGAATGCTTTTAAAGTATGGTTATATCGTTAAGATTACTGGAAAGTACTAGCACAAATGTAATACCTTCATGTTAAACTTAAGTCAAAAGATTAATAATTTGCCAGTTTAGCCTTTTAGTTTCTAAATGAAATTATTTCATTCCTGCTTTCAACATGAGCCCTGTTAAAATTTTCAATATGTACAGACCTTTTATTTGGGGATAGTTTAGTGGCTGAGATTCAGCTTTAGGTTAATGGTTGAGATTTAGCTGATGAGAATCAGTAAAATATAGTTACAGTCAACCCAAGGATAGACTTTGTGGGTATACTGTATTTTATTTGTGTAATATTGTGGTTTAACATCATCTCTATTGTGTCTCCTTTAGTGCTGACATGGGAGGGGTGCGTTATAATCACACATCAGTAGATGGCGGTACTGCTGTTATTTTCACTTAACTGCACATGCTTCAATTTGCTTGTCTCAGTTTCTCTTTTATCTCTTCAGTTTGTTAATATAAAAAGTTCTGGTTTGCCAGAAGGCACAAGAGTCACTTCCTTAAAAAGTTAGGCTGAATTTTCAGGCACTACTTGTTGCAAATTATGTCTTTGTGGCTTGGAAAATGAAGAATTACTATTATTACTTTTTTTAAAAAAACTAATCACTGAGAAGACTGTCCAGTTCCATAGCTGGTAGACGTTAAGGATTTGTAGACTGGGGAATGTTTTCCCTGCAACTGTCTTAAAGGAAATTGGAAACCCTCACTGGGAACTTTGAGGACTGTAAAGTCTGTGGATTATTTGGTGTCTTCCCATACCGTGTTTTTCCACCCCAGTGCTTCCCAATTTTTCACATGTAACTAGTTTCCAGTAGGCCATTTTCATTCAAATTTAAACTATATATCCTGTAGGATCAGTTTTAATTTTATGTAGCAGTGGATTCTTTTAATGCAAAGAGCTATTAGCTTCTAGTTAAACCTATTGTACTTTTCGCTCTGCTTTCCTTCTGTGTATCCCTTCTTGTGGGTCTTTATCCTTAACCTTACTGTTTTTTTAAATTTTTTTTTTCTTTTTTTTCATGCAGCACATGCAAGCTACAACTGGCTTACTTTCAGAATTCAGTGTGTAGAAAGCTATTATTTGTGCAGCCTTCATGTTAGTCCTGCCAGGTCAGGACTTCACTGAACCATCAATCTCAATGTGAATGATAGGTAGTGTAAGGGGAAAAGAATACATTCAGGCCCCAGGGTTCTCTTATTGGCATGAGGGTAGGTAGGTGGAAAGAGAAAAGGGTGAAGGAAAAAGTTGAGTGGGAGAAAAATACTACAGGCTATTGTGGCTGTGAGTTAAGGGAAGAGAATAAAGGGATTTGTAGGGAGGTAGATCTTTTCCCCAGCTAGTGTCAAAACCCCAGTTGATTGTGGTGGACAATGTATGAAAGAATATGGGATGTATTACAGTCAAAGTGTACAATTTAAGCCAGAACAGAAGGGGGGCAGCAGTATGCTGGGTTGACATCCATGTGCGGGTATGTGGCTTACTGGGGCACATTGCCTATAGTGTGTACCTGGATCTACAAAGTCCAAAGAAGTAAACCCTACAACTGGCAGCGTTCCCCTCTCAAGCTTCTGTGTCCTGGCCAGACTGGATTTGCAGATGTTTGGCTTTCCCAGAGAAGCTTACAAGTAAGGTCAGGAATTGTAGAACTAATGGGTTTAGGGGTTTTTTGGTTGTTGTTTTTTTTCCTTTTTTTCTATTCAACTTTTAAGTCAGTTCCATGGGACTTCTTGTCATGTTTCAGCAACTGACTCATAATTTTTGTAAGTTTGGGATTCTTGTATCTGTTTAATCCTTGCTTCACTTTTCTGATTGTAAAGTTAGTAGAGGTAAAGCAGCTACAGAGTTGCTTTTACATTTGTTGTATTTATGTTTCTACTAATCTCTGACTTTCCAGATGTCAGGTTACTTTTCAAGGAGTTGTTCACATCCATCTCTCTCAACTTTAACAACTCTGTGAAGCTCTGAAAAACCTTTATACAGACTTCCTGAAAAGCTGCTCTGAGGAAGTTTTTCAGTCATTCTGCAGTACTATTCAGTCATTCAACCACAGTACTATTTTAAGTAGTAAGCACATCTCAGCAGTTTTCAATCATGGCATTGGGTGAAATCAAGCAGCAGATTAAAAAAGCCTTGATAAAATAAAATGTTTCTAGGAGGTTTTGGTCAGTGATTACTTTAGTTGGACAATGGAAAATTTTTGTACTGTGTAAGTGGGAGGAGAATGACTTCAGAAATACTTCTGTGAGGGGAAATGTAAACTCTTGTAGCTTGATTAAAAGGCAGATTCTTTTGCTTAGCAAAGTTTAATGGAGTACTGTGCGGTTCCTTTCTAAGTGATGATAAGATGTAATCCTGCAAGGACAGTCTGTTCCCCCCCAGGCAATTACTGACCATTTCATCCCATCTGAAGAGAATCTTTTAAATGAGTTAAAGAGGTACTCAGAACCTAAAATTCTTCTATTATTAGTTTTCATGAAGAGCACTGCACATGAACCACATTTACTTGCTCTTTGAGGCTGGGCTCAAATATTTAACCTTAAATTCTGTGATTTATTTACGCAAAGCATAATAGTTTGTTAGAGGGACTGTAATTTCTCCTGTGTGATTTTGATGCTTTCATTTGGTTTTAAGACTCTCTCTAAGGCTGTAAAGACTAACATTAGATTTTACAGTTTGTAAAGACAGTAATTTTCCCTCCACGTTAAAGTTGAGTTGTATATACTTTCAAAATAACAGTGCAGTAGTGAGGGGTTTGGTTTGAAAGAGAGACAAAAATCCAGGAGTTTTCAAGTTGCGTTCTTTTTATATGCGTATGAATATCTTTACTCAACGCATTATTTAAACTTTTTCCACTGTAAATTATTAAAGGGAAAAAGCTGGCAGTCCTCAGTAGCTGCTGACATAGTGGATATGGTGGAAAATGTTTCAGTCTATTTTCATACATATAATTACTTTATATAGGATTTTTATTTCATTAAAATTTCCTGAAGAATTATTGGCTCAAGGTGTGGTACAAACCATTGCTGCGTAGCTTACTAGACCTGTGAGGAAGCAGGTGTTTCTGTTAGCTGCCATTACAATGAAGAGCAAAAATGTCAAGGTGTTCCTGAAAGTCTTAATTTCCCCCTCTCCCCCATTTTCTTCTTCTGACCCATTTTACATTAATTTAAGACTTTTAAATAAGTATATAGCTTTACTTTTCCAGAAGCACTAAACTTTAAAGGTTTATTTGAAGGTATTAAAAGATACTTGCAATATAATGTGGCCTTCAAAAGAAAAGCCAAAGTTTTCAATTACTTTCACTCCTGATAGTGTCACCAGAGCAGTATGGTATTTGGATTTTACAGGAATTGTTTGTACTGTAAAACTTGTTCAGTGTAAATTAACTTCAGTGTAATTTTATTCATGTTGCAAGTCAATTTCACGTAATTTCATTTGGTTTTTAGGGAAGTTTATTTAGCGGACTTCAAAATGCTTCTGCTTTAAGGTAGACTAGGTCATGGTTGAAGCTTAGGTCACAGAGTCCAAGACTCTTAAGCAGTTGCCAGCTATGCTGCTGTTTGTGGTGTTCAGCAAGATGCTTGTGCTTAGGTGTGGTGCTCAGGAGCATCTGCTGAAGTGCTTAAGCCTTCTTGGCTACAACTTCTTGGCTAGTCGTGGTTCTTCACTGCCAGAAGGAGGAGACTTCAGTCCTTTCTCTCGCCTTTTGCCACGTGTTACATCCTGTCATGCGTAGGCTATGTAAATAACAGGTCCTTGTTGCTACAGCTTAATAATGCAGCAAAATACTACCCCGTAGTTAATTATTTCTTGCAATGGGATATATGTTTTATGACGTGTAATTACTTCTCTGTTATTACTCATCTAAGTACTGGGCATGCAGGGTAATGTTTTTAGAGACTTGGAGCTTGAGTTTGTCACAGCCGTAAAAATAGGAGGAAGATACAAGAGAAATGTGATAGCTGGATAATTATGTACTTGAGATCCATCATTTGTTTTCTTTTTCTAGAGTTGGCTTTTGAATTATCTACTCTGTTCCTGAATATAAATCACTGTGTTGTGGCCTTTACATTCTAATTTAAGATCTTTTTCCTCATTTCTTAAGATATCCTTTTTTTCCCCTCACAGCTTTCAGTAGCTGAAGGAAAATGATGGAAGAGAGTGGAATAGAGACAACTCCACCTGGCACACCCCCTCCAAGCACAGCAGGGGTGGTGACTGCTGCTGCTACACCTGTCTCATTAGGTACAGAAACCTCCTCAGCAATTTAGTCACATGGATAAATGTCTTTTGAAGCACAGCGGTTCATTCAAAAACATTGCAATCACCATATTATAGTGCTCTTCTCCAGAATAACTGGAAGAATTTAAGTTGTTCTTAATTATGGAAATGTGCTTCTTATCTGACATGCATCTGACATATAATGTTTTAAACTTTTCTTTATTCTTGGAACTGGTTTATGAAGTCATGTGAGTATACATCTGTGTTTTAAGGATGTGGGGCCAGGAAAGCAGTATCTTCTACTGCAGTGCACAGTTAGTTGAGCAGAATAGAATTAAAACCAAAACAAATTAACAGTCTTGTAAGGCATACTAGTAAGTACGGATAAGCACTTGGTGTTTAAAGCTGTGGGTGGTTATCAAAGCACTTTATCTGATTTTTTCAAGAATCTGAAGACCGTATTCTGAATGCCAAATATGTAATTTTCTAACACATCTGGTATTGTTATCTTGAGGCACACTAGTGCAGTGGAATCTGAAGTGAGGTACCCTTACCCCAGAGGGCGTGCAAGGCAATCCATTGGGATGTGGCAAGAAAACATTAGAACTTCCGTTAATATTATTTTTATCTAAAAAATAAGAAAGAAAATAAGCCTTACGAATACTTAATGTATTCCTTGACACCGGTTGGTTCATACATCAGACATTCACGTATTCTAAGGGAAGAATGGGTGTTCCATGATGCCAAGAGGTTCACAGTGGCACTGTAACTCATTTGCTCACTTGCATAATGTTACAGTGCCTTGCAGTTTGTGTGCCTTCTTAAGTGGAATTATGGATTTTGTTATCTAGTTTTAACTGTATTACCCTTCACAAAATGGACAAGTAACTTAAAAAAGATTCCTGCAAAAACACCACTAATAATGCGAACACAAGCTAACAACAAGAAAGTGGAAGAGCTAACACTTCTCTGACTCCTAGTATGAGCTCTTTGCCATTGTTTTTGTCTCTTAATATTGCTAACAGTGCAAACAGCTCTGACAAAAAGTTGACCAAAAAAACCTGAAATTTCAGGAGGACTATTTGCAATATAAATTTACGTCCACCATAGTTGATGGTGAACCTTGCCTGAAGTGTATATTGTACCTTGGGGTGTAAGCTAAGGAAGCCAATATGACTAGCAAGATACGGAAAAACTAAGCAGAAAGTGAAAACAAACCTCTGCAATTTTTTTTTTGGTAATGTTTTAGGCCATACAGTACTCAATCCAGTACCTAAAAAATTCAGTAAACTTAATGATAAACCTTTAGAAGCCTCTTTGGGGATTTCTTGCCTAATAGTGCAGGTAAAAGCTGCGTACATTGGGGAAACACTTGTTCTTCCTGAAATGGTAAAAACGTCTGAACACTGTTGTGACAAACTAAAATGTATTTGTTACCAAATACTGTTGGAAGACGCATAGAAGGCATTGATGAAGATTTGGAGAAACAAGTATTAGAACAAATGACACACCATGGGAGATATGCTGTACAGTTATCTGAAAGTGCAGATAGCAAATCTAATCATAGGTTTTTTACTAAGTTCTGTTTCAATAATAAGCTACACAAAGAACTACTTCATTGTCAAATACTAAAGGAAGGATGTGCCAGAGAAGATATATCCTCAACAGTAAATCACTTTATTAAAAGCAATGTTTGTATTAAAACTATATAAGTGTAACTATTTATAGAGCAGTTGCTTTGACAAAATCCATACAAATCGATTCTAGAATAAGCTTACAGATATCACCACATGTAGTCTTTATTCACTGCTTCATACAGCTATTGCAGCAAAGAAGCTGTGGCCAGGAGTGCACAAAGTGCTACAGAATGTCATCAATGTGGTTAACTTTATAAAAATATTCTTTAAATAGTAGATTTCTTCAACAGTGCCTCTTAATGAGGTAGGGAGTAACTGAAATTTTTTGTATCACATGGAGGTTTGCTGGTTGTCATGTGGCAAGGTGTTAAAAGAGTTGTTGAACTTCAAGATGATGTGAACACTTACTTTACAAAAAGACAAGCCTCCTAGATTTACTGCTGTTTTCTGTGATGACAAGTGGCTGTCAGCAGTGTGCTACCTAGTAGATATTTTCAAAAAACATGCACTCACGATTTGTCCCTTCATGGTAAACATAATGTTTTAACAAGGAGTGATACTGTAACTACATTTTGTAAGAGACTCATACTTTTAAGACAACATTTTGAAAACTGATATTTGGAAATATTTCCATCATTATGCAATCTTGTTGCCAAAAACAATGCAAGTGTCGCATATAAAAGCGGTCAGTTCTGTACATGCAAATTTGGAAAGAGGATTTCCTATCCTGTGTAAAAGTCTTCCAAATGAAGAGTTTCAGTTGATTTTAAACACATTTATTAAAAATAGCAAAGTGTAACACTTGATTAGTTTGCAAGAACAATTAGTTTACAAGAACAATTAGTTGACATCAGGGAATATGTTGGGTAGCTGAATTTCAAGAAAAGCCTTTGCATAACTGAGTGGGTGGGCTTGGAAAATGAACAGTATGATTCAGTAAGCACAGCCAACAGAGCATTTCTGCCGTTTAGATCTATGTGTCTTTGTGAGGTATCTTTTCCAGCTATGGCAGCCATTAAAGCTAAATATTGAAATCTGAATGTAGAGCCAGACCTTCAAATAGTTGTATTGTGTGAGTGTTAAACCAGGATTTAAAAAATGAGGCTTTCTCAATCCCATTGCTCACACTAAGAAGTTATGGCTAATTGTCCTGTATAGTGTGTTAACTTTTATGAACATGCTATATAATATAGTATATTGATAAAATTTCAGTAGTAGCATAGATTTTTATACTGTTAAGAAATAAAAATATTTTAAATTTTTTTCATTCTTCTATCTCATCCTTTAAAAATTTTTGTTGTGTATGTTTTATAATATACATAATGTACTAGTACAGTGCTAGATGTGAAAATTTCTGTATAAATAAATATATATATGTTGGAGGAGTACATGGTCAAAATTCTTTTACTGATACTTGTGGTGATAAAAGTTTGGAGACTTGTGTTAGTGGAGCCTGGCATATCATTTGACTGTCATTGATGTTTAGACTGAAGACAGTGAGATGCTTGAGCTGATGCAACAGTTTACTGCTACAAGAAACAATAACTTCTGTTTTTCTAACTTAATTTTGTGGCTTTAACCAGATTGATAATCCAAGGGCAAACTGAGGACCTGACTGAAACAGAAAGCAGAAGGATTAGGAAGCTAGGTGCCAGGGAAGAGAGGGCTGCCTAGTGCTCAACCCATCTCATGAAACCACACCTCTGAAGTAACTCCCACCCTCCCAGATACTATGAGTGTTTTATTCTTAAAGATGGGCACTTTCTGCGTTGTCATTATTCCTATTGATTAGGCAGTCACTCAGGAGGAACCATACTAACTAGAAATTTCTGAGGCAGACTTCAGCTGATATGAATTCAGTAGTCAAATGTTGACTCAGCTTCTTAAGTTTATGACAAATAGGGTCATGCAAAAAAAGAGGCTTACAAGACACTATCACCAAAATTTGAGCATACTTGGTATTGTATGCAAACTCAAGAAGAAGTAAAATTCACACTGAAGGGGGAAAAAAGCAGACCATGTCAGAACTTAGTTGTAAAATGTTTGGACAATTACATAATTTAATCTCTGAGATTAAGGCTCCACATTTATAAAATTCCTTTTTTCTCTTTTGTTCGTAGCTTTGTCCAGTCCTCTCACTACACCAAGCATGTCATCTTCTGCATATTCTCCACCCTTGCCAGCTGGAGCGTCTCCTCTTCCTCCTCCCATGATGACTTCAGCTTCTGTTCCACTTGTGCCTTCTGCAACCATTTCTACAATTGCACCACCTCTAACTCCTGCCCCACCTCCTGTTGCCCCTTCTACTTTTAGTACTCCTGTGTCCCAGTTCTCTACACCTCCTCCACTAAGCTCTACTAGTGGCCCTGGTCTTCCTGCACCTCCCACTGGTCCCCCTATTTCAGGGTTTTCCATGTCTTCAAACTATGACATTACCAGAGGTCATGCTGGTCGAGCGCCGCAGAGCCCACTCATGCCATCATTTTCTGCACCTCCAGTCACAGGTAAGCTTTTGTTGATATGCTTTTGTGTTTATGAGCCAGGCTAAGGGATCTCTGAGATGGCTTTTTCCACCACTCTACAAGTCCAGCTTCTTTATTCTTTTAAGTACAATTAGTTAATGTAGCTGCCCTTAGAAAAAGGGAGAGTAACCTTTGAAACACGGTCATGGTCTAGGACAGAGAGTTCTCTTTATTAGCATTCAGGCTAACAGAAAAAGCTTTGAGAGCATTAATTTTTGCTAAACTGCACAGGAAAGCCCAGCTGAACATACATACATATATTTTGTTTAGATCAGAGAGTCAACTTCAGCAATTATATTTCCGCAAGATGATAGGATATCTTAGGCTGTAATCTCATAATTTTCAGGGTTTTGTTCTAAAACGGTATGTATAGCAAGCTGTCCATTACATGACACCAGCTTCTGTTTTCTTGTTTCCAGCCACTGAATTGCATTAAGGCAGCTAAAAATACATGCCTTCCATTCAAACAATTGCTGTAGTTGCTGAACTGATGTAATTTTCTGCTAGTGAAATGGAAACTTGGCTCTTCAAGTGCAATTGAGCCAGGCTTTTGCTAGTACTGGTAGTATGTCTTTTAAGCAATGTGTATTAGGAAACTGGCTAAAAAGACTTACCAGTTGTGCAGTGTAAAATAAAAGTAACTCTTGATTAAGGCTAGCGTTGGAAAACCTGTTCAGATAGGCTTGAATAATAGGGCAAAGACTCATGCTTAAATTTTCTACTGATTAAGTTTCTGTTCTGTGTTAAAATATGTAAAGCTATTCATTTGCTTGCTCGCCTTTCTGTTGCTACTAATTTCAAGCACTTAAGGTTAGAAAATTTGATACTTCTCCCTCTTTTATATGTGCAAACATGCCTATCTCTGTTTAGAGAGAAATAACCATTCCTCTTTTTACTTTACTGAGGGCTTACTATGAGCATTTGATTACAATAAAAAGCAGCACTGATAAACTAACCTGCTGAGAAAATAATTGTTTAATTTTATACGTAATGTACAAGCACTCTCGTTTCTATTAGCAGATTTTGTTGGACTCACATTAGTTGTATCTGTTAGCCTTTAAGAAACAGAATTGTTCTGGGGACTCCCAAGAAATCAAGTGACTCAACCTAGTATTCTTCTATTCTTCCTGCCCATTTTCCTGTTAAACAGTTGTATGTTGCTGCAGTGTAACAAATTAAATACAGTAAAATAAATGAACACTTGTGTTTTATTTTCCTGTCTTGCTAGGTGTTTTGGCAGATCCTATTACCCAACAAGCAACTTTCTCATCACCTTTGGCTCCTGGAGCTGGCTCTGCAATCACTTTTCCTGAGGAGCATGAAGACCCTAGAGTATCTACTGCCCAGGGTGGAGGACCTGCGGGAGGACTTTGGGGGTTTATAAAGGTATTGAGTTTTATCTGTTAGCCTTCATGAGGAATTATTATTTTTTACTGACTATAATAAGACATATCTTATTTTTTTAAATGCATGTTGCTGTAAGTATTTTCTCTGGCCTCAAGGGCACTGTGCCTGTTTTTAATAGTGATGTTTGCTAGAACTATGCTTTTGCTCTTCCTTTGGATAGAAGAGGAGGCACTACACAAATGCAGGTGTTCTAGTGCTTGTGACAGGAAGATATGCGTACCAAACAGGTTGTGTCACATGTCCTTAAATCAGGTGAAGCTTTAGAATCTCTTTAAGACCTGATAGCTAATTTTTCTTCACAGTGACTGTATGCAGAAAAAGATAGTCTGTTTTACCTCACCAGTATTCTTTGCATATCCCGTTTCTTCATAATTTCCTAATGAGTTTGATTTCTATGGTATGCAAGTCCAGCCTATTCTATTACAAACAAACCTTTTCAAGGAGAGGCAAGTACATATTTCTTTTAGCAAAGCACAGTTTACCTAAGAAGATGTTTTGTAGGATCTTTCTATTCTGCTGGAAGTCATGGCATGGAGTATACGCTGCAGACCAGGAACCCCTTGTGGTGCAATTGAAGCATACAGAGGAGATAAGCAGTGCTATCAACTAGTAGAATTTCATTAGCCTATAACCTTTCTGGAGCTGTGACAAATGCTGCGTATAAGGACCGTTGCAAAGATTGTGGCAAAAAGATTTAAGGACTGTCCACGAGCACTGAAGTGTGTTCATTTTCTGTGCTGTTTCATACTAAATGTGAAGGAAGAATCAAGAAGATTGTTGTCCCAATAGGATTACAGAGTTTTGGAGGGACTTTCGAGACCTTTTGAACATGAAAAGCTGAGAGAAAAAGTTGTGTGTGACATGGCAGACAGCCCTGGAAGCTAATCCGTCACCAGTATAGTGAGAGCAGAGTCATGCTGCCCTTTTCAAGGAGAGATGTCTCCCCATGATCGTAAAAACAGATCTTTATTTTTTCCTTTAAATAATAATGTCTTTGTCTTGGTCGTCATATTCCTCTTAATATTTGCAATAGATGGTAGTGTTCCAGAAGAGAACATTTTTCTTGTAACATGATTCTGTAGCCCTTATGAATATACCTGAACTTGCAGTTGCATATTAGTTGAAAAGCCAGTATCATCCATGTTGCTGTTGCCTTTATACCAGTAGGATCCGAAAGGTGTCCTGTTTCTATTCATGGAGAAATATCATTGACTTCAGTAATAAAATCTAGATTTTGGATGAAGTATTAAGCATTTCATGAGCTCTGTGTGTTCAATGACCTCTTTTAGAGAGTTTACAAAGTGAAGGAATGGTTAGTTATACGGGAGACATCAAGTTCTCTATGGATGTAAACACACATCAGACTTTCTATTTTTCAAAGATCAGCCAGGATCTAGGAGACTAACTGATACTTGTTATAGAAATGCATCCTGGATTCCCTTAGAAGCGCTTACACAATAGTTGCAGTAGTTATCTTTATTTCTGTTCTTGAAGTAGTTTGAACTACCCTTTTTCCTTTGATATTCTTAAAAAATCTACGCCTTTCTTCCAGATTTTCTTCAAACTAGATAATATCCAAGACCGTGACAATCTAAAATTAACAAATTCATGAACTGTTTCAGTTCAGTGTCGAATTGCAGTCTCATTGCAGATTGATTCTGCATAGTATATCGGAGGCAAAGCTGGATACCATTGCAGTCATTGCATCTGACAGCTTGCATATTTGACTGAGCAACGAAGACAGCCAGGACTTGTTTTTATGTTTGCACTCTGCTGACATGGAAGTGTCTCTTTTGAGAAATTTGGATTTATATTAACTTAGAATTGGCTCAGTAGAAATTCCAAACTTTACTGTGGTCTGTTACTGGGTTTTTTCTCCTTGTTTATCCTAGGCTGATGAACTTTAAAGATGTCTTCCGCAGGTAGGAGCAGCAGCTTGTTGCTGCTCAGGAACCTAATTATCTTCAGGAGACATTTAATGACGATGTTAGCTAGACAGTCAGTCTGCTGGTCAGAGAAGTACTGTTTGGCTTTGCATTACTGGAAAGATGCTAGAACTTCAAATTCCTACGTAAAATATTTGTGATAATATCATAGCATTCACTCAGTTTTTGTTAAAACAACAAACTTAATATTCTGAGAGAGCTGCATGTGTAATAAAAACTTAAATATAAACTTGATGGCATCCTGTGGGTACATGGGTATTCATGAGAGTATATCTATTGCTCAGTGAATGCTGCCATTCAGAAAAGTCTTGTATTATATTCATGGCTACACGTGGCTCTGGCTTTGAAAAAGCTTAATTATGCTAGAGTGAGTCATTGTTTTACTACAGTCAGGCTTAGTGTTCTGCACAGTGGTGAAAAGACTACCTGAACCAAGTAGTGAACTACTTCAGCATGAGGCATGGGATAAGATAATCATTAGTAGCTCTATAGTATCTGAGTAGTTAGAAGTGGGGTTTGGTTTTTTTGTGGTTTTGTGCGTTTTTGTTTGGGGTTTTTGTTGCGCCTTTTTTTTTTTTTGTTAAACTTACTACAAATAAATAGAAATCATTCAAAGGCTTGGTGGGCTTTGAACAACCTAATCTAGTGGAAAGTATCCCTACCAATGCAGGGGCATTGGAACTAGGTGATCTTTGAGGTCCCTTCCAACCCAAGTCATTTATGGGAAAGAAGCTTTGCTGAGCAAGAGTTATTCTGAGATAATTAAAGCTGCTCTGATTCTGCAGTTCTCTGAAATACTGTGTATGTGTATTAAAGAAGCACTTTCTGGAAAAATGTATGTGCACAGTGCTGTCCTGTAACACTTGTATTTGTTTCACTAAATGACACACATATGCAGTTTTAATGTTAGACTGAAAGCAGTCTGTTTGCTAAAGAAATTTTCTAAAAGTTTTCTGTAAAATAGTTTCCCGTACTTTCTCTCTCACTGATTCAGCGTTGTATCTTTTTTCTTTCACTCTGTGATCTTACTTGAATTTAAATAAACTTTGACAGGATACAGGACAGTGTTCCTGTTTATATTTAATTAACTTCTAAATCTGTCAGCAGCTACATCTATGATTTGACTGGAGAATGTAGAACAGACTGTTTTTAAATAGGAGGACTCCAGCTCAATTGCTTTAGATATATTTGTTAGTAACGGGCCATTCAAAAATAGATCCTGTTGTCTTTAAGAAGGTTAGAAAAGAAAGGACTCTTCAGCTTGAGTCTAAATCTAGCTAAATCTAGCTACCTAGTCTGAAGATACATATAATTTTAACACTGGAAATTGACTATTCTGTTAAATTCTCAAGAATTTGGTCCCAGAACACAGCTAGATCAGGTGTGTTGCCCATTATTGCTGGTCGGGCTGTTTCTGCATTAATGCAGAAGAGGATGGTGAAG
This sequence comes from Neomorphus geoffroyi, assembly GCA_033558235.1. NCBI lineage: Eukaryota > Metazoa > Chordata > Aves > Cuculiformes > Neomorphidae > Neomorphus > Neomorphus geoffroyi. The sequence goes on from JAUMJM010000008.1 coordinate 2,705,981, forward strand.
ATGATATTTGAACTTTGTTTTAACGGGTAAGTCACGCACTAATAGACATGTCCTAGTAGTCTTTGTGCTGAGGAGTGAAGATACATCAGATGTTATAAAGTACGTATGCGGTAGGAAAACCACAAAGCAGCTTAATATTTATTGTTTTACTGTAACATTTTGAGTTTCTTAGGGGAAAAGACCCAGAAGATAATATGGAAATCTGTTTACTTAAATTTAGGGTGTAGCTGAAAATCCCATGGTGAAGTCTGTTCTTGATAAAACCAAACATTCAGTGGAGACCATGATCACAACGCTGGATCCTGGCATGGTTCCATATATAAGTAAGTATTTGTGAGAAACCATTAAGTAATTTGTGTAAAACTTAAAAAGCTTAATACAACAGCATGACTTTTACATTTCTTATATGTAGTCTGTTGATTCAAAGTCACAGTACTGTATTGATTTCTTGAGTGTATTCTCCAGTGAAATTTCCACTCTGATAAGTGTGAGTGTGGGATGTGTGTTTTGAGGTTCATTTCTCTTCATATTTAAGATAATGGCATAGTAATATGCTTTAATTCGGTTTGTGAAGGATGTGGAAGATACAAAAAAAACCAATAGTGAATCCTTGTCTATAATTCCTAAGCATAATATTTTCTCCCACTATTTAAGCTTTGTGGAGTTGAGTTTAAAATGCACCGTGTTCTGTTAGATCGTGTGCTTAAATACCACTGTGATAGCTATAACATTAAAGTTAAAACAAGCCAAAAGGTAGACATGCTCAGAGAGGCATAGAACGGAGGTGTTTACATAGCTTTTGAGAGTCTCTTCTGACTTTCAGCTGTTCCACTTTTCTAGCCTAATAGTATTGATACTATTTTTAGGAAATTGGGCAAACTTGAAGGATTTCCTGAATCAGTTAGTAGGAATGTTAAAATTCTGAAATGGTCTGAAGTATTGCTGAGCACTGAGCCTGAAAGGAAAAGCATAGCACAGTGGTATTCACCATTATTGGTTTTACTAGAGTATATTGCATGTCAGATGTAACTGACCAGAGATTTGTTCGTCTTAAAATGGGGAAGCAAAAGATGTGAATTGTTCAGGGTGTTGGATGGGTGCAGACGCTAAAAGGCAGTGGACTCAGATCTGCGATGAATCTGAGAGCTTTACTCATTGACACTGAGCCTTTTATACGCTTACAGGGTTACAGTAGTTTGCATTAGCATAACATCCCACCTTGCTTAACTATAAACACACTTCTGTTCTGCCCTCAGGAGGCACCGGGCTTAACTCTTTTATCACCTTTCTCATGATCAACTGGTCACGAATTTTCTCAGTACTTTGACTAAAGTCTGAGGACTTGTCCACAGTCTAGCTTTCATTTGTAAACAATCTTCTTCCCACAGATGGGTTTGGAATTTTTAGGTTTTTGGTGGGGTTTTGTGCCTTTTTTCTTTTCTCCAGAAGTATGGTAAGCAGTCCTTCTTTTTAGTTGTGCCAGTACTGCCCTTTGTCTGCACTTAAGTGAAGCTGGGCAGGAAACTGATAAGGCTGAGAAGAAACATTGAAGTATTTTGCACTGTGTTTTTCTGAACTGTTTTTCAACTGGGCCTGTTCTGTAATCCAGTTGACCACATTGCTGTAGTATTGTACTAATCCAGTGGACTATATGTGGAGTAAAAGGGGAAGATGACATAATTATCGAGTAGTATCTGATTGTCTTACATTTAAAGGAAAATATCGCAGCAGCTAGCTAGTGAGGAGATAGTGGGATATGAAATCAACGAGAAAGTAATTGAGAGGAGTAGTGGGATGCAATGCAAAGCTACTGTAAATGTTGATTATGCACAAGTTAACAAACTGTATGTAAGGTTTGTGTTACAGTTGTGACTGTCAGTTTATAGTGGTAGTTTGGATAGTTAGACACAGTATTCATTGGAGAGAACAGCATTACCTATAGGAGGAAGTAATTCTAATTTAATGCTTTGTTTGTAAGATTTACTTAGAGTATGCAAATTCGGTGTTTATATCAAAGTTCTCTGAAGTATTGTTGGAAGGGAAAGCATCAGTATACATCTTGGCCATTAATATATTGCCTTTTTTTTTTTGTAGATGCAGGTTGTATAAATAGGGTAGGGAGTTGTAAACTCATTATTTACCTCCTTCTAGAAATGTTTCCTGGGATCAACAAAAGACATGTCCTCAACAAGTGGCCCCACTTCTCTCTGCTCTCTCTCTAATTCTGTAATTCCAAACAGATTTCAGGTTCCTCATGCCAAATCCTGAAACTACCAAAGCTGGATGAGGTGGTTAATTTTTTTTTTTTACTCTGCAAATAGTATTTCTGTAATCTCTTTCATGGAAAGAGAGGTGCTGTTTTGATAGACACATTGTGAAGATGTGATCTGAGTCAGGCATCTGAAACAGAAAATTGTTGTCTGCACAGGAAATGGTCACCTTATAAACATAAACATTAATGCTTTTATAAAAACAATAAAAAAACTTAAATTGTGTGTGGAACTGTCATTTCAGTTTGTAGTACACAATGTACACACCATACAATGAAATTTCGTGTTCAAGTGTTAGAGCTTAACTTAATGTGACAGTTCTATGTCTGAGTTTGCCAGAGTATTTTTGTATAACCATAGTGTGCAACAGATGTCACAAAGTGTTTGTTTTATTGCATGTAGTACCTTTTGTTTCCCTAATTTGTTTTGTGTCTGATGAGCAAAGATATGCTTTTGATACACGGTGATCCTTAAGAACATAATCTGTATTCTGCTGTTGAAATACATAAACATGGGCAGAGTTACCATTCTTAAATTACTATGCAGTAATTTACTAAGTACATTATGGGTTAGTTTTCAATTGCATTAAAAAAAATTTAAGTTTTTCATCCCTGGCACTCAAACAAGGCTAACTTCAGCAAAGCCTGCAGTCAATTTTAAGCACTTGTTTACTTATGTTAACTTGATTTCTGTGAAGAAGGAGTTGATGAAAAAAGATTCTTAGTTATTTTTCTGTTCTTCTGTTACACAATGTTTGAAACAGTTGCTCAAAGTTCAATGATATGTACACCCAATGCCATTCAGTAAAGCAACTGATAAATAAACAAAATTTAAAATCAAATAAAAATCAAATAGAATGTTTACTACTCTTCTGGCATATCTCTGGCGATTCTTCATATAACAATATTTTCTGTATCTGAGGTCTGCTAAGTATCAAGAGCTAAAGAATAAATTGTTCTTTTCTTTAAAATTTAAGATTCAAGCTTATTATCAATGAAGGAATTTTTCTTAGATCAGGACAAATACTGCAGACTCTGTCAACCTGCGTATTTAGGTGAAGTGTTAATGTTTAGAAGCAGAACAACTGGGCTCTATTGTTTTGAGAGGCAGCTTAACACATTTTTGTTGAGCCAAGGGGCCTGGGAAATGACAGCTTAAAATGCAGTTCCTTCACTAGTTTGTTACTGCTGACATAAGAAATGCATCAGTTTGTGCCCATTGCCTCTGGTCACCGGGTGCCACTGAAAGAACCTGACTCCATCGTCTTTGCAGCCTCCCTTCAGATATTTGTAAGCATCAATAAGATCCCCCTGAGCCTTTTCTTTTCCAGGCTTAACATTTTCAGCTCTGTCTTTCCTCATAGAATAGATGCTCCAGTCCAGTTGCTCTTCTAGTTCAATATTCTGTCTTCAGCAGAAGCAACAGGAGATGCTGTATGGTAAAGGAAAATAAATCTGGTGACTTCTGTCTTCCTTCCTTCTTGTACTCCTCCATCATCCACAGCCATTGGACTAAGAATGACAAGAGGCATGTCTATATGCATTACTTCTGGTGCCTGCTTATGGACGTGTTGTCCTTTGAGTTGTCCTTTACACTTGTTGATTCAACTTACTTATGCAGCTTTCTGTGACGTCATATTTCAAGTTTGAAAAAAGTTTAAGCTCTTCTTAAGAAAGCTTATTGCAGCAGGTGCAAGTTTTATGAGGTGTTTTTGCATAAATTAAGTTTGACAATAAAAGTCATTTGGCTGTGATAAAGGCAGGTGTGAGGTGCACTTGAGCACATCAATCTTTTGTGTAACTTTAGATTTCTTCTAATTCATGAACTGTTTGGTTTTATTCTAAAAAACTTAGTGAAAACTCATCCTTCTTTATGGAGATACTACCTTATGTTACTTCTGCTTTCATAAAAGGACTTTTCTGCAGTGCCTGAGAAAGAGGAGACCAACTGAATTGTGCTCTTAAGATGCAGAATGTATTTGAACTAGCTTGTAATGAGAATGAGGGAAAAATACATGCATATAAATATATACATATGTTTTTTACAGAAACTGGGGGAGAACTGGACATAGTGGTTACTTCTAATAAAGAGGTAAAAGTTGCAGCGATTCGAGATGCCTTTCAAGAAGTCTTTGGAATGGCTGTTGTTACTGGAGAGGCTGCACAGTCTAACATCGCACCCCAACCTGTGGGCTATGCTGCAGGTTTAAAAGTAAGTTGATATATATAAAAGTACCAAAGTATAATACCTGCAATCCAAAGACAGTGTGAAAACATTTACCCAGAAGAGTCTGATTTTCCATAAAGGGAAGGTCAATTTGTGGGATATGTTAACTTATGTTTTACTTTTTTAAATTTTTTAAATTCTTTTTTATTGCCACCTGGATAATTAGATCACTTTAAAACTACTTGTTGGAATAGTTTTTGGGTTGTTCTGCAAATGCATTCACAAGAAATGCAGAATATTTACGTCAGTTTTCTTATACTGTCATTGATTGCCATCACATCTGGCATACATTTCGATATTACTGTAGTCGCAAAGGATATCGGGAGATTTTACTAGCATAGCATTTTGGGAATGCTAGAAATTAGAAGAGGCTCTTTTTGACTGAGATGTCTCCCCACTAATTCTGTAGATCAAAGATTGATAAACACTTGTCAGAGGTCTTCTTGAACAGATCTGTGTTACGTTTAAAAAGTAAAAATTTAGCGTGCGCCTTTGCAAACAGTTGGACTGGCCTGGAGGAAAGGTTAGCAAAAGTTGTTTCATCAGATTTAAAAAAATGTGCTTGTTTGTCGGTGTATCTAGCTGCAGCCAATAAATAAAATGCCTGAATACAAAATGCCTGTCTCATAACTGTAAGCAAGTCATTTACTCATTAAAAAGGAAGTGTGTTCTCCTAAGTGCTGTGGCAGTGTTCGAAGCTGAGTAAAGCCTATCCTCATAGCAATATATTAGCTGATACAATCTTCTATTGAGGTAAAGGAGGGTTATATATATGTTCCTTTACCTGTTTAGCTACTGCAGTGTACTAGTGGTATTTCTGTTAAAGCTTCAGAGTGATAACAGTCTTGGATTGAATGATTCCTATCTTGGTTAGATAGGTACCGCAACAAAGATATTTTCTCCCTTGGTCTTAAAAATTTGGTCCAAAGCTCTTAAAGGATCTAAACCTGACAAATCTTATGCTGCAAAAATGTCAGTGTAAGTAACAGAAGTATATGCTAATACTTTTAATTAGTAATTAAATTTGGCTTAATTACAGGTTAGGAATTCTTTGCATGCTAATCTACATCTTTTTTAGGGAAAAATAACAAAGTAGAAATATGTAATTAGTTTTATCATAGTTTTTGTTACTTCTTGGGTTTCTATTGTGACTTATTAATGAATGGGGTTTTTTGTTTTTCTGATGCTTAAGTAAAAGTAATCTTAAAAAACCTCATATTTTTTGTTTAACTTGAGAAATATATTCTAGAGTTCTTGCATTCATCTGTGAGCATTATGCTATGTTGTGATTCAAAGAGAATGTTTAACTTGTGTCACCATTTAGGGAGCCCAAGAAAGGATAGACAGCTTACGTCGGACTGGAGTAATACATGAAAAACAGCCTGTTGTATCAGTAGAAAGCTTCATTGAGGAATTGCTTCCTGACAAGTGAGAACTTCAAGTATATTCCTGGAGGGGGTGGGAAGAGAATATTCTTGGTTGACTCAAAGTGACCTATAGAGAGTTGGTGGTTATTACTCTGAGCAGAGTAAGGGAGAGTCTGTCTTCCATATTCCTTTGGCGGGCTTGGTTTTGGTACTGATGTTCAGATTTTTGTCCAGACATCTTGAGACCTTAATATACAAATGCTTTGTCAGGTTTTTCAAGATCACGATTTAAGAACAATTTGAAGTTATAGTGAACTGACAAAATTTAGGAGCTATAAAAGCTGGCATTTGACTAGTAGTTTTTTCTCTCTTGTGTGCATGCTCTCTCTTATCTTTCCCTGAAATTGTATGCTGGTCAGAAAGTATTTTGAGAGATGTTCTTGCATTTGTAGTAATATGATTTTATTAGGTAATATATTATCCATTTTCCTTCGCTGAAACTATACTCAGTACTTTTAATTTGCATTGCATAGACATAACCATGGTGTTTTCATACGCATTACAACTTGACTTCCTAACATATTTTTGATAGACAATTCTTGAAGTCACTTTCTAATTAATTTCCAAAACATTAAGGGCAGTGTTGTGTTTTTCCTATTGCAGGCTTAAATAGTTTTTGTTCGTATAGTGGGCTTTGATTTATCTTTTTGATACATACTCTGCTCTTGCTAAATTTTTAAAGACACGCTTAGTGTCCTTAGTGGAAGTTTGATGGTGAACTTTTTCATAATAGAATTAGGCAGCTTTTAAATTTTTTTTGAGTGTACATTTCCACTTATTCTGATTTAGATGTTTTGTTATATTTCCACAGAGGTAACTATGACAATGTGAACTCTATTTCAAAGCAATTGCTGTTCTCATCCTTTGAATTTACTTATTCCTAAATTTGAAAATGTTGCTTAAAGCGCTTGACATGAAAGAGCTCACCCAGGACTGCTCTGGTATTGAAAGGAATGCTAGATTTCTGTCCACACATCACAGACCCCAAGAACATCTTGGTCTTAGATACTAGTTGCAGTAGAAACAAATAACTTAATACAAGCTTTGATTTCTATTCAGTAGGCAACATTGCAGGCTTCCTTGCATGGTGTTACAAAAAACATTTGAACTGTGTTTGGCTCTTGTTTTTTTTCTGCAATGAGATGGTAGGTTGTGGTGCTAGTAATTGATTCATTATTATTCTGAAGAGAGCATTGTGGTGTTACAATTCTAAGATGTGGGATACAGTCAGTGTTTTGCTGATATTGTTACCATACTTGTACATGTCCAAAGGAGAAGATTTTACTAGTAACCACCACCAATACTAAGAGGTGTGCACCTAACACTTAACAAATCAGTCAGTGTTCGCAGCTAAACTTCTCAAGTTGTTCACTAGGCAGCTGAAGGACATTACTTCCCCTTCCAATTGCATGTCTCTATACAGAAAAGGTTCCAAACTCATCTGTATGTGTTTTAGCCTTTAGACTGTAACTTCTTTATTAATTGGAAACAAATTGTCTTTAACCATGAACCTTTCTCAGCAACCATTCATAGTTGCAAGTGAGGTAGTTCTCTGTCACAGCATTGAGGTGCTCTGTTCCCCACTACAAGTGAAGTACTTCTTCCCCTCTTGCTCCATTAAACTCTCAACATGAAGCTTATGTGGCCCAGCCAGTTGTTTCTTAAAATTGGAGCCTAGGATTTTGTTTTATAACATCATCCTTGCTTCCCACAGTTTAAAAATTAAATACAATTTATATATAAATGCGTGTATAATATATATGAAAAAATCAACTACAATAATATTTTCCTTTTTAAATATTTTATGATTCTTGGCCTTGAATTTTTTTTTTCATGCATTCCCTGGAGTATATTTTTCCTATGGCAACTCAACTGTTAAACTGTTACAGGAATTGAATGCACTGAGGTAGTGATAATGCACTGCTGTTGGTTTTATTGAGGCATGTCAGGGTTGTTAGTCTGTTGATAAGGAGAAACAATTTAGAGTTTTGCAAGCTAGGTAGCGAACTAATTTGGGTACTGCTTCAGTAGCCTTTACTGTGTCTGCTACAGCGGACATCATCTTTTCTGAAAGGTGCAGAAGCATTTCGCTGAATAAATCATGTAAGTGATTGTTAGACATAACAAAAAATCTTCTGAATATAGAACATGAATGAGAAATAGTTATTTGTTTTGTTTGTGATTAAAATAACTTTCACCAATAATAACATTCTTTCAAAGATTGATCAAAAACTGTAGCATAATAAATATGGCCAGAAGAATGTGTTTGCATACATGCCCACTCCACCAGGTTGCTTTCTTTCATCTGTAAATTTCATGTATTTTATAAACTTTTATGTGTAATATATATTTTACATGCATACACATACGCTATAATTTTAAATCTATAACTGAATTTGTATGTCCACATTTTTCTTGAGAAATACTAGAACATTTGATGAAACTCATTACTGCATTTGTAGTAGATTTTGTAAAACAGTCATAATTCAACTGCTGACATGGTGGTTTTCAATAGAAAGTACTTGAAAGTAACTTGCATGTCTTTGCAGATGGTTTGACATTGGCTGTCTGATTATTGAGGATCCAATTCATGGAATTCATCTGGAAGCTTTTACTCAAGCAACACCGGTGCCTTTGCAATACGTTCAGCAGGTAAGTTTTCAGTTTTCCTGTCAGCTTTGGATTAACAGTTAAGACATAAGACTGAAGTTTTAATTTCATTTATTATGTTATTTCTTACGGACGGTTGCTGCATTTGAATGTTTTAATTTATGAAATGAGGATAAAAACTAGTTTTGTATCATGTTTATGTATTACCTAAAAATCTTTAGGCATTTCAAGGAAATGTTTAATCAAGAATGTCACTCAGCAATACATGGCATTTGAAAGCACTGGTTTTTCTTTTGGATTAACAAAGAAGTATTCTCAGAAAAAATTAACCACATAGTAGTACTCCCTCAAACAGGAAGTATAGCTTTAATCATTGAAGTAGTGCCATCATTCTGGTTCAGTAACTCAAAATTAATCCTCATGAATCTTTACACAGATAAGAATTCTTACTCAGGTGCAACAGGAGGTCTTTGCAGCTTAAGTAATGCAGTAAGCAACTGCACCAACAAACTGCAGTAAGCACTCTTACCCATCTGAAGTCTTGGTTTCATTTTCTTTATTACTTCACATATGTATTACAGTTTGGTTTAATGCCCACAAAACAGTATAATAGTGAAGTATCTGTGTGCACACACGTACATGTTAACAGTTCGGTTAAGTGGCATACATTTCATTTAGGGACAAATTTATAAATTCAGATCTTACCACTCAATTTTTGATAAAGCTCATAAAGCCTTAGTATTTATTTTGTTAATTACCAGCAAACAGACAGCATGCTGTTCTGATTAATATTCTGAAAACTCATTTGTAATAACTAAATACCGGATACCTCTTCTTCAGATTTGTGCTTGGATTTAATTCCACCATGAACATATAGACTCACCTAAAAGGCAAGACTGATTTTCTCTTCTAACTGTGCTATTCTGACAAGGATGTAAAATTTCTGAAACTGAAAGATTATATCTTGGAAATATCATAGTTCATCCCATTGAAAATAATGCAGTACTATGCAGTTCTCAAATATCACAAATAGAAAGTTTTCGTGAGATTTTGTGGACATGCTGTAAATTACTCAAAACTCCAGCAGCAGATATGAGTCGTACATTAGTGAACTTGGGTCTAAAAATTCTTTTGAAATAAATGTGTCCATGAATAATTTAAAAGCAAAACTGTTAGGGGCTCCTCAGGGAGTTGTTTTGAGAAACCAGTTGGTAGCTGTGGCTTGTGGGTTTTTTGGGTTTTTTTGTAGTACCAATTCCAACTGAATGAACGTTTGTCATATTGATTTTAGTACTTATTTTTTAGAATTCTTAAAACTTTCCAGAGCTCATGGGTGACAAAAGGAAAAATACTGCTGTCTCTCTGTAGTTGTCCAGAATGCTTTTCAAAAAAAGTTGAGAAAGGTATGAAGCTACAGGAAAAAAATATTATTTAAGTAGATACAAGTTCTTTGACTAGATGATCTTTAAAGGTGCCTTCCAACACAAACCATTCTATAATGCTATGAAAATGGGCACAGCCATGTGAAGTAACTACTGAAATAGTTTTCATATTATCTATGGAACATTGATTTAAACTAAATGAGTTTTTTAAATATAAAGCACAATAGATATCCTTAATTTCTATTTCACAGAATATTCTCTATTTTGTTATATAAAAACTGTAGTTGATAGCTTAACTTTTTGTGTAAGTTTTTCACTTAGGTAAACTTACTTTGTAGCTGTGAAACGTAGGGTTTACCTTGTGATAGCAGAAAATGTTCTTGGTTTACTTTTTTGCAACCCACTTAGTGTATAGCTTGGTGTATGGTACCGTTTTAGTGGAACTGTAAGCCTTTAAACTTTTGTTAGATCTAATTCGATTGTCCTATTGGAAGAAAACTGTTCTTGTATATATGTCAACAATAAAACATAGCTTCGTTTTATACCGTCAGAGTTAAATTTTTCCTAGTCTTGTTATTGTATATTTCAGTTAAGTTATGCATAATGTGTGGTGGTGAATCATTGGACTCTTCATTATTTGCATGCCTCAGTTGTTCCCTTTGTTCCCATTGTGTCTGTTCTAGAATCATAATAGTATCTCTCAGGGGTCTGGTCCAATATCTTTAAGAAAAATCTAGATTACAACAGGAAAAGAACCAGTGATTGTATAGTTGTTATTTTAGACTAAGAAAAGGGAAAAAATATGTGTTGGATAGGCAATAATATTTGATTTTCCTAGTATAAAGATTTAACAGAGGCAACATTAAAACCATATATGTTTCTCTAAATTCCTGCTGGTTGTGTGTTTTATTTTCTGTGTACTGGAATTAGTTGTAAAAATATCTGTATAGAACAGATACTCCTTTGTTTTTACCAGTGGCGTAGAGTTTTCTGAGCACATGTGACATTCATGGCTGCTGCTATCTCTAAAAATTGCTTGATTTGAGGAGGTGACAAGATGGATTTGAGGGCTTGTTTTGACAAGCTGTTTCTGTAAGAGAATAGGTCTCATCTTGTTTTTTGCTGAGCCAGAAATTGCAACCATGATGGGAAACTACTGCAATGCTGGAGGTTTTTTTGTTGTTGAAGTTTACTGATTTTTACCATAAATATTCCAAATAATTATTTTTTAAAGTTATGTATAATTGCAGATCATAGTGGAGATATCTTAATTGGATATCTTATTTACTTCTCATTGCTAATATATTCTAATAAGGACAATTTCCTGTTACTTTACTTAAGAAATACGAGTTTTATGTACCTCTTTATAATATTGACTTATTTTGATATTGGAGCAGACTGCATATTCTAACAAATATATGCTGGTTTTGCTGCAAGACAATTGTTTTACAAAGGCTGAAATACACAAATAAACTTTGATCTGCTGTACATGCACTGGAAACAGACTAACTCAAATGTTTGTCAAAATAAAATCTGTTTGAAGAATTGGGCCCAGTTGGCAGTGCTGTGAAGAACTAATATTAAGAACAGTCTTACTGAGGCCTGAAGTTGTCTGCTCTTCGTTGTATGTGACATGGGCCAGAGGTGATTCATACAGATAAATGCAGTGATACTTTTCCCACTGCTTCCATTCTGCTTCAAACTTAGGGAATTACATGTAAGCACTCTGTGTTCTCATGCAAATAGCTTAGTCCTCCATTTCTGCCAGGCTCAGCTTTGTTCCTGTATTAGCTACCTGAGTGCTTCAGAGGGACTTGTAAGTGTTTTTAAAAGCTTCAGAGGGTAAGAGTCGTTGTATAAATATGTATCGTTATTGATTCCATCTGTTAGCTACTTTAAAAGAGAAAACTGCTTCCTGGTAGTGGCAGGATGTCTTTACTCTCTCAAGCTTCCTGTTTTATACTGTTTATATGTAATTTGGATGATTCTGATACCCTTTAATTTGCCGTGTAGTCCTATTGATATAAAAATGATTACTTACGAAATTTGGTAATGGTGAAGACAGAAACAAAACTACTGATTTCAAACTCAATAATCACTTCTCCAAATGTTACACAGGCTAAGAGTCTCACTCCTCAGGACTACAGTCTTAGATGGTCAGGCTTGTTGGTGACTGTGGGCGAAGTGCTTGAGAAGAGCATACTGAACGTCAACAGGACGGATTGGCACGTGGTGTTCACCGGCATGTCCCGTCGGCAGATGATCTACAGTGCAGCTAAGGCCCTAGCAGGAATGTACAAACAACACTTACCACCCAGGACCGTGTGAAAGAAGCCTGATACATGACACTAAGGAATACTGGTTTTGAATCTAGAGTTGAAATGAAAGCTGCATGTTTTAATTCTCAGTCGATACGTCACAGATTTGTAATCTAACGGTAAACTGTATTTCACTTTTTAAGAAGTGAAGGTAATTTCCAATAGTGGAAATGTCCAGTTGCAATTTTTAACTACTATATGATTTCCAGTATGATTCACAAAACAGGAAATAAGAACAAATGTATATTTATAATGGGGATAAACAGCATTACAGTTTGTAAAGTGGAATGTGCTGTCGTTTTTTGACACCTTACTAAACATTTGCTGAGATATTTTAGTTACTATACTTTTTTTAAAGGGGATCATTGTTCAGCATTTTCTATTATATTAGTACTATAAACATGTTGGCAGCATAACATGTATGTTATATATGCATTTCAATCCAGAGAGACTACCTTCTCTGTATTAGATATTTTCTTGGGGCCTGTGCTTTAAATGATACCTAACACCTCAAAGGTTTGGTGTCTGTGTGTAACATCTCAGGAGTGATGCTAAGTAGTTTTTACAACATAAAACAGGGAGCCGCTGAAGAATAGCACAAATCCATGCCCCATTAGTTGAAGTCATTGCTAAATCATTTTTAAATCTCATTTTCCATGCTGTGTCCTTTTTTCTGTTTAAGTAACATTAATGAAATTAATGTCCAGTTATGACACTAGACAAATTTCAAGTAGCTTCAGTGGTTTTTAGATCCGGTACCACATGCAGATGAAATTGTCTTAGCAGTTTTAACAACATAATTTACTCCAGAGTTTCCAAACTTCATAGTTTATAGGGAATTTTGTGATTTCTTCTGTCCCGTTATGGTTGTCAGCAATTTGATGTGGAAAAATGTGAGATGTATATCACTTTCTTTGCTATTTTGGGTTTCCTACACATTTTTAAATCTTAAAAGTGTTCTTGATGTCATGAGCTCACTGTTTCTCGTATAAATTTTCAATGATGTCTGATTGTTTTTTCAGGGCTATAAGTGCCCTCTATCCATGCTCACACAATCTTAAGTCTTTATTTGGAAATATGGAAGTAATTGTGAAGAAAATATTTTGGTAATAATACTTTTTTTAGGAAACAAGGAATAAACAAATACTTTTTGTTTGCCTTAAGAAGTTTTTCAGCTTGTATTGCTCTGCCTTTACCTTTCTTAGAAGCTTTCAAAGCACATTTTTATATACAATATACTGTTAAGCCATCTCATATTTGTACCCAGTGAAAGCCTGTCTATTTCTGAGTAATATAGTTTGCCATAATTGGCTTACTTTGTAAATTAGTTGAATAAATGTTTTTCCTAGAGGATTGTATCTATTTTTAACGTTTATTTTTAAATATAGGTGATTAACATCTGTTTGAGATTGTATTTACACGGCCAAGTTATAAATTTGGCACATACTTAAATGCCTATCTCATCTGAAAAAATCCAAAGCAAAGAGAACCTGACTCTTGTAGTCTTGAGGTCTCTCATTGGGAGCACTTCTTTGTATTATCAACTAGAGGGACTTCTGTTTGTCATTGTCAGTGTATAACATGTCCCATGTTTACAGCATCCTCTGTGTTTCAAAGGAAGAGGACATGAAATCATCAGTAGGTTTATGTGCCCTGATTTAACATTAAAACTAAGGAAGAACTTCCATTTTCTTTCTCCCTTTCCTGGCCCTGGCCTTCTCTGTTCTTCAGAGGTGATAAGAGTGGAGGCAAAAGGCAGCTTCTCATCTTGCAGCACCTGGTTCATTGTGGTGACATTGGCCCAGCATTCCAGTAATCTTATGGGGCCGCTAATGTGGGAAACTCCAAGGCTGCCCCATTCTGCATTAGAGAATTTTTAGGTCTCTATTCTTTATGCCAGGGTTGTCAAACTCACAGCCCATGGGCCAAATTTGGCCCTCCATCTTTTTTATCTGACCAGGCACCTTGTTTCTACCCAATGGCAGTGCTGAGCAACTTGTTCGCGTGCTCCTGCCAGTGCGCTGGTCGCCTGTGCGGTGTGTCTCATGTGCATTATGCTGCAGGAGCAGGAGAGCAGCAGGAGTGGTGAGTTTGACATCCCTGCTTTATGCCAAAATGAGAGCAACTGCTCTCTCTGTGTTCTTTCTTCTCATGGAGGGTGCTGTGATTTGTTATGGTCAAATGAAACTGTCTTTCTCCATTCAAAATCTTTGGCTTGATGAAGGTCTTTTGATGTAATTTTGATTGCTCACCCAAGAATTAAATTAGCTAAATTTGCTAACTTCCAATTAGCTCCCTCCCTTTAATGAGGATTGCTTGTTTATGTTTAAAAAATAATAAACATCTCACATGAAGACCAGTAACTCAGCTGCTTCTATGAGAGACTGAAAAAAGGAAAAATGTCTGCAATATACTCTGAAAAGCTAGTAAAATTTGAAGTGATTATGTTGGTGCAAGAATAATTGCCTTTTTTAACCATCACATTTAAAGAGTGTATCTCAACTTAGTATAAAATGTATTAATTGAAATAAGAACCATTAGAATCTATGCATTATTACCAACAAGAAACTAGTCTATTTATTCCAATAGCATAGAATTCCTGAGTCCTGGAACTGGTGAATTCTTCAAAGGTGGTTTGAGCTGCCTGCTCAGTTGTGGAAAATCTTCTCTTGCAGGAAGTTGTCGAGATCTTGAAAATGTGATAATCTGTGGGAGGGAGGTCAGGAGAGTAAGCTGAGTGAGATGGAGTTTCATAGCCCAGTTTGTGCAGCTTCTGCATGGTCATTTGCAAGATGTGGTTGGGTGTTGTTAGGGAGAAAAATTGGTCCATTTCAGTGACCAGTGCTGAACATTACAGTTCTTGGTGCATGTTGCTAGTTTCCTGGCAATACTTCTCTGCCGTGATGGTTTCTTTCACCAGGTTTCAAGACCCGGTGAAGGACCTTGATGATTCCATTACCACCACAGAAAAGTGACCATAACCTTCTTTTGGAGCTTCAGTCTCGGGAAGTGTTTTGGTGCTTCACCTGCACAGAATGCTGTTGTATAGAATTCATTTTTCCTCACATGTAACAGTGTAATCAAGAAATGGATCAATTTCGTTGCACAGAAGAAATGCAGAGCAGACTTCATAACGATGATTTATTTTGTTTCATCTTATTCAGGACCCATTTGTCAAGCATTTTTAGTTTTTCAGTTTGATGCAAATATTGAACAACTGTTGAATGGTCAACTTTAGTTCTACAACCTCTTGAGTTGTTTTGCATGGGTCTGCTTCAGTAGTGGCCCACAGCTGCTTGTTGTATTTCACAGAAGGTCATCTATGACCCTCATCATCTTCAAGGCTCTAATTTCCATTACAAAATTTTTGGAACCCAGTGTAAAGCTATACTTTTGTTGATGGTCCCCTGGCAAAGTGCTAGCAGTTTCTACTGTTTTAGGACCCCTTTTGAACTGGTACGACAAAATTGCTCAAATTTTTTTTCCCATCTTTAATTTCACAGCATAATATAAAAAAGAATAAACAATGAAAACAAAACAATTAGCATAAGTAAGAGCAAATTTTGTGCTTTAAAATTGTATTCTGCATGAACATGAATCGTATTCTACATTAAATAAAAGTTTAATGCAAAATACACTTCACAGTTCACAAAGCCCAAACCAGCAATTAATTTTGCATCAACTTAATACTTCCTGTCTGACTGAAGGCCTTTTTCAGAGTCTGGATGAGTTCAGGACCAAGTTAAGATAACATTCAGCTTTTTACCATCTACTGGGTTGTATTGTGGGCAATAATAGGAGAGGCAGCTGAACAGGTAGGACAGTGACATCCTGTGTTACATTTATATTGAAATCAGATTAGAAAGTAGATGTCAGAACACATTTGGATAAGTAAAGATGATTCGCATCTGCTGTTCATCACTGTAGATACTTTTCTGCTACTTTGTGAATGAATAAGTTTGCTCAGACATGAATGTCATAAACAAAAGATGAGGAAAGATGCCACATTGAAGATGGAAGATGTAAAGGACTGCTGAAAATGGTCCTGGGGTATGTCCTCAAGGAAGGGAGACCAGCTATATTAATTGCTGCATCCACATTTAGAAATGCTGTTCTAGTTGTTTTGTTTGCGTTATCTTTTTTAGCAGGTGGTACTGAAAGAAATTTTTCCATGACAATGGGCTTATTCAGTTTGGAGGTATATGTCTCAGCAAAGAGATACACATTGGTAAATAGCGCTGTAAGAAGAACATCGTTTGGCCTGACGCACTTCTATTGTAACTTCTGCCTCACTTCGTTTCTCAGTGGCTTGCTGCAAGCACACAGTTTCCTTGCCCATCTGTTTCCCAAAAGAGCATTTGGGAGAAAGTGAAATGTTTATATTTTTTTCCCAATATTCCAGTCCCATAGTTAGTATATCCATTCTGTACAAAAAAAAAAAAAAAAAACAACAAGGATACCCCATGTTTTTTGGAAATACCTGTAGCCTCTTTAAAAGTCATCCAACAGAGCTCCAAGCTGAAAGCTTCACATAAAGAGGACAAATACTTGTCTCACTAGTAGTATCCTCAAAAATAGGTGCGAATACTACAGGTTACAGGTGTATCCATGAAAAAAATTGTTCGTGGGCTGACAGTGGAGATGAGCTTACATGTGCTAATTTTATTCTAGTTAGCTCAAATGACAACAAGAAGGGAAAACACAGGGATGTATTTGGGCTCTGGGTGCTTTTGGACTGGTTGATACTCTCCAATGAAAGCACTGCTTTTTCAAAATATTCACTAATTGTCCAAGGTACGGGTGGCAAAAGTGTGGCTGTGTGTGCTGCATTTCCACCTTCCACCCTAGTTATGATACCCTGCCCTAAGGATATACGATACAAAATAGCAAAGGTTAAAATGAGATGAAAAGACATGCCAGGGTCAAATTCAGTCCTGTTGCAATTGTTTGATTCCGCTGAAGACACAGCAGCCGCGAATAGGAGCAAATAGGTATTACTTATTCTTTTTACTCCATAATGTGTGTAAGTACTTTCTAGAACAAATACACTGGCATACGCTCTCTGAAAGATAGATGAATCTTAGGCATGATGTCACAAGTGAGGATTTTGAAGAAGATTGTGATTGTGTTGTCAGTAGAGAAGGGCTGGCAATTCAAGTGTGCAAAACCTGCTTTATTCAAACAAAATATTTTCTGGACTTCATTTGTACGGAATTAGTAGTTTAAACAGCATTTTGGCTTAGAAACTATATAGGGATCTAGCTTTTGTACTGTGGCTTCAGTCAAATATTGATTTCTATAAGCAGCTGTAGTGGCTTAAGATATGACAGTTGAGTTGGTGAAGGTTTCTGCCCCTGCAGGTTTCCTAGCAGAATAAGCTCTGTCCACTCGCTATGATCGGAAGTAACCTGGCGCTGCTCTCACATTTTGTTTTGGTTGCAGCTAGGCTGAGTGGAAAAGTTACTGCTCTTGGGCCTAGCCTCCATTTGTTTCATCACAGCACCATTCAGAATGGTGTATCTCAGAAAAATCTTGGTTATGAAATTGCCCACAAAGTTGTTGAAACTAGTTTGATAACTTTTACCCAGCTGGCCCTCTCAAGCTTTGACGTAAGCATCAGCAAAGAAAGGATGGGGTGTGTAGGAACTGCTGAAACAGCAAATACAGTTTGGTGGAACGTCTTGATCCAAAATCAGAAACAAACTAGCCTTGATGATTGCTCATATACTTTCCAGAATCTTCTCCTTTAACAAAAGGTTTTTAGAAATCACTTCTAATACCAGTCTTCTTTTTTAAGACACGGAGTCAATTTGAGCAAGATAGTGAGAAGAGGTAGAAGAGGGCAAAGAAAAGAATGAAGTGTGAAAGGGTGTGAAAGCAATCAGGAAAGTACCAGAGAAGTAGGAATGTCTAGTGAGAAATGGAGAAGGTACAGCAGCTTGTCTTTTATTCAACGTGTGGGATGCAGGAGGTGGTAGAGGGTAGTTGAGAAATCAGATGGGAATATGGAATAACTTGCATGTGTCTGCTGCTGCTGATTTGGGACAGTGTTAGAAGAACACTGAGACATACATGCAAGTCTTCCAATAGAAAGGTTTAGTGTATTGTAATTCTGTATCTGTGTTTAATGAAGTTTACAAGTTGCCTTTGATATTTACCCTTGCATGAAGTGTAGTGGAGGTTTTTCAGTAAGTGTTTTTCAGGTGGGAGGTTTCTGAAGCACTTCTATAAATGTAAACCTTTGAAAATAGGAATTTTTCATAAAAATTCTTAAAGTTGTTTGTAAAAGTAGTATTTTTTTAATAAAGGTATGGTGTGATATAAACTTTGCAGATGGAGAATAAAATGGAGAATACTGAAAAGTATTCACTCTGAAAGACAGAACTCTGTAGGTCTAATTTACCATTACATTTAAAAATTTTTGGCCAGTCTTCATTTCCTACTGTTAACAGGCAGTGGAACCAGCAGCCAATGAGAACATTCTGAATCTCATCGGAAGTTGTTAACGGACTTCAAAACCAGAATAAAACAGCTTCAAACTTGGTTAATTTTCTGTTGTGATTTTAATTTTGACAATTAAGTCTGTAATCTGTCAAGAGCTTACTTTTTGACATACTGAATCTTGGAGCCATGCCATTTGGCTTTGCTTATGGCTATGTTCCATCCATAGTTATACAATTAAGGAAAAACTATTTGCATAAAAGTAATGGTGTGTAGAGCTACAGTTCCTAAAAGGGAAAAAAAGCCAGTTGGTTTGATTTATCTTTTCATTGTGCAGATTTCTGTCAAAGATATTCCAGCCAGTTGGCTTTGTAGAGCAGCCAGACTGTGACCTGGCAATTAAACTGTGAATACACAGTGCTGCAGGGCAATAGCAGATCCAGACCTGCTCAGCTGCTGCTTCTGGGCCAACAGTTATTTTTCATATACTGGCATCAAAGTAAATGTAGCTTTAAAAAGTTTAAATACAAATTTAAAATGTTTTGTGTTGAGAAAGTGATTTCCAACTATCTTTACGTTCTACAAGTGTGACTGAATGTAGTCGTGGATCTCGCTGTAAAGTGGGGAAGTATCTCATATAGTAGAAGAGAGAGCAAATGAGCTGATTTTCCAAGGGTACATTGGCTTTCTTCAATACAAAATTACGTAGAATTCTGTGTTATGTCTGGGCTTTTGGGTATTAATCACAAAAAACATGCTTTCTGTAAAAGTAAATGCTGGACAGGAAAGAATGTCATATTTTTTTTTAAGATATATTGTTAGAAATTATGTATCAAGACTTTTGCAAGTATTTTATCTATTTTTTTCAGATATTTTTCAGATATTTTTATGTATTTGATAAATATCAAACTTCAAATGAACTAATGCAATAGCTTTTTTTTGAGCAGTGCATTGAACCACTAAGTCAAATTACTTTCTCAATTTTCTCTTGTATTCCATCACTTGAAAAAGCTTTGTTTAAGTATCTGTATCTTTATGCTTTATATCTTGTGCTGTTGAGTCAATTCTGCTCTAAATTTTATAGGACTATTTCCTAATGGAGGAAACCACTTTTCTCATCTAACAGGATCCTAGAGGGAACTTGCTTCTTTTCAGCTTGGTAACAAACAAGAGTATATCTATTTCCCTGCTTGTATGCTAAAAATGGATTGATTACATCTTCTGGAGAGAAAATGACCACATAAGAGATACAGGCTTGATTAAACCCTCTTAACTGGCTGTATTTACCATCTTGAGACAGGCTGTGAGAAAAAGGTCATTTAACCACAGTGAGAATCACCCTGATTTAGTTTTTCCTCAACTGTCAAACAGAAAACTGTTCTTTCTGCATTTAAAATAGACCACAGATGAATGCATTGTACTTGGGTATCATTTTCATGATCGAACTCCTATAATTGCAGGAACAACTGGTGCAAATAGGTGGTGATTGTTCCTTAAGTTCTTGGAAAAGTGCAGAAAGTTGTATTTTGCATAATGAAGAGTATTTTGACTGGTAGTGGGATTATGAAATAGCTATGCCATTCACCAAGAGGTAAAAAACAGTATCTTGCAGAACACCAGGTTTAGAAAGTCTTCCCACAGAGGCCAAACATTTATCCTGCCATCAGTGGTGTACCCGAGATGTTGCTGAGGCATGAATGAATATACTTATGCATATGCAAGACAGATACTGCAGTTTAAAATTTTTTTTGTTATAAAAAGTATTAAAACCAAATCAACAAGCTTGTGTCTGAAGGGAAAAGGACAGGAAAAGATTTGTTTTTAATGTAACGGAAGCTTCTATAATCAATAATTGTACTGTTAAGTGGTTCTGTTCTTCTGTGGATCTCAGAATATTCATAAAAATGTGCATACCTATAAGGTTGTAAACATGATAATGTAAGCAACTAGAAGCTCTCTGTGTCCTATGTAGATGCAGTCCTTCTTTGTATCTACAGGGCTTATTTTCTTGGACATTGCAACTCAGTCATACCAGACATAAAAAACTTGGTCTTAAACTGGTAAATCTAAGAAATTAAAATTATCACTAGAGGTAAGGTATCTTGGTTTAATTTTTTTAAATGCTAGAAATCTCATGAATCTGTGAGGGCAGGTTTCTCCACGAGTGACAGCCAAATTAGTGAGCAACTCTGAACTGCTGTAAACTTTGGAGTGAGCTTCCAATTTCTTCTTGCTTCCTGGGTTCTTCAGGGCAAGCAAGAAACAAAAGCTGATGCCTGAAGATGTCATAGCTGACATCAGGTGGATTTTGGAGATTGTTTCTGGTTTCCATTAGCTTTATAGATATCCATCCATGGTGGGAACAGCACTTTTGCTATAGGAACCTTCAGAAGACATGTCTGATGATGAAGTATGTAGCAGAAAGCTGAGGAGGGAAGGAGGCGTATAAGCCTAATTCTAGATGGTATAGAGTAAAATTATAAGGATAAGGAGTTGAAGCTGTATTTCGGGAAACAAGAGTGTGGAGTGCAAGCAAGTGAATCGGAGCTGGTACAAAATTCAGCCACTCTTCATGATAGTTTGTGTTGCCACACCTTTTGTTGCCACTGTAACTATCCAAAATAACTTCAGAAGCCACCGCATGAGTGACTTGAATACTTTTCTTACTTATTCTTGGAGGACTGTCTCATTGAGTGAAGGAAAGACTGGCTATTACCTGGTGCACATGAAGTTATACTAACAAAGTCCCTACAATACTTGCGTAAAGTCACGTGTGTGAATGCACACACTTCCAGACAAAAGAAACAAACCCAGTGCTACCTTTTATTAGACTGACTTCTAGTAGTAAAGTTTCTCGTATTATGAAAGGGAAAGTTTTGTCATTTTACCCACAAGAGACCTTTGTAATATTTTTGATTTGTTGATTTGCTTTGCTGATCTTGGTTACCTCTTGCTGCAGCCTGTTTATATTACCTACAATTTGTAGTTTTCTTGATGCCAAAGCTCCCCCCTCTCTTTATTTCTGTGGAATGAAACATGACTGTTTTTAGTCAAAGTCTCACTCCAATGCTAGTTTCAATAGTGCTGTTTTATTAACCTAACTGTAAATATAGCAGTGTATGCAGGCTCCATTTTAAATTGATTTCATATAAAGACAGCAGGTCATAAGACACTTGTCAGAGTTCTGTGGAACCGGATAATAGCAAACTCATACAATTAGTTGAATAGGAAAAAAATATTCTCTTTGCAATTTATTTTGACTTTTGAGTTAAGGCAAAACCAAAGAAAACTGTATTTGAATGTCTTTTAGGCAAATGTCTCTTAGGAACTGAAGAGAGTTTATGTGCTGCCAAATATTTTGCAGCCTCAGAAATGAATCTGTCTAGTCATTTGCGATGACCAATACCACCCTTCTACATAGTGCTAGGTGAACTCATCTGACATTAAAAAGAAGACCTCAATAAACACTGGTGGGAGCAGATCTCTCCAGTCAGTTGACACATATTTTCAGGTGAATTTGATCAGGGTATCCCTGCCTCTGCCCTAGTGGGGCCCCTTCTGGAGTGTTGTGTCCAGTTCTGGGCTCCACAGCTGAAGAAAGACAAGAATCTACTGGAGAGAATCCAGTGGAGGGTCATGAAGATGAGGGGACAGGAGCATCTCTCTTACAAGAAGAAACTGCAAGGCCTGGGTCTGTTTAGCCTGGAGAAGAAAAGACTGAGAGGGGATCTTACCAATGCTTACAAATATCTAAAGGGTGAGTATCATAAGGTTGGGGCCTGACTCTTCTCAGTTGTGCCCAGTGACGGGATAAGGGGCAATGGACACAAACTGCAGCACACGAGGTTTCACGTCAATGTAAGGAAAAACTTCTTTACTGTGACGGTGACAGAGCACTGGAACAGGCTGCCCAGGGAGGCTGCCCAGGGAGGATGTGGAGTCTCCTTTTCTGGAGATATTCAAAACCCCCTGACATGTTGCTGTGCAGCCTGCTTTACGGGAACCTGGTTTGGGAGGGGTGTGGACTAGATGATCTCCAGAGATCCCTTCCAACATCTACCATTCTGGGTTTCTGTAGTATAACATCATTCTAACTGTGGAGTTGCCTAATTACCTTTACATTTAGTTTTTAAAAGAATGGCATATTTCTGCTAATTTTTTTTGAGCCATTCAAAGCACCTACTTGGAACATTACTACTTGCAGGGAAAGTTCTTGCAAATTCCTAGTAGATTGGTTAGAATAAAACCATTAGAATAATATAGTTTCAGTATATCTTTTTATTTACTTAGGTTTGTATAGTGAAGGGAAAACATTTCTTGGTAAATAGTGTATTGTATAAGCTACACATCTTTAGTGCAGTAGGCACTGTAGGAAAACAGCTCAGAGGAGGAAAACAGTCATCTGTAAGCAATTTCCAACACCACATGGTTTTGCACATTCTATCTAGGTAGCTACATAAAAGTGACTGCTTGTGAGAGTATCAGTAAAAAAGAAGTTGTGTCTGCTCATGTATTTGTTTATAGGCCTTCCACTGTTTCTTGAGTATCCTCACCTATTAAAGATTTTATTTATCTCTTACTTCATTTGGCAAAGACATAATATTCATAAGAAGTCATGAGAGGTTACAACTGAAATAATCCAGATGTTTGACATTCCTCTAATAGAATTTGGGGTGGTTTGCTGAGCAAGATAA
Organism: Neomorphus geoffroyi; assembly: GCA_033558235.1. Classification (NCBI taxonomy): domain Eukaryota; kingdom Metazoa; phylum Chordata; class Aves; order Cuculiformes; family Neomorphidae; genus Neomorphus; species Neomorphus geoffroyi. The sequence continues at coordinate 2,729,349 of JAUMJM010000008.1, forward strand.
ATCACTGTACATGCAACAGCAACCTCTTACAAGTTTGACTATGTCAGTGTTTTGGTGACGGCAAGTTCCCATAGATCAAGCGCTTGTGTTGGTTTCCTTCCTTCTTTGCGTGTATTTAGCACTATTCATATGACAGCCTTATCGCTGTACTTATATATGAATTTTTTGGGTTGCACATGCCATGTACTAGGCTGAAAGCATTTGGCATTTTAAATTTTGCATGTGTAATCCCTCACTGTGTTTTTCTTCTGTGTACTCCTCTAAAAAGGAGATGTGCTACTCTGAAAGCAGTCCTGTAATTATCCACTCCAGGGATTCCAGTGCCAAGAAAGCAAGGGAAAACAGAAGAGATGCCAGAACCATGTGTCAAGAGTTGCGGCTGATGCAGCTACATGTACATGGTGTGTGTCTGCTGAACATGAATGCTAGCATAGATCTGTCATGTTCTGCTACAGCCAAAGCCAATGCCAAGAGGTTTTTCAACAGCTCCTTTGAGGTGGATTTTGGTGTTATTTCACTCGCATAGCTGATGAAAACTTCGAAATCAATATAATATAAAACATGATACATATGATTATTATGTGAACATAATCTTTGTGACTGCTAATTTTCTCACACTGTTTATGCTGTCTCAAAATGCAGCACTGCTGGTTTTGCTGTTTTTCTGGGCTGGTTTTGATGTTATTTTTTAACTAGGCCACTGTGATGGTTCTTGGTTTTATTTACAGTTTCAAACTCTTGTTATTATCAAACATCTTTTAACAAGCAACAGAGCACCAGGAAAAAACAATTGTGCTTCTGATATATTTGCTTAGCTGTGCTTTTAACTCTCATTTCCTGATCTGTATTATTTCAGCCATCCTAGTTTGTCATTCTGTTAATTTCTCCTCCACCGAAGCTCCCTTCCCTCACCTCTGTTCCTTCTTCTAGCTAGTTTTGTTGGCTTTCTTCCATATTAGGGAAGTCCTACCACTGTGGTAAGCCTGTCATCCTCACCTTGGATGCCAGTAGATTCCACCTGATTCCTTCAGCCTTTGATGTTTCACTCTAACCTTTCTCTTTGAAGAACAACTCTGTAACTCAGTCAAAGATTCATGCTCTTTTGGCCCTCTACCTTTGCCTTTGGTATCTAACACCAGTGAGGAGGGCTGATATAACAATCACAGACTGATGCTTACAGCTTCAGGTTGTGCTAATGCTGGTTTTCTGTGTGATTTTTTTGTAGTCTACTTGAGGGGGTCTTCATATACAGCAAGGAACACTGCCACTTAGTAAAGAGCAAGAGCAGGACATACAGCTAAGGAGTTGTGATTTCATACAAAGGAGGATAAAATTCATTCCATCACCACCACAACAGAGTATGCACAAGAGACAATGGGAAGCTGCAGCGAAGACAAGTCTTTGATTTCAAAACCTCATTTTTGGAAAGTTTTTACTATGTTCACCCATTTCCTGGGTATGTAGCTAGAGGGATCTTTGACCTTACAACTTGGAATAATTTGGAAGTAAGCACAAACTGGTTTACTCTTTTATTTTTACTTATTAACATGGATGTGTCTTTAAGCCACCATTTACTCTGGAACCCACACAGTCTGAAATCCTTTCTTAAGAAAGTCAAAATGGTTGGTGACCACAAGAAGGTCAACATCACACCCAAATTTTGTCTGAAATATAAGCATTTTGTGTATGTGTATATATGTGTCTGTATTTATAAGTGAATGAAAGATAAACCCCACTCTTTTCTTCTTTTTGAGGAAGGAATCTGTAGCTTTGTCCTTGATGAAAGCCGCTGAAAAGTGTAGTCCCCAATAAACTCCACAGGATGATGCTTTCACACTGTTTTAGACAATTAGAGCAAAAGAGACTCCATTTTTGTTTAAGAAAGGATTGTTGTATTTTAACCTAGGTGAAAGACATAGTAGCTACCTGAGCATCTCTAGCATTAAGGATGATCTTAATAGCCAAAGAAGATCTCAATTGCCAAGGAAGATCTCGATTGCTAAGGAAGATCTTAATTGCCAAGCATCTTACTATTTTTTTTTTGTTTCAAAGTTAGCTTCATTCTTATGAATAAAAGTTTTTAAATAAGTGGACTTCTTTGTCCCTCAGGCTTCTTGATTAATGATAAATATGTATGGGAGATCTGTCATACACAAACTTCCTTTCCTTAGGATCTCTGTGTCTACAGAACCAAAGAACCAGGCCTTTGGGTAAATGCTCCTCGTTGCTCTAGGGCATCCAGACAGTAACATTTCACATCTCCACATGATGGCACTAGCTATCAGAGGATCACGGGATCTAGCCCGGTGAGGAATAAGTAACTTTCATTAACCAGCAGTAGGGAGATAAGCTGTCTGCCACGTGACAAATAAATGCTAACCATGCTTTAAAATGCAGAGTGTGCTGGTCAGTCATGAATCTGAAAAGAAGAAATCAATAAAGATAATGAAAAAGTACGTACTGCTTATTTTAATGTTAGCGGCACAGTAACCTGCCAAATATTTTTATGTGTTTCAGAGGTTTTTTCCTACTGTTGTCACTGAAACAATAACTCGAATATAACTAAAGCATCAAGTCCTTTCCTGTGGCCTTGAACCAAGGTCAACTACTTGTAAAAAGTACTTTTGCCGTTTGAGGGGAGAGTAGTAAAGTGTTTACATTAAATTGTTTGGGTATGCTCAAAGAGTAACTTTTGGTTGAAAGAGACAGGAAAAACCCAAAAATATTTCCACAGATAATTTTAATCTGGTCATGGAGGTCTTATAATTAAAACTGGATTTTTGTCTGATTTGCTTTATAGCTAAACAAACCAAAAAATTCTGATTAAAATGTCAAAAACATCATTCCTCCACAGTCATATAACTTCCCATCTGCAGGAATTCTCACAATCTCTTATCTTTTCTTCCATGAGGGAATCTTTGTCTGTACATGTTTCTTTAATTGAAACATTCAGCTCTTCTCAAGGCCTCAGAAATATTTTTACTTTTTTATTTCTTCTTGAATTTTTCTTTTACAGGAGGAGGGATTTTTTAACATGTAGTTCCAAAGAAATTGAAACACACTGGATCAACAGTGGTAGATAGAGAGGTTTTTATATTAATGAAATTGATTAAAACCAGCTGCTTTTAATAGCCCTTTGTATTTCAGATTTAACTCACTACAAAGTACCACCTTGTAGATCCTTAGGTAGTTTGAAAGTAAATGTAAAATCAGGGAAGCATAACTTATCTACAACAATTGAGTACATTGTGCATTGTTTGTACATTGTGCATTGTTTCAGGCTTCTGGAGAAAATGTTGGAAATAATGCTCATTTACTGAAAAGCCTTAAATAGAGCCTGCAACAGGTAAAATTCATACCCATTTCTTCAAATAGCCACATTTATCAGTATAGCTTCTCTCTTTTCCAACTCTGACTCCAAACTGCTGTGACAGTAACATCCTCACTGTGTTGACAGTGTTTCTCCTGTAGGTGAAATAAGATGCAAAAATTTGCAAAACGCTTCCCTCTATTACATAACAGAGACTTTATTTTCATAGGTTTTTAACTGAATGGAAAAGAAGATGTCATCAGATTTTCAGTATTTTTAAGAAATATGTATGGGGAAAAAACCAAGTTTATTTAGTATCTCAGTGTTGTAGATGTTTGGAAAGACACTTCGATAGTGTGCATTTAGCTTATAGATAGCCTATTCATTTCACTTGACTTATACATATGTATGCGCTGATGCTATTCAGAGCTTAGTCATCAGCCCAGGCTACTTATTTCTCTGTTAATCAAAAAGTAAATGTCATGTTATTTTCTGTTCCTATTAGCTCCAAGCCTATTCCCACTCAGGAATGTACACTTTGACTTATACAAAACTCCCACTTCCTTCAGTGTAGACTGGGACTCTTAGGAAACAGCACAAAAATGAGCATTTCAGATGCTATCTATGGCATTTACTCCCATCCTGTCTGTGCCATGGAAATATAAGTTATGGTTAACAAACAGTCACAATGCAGTCATTGAACAAGAGGAAACACCTGGATTCAAGCACACCCTACAAGGAAACATCCAGCACTTGTCCATTCCAGAAAAATGCTGAGAAGTTGCCTGATCCCAGAGTAGCTGTGAGGAAATCCTATTTCAAACACCATTCTTACAGGAAAAAAGCCAGTGATTGTGCATTTGAGAATGAATCTGTGCAGAGGGAGCACGTGTGCCTAACACATGCAATGTAATTACATGCCAAACTGGGCCTTTTGTGTGTCCTTGTTAGCATGCAGAGGAGGGGAGCTGCAGGGAGGATGGGAGTTACATTTTACCCCAGTGTGTTTTTTCACACGTCAGAATTTCACGCTGTCTTTAATAAGCGTGCAAAGCAGAGTCTGAAATTCTCCACAGAGACGTGTTCTGGGAGGAAAACATACTTCACAACAGTCTTTCAAAATAAAAGTAAGTAAAATAGAAGAAGAAAGATGAATTTTGCTATAAATCTTCAGTTCTGACAGAATTTCATGCCATGAGTAAAGTGATTCACTTTACTGCTGGTAATATTTCTATACTAACAAGCCTTTACGTGCGCTGTCATGTATACTTTCTCTATAGACAGATGCAGCCTTGTCTGATCCTCATGGGGGATTTCAACCACCCTGATATCTGTTGGACAGACAGCACAGCAGGGCACAAGCAATCCAGGAGGTTTCTGGAATGTGTTGATGATGACTTCCTTCTCCAAGTGACAGAAGAGCCAGCAAGGAGAAGTGCTATGCTGGACCTTATTCTCACAATAAGGAAGGGCTGATGGGGAGTTTGAAGCTCAAGGGAAGCCTTGGCTGCAGTGACCGTGGAATGGCGGAGTTCAAGTTCTTCAGGGCAACAAAGAAGGTGCAGAGAAAGCTCCCTACCCAGGACTTCAGGAGAGCAGAATTTGGCCTCTTCTGTGATTTGCTTGGTAGAGTACCATGGGATAAAGTCCTGGATAGGAGAGGGGGCCAAGAAAGCTGGTTAATGTTCAAGGATCCCCTCCTCCAAGGTCATGCATCCCAACAAGGGGGAAGTCAGGCAAAACTGCCAGGAGGCCTGCATGGATAAAGGAGGAACTCCTGGACAAATTTAAATATAAAAAGGAAGCCTATAGAGTGCTTAAGCAAGGACAGGTAGCCTGGGAGGAATACAGAGGAACTGTCCAAATAGCTGGGGATCAGATTGGGAAAGCCAAGACCCAGATAAAATTCAATCTGACCAAGGATGTCAAGGACAACAAGAAAAGCTTCTGTAGGTACGTTGGTGTGAAAAGGAAGACTAGGGAGAATGTAGGCTCTCTCTGGAAGGAAATGGGAGACCTCGTTACTTCGGATATGGTGAAGGCTGAGGTACTCAACAACTATTTTGCCTCACTCTTCCCTTGCAAGGGCTCAAGCCACACTGTCCAGATCACAGAGGCAGGGACTGGGAGATTGAAGAACTGCCCACTGTAGAAGAAGATCAGCTGCAAAGCCATCTAAGGAACCTGAAAGTGCACAAGTCCATGGGAACTGATGACATACATCCGTGGGTCTTGAGGGAACTGTTGGATGAAATTGCTAAGTTACTATCCGTCATATTCGAGAAAATGTAGAAGTCCGATGAAGTTCCTACTGACTGAAAAAGGTGAAACGTAACTTTATTATTCAAGTAAACAACTGAAATATCTTTCGATGCTGGGCTCACCCATAACCAACAAGCACTCATGGACTCAGAGGCCCATCTGTGTTCTCTAGAGGTGGCTAGCTATGTAAAGGGACACCAAGAGCCTAATTAAAATGCTCTAAGTCATTATCTGGAGTAGTTGTACTCATCCTGTTATCAGAAACATACTTTCAGGGCTTTCCTTTCACTTTTTAGTCAATTCTTGGCTTCAAGTAGAAGATTTTTTTCTTTGTCCCTAAGTGCATAGCAGGGGACTCTATTTTAAGGTTGAATCTCATTTTATTTACTTACGTCCTGAAGTTTTCTCACTTTTTAAGTGACAAGTTCTCTCTTCATAAATATCTTTGTGGTTTGCCTCTCCTATTAGTTTTATTTTTAAGTGTATCTTGGATTTTTGTTTCCTTATTGTCTCTCATATATAGACAGGAGAAGAAATGCTACTCGTACTAGCATGCTCAGTTATTCATACGGATAACATCCAGGTTTATTCATCACCAGACATTATGTCAGTAAAAGGCCATTGTATTCACACTTGCCTTCGGTAAGGGCATAAGCTGAAAACAGGAAATAACTTTAGACTGCTTCTTGGTTCTTCTTCCAGATCTATCAGCTTAGTTTAAGTGACTTAAGGACTCAGGTAGAATCTACTAATTGAGAAGATAAAGCTTACTACCAACCATCTCTCAAGGATCCAAACACAGAGCAACCTATTGACCTTCATTCAGTTGTCCTACTTTTGCTTTTGTCCAAGGAGGGAATGACTTGCCTTGGAAATAATCTGAATCTTCTCTTCTTTGTCCATCCCCTACAACACACTTATGCTTGACAGATTCTTCCCTAGCACCAGGGCTTGAACAATGTTATGTGTCAGAAAGCCATTCTGTGTTGCAATCTACCTTAAGCCTTTGCCTGCCCAATTCCTCTTTTCTTGAGCCCTCATCTCTGTTTTGTCAAGATTTTCTTCCTTTCTCTTCTCCCTTACTGCCTGGTTTTCTGTCAGTTACTGCTTCTTTCTTAGGGGAGGAGCAAACCTGTTTCCCTGCTTAGCTTGTTCTTTTGTTTTTTCTTTACTTTGTGATCAATATTCTCTTCAAAATTATTTTCTCTCTTTATTGCTGTGTACTGAACCAGCAGTTGTCTACAGATGAGAGGGTGCACGTGTAGTTAAGTTTCATAATTTTCTCCTTCACACGTTCATGCTCATATCTAGTTTACTGCTCCCTCCAACTGTATTTGTAGTCACACTTGAGCCTATAACTTTCAATAGACTTATATGGAAAAGCAGCTTTACCAGGTACCTGCCTAAGGCTGATATATGTTCTGATGGATCTGCATCTGATGAACCTCTTTGTCTGGTGCTGCCTTTGCAGTTCTTACTGGGTTTTTGTCCCTGTTCCCAAGAAACTATGATATTTTCTTTAAAGATGGTACTCTTCCAGAAGTACATTTTCCAAATCTGATAAGTAAAAAAAAAATATTTTATATTGTTAATTTTGGTCATAAGGACATTGGGAAAATAGATAATCTATCCACAGATGTCCGGTGGATATCCTAGCAGAAAAAGCATATCCTTTTCCATCAGAGCTTTACAACTGCACCTTAAAGTAAGTCGATCAGAGATTCGGTGATCCAGGGTAAGTAGTACACAGCTCTTGTTTAAACATGTGTACTGTGAAGGGCATCTAAAGTGGAGTTCAAAGCACTTCCAAACAAACTTATATCTGAAGAAGTGGTGTTAGTATTTCTTGGTGGGTAAGGACAACAACGAAAGTGATTTATGATACCGCTTTTCTGATAACCAATTGAGCCTCAGGATTGCCAAATTAGATTAAGGTGCAAAGAGAAGCTCTCTAAATGAGGTCGTGTGGTCTCCCTCTATGTGACACAGACCACCACCTGAGACCCTCCAGCTACCCAAAACTTGCATGCTTTTCTTTCTGAGCAAGATAAGACAATGCTGCCAACTGCTGCAGTTTAATTATGGTTATTTGTTTTATTAAAGCCTGGTCCCTACTGATGTGTTACCAGCTTCTGCTTAGAGAAAAATGAAGATGCTAGCCATTAAAATTATTTACAGGAAACAAAATTCTCTGGAAAGGAAAGTAAATTCAGAGACATTTGATTTATTATTTTTAACAGAGTTTTAAAGTTTCTCATTATAAGTACCTGTCAAAATAGAGTCTCCTTCCCTTCTACCGAAGAGGCCTTATGTCTGTAATGTTTTGCCAAGATGTGCTGAAAAATGAAATAGTTCAAATCTAACTGTGATGAAGAGTTCAGTGAAAACCAAAGACACTAAATTTAAGGCAAATAGAAAACACTTAGGTGAGCAGTTAGAATTCACTGAAATGAAAGACACTTAGGCAAGCAACATAGCAGCATAAACAACACAAACAGATGATTTTGCAGCTGTTTCTGATTTCTATAGTTATTGCAGTCCTGGGAAAGCAAGGCTGTATTTCTTGGTGTACGGGTATTTCCTTGCTAAAAAGCAGAGTCAGTTCAGGGGAAGAGCGACCATTGCAGAACCTGCTCTCTGAGAGCTCTCCTGAGAAAGCTCAAGTACCACTTCAAGGTGAACTGCAGTGTCAGTGCTGCAAAGGCACCCTCATTGCCTCACAAATATGAATGCAGCACTGACAAGCAAGCAGCAGATTGTCTGTTTTACAGAATGGCTGCTCTTTATCAAGCTAGAGAAACTTCAGGAAAACAACTCAAGTGCACAGATTTTGCACAGATTCTCTGCTTAGAGGTGCAGATTAAGAGGATGCTAAGTTGTCCCAGCTAGAAGTAGATGCAATTATGAGTAGTAAAATCCTGCAGAGGATGTCAGCTTTTTTGATGTCAGGCAGTGTTTCTGAGATCAGAGAGGAAGCGAGATAGCAGGACGAGGCAAGGAGGTCTATGGATGCAAATTTTTAGAGTGACCAGGCTTAGGGAGAAAATGGAAAGTAAGATTAATAGATCTGTTATTTTGAGTGAGTAATTGCAAAACTCTTGAAGGGATAATCACAGAGTGGGTACACTGCTAAGAGAAGGGCAGAAGCACTGTCTCTTAACGTGCTTTGAGTCTGGAAGAAGAGGCTGTATAAAGTGATCAGGCACAGCTAAGTTGTGACTTGTTCTTACCTGTTCAAAAGGAAGTATTTAAAATAATTTCTGTAAGTAGAAAAAAGACTGAATTTCTCAAATAAACTGACTGACCGACATTAACAGCAATATTGGCTTCTGAGAGATTCATACTTTGCAGTATGCAGCCCTAGAAACATTTTGGTTTATGTAAAAAAAAGAGGTCTCTATGTGAAGTCACATGAGGATTTTGCACAATATCTCATTTATCTTGCTGTTTGCTGGCAATAAAGGAGTTAATTAGAGTTAATAGTTCACTAACTTTTTCATTTCCCAGATGTCCCACTCAACCAGAGCACAGTTATCTTGATAGACAGCTTGGGAGAGATACTACCATACCACTGCAGAGTTGGAGACACAAAAGCTTTTAGTATCCAGTTCTGTTAAACCAGCTTCTTTCATAATCCTCACATTTTTTTCAATATTATTTTATATCTTAGATTTAAATGCAATTATTGTTAAATGTAATTTTATCATCTAGAAAGCCTTAAAGGCTACAAAGTTCTAATGTTGTCAGAAGATTTATTAATAAATACTTGCACTCATGAAGGCTGTGCTCAAGAAGGCAATAAAACACTCTCGGTAGCATTTCAGTGCTCGTTACTGCAAGCTGCAGTCAGGAATTACCACAGTAGCTTTCCTATACCTGCCTGTAATGAGATTGCCGTCTGCCTTTCACAAGGCTGAAGGTCAAGAAGCTGAAAGTTGGCTTTCACAACACTATATCATGCAGTGGTAGAGATTAATCATAACAATTTAAGAGTATTGAAAAGATTTTTTAAATATTGTGGGCATATTAGTAACTTTATGATGTGTAATGAGATCTCCCAGAACAAGGCTTGCTGTCCCACTCTTTTTTCCTCTGTTTTTAATCTTTGAGATATCAGATCTGTCACATGAATCAGAATCACAGATTAGCCCAGGTTGTGGCTAAGGTACCTCAGAAGCTCATCTGGGCCAACTTTTTGTGAGAAAGGGGTTACCAATGAGATTATCCAGCATGATCTCCAATCACATCTTGACAACCTCCAGCGATGAAGACTCCACCATGTCCCTGGTGAGGTTGTTCTAGTGATTGATTGATTCTCACTGTAAAAAAATTCTTTCTTATTTCAAGATTAAATGGGTTCCAATTCTAACTAATGTAATTTAAGAAGGATAGAAAACTCGAGGAAGACCTTTGGATGTTCCTTTTATTCTTTAAATAGATTAAGTAAATTTCTGGACCTTTAAATTTAACATATAATATTAAATTTAAAAACACCACAATTCCAATTTTCACCTTGCAGGTATGAAATAGAGAGGTCACTTCCCAAAACCCTGGCACTGGAGTTTTCCCCTCAGTTTTGTACTTGTGACCTTCCCAGTGAGAACATAAGAAAAAAGGTCCCTCTAGGAAAAGATGATCTTCGATCTTCTTTTTCTCCTGTATGATATCAAACATACAAACTGTTCCATTAGAACCAGCGCATTTCGCAGTAGACAATGTGATTGCTGATGCTGACAGTGGGTGTACAAATGGATGGTTTGGGTCATGCAGTTTGCCATGGTATTTCTGCTCCATTACCAGAGGTGTCTTTGGTTAATGGCATGATTACAATCTGAATAGTGTAATATTTATGTCTGCATGTATAGACACGTTCTGTTAGTGTTTTCTTGCGGCTTCATCCTCAGTATTTTGGTGCTCAGAAGATTCCTGTCGCTTTATTTCAATGGTTAGACCTTTCTTCTGCTCTTACGTGCACTTTACAGAAACCATGGATTTGTAATTAACTGCACTTCAAATCATCTTCCTCTTCCACCTTCTTTCCTACAGCTTCTCCCTATCTCCTCCTACATCTTCTTTTCACCTCTTTTCACGCCTGCAGGCTAACTGTGAACTGCTCAAATCACCACAGTCCATCTGTAACCACCTCCCTTTTAACCTTCAGCTATTAAAATCCTACTAGCTATCTGCTCCTTGAGGTAACCACAGCTGTGGCACACCCATAGATCCTCCCATCTGTTTTAACCTCTTCCTTGTCTTTCTCTAGGGAGAGGAGATTGCATAGTCATTTTCCTTCCCAGCTTTGCAGGAAGGTTTAGGATGCAGCTTGAAGCTGTGGCTAAGCCAATGTAATAATAAGCTGCTGCTGAAAGAGGCAGTCCTGCTCCTCTGTCTTCGGGTTCCCCCACTGTGCCCTCATCTTTTGAGAAGCTAACTGATCTGATGAGCACTCCTTTTTGTTTTGTTTCCTTTCATTTTTTTTATTCCCCACAGGGATATTCTAGATCTGACTTGTTCTGTAATTGCACAACAGCTGTGTCTGATGCAGTGAGTGTGGTGACAACCTGGAAGGTGGGATGGGGGAGAATTTGCCCCTTTTTGGCAGTACCTCACACACTGATTTTGCTAAAAGTGAAGTCTCTCAAAGCAGAAGTAGGGAGAAAAATGTCTGGCTACAGATTTTCCCAGGACAAAAGGTCACCAGTTCCTTATGCCTGGTGGTTGCAGTGGAGTAAAGTATCAAGTGATATGGGTAACCTGGACAAGATTGTAGAAGTGGAAAGGGTTAAGTTCCTTTCACTACTGCCTGTACAAAAGCAGTCTGCAATAACTTAGATTCTGCTTGTGATTTGGGGGATTTTTGATTACTGCCTTGTAGCAAAGGAAAAAGACTGAAAAAATACCGTCATTTGAGTTCATTGCATGTTTTTGAAATATCAGCCTAAACAAAGTGAAGGCTGTATGACCAGTCACTTTTCAAAATAGAAATTTAAATGATTTTTATTGTATTAGCAGTTAAAATATGATTCAAACGTTATAGATTTTTAGGTGTACTTCTATCAGTAAATGACAAATTTGTTGACATGAAAAAATATAGTGGTACATAGGGAAGTTTTCATGTTTTTGAAATATCTTTCTCAATGTATGTTTGAAGACTTGGCATACATTTCCCTTGTTTGTCACAGTACAAGAGCATCCTTCTTTTTGTACAGAATCCTCCAGATTAATTTTGATTAATGTGTTACTGGCCTTTCAAAGGAAACCCATTATATTAGTTATGGTCTTTTAAAATAGAATATTTGCCCAAATCATGAAAAATGTGAGCATATCTTGTATGTAAATGAACTTCAGTGTTAAGTAGCTCTATTGTCTGTCTGTGTGTATCTCTTTCTGTGGCCTCACATGATTTTAGCTTTAATTAAGGAGCATAATTTTATTTTTGGAGGATTATAAATTACATGAGACAGGACAGTAAGCGATTTAGCATTACGATAAGCTAGTTGTTTTGCTATTTGGAAAAGAGAATTGCATGGATAACTTTTCATCATATGAAATCATTATACTCACATTTGAAATGTATCGTTTGCAGCCTCTGTGCAAGTAGTATTCTCTTACATTAAATAACTGCTTTCATGAAAATTTACTTGAGCTACGACATGTAATATTCATTTGTTTTCTGATGCAAATACATAGCTTTTGTGTGACAAAATTTTGTGTGGTAAATGTGATAGCATTTATCTGTGAGGAAACAAGTTCCATTTCAGCTGTGTCAGGGTGACCCGTTGCACGGCTGGGTGTGTAAATCATTCATTATGGAACATCCATGTTTTTTACCATCTTTGGCATTTTGGGGTTAGTCAGCAGAATGACTTTTATTCCTTTAAGATGCTAAGTTAACCAAAACAGTGGATAAGAATCACTTGGGCGTTACCGGCTTCCTCAGCTGGAATTCTGTAGCCCATTGTATAGAAATTTTTTAACTGTATGGGTTTATTTAAAGACTCTATCTCTTCCTTTCTTGTCACAGTCTCAAAGGATGACATCACTGTGAAAAGGGGCAGCTTTTGTAAAAGAAACAGGATTCTTGAAAGGGAAAAAACATACTCATCATCCCAAATTGCTCTGAAGGTCAGCAGTTATATCACTGCTACACTCAGCCTCTCTGCTGAGACCATCCTGTCTCACTTCTCAGCAGACTTGCTCTCAGTTCTGCAAAGTTATTGAAAACGAGGATGAAATCAAACAGCAAGAAAGCCATCATCCTGTTCATTTAGCTCTCACACATATCTTCGCACTTATTGTACCCAAGTTCTTTATGTTGTTCTGAGATGACTTTAGGGCAAGCTAGTTAATGTGGGAATTGGAATGCTAGGTAATGCTTATGATTTCTTAAACAACAAAATCCATTCAGTGATACTACTCTATCTTTTTTTTTTAAATGAAACTTGGACATAAAATTTGCCTTGACTGACATTACTGAACTACATTATACCAAATCACAATTCTTATATAAGGCAGTGATGTCCTTCTGAAGGCATCCTAATTCAGTCTCTTCACATTCAAAATTATAGTAGTAAAATTACACGTTGCTTGTTTAATAACTAATAAGCCTATGAATTAAAGAGAGAACTATCTGTACACTTTTAGTCAGCTGTGTCCATGCAAAGTGTAAGTTTAAATTAGTGCTTTTCTGGACCTGCCAGTCACAATATGTCAAGTACTCTCTTCTGTGCAGACATCATCCAAATTTTACGCAGATGCCTGCATAAATCAGCTGCAGGAAGAGAAGTACAAGTTTTTTCAGATCTTTATGTTTTGGCAGCAGAAGTGCTGTCATGTTGTGTTAGGTGTCACAACTGGGCTGCATTAAGGCAAAACTGGGAAGTAGAGAAAAATGTGAAGAAAGTAAGTTCATTTTGAAATCTTGGCTGTTATGAGGGATTATGTAAATAATGTAAGGGATTTTGCTCTTTTTTTGGTATTGCTATGGTGCACACTAAAGAACACAAATGAAGGGAAATTGGATCAATATTAGTACAATATAATTTGCAAACACAGGTTCTGAGGTACTGGGGAACAATGAGGTTTTGTGTTGACTGCCAGTTCCGGTTTGAGACGATGGCATATAGAACTTTATATATATTACACCAGACTCTGCAGTGTCCTGCCAGCATTCAATGTCAGTAAGAAGTGCACGATTTTATTTGCACTTCCAAGTAGTTTGAAGCAGGATAGGGTTTGTCAACTTTTGTGGCAAAACCATAATGGAGATGCTTCCGAGGAGTTTGAAATGGATGACATGGGACACATTTGCATAAAAGTAAAAGACACAGATAGAAATGTGAGGAATTGACTAAGAGGTATCCGTATGATACTTATGCTTTAGATACATGTGGAGAAAGTGCTGTCACCTCACAACTTCTCCTTGTTCCTTTTTCCCTCTCCCTTCTCCAGATACAACAGACTGCCCTGCCCCAACATTTGCTCTTTTCACCTTGTTCTTAGCCAGATTTTAGAAGTCTTTGTAGTTTAAGATCATATAAACATATGCCAATGTTGACCATGAGAATATGATTGAGTTTTCACTGTATGCAAAACAAAATCTCTCACAGCTTCCTCTGACCAATCTGGGATTCCAGGCTTAACAGTTTGTGCACTGGTTAGTGCTAAAGATTACAGCAGTAAATGCAAATGTGAAATACACTTACATTAGGACGAGAGAGCAGGGATGCTATGCAGACTCTATAGTAAATCTTTGGACTTTTCCTTCAGACATCTGAATATGTTACACTTTCCACATTTTGTCCTTCCCACTGCCCTGGTGCATACTTGCTATCTAGGCTATGGCACCCTTCAGAAATTCACCAATGTTTTACTGTCTTCAGTTTTGCTTTGTCTTACAAAAATAGTCTTAATGTGACAAACTGAACATATGGGAGAACTCAAGCAATTGCTGTGGAAAATGCTGGCTAAAATTGGATCACAGAGGCGAAATCCCAGGGTTGAAGTGTACTAAATAGGCAAGGCAGAGAAACAGGTCATGCCATTTCAAAGTCTTGTTTTGAGGTTATTTTAGGGGGAGCCATGTGTGCTCCAGTGGTTTTACTAAAAAAGATGTTAGGAGTCGTGTTGCTTGCCTGCTACCCTCAGAAGATGTCTAAACTACCTTACTATTTTGAATGAATGACCCATGTTAAGGAGGATATTGATGCACCTTCACATGCCTGCCAAAGAAATCTTCCCCATGCATGCATGACACAAGAAAAGCAATGGAATTACTCTGGAAGGACAGTCCAGTTGACTCAGAGTGGGCATGAATATAGCATGTGAGTTTATTTTGCAAAATGTGTTTTATAGTGGAGCTGGGGGAGTGCCAGTGGTAGTGCTGCAGGGCCTAGGAGGAAGAGCAGGGACAGGAACCTCCTTTTTCTCCAGGACATGCCTGATGTGACTCTGCCTGCAGTCAAGATGTTCACAGCACCTGCCAGAATAGGCCCCTACTTCCAGCCAAATTCTTATCACAGGGAAGGATGTCTCCAAATGCTGGTGGTAATTAAAACCATCTGCAGGGGAAGAAAAAGATTCAGTGTGTTAAGCAACTAAACTGGTGATCCATGGGCCAAGAACATCTGGCTTAACCCCATTTACTGAGGACAAGACGATGAGTAGACAGAAACACAAGCACATTAAAAAGTTGGCAGGAGTATCTCATCAGTCAAAATGAATGTCTCAGGATTGTGTTTATGGCTTTTAATTAAAATCTGGCTGTTTTCTGAAAGGCTGTCTTTATCTACAGTTTTTGAAATGGATATAGATTTTGAAAGTGAAGCACATTTAAATATTACATTTAATTATCTTCAAGTCTCCTTTTTCAAAAAGTTATTAAGAGCAACAAAACTTTATAACAAAGAAAGTCAAGGCTGCAATAATACTGGGAGAGGAAAATTTTCTTTGAAGAGCACTAAGAAAACTTTCCTATTAAATAGCAGGGGAAGCAAATTCATCCCATTAGTACTGCTGCAGGAAACTACCAGAAATGACAATGTATTTCTTATATTTGTTTCAGTATTTTGCTTTATTTCCATTGAAAGGCATATGTGAAGCATACTATTTTCAAATCAGATAGTGATCTAGGAGTTCTAGGCGTCTATGGGGTTGGAAATCAGGATATGATGCACTCATGGCAAGCCTTACAGGAATTGACCCTATGGCAGCTGTTAAATCTGAAAGTCACACCCAAAAATTTTAGTTGCCTAAAGCAACTTTAAGGGGACTACAGAAGTCTAACTTTGGAACTGAGATCCAAAACACTCCCTGGCTAATAACTACTTTAAGTCACTAGGCTGTCCTGTCTTCCCTCTCTAACCAGCTTGGTCAGAGGCACGCCAGGGCTTTTCTACTTTTTCCTGGCTCCTGCTTTAACCTCACTGGGACAAGATACTAGCAAAGCACTGCATATGCCTCCTCTGGGGTCCAACTCACACAGTGTGACTGCTGTGTCCATTTTTTATACGTTAATCAGGCAGAGTTTAGGATGATTTCTGATGTATTGGTTTTTTAATCCAATACCTATACAATATAAAAGACATACGGAGTGATAGGAGCAAATCTCCCCTTCCATGGGAATTCCCTTGTTTCTGGGTTATAGATTCATGTTCTTGTGATCTGTCTTCCTGTAAGAAATGAATCAGTCCTTCTCTCCTTGCAGACTTGTTCTGTTTCTTGGAGCTGAGTTAATGACAGCTTGTATTACAATGAGAATTGTTTAAAGGGAATTATGGGATGAAGGAATTCCTCATGATAAAAAGGCACAACCCAGAAAGCACATCAACTTACCTGGGTCACGGAGCCGTGGTGCTGACATGATGTGCTACCGTATTTGTTAGACTTTCTATGATTTGAGAGTACTTAAATGCGAAATACAAAGCTTCTGTTTGATGTTATGGAATCTCTATGCCAGAAATCATCTGTGAATGTAATCTAGCCTCTTCTGTCAAGTTTCATCACGAGTCTTTCAGACAAGGAGAGGTTACTAAACCCTGTCAATTATCCTTCCAGAAGTTGCTTGATGTAACAGTGGGGTGGATCAAATCTAGCTCTGTGGAGTTCAGGTTCAGAAAGTGGAAAACCCCCAAGGAATTAAAAAGGGAAATTACAAGTTTGCTCTTTAAAGTCGTAGAATGAGAGGTACTGATTTGACTAGGAAAAGCATAGGAAGGAGTCTTCGAACACGCTTTTTGAAACTCGTCAGGAGAAACAGGGATTCAGAGAGTGTAGAACACGGTGTCAGATTGGCCTGTGCCCATGTGTACAAAGGAGAACAAGGAGCTGGAAAATTCTTCCTAAAATGTTTTTGTGCATAGACAGAGTTATACTCTGATGTGAGTGTAAGACATTTGTACAACCGATTGCTTCATGGGTTGCACTGAGGTGAGTACTTGCGTGGCTACTCTGCAAAGTAACATGCTGGCAACTCGAACTGTCACGGTCACGCAGAATATTTGTGTGTCAGTCCTAGGTCCCTGGATAGCCCCTGGATAGCCTACACTGCATGGCAGAAGGTGCTGAGAGGGCCCTGTGTGGGGGGTTTTATGTGACAGCAAGAGGAATTTGTTTGCTCTTTGCTTATAGTTGTATTAAGCACAAAAATCTAGACTGTGAATGGGTTTAAGACAGACCACCCACAGGTCTCTGATTGCCTGCGTGGGTGTGAGCAAACCAATCATCTCTACATTGTGATAACCTGGGTGGCAGCTTTGCACCATATTTGCAGGCGTAATTTGTCCTATTACATGCACAAAACCATGGTCCCAGACTCCACAGCATTGACCCTTCTCACCACAATGTGGCTTGCAGGTTTATGTTTTAAAATAAAGGAGACTTCCCCAGGAAAATCCTCGAGGGGCAGAGAAAGGAAGATGATTCTTCTGATCTTCAAACCTATTTTTCATACTAGAGGCCTGAAGGAACTATGAGAGCAGAATAACATCCCATGTTCTTTTTTTTGGTCTATGAAAATATGGGATATCTGAAAAATGAAGTTTTCTGTAATATATCAAAACAGATCACATTCTTTCATCCTGCGATTGTTGGGGTCTCTTTGTGTGGATGTGTGTGTGTGTCTGTTTGCTTTCAGTAGAAACTCTCAGAAAAAATAAAAAAAAATTGCATTTTTCAATCAGCATATCTGGCTGACATTCTAAAATTGACTTCAATGTCAGTTTTCTCATGGGAAAGGAAAGTAGGAAAATAGGAACCTTCTTGCTTTAGTTACATATTTTCCCTCAAAAAAAAAATTATATCAAGGGCAGCTTTAGCACATGGCAGAACATAAAGCTCCTGGGGTGAACATGGGCAGATATAAATTCAGAGGTTAAGCAGTAAATCTTTCTGACTGTATCCTCTCCCGTTGTAAGGTCAGTTTATTTCCTAAAGAATGTATGTCATATATCCATACAATCCACTACGCTTTAAGAAGTGTAAGGAATTAATGTATTTGTCTGAAGATCACAAATCGTAATCAATATTCAGATTAAATGACAAAAGAAGTGTTTACTGGCATTAAAAAGATAATTGACAGCAATCAATAGACAAGAGAGAAGCACTAGCAGATTATATGTTTGATTTTGTGAAGGTATGGGAATACCCTGGGCTGGTTTTGGTTGTTTTGTTTTCTTTTTTTTTTAATACACCTTTCGAATGTTAACGTTCTGCTGAAGATTGTTCCAGACAGGCTACAAGGCGACTGCTGTATTCAGCCAAGCAGAATTCAATGAAGAGTTGCTGAAGTAGAATTGAAATTACAGCTTCTCTTTAAAAAAAACCAACAGTATGGTCAGCTAGTTGCTTCTAATGTTTAACTAGAACTTCTAATACTTAAATAGAACTCTCTTTCAAATTTATAGGGTTTTTTGTGTAAAATTTTAAGGATTCAAAAGGCAGTTTTGAACTTGGGTATTCATCGATTCCTTGGCAATCGCTGATCCTTTATAGTTTCTGATGCAAGCAAGCTGCAGAACAATGGAAATAAAAGATATTTGTAACTACCTGTAACTACCTGTAACTACCTGTAACTGCTGCAGTGGGATCCAATTCTCTCTCCGCTCGATGAAGGTATTTGTTTCACAGAAACTGATAACCTGATTTTCTTAGTTTATTTAATAAAGTTATAACATTTATATTGCATGTGCTTAGCTAATACTGTCTATTTTGTCTTGCGTAGCCAATCAGGAATACTGACATTAGACTTAAAAGCTGCATTAATTAAGTGAATGTACACTTATTTTACTGTTGTGTATTCTGTGTTTACTTTCCGGGAATTATATTATAGTTAATCTTTTACTGATGCCAGAAAAGGTTGCAAAATGTTGTTTTCTTGTCATTTTAAGCTGCAAATAAAAATTACCTTTTTTTGGTAAGGATTTATGACTGTTAAGACAACAAATTTTCAGCTTGCTAATTCATGTAGGATCCAGCCTATGAAGTTATTAGGTGCATTATTACTCTAAAATCTTTAGTATTTTTGGTTATCTCACATTTAAGATATTCACTGCGGAGAAGGATTGCAATACTGATGTCTGTGTATTTCTACACCTTCTTTTTAAAAGAAAAGTGTATACAGAGGAAGAAAACCAGTCTGTTAGGTGCATATTTCAAACTATTGCACAGATTCCTGTATGGTGCAACAATAGATGTTCAACAGATTTGTACCTTCAGATCTTTACAAGTAATATCTTATAAAGATAGCAATTACTTTTGCAAAAGCAGTGCAAAATTCGAACTTTTAGAATAACTTTGACCTTCTTTGTGTATAAATAATCCTCACACAGCTCACATAAAGGAATTAAAAATATTTTGTGTGCACATTAACACAGGTGAGCTTGCATTTTGAAGCACTCCATGGTGCATTCAGCAGAAGTGAGATGCATGGTATTGGGGAGAGTCTACAGAAGAAAGAACAAGTTCTTTTCCAGCATTGTTTTATTGCTAAAATTAACCCCATCAACTTACTTTAACAATGTCAACAGCTGAATGGCGCACCAAGAGTCTCTTTTTGCAAGAAAAGATCTGTCCTTGAGAGCTCTTGAGAGATGATGG
Source organism: Neomorphus geoffroyi (assembly GCA_033558235.1). Classification (NCBI taxonomy): domain Eukaryota; kingdom Metazoa; phylum Chordata; class Aves; order Cuculiformes; family Neomorphidae; genus Neomorphus; species Neomorphus geoffroyi. Next base: position 2,749,015 of record JAUMJM010000008.1, read on the forward strand.
AGAAATATGCCTGCAAGGGAAGGGTAATGTCAGCTTGATACCAAATCTTTATGAAAAGGGTGAAGTACAGGTTAAAATGACATTGTTAATATACCCATTTAGACTTTGTAGCAAACAATAATACAGGTTACAGTATGAAGGAATGTAAGACACATTTGGGTACAAGAGATGGGCACGTGTAATATGTATTTGATAGCCTGATACTTTTCATAATCAATTTTTGTTTATTTAAGGTAGATTTAAATGTCAATCACAGCAACCGAGCTGTGAGTGCATGGAAACGTATTTGCTCAAACATTTTGTGTACAGATGTTTGAGCCTGAAGAAACTCATCATGTGTTTTTGTAGCTAAGGAAGTGAGTAATTAGTGAAACTAGCATGGGTGGTATAGGAAAATCATGCACATGATCTTGGCACAGCTGTGTGCTCGCTACATTCTGTGAGATATTTCATAATGGAAAAGCAATTGCTCAACTAGTGTAGGATACCTGCATATCAGACATACATTGTGAAGCATTCAGTGAACTCAGAGGACCTTATAGATTACTCCAGTAAATCTCCAGTGAACAAGAAAGGCAAAAGAAAGTCCCTGGATGTTGACTTAAAAGAGAGAGGAAAGTATCTTGTTTAATACGTTTAAATAGCTGTATGTTTAATGGCTTGATGTGTTTGTTGGTTAATTGTAATTTCTTTTAATCAAATTTTACAGATTCAAAAGCATAAATAAGGAGATAGTAATTAAGTATGCAGAACTCTATAGACAGCTGCAGCAGCAGGAAATTCGACTTTGTGTCTAGTCAGCAAGGCTGCAAGACATTGTGACTCGAATGTTTTTCTGCTGGTCCGATTCTTCCTTTGAACTTGCTTGTTTCAGAAACTTTTCTAATCGTTTTGTGTGCTTTACACAGAAGATTGTGCAGTGAAAGGTCTGTCAAGAAAGAGCAACAAACAGACATTGCCACTGAATATGGTGTTTCATTGTTAATGTTTTTAATTGAAATATTTGATTTAAATCCATACACACATAGATTGTGTACATCACAGTACAGTCTGGATGTCTTTAATAGTTACCAGCTCCGCAGTATTTTGAAAGACAAAGCGTCAGGAATGTTAATCTCTGTGTAACTCTGGATGTATTGGAATAATTTATGGCAACTGAAGGTCAGCACCAGAGCTTCTGTGTGTCTCGTAGTGCTGTATTGCAGCTACATGGATGGAACGGTATGGAAGTTTATGAACAGGTAGGATACAGAAATTGACTAAAGGGGTAGAAGTAAGATTCTACTTGACAAAATGGGATGTAATTTCCTACAATTTCTTTAGCTGTAACTGCTTACCAACATACAAGGCTTTCATAATAAGAACATAAACATATGGGTGTTGTGATACAAAATGCAATTTGTGTCGTACATGAAGGGGCAGTTTAAACAACAGATCAAAGCCAAAATTACCTGAAAATAAGATGTTTATAGAGTTGCATATCTTAAAGCCGTTCTTTCTGGTGGTCTTATTGTTCTCTAAGTAAGAAGCCTTAAACTGTGAGCCCTAAGGAAATCCTTTTAACATACAGCAATTGTAAATGTAAGTCAACTTTGAAAAAGATGAAATGCTGAAAGCACAGAAAGATCAAAGGGGCCTTGAACAACTTTATCTCGTCAGAGACCTGAATTTGTGTCTTTCATACAAAGGTGTAGATGACTCCTTCAACTAATAATCTGTTGACATTTCAACATCAAAAATCTTAGTGGTTTGACCAGAAATGTTAACTTTTGGTGACATTTGAAAAGGCCTTATGTTCATAATTCAGCTCTGAGCTGTAAGTGGGCACCTGAATTTATATGAAGGCTGTTAAGGCTTAGGACTAACCTGTCACTTTAATGTCATTAATGATATGCAGATTTTGCTGGGTTTTTTATTTATTTATAATTTTTAATTTATTTATTGATTTATCTTAAGAGTGTGAACACCACCACAGGGAGAGCTATAATTCAACTACCTAGTGGATATATGTTCTCTGGCAAGGAGAAATTATAATAACAACCTGATGTGGATAGAGTGATGTGCAACTGCGTTGTAATTAAACAAAAGATTAGACACATTTGCAAGGAATCCATTACAGAAAGTAATTGAAGGTGGAACCTCTGCATTTAGCAAAAAAAAAATCAAGGCTAGTCGTATAAGTGAAGGATGATCTGTTTGTTATGATTTTATCTGAGATGTGGGGGAAAAAAAAGAAGCAAGGCCACACCTAGAGGAATCTTCGTTACATCAACAAATTTTTTAAACAACCTTGAGGCTTTTCCACTCATGCTGTAACCTGGCTCATCTTTTAGTGACTGGAACAAGCTGAAAAGAAACCATTCAGATTGTGTTGTTATTATTACTATTATCTGGTTTCTATCACTTCCCTTGTTATGGTCTGTATTTTTATTTATTTGTTTTAGCCGCATGGGTACCTTTCTTCTGAAATGTGGATACTTTGAGTGCCTTGAGTGCGGATCATATGCTTTTTTTTCTTGCTTTTTGGGATCTGCATTAAAGATGGATCCTTAAGCAGAAATCTCCCCCATACCATAAGAAAGGGCCTTTTTTCCTTTCTTTGAGGCTCTTCTGCACCTTCTCCCAGGCTCCTGTCCTCCCTGTCAGTCTTTGATCAGTATGACCAAGGTGGGATTGAGTTCAAGCAGATGTGGAGGATTTCTTGCAAGGACTATACAGGTACCCATGAATAGTAGTCTCCTAGATAGAGAAAGTTTCTATATGGAAAGAGTCTCTGGTGCCCAGCACCAGCAGACGTCTGCTGGCACAAGAGACAGTGATGGTCAGGGAGGAAGCTGTGGGGTTCATGGGTCACCTTGTGGATCACGTTCATGACCTCCCGAGGAACTGAATGTATGTAACTCTGGGACCTGACGAGATGCATCCCAGAGTCTTGAGGGAAGTGACTGATGTAGTTTCCAGTCTCCATGATATTTGAAAAGTCATGGCAGTTAGGGGAAGACCCTGGTGACTGAAACAAGAGAAGCATCGCACCCATTCATGGAACAAATCCTTCCAGAGACTATGCTAAGGCATATGGAAGATGTGCAGGTGATATGAGACAACCATTGTGGCTTCACCAAGGGCAAGTCTTGCCTGATGAACTGACATGTTAAACAGGTGGTCTTCTGACAGGTAGCTGAGGGGTTACCTCCTGTTGAGTCACGAGATTCAAGATAGATTTCCTTGCTTTCTAAGTGTCTCCTCAGAGAGGACGCCTAGATGTGGCTGCATCCAATCTCTATTCTCAGACTTGGTCGATGGTTTATGGCTAAAGGATTGTGTGTGTGCTCTTACACGTGTTTTTGCCACAAGTCAGAATCTGGTCGTCTGTGAGAGTGTCCTTAGAGACTGGTATACATATGGTTAATACATGCAGCTCACAGCCTGAACTGGCAGGCTTGCAGCAGGGCCTGTATGAGAGACTATTTTGCACTATTTTGCAATGCTGGAGGCAATAAGTGATTTAGTTCAAGCGACAGATTAAAACAAATTTGGGATTGGCTTGATAAATTTATTTGCTGCATTAGCACTTAAACTTTTATAACCAGTTAACAATTAGCATATATACATGTATGTAAAAATTAACAATAAAATCTTGAGTTGGTAGTTAATTTCCCAGGAAAATAACTGAGTCAGAGGCATGTGATTCTTACCAAAAAGGTGTTTCTTCTCTGCGGAGGAAGAGAGGGCCAGGCCGGTCAACATGTTTGTCAGCTAAGGTGGTCATTTTTAATTCCCTCAAGAAAAAGTATCAGTTTTATGCCCTTTGAAAATCTTTTGCAACCTCTTGGTGAGGTGGGACAAAGTCAATGTGTGTTGATTAACCCCTGGCAAGGCGGCTTGTGTTGTCAGGAATGAGGACTCAACAGTGTGTCATTCCTTGGAAGCGGGGAGCAAGGAGCTTTTGGGGGTGTTTCTGCTCTTAACTGAAGCAACACCAGGCTGTGAGGCCTCCATCTCAGCCCAGGTGTCACTTAGTTGGTATGAGTGTTACACCACCACCCAGTCTATCTGCTTCACCACATACAGTTTTCCATCGCCGGTCACTTCACCTTGCCCACTATGATCTTTTGCAAAACCAAGTTCTTTTCCATCCAGAGAGCCTAGCAAGTCTATCACGCTGGACCTGCCTACTGGCCTTCTGTGATGAAGTGACTAGATCAATGGACAAGGGAAGAGCACCCATCTGGACTTCTGTAAGGCCTTTGACACGCCCTCCACAACATCTTTCTCTCTAAATTGGAGAGGTATGTATTTGCCGGGTGGAGAAGTGGTATCCCTCAGGGGTCCATACTGGGACCAGTACTATTTAATATCTTCAGCAATGAGCTAGGGAGCAGGGCTGTATTCACCCTCACAGTTCACAGATGACACCAAATTGAGTGGTGCAGTTGACACTCCTGAGGATGGGATGCCATCCAGATGGTTCTGGACAAGCTTGAGAAGTGAACCCATGTGAACCTAAAATGTTCAGGTTCAACAAAGCTGGGTGCAAGGTCCTGCACTGGGATGGGGCAGCCCGTGGTATGAATACAGGCTGTGGGATGGAGAGATTGAGAGCAACCCTGCTGGGAAGGACTTAGGGGTACTGGCAGCAGAAAATATGGACTTGAGGTGACAATGTGCGCTTGCAGCCCCGAAGACCAACCGTATCCTGGGCTGCATAAAAAGAAACATGCGAGGGAGGTGACTCTGCCCCTCTGCTCTGATCTGGTGAGACTCCACTTGAGTACTCCATTCAGCTCTGGAGTCCTCAGCACAGGGAAGATATGGACCTGTTGGAGCAGGTCTAGAGAAGGGCCACAAAAATGACGGGAAGGCTGGAACACCTTTCCTACGATGACAGGTTGAGAAAGTTTGGGATTGTTCAGCCTGGATAAGAGTATGCCCTGAGGAGACCTTATTGCAGCCTTTCAGCAGTTAAAGGGGGCTTATAAGAGAGAAGGAGACAAACTTTTCAGCAGGGCCTTTTGTAATAGAACAGGGAGTAATGCTTTTAAACTAAAAGAGGGTAGCTTTAGAGGTGATGGAACACAGGGACAGATGCCTCATCCTTGGAAACATTCAAGGTCAGATTGGACAGGACTCTGACAAATCTGATTTAGTTGAAGAGTCCCTGTTCACTGCAGGGAGGTTGGATTAGATGAACTTCAAGGGCCCTTTCCAACCCAAATTATTCTATGATTCTATAAGTCCCTTACACCAGTTGCTCATGGTGAATGACCAGAGGGCAGAAGTGTGGAAGCCCACATTGCTGTTGCCAAGGTATTTCCAAGCCTAATCACTTGTGTCTGTAGCTACACCCAGTTAACATCCTCAGCTAGCTACCTTCTCCTTTGAAGTACCCATGTGTTTGTATCAGTGGGGGCAGTTAAACATCATTTTGTCACAAAAGAAATTCCTGCTCTCATCTCAAAACATAAATAATGAACTGCTTTTGCTTATCACTGAGTCACGAATTACTTGTATAGTTTTAAAAGATAATTTCTTCAAAACTGGAAATATCCTGTGTGCAAAATCCTTTGCCTATTTTAAGCTTGACATTTGAAACCAACATATCAAAATTTGATCTTTCCCAACAGTCACCTTCTGATTTTTCTCCCATGGTGGCTAACACTATTCAGATAATGCCTAGAAAAATGTCAGGAAAACATTTCCTAGAACACTGTGATCTCTAAAAGCAAGCATAGTTATCGTATTGTGTGAACACAGTTTTAGGAAAGACTACTGTGTGTATAATATGTGTATAGCTGAGCACACATGTTTAAATAACATTAAAACTCATGACATAATGTGCATGCTGGAGGACTTTCTGAAGTCAGAATACCAGAGGTCTTTCAGAAGGGGGCATCACTAGCTTTAGCCCTTCCTGTAGCATCACTGGTGCAATAATGCACTCTGTCTCCGTTTATATGTTTCTTCTCCTCTGTAACAAGATTATTTATTGCAAAATTCATTATTTCCTTTACCAGGTATCACTCCCTCGAAAAAAGTCTGTAATTTTTATTAAACCAGTTGTTCCTAAGATTTTAGCCTTTCTTTTAGATAGTCCTCTGCGTATTTTTATGGGCTGGCAGCTGAGATACTCTTTCAAAAGACTGAAAGTTAATGTTTTTGATCTTTCTATCCTTTCCATCACAAATTAAATCAGGCAACAAGAGCCATGCAGTTCCTATATTTTTATTGCTTTAATACTTTCTCTATTTTATTTAAGGCGTAGGTTTTTTTAGAATAATCCTGGCAATATTCCAATATGATTGTGCTTTCTCCACTTATACCTATTAATGGTTGCTACTGAGGCATGTTCATATGTCATTGCTGGCCCCAACCCAGTGATGGAGTAATAATCATGTGACAGCTACACCTGTGCATGCTGTATACTGCATTATGTGCTTCTATTTCTTTTCATTACTCTTATCATTAACACCACATGTTCAGCTGAGACAGTGTTGTCCTTTGTGGAGTTCTGAAGTTTTTCTTTTCCTGAGGGCACTTTACAGGTAGTTTCAATGTTGGTGATAACTAGGCCTAAGCTGTGGCATCCAGCAGTGCTTCCCTCCCACTGGAAGGAAAATCCAGTGTGCAAGGGAAAAGAAGTAATGGTATGCAGGCACCCAGACAGATAGTTAAGGCAGCAGACGTGCCAGGCAGGTGGTAGCTCAGCATAGGCTTTGCTGTCTAGAAACAGTCATGTTTAGTCCCAAATCCTGGTGATTTTCTTGACGTGACAGAGATGGTGACATAAAAAACATCTTCTTGCTAGCTGTGTTTGTAAGCCAGATTCTGGTTCTAAGCACAGAGAGGAAACATTAGCCCTTGAGCTAAATTTCAGCTTCTTTTACTTCAGCCTTATTTCCTATGTCTTTTCTCATTTCAAACACAAATTATTTCTGCTTTCCGTTCACAAATGCTGCAATGTTACAGGCATTGAATTGTTGTTGCCTTTCATCATGGGGACACATGCATCCCATTGGTCTGCAGCAGATCCTGGTCCCCCACATAAAAACATTTTTGGTCATTGAGTGTAAAGCCGTAACCACATTTGTTTTTCAAAACTCTCCCCCCATCTCTAAGTAGCATCCGCTGTTGTTTGTCTGTCCTGCAGTGAGGAATGCAATTTGCCATTTCTGTGGGCTACCCACTGGACCAGCGTGATTAAACCTCTTGTTTCTCTCCACACAGGAAAGAACTGATGTATGTCACTCCGAATGATATGGTAGGTAAGGAGAGGCTACTGCCAACTCAGGCTCTAGTGACAGATAATATTGGTGGCTGGAATCTGCACTGCCAACAAAATGATAACAACAGAGAGGCAAGCAGACCTGCTGTCAAATTCATTTCCATCTAATTTTTCTCCATTAGAAGAAAGTTATATTAAAGTAAACAAACAAATTTACTTTGTTGCCCCTTGCCCTACAGACACCAAAGTGCATTCAAAATGGCTTCAACTCTGACCTCAGCAACCTGACGATGAAAAGAAGGTGACTGTGGGATTATCCGTTTCAGCTTCCCTGGATGAAGGATGGAGAGATATTCACTACCACTTTGTTGCCATCTGTGAACATGACACTAAATATTAGCATGAGCCTGGAACAGAAAACAACGTTTGCCATTGTGAATTTATTATTTATTTTCTTGGGAATCCTCATTGTTCTCTGTTTCTAAATTCTCTTCAGCCCCTACTGGAGTAAGCCAACTTCAACCTCAATCCAATTGGCTATACTCTTGCTTAAAGACTGAGAATTATGGAGGCTTATTTAGCACTTTGATTAAGAAAGAAAAGTCCTGGAATGTTTCTTTATTTTGTTTCTAGTTTACGTTTTTCAAATATGGTCGGAACTGTAACATAAGAATAGCATACAATTAATTTCATTTTAATTAATACCAAAGAAGGTTAAATTTTTGAAAGTAGATTAGTGGCTCTCCTCACTAGGAAAAAAGATAAAATTTGCATTAGCACAACTTATCTTCAGAGTGCATTGGAACAATAAGTCATAGATGTGGTCTCATAACCAGCTAAGAGACAACAGAACACATCTTTTATGTAACCTTTTTATCATTAATTAGGTGTCAATAACAAGGAAGGTGTCTTACAAATGAGTTAAGAATATGTTTTTATGATCTGTATGTTGTAAAGAAGGTTTTCAACTCCACAAGACACTTCTTACTCTATCTCACCTGCTCTGAAGACAAGTGAGGAAGTTTCCCACACTGGAAAGTAAGATTGAAAGAGCTAGAAAACTTAAAGAGAAAAAAATTCCTCCATGTTTTCCCAGGTATTCAATAAGATGCTCTTTGTTTGCATTGAGCAGTGATTAAGCTACCTAATACTAATAAATCACTGACTGTAATCTTTGTTGTGAATAAAATATGTAGTGATTTTGGCCTATCTTTGTCTTTTTGTGCCAAAACTGATTTCTATTAAGATAGGTTTTTGCATTGTTTTTACAACAGCTTATCCAAACAAATTTCAGTCTTACATGTGTTTCAGACCCTGCATTTCCAGCAATTACCCAGTCTGTTTATTTGGTCACACTGTGTTGTTTTTGTTTCCTAATTGGATTACTTGTGCTAAGAATCAATAAATAACCACCACCTTCTTTACCTATTAATGTCTTTGAATGTATTTGTACAATGAAAACTCATTCTTAGAAGTCCATGTTACCAAAAACCTATCTATCTGCATGATTGCTCAGGGAAAGAGTGATTTAAAATATTGCATAAAATTTAGTAGAACTACTTAAGAGTCCGAGTGGATGTTTGCAAGCATTGTTTAGGAATGAAATATTATAGTGGTAACAACACTTGATGTATTGCCAGGAGGCAAAAGGCCACGGTCCTGAAAATAGAAGAGTCTTAAAAAAAGTACTAGGGCTGCTGGCCTTCTTAAACATTTCATGCAGTGGAAAAGGGAAGGCACATGCTGCCTCTTTTCAGACAAAGGTTTAGATTTAGCTATTCTATTCATACTATAATAGTAACAACCAGTTGGGAAGTTTTCCTCCGTACACTGGCTTGCAGCCTGTAAATGGAGAAACAAAGCCAACCCTGTAGCTGGTACAGCTGGGGCTATGCTGACTCATTCAAGCTGAGGCTCTGACTCTTGCCGTAGCACTTAGAGCTGTTTATTTCCCTTTGCTGCTTGCTCTGTCTGTCAGTTAAAGGTTGCTGCTATTTGTAGCAGAGGCAGTGGAAGGAGGTGCTAGATTTGCATGCTGGCTTTCAGTGTCCATGGGAGAGCAACCAGAGCCCCAAACACAGCTGCCTTACACATTCACAGAAAGAAGCTGGACTGTGAGCAGTCACTGTTGAAATATGAGCACAGCTTGTTGCAGGGCTGGTAACCTTCGAGACGGGGTGGGCAGAAGGGGACAGGAACAAAACTATCCTCCAGAAGCCATGAGGTACTGGCTTTAGCTACATATCTACCAGTTCCAGGCCACCAAGATGAAAGCCCCCTCAAATTTTCAGATCATTTTACAAAGGCAACACCAGTGTGGCACACAAGGAATGTTCCTGTTGTTGCACTAGTGCTGCCTAATGCATTGTATTGTCAACATTTTTGGAGCAACGGCAATGGCATTACTGCCTCTGGTCTGGGATTTCTCTCCCGTGTCAGAGTCTGTTTGTTTGAAGGCTGCATATTTTATTTTCTTTTAAAAGAAAAAGACTTGTCATCACAATCGCATCTACAGACGGAGGTGATGACTCTGACCAAAGATTGTAGCACAGTGCTCAAGTCAGGCAATTTGGCTCTTGTGTAGAGTTTGGAAGTTGCTAACTGAGGACTATTTTGGAGACTTAGCTGGCCAGCATCTCTGGTATGTTTGGAAGCGTTCCAGAGATATTTTTGTAAACCACTGGGATAAGTCAGACTATTAAGGGGAATATAATACTGCTATGCAGTCACTTCAAGTCAGCCTATCTGTGGATATTGCTAAAATGACTGTAGCAAAGATAGACAGAAATTCACACCAGTTCCCCTACTTTTCCTTCACACACACAAAGTCCAACAGAAGTTCTCTAAAGACATGCTGGCAGTTCAGTTTTGTGATACCCCACTTTTCCTTTGCCTGGAGAAATCATACCAATTTTTAAATGGAAAGAGTACTATTCCATTCCACAGATTAGCCTCTGGCACATTACTATGTCTCACAAGGATAAGTATCCACTGTGGAATGACCTGAAATATTAATGAGACTGAAAAGAGAGGGGGTGTGTGCTAACGCAGCTGTGCTTAGGCAGCTCAAATAGCTCTGCCTCTCTCTGGTACAAGCTTTTGTTTATTATATCAGTTTGTATAAAAAATCCTGTGTGGTCTTCAAAAACTCTCTTTAGAATGAGTGTTTCTTGACATAATTTAAACAAGGATACACTTACATGTGTAATTTTTTATCAAATGCCACATTTATGTTAGTTTGTTCAGTCTAATTACAAGGAGTTTAAGCCAAACTGCAAGTGGGGAGGGATATACCTGAATAAGGACAGAGATAAAACTCTTTATTGGTAGACATGGTAAAGCTGTTTTACTCCAATTAGGATTTCAAGACTTTAATATCTCAATCATGACCCTTAAATGAAAGTGCTGTCCTAACAGCATGGAGCTGTTAGGAGTCTGTTCTCAGCGACATCTGGCATGCATGTGTGTGAAAACAGCCTTGATGCAGTTACTCCACTTCAGTGAGAGGTCTTAGTGCAACTTGTGTGGACATGAACTACCTTTAAAGTAGCTCAGGTATCAGGAATACACACCCACAGAAATCCACAGCTCTGTGCACTCTGCAGGAGTGTAGGGGTTACTGCTGAAGATGTACACACGTTGGAACTGTAGTGAAATACTTCTGCCATTGCCATGCAACAGATCAGAAAATCTGATCTCTCTTTCAAAACCTGGTGAAGTTGGGATTGAGCAGTACAGCTGTGCTAATGAAGAGAGAAAAAGAACATGTCAACTGACTGATATGGTTGGCAACAGGGCAAATTTCTCCCTCACCAGATGTGTGGTTTATAGAATTGAATGGAATTTAAAGTTGCTAAGAAGAGAATTTTGGGTAAATAAGAGGAGATATGAACACAAACTTATCTTATTTTTACATTTTATTCTGCCTGGTATGTACTCTGAGCAAAAGCCTAACTATTGGTTTTGCCAAAGGTTGCAAAGCTTAGCTTAGTCCGCTTTTATCATACATATCCCCAGAAGAAGGCCTGGAGGTGCCTGATGTGCAGGGACATGGTCTTGTGGTACACAGGGATTTTGCAGGTTTGGAAGTCTACACAGAAACACTAGAGCTGCACGTATGAGATGTGGTCTCATGGGACACTTTCAAGAAGTCTAGCTTAGGAACCGTAATCTCTGTTCTGATCTGTAGGCTATTTGGTAGGAATTTATACTCTGTTTGACGCAAAGATCAACAAACTTGCTGGTATCGATGACAGAACAGCCTGCAGACCTTCAAGAACTGCAGGAAAGAAGCTGAAGACCTTTCATCTACAGAATGACTGGGTCTGTGGCCATGATTTGAATTTTCCCCAACACAAAATACCTGGTTTTTTCCAACCTGATTTTTTGTAATATACCTAGTCTGTAAAATGCAGTGTCTATTCATGCAGAAGTACTTTGTAGGAAAATAAAGCTATTGGGTTCCTACATTTCACATCTTATTTTCAGTATTTCTGGGGTTCTGCTGCAAATATTGGGACTTGATTGAAGTCCCAATTTGATGTCCTTTCGACAGCATTAATATGTGAGTCTACCATGGATCCTGGGTTTTTGTCAGTATCACTATAAAAGCAGCTAACACCGTAACAATTTTTTTTCTTTCCCCCTCTTGACACACTAACTAATCCATCCCCATCATGCCCTTAGACATCCACATTATTATCTTCATAGTCTAGAAGGAGCAGTGAAGAATGAAAGGCCTTTTTCAAGATAGAAACAAGGAAGATTTATTATCAGTGCTAAGGCAGGATCTGTGAAGCCTAGGCTTCTGTCCCATATCACCATGTGTTAGCCAGTGGGATAGTAGAAAACGCATTGTTCACTTCCAATATAGCTATAAAACATAGTAAGTCCTACAACACTTCCTTCTTCTTTGTATGAAGTCTGTTTTTCACTGTGGAAGAACTAGTGGTGTGGCAGCTGCACCCAACCTACTAATTAGATCAGTGTGAATTCTCCAAGGGAACGGGAGATTCGGTGCAGTGTAGCACTGTTGCAACTTAAAAACCAGTGCCTGAAACAGACTGTACTTCTATCTTTTATGGATTTCATTTTCAGTGAGGTTTAAAATCTTGCCCTGCCTCTTAGAATTGGTATTAGTGGATAAAATACAGAGAAGTCATACTGAGAATTACATCTAAGCAGGCGACCACTTTACACACAATGAAGCCATGGCAAAAAAGTCAGATTTTTTTACCATCTATTCCATATAAGGAAAAAAGTTACAAAGGCTAGAATCAGAACATCCTGGGATTACATCTTAAAGTATGTCTCCAGTGTAAGGAGAAAGACTAGCATGTAATGCCAGCCTCTCACCATTGTAATTCCATGACTGATGCCGGTTATTTCTTCAGACTCCAGTGCAAATCAAAACAGACCAAAAGGTCTTTAATCTTGTGACATTAATCACACTATTCTTGCAACAGAAAAAGCAAGGTATTTATGGAGTTTTTGTAGTTGGAGATTCACATTCTGGCGTGTTGATTCCTCACCTCTTTGGCTTGAAGTAATTGACTTCAACCGCATTATTTTAGGTTTACATCAGTGTAACTAAAGGGCTCCAAATTTCTAAACACATTCAGATGCTTCAAAGAATTGGTAGTGCTGCACTGTTGCTTAATACATGTGCAACCAAATTCTTTTTAATCAAGTAGTTTTTAGGAGCAACGTCGTTGGTTGTTAAGCTTTAACAAGTCCTATAAATGCCATAACATTACTGTAGTGAAACCATATTTTCATATGCTTTCTCATGTGACATATCTTTATTCATAGTGTTTCCTTGCTAATTAAGGGGCCAGTCTCATAAATCAGGCATTAAATTTACAACTGATAGCCTGATTTCTAGTCTATCACTCAATTTTTGATTAGGCTTTACAACTAGTTAATATATTTGTTTGTTTTGCTTTCTTATTTGTATATTTTTTGGCAGAGACTTGAAAATGATCCTGTCTTGTACAGAATCAATTCACGGTTACTGGAACATTTTTATTAGTGCCTTCTAGTCAATTTGGATAGATACAAAATATTTCACTTTGGTAAATTTTAAGTATCTGTCAAAAAACCTTTTGCTGATACTTTCTTTTTTTTTTTTATGGTGAACAGCAGAGTGCAAAGAATTTGATAACCACAGAGGAGTGGCCATAAAATGTTACTGTGTATATGACAGTTGCATAAAATGAGATGTCATCTTTCTTTGTTTTCCAGATCTCTTGGTGCTGGTAGACCGCATTAGGCAATTCTTCTCTTTCTTATAAATTGCCATAAGATATTTTTTTTCTCTTTCTGCCTTGTCACTTCAGATTTTTGTGCCTTAGTTCTTGTTCCTGTAGTTCTTCCTTCTGTTTAGGATTCCAAGCTTGCATGTCTCTGTCTGCTTGTTGCCAAAGCTTTACTTCTCACAGAAAGGACCATCGCCAGGCATCATCAAGCAAGAAGACATGCTGCTGCAGCTGGAGTAACAAAAAGTACAATGAAAGAATTGCAGTAATCAATCGGTGCTTTAAAAAGGTTGAAGAACTGTGATTTTCGTCTGTCTTCCACATCCCCATGACCTAGCTAATGCGCTACCCAGTCAAGAGTATTATTGTTAGTCATTGTAACTCTTACTGCGAACACAGACTAATCACTTCTATTAGTTATTGTTAAATTTAGTAGACAATGTGACTGGGTTGTATACAAAAATGCAGCTTCTTCCTCTGAAGTACTGTCACATGTTAGCCCTACATATGTCACTAGCAATTACCATAACACAGTGTAAAGTTACCATACAATGCAAAGTTTCCAATTTTTCCAGAGTTTCTCTTTAGCCCATGTAGAAAAATGGATGTTATAAGGAGAATGCTTATGTATAGAATAACTAAAATGAAAGGGTTGAGGCGAAAACATTGTATAGTTTTGCAGAATTTCCTTGACAGTGAGTACTGGTTGGTCTATGTGTTGTTGGTTACTTAGTAACTGACATAGAAATACTAAACAAAATTGCAATATGCTAATTAAGAAAATTAAGAAAGAATTAATTAAGAAATTAATTAAGAAATTAATTAAGAAATTAAGAAATAAACAGAGAAAGATCTTACCTAAAACAAATAGATAATGTAGAAATACCACATAGAATGTTATAACAAGACTAGGAAGTCTCCAATGTGTTTAGAAAATAGTTATTCACAACAGCTATTATTACATTTCAAAAAAATTGTTTTATCAACTTGGGTATATAAGTACCCCCTTGACTTCAACAGGTTGAAATTAGCTTACATGCTTTGAAATGTCTCTTGATCTGTTCAAACCTGTATTTGTCAAAAGACTTAAATTTTCCGATTACATAAATGCAAAAAAAGAATCCAACTCATATATATAATTACATACGACTAAACATGTGACTATATTACCTGAAGCACTGACTGCTATGACATAATGTATAAAGCATGTTTTTCTAAGAAGAAATAGTGAACTGCATAAGATCCTAATGTACATTATCTCAATATGTGTAGTTGAAATCACTCCTCTACCCTTCATTGTGGAGTTTGTATCTATATTGCATTACATACACCTCTCTCTAAACCAGATTGCTCTAAGCGTCATCTAGCTTGTCTTTGAACGACTCCAGACTGGGCATTCACAACTGCTCTGGGTAACCTGTTCCAGTGTCTCACCACCTACACAGTAAAAAATTTCTTTCTAATATATAATCTAAATCTCCCCTCTTTCAGTTTAAAACCATTACTCCTCATCCTATCACTGCACTCTCCGATAAAAAGCCCCTCCCTAGCTTTCCTGTAGGCTCCCTTGAAGTACTGGAAGGCTACTACCAGGTCTCTCTGGAGTCTTCTCTTCTCTAGGCTAAACAGCTCCAACTCACTCAACCTGTCTTGACAGGAGAGGTCCTCCAGCCCTCTGATCATCATCATCCCTATCTATCAAAAAACCCCAGAAAGAAATCCAAAAGCAACAGAAAAAAACCCTTTTTCTACAATCAATTTCAATGGCTGCTCCAGTATGCAAGGGTAGGTCTTGTCTTGGCATTGGCAGCTGGAAAAGGGAAGAGGACTCGTTTGTAGTTTACCTCCTCTTCATAAAGGTTTTGGTAAATCCTTCCAAATAACTTGAGCTTCTAATTATGTTACTTACTCTAGTAAAGCTCATTACCTCTTCCTGTAGTCTTCCTAATGTTCTTAGACCATACTGCCATAAACAACATCAAAGCTACCAAATGCCAACCCATTATGTAGCAGCTGATGGCAGAACTGATCTTTTCTAAAGTATATGGACCAGATCAAAAGTATTCTGTAGTATCAGCCATTCAGGTGGCTCGGATATGCTAGTCATAGCTTGAACAGGAAGCTATGCCCAGGGGTTTGTGCTGATGGACTTACCTGTCAGCAGTAGAATCTCTGCTCCTTTTCCATAAAGTGTACACTGCGTTAGATGATTCTATTTGATGATATGGTTTGTAGAAGACTTAATACATGACTTGTCATAAAACCAAAGCTCTATTGGTAGAAGGCAATTTAGGACAGAAGAATGCCTATGTGGATGATGGAAAAACTGGACCTTTTTTCAGATTGTATCAATAATTTTTAATAATATTCCAAAAGCAGGTGCCTGCACACTATAAGCAAGGGAATGTATGCTATATTTTGTGATTACTTGTTTGAAAATTGATATGATTTCTGTATCTGAGGGCTTAAAAACTAAAGTAAAGAGTAGTTACTAAGGTGCTTTTTTACCATTTTTTAGTGTCATTAAATATGAGTATTACTGGTAATTTGCAGACATAATGCAGTTCTTGAAGACCTTACTGCAATTATCCTGTAGGTATTAAACTTTTGCTAACCCCATTATTAATAGCTTTCAGACAGCTATTTTATGTTATTTTGTATATCTGGTAATTTGCTTTTTCCTAATTTAAAAAGTTACAAAAAATACAGATATTTTGATATTCATGATAACTTGGAAAATAGAATGTAAAAATAATAAACTTTCAGTGTGTACGATTCATTTAACTACCTCACATGATGTTGCAAATCAATTTATTGGTTTCCCCTCCACACTATAATGATAATATTTCACATCTGTAACATATATATGTGGGTGTGCTAGATATACTAATTATACTTAGAGAATGAGAACTTGAAACTGAAATGGACAAATATATGCAGTGTTTTTTATGTAATTAATATCTATCTTTACTATATTGTGCAAGATTCGTAAAATATAAGCACAAGTCTATAAATTTGATAGGTTGCCCAACTTTCAATATTCACAGTGCTAGATTTCAAAACTGGGTAATATTTACAAATTATTCTGATTGTGGGAATATATTTGAGATTGGGACAGACTTTGAAAAGCTAAATACACACTCAGAACAGACGTAAGGCTGATCTCCCCGTTGACTTCTGAGAAGCTGTTCAGCTCACTTGGTGTAAATATCAAAGTAATTATGTGACTGTTATTTCATGACTGACTCTCTTTCTTCTTTCCCTGAGAGTGGCTTCCCTGTTCTTGCTAAATTTGTAGTAAAGTCTCCGAGTATGGCATTTTTTAACAACTCTAGATTTATCCTTTGGAACTAGAAATATTTTAAGATATATAATTCCGTCTGTGTTAACATCTCTTTGCTTTTGCACAACAGTATTTTGTTAAGCACTCTCCCAGCCCCCTTTTTTGTGCTTACCAAAGTTTGGGCTGTACCTGAAATGGAAAATACCAGTGACTTAAGGCTTTCCTTGCATCTTTCTAATCATGGGACCAATTGGTGCCTCCAATTTGGTGCAGAAGTGCAGCTTCAGTTTCTCTACAGCCCCAAGGAACAATTTTGCCTGTCAGAAGCAGCTAGAACAGCACATGCAATATTGTGTCGCTGCCAGACACACAATTTCTGCTTGAGGCTGTGAGGATGCCTCCTTAATCCTCCCATGCCAAGGAAATGCCACAGTGAAGAGGTGAAGCAAACAAGCCTGCATTGTGCCCAGACGGCTCAGAGTTGCTGTTAGTTTCTCAGCGTGCCCACTGCTAGTAAAGGGTGAGCTTGAAAACATGGCCTGAAGAGTGGAGGGAAAGACCTACAGGTACAATTAGAATTACTCAGATGACAGGAAAGCAGAGCAGCTGGGAGGACAGAGCAGGCACATTCCTCCTGCTGCTGACCTCTGGAGAAAGAAGCACAGCATTCTGCCACAGAAAATAACTTCTGTGCATTTATTTCAGCACTTTCTCAAACATTCCATGATCCGAGTCCATGCTGGGCTTATTGTCTTTTTAAACTTAATTGAGGACAAGATAAAACAAAATCCTTGAAGGGGAACGTTGGCCTAAGGGAAAAGGCAGCAAGCATCAGTTGCCAAGTGTGGGTGCATTGTCCAGGATGGATGCGTTACATATATGCTGTTATTGGGAGATTGCTCCTTGTGTTCTCCTTGTTTTTCAGCCTCTCCTTATAACAAGTAAAACTGATGATGGTACACCTGGACTGTAAAAATGATACATTCAATGCTATTATTTAGACAAAAGTTCTTTGCCAGTCATTGACAAGAACTAACTGAATTTGTCTTCTCTGAACATACCATATTCAAACCCAAATTGTTTTGTTGGCAGTGCAGTGATTTTAATAGAAACACTATGTGCCTTAATTTATCATTCAGATAAAGGTTGCAATAATGAATTAGATTTAAAAAAATTAGACACACCAGTGCAAACTGGTGCTTTTACTTACTCTTATAGGTAAAACCTAAATTACTTTTGGCAGTAGGCTAGGCATGGAAGGTGTGTAGTAAAATGTCTTTAGCTCCTGCAGATTAGTTTGGCCACCCTTCCTGGCAGTTCTACTCATGCACTGATGGTAAAGGTGGCTTTATGAGTTATTTGAAGTATTCTGTTCTAAACAATTGTGTTAATTGTGTTTGTAACACTTCAGAAACATGCATGTCCACTAAACGATGAGATGCTGACCAGGTAGGCTCTGGTACAGATGCATGATAGTGTGTGAAACAGATTTCTGTGTGTTGACAGCAGGCTGATTAATTCAAAACCATAAAATTGCTTGGTGCAAAAGTTAACAAGAAGCACAATGCTATCACAAGTTTTTTCCTGACGGGATGAAGTGTACAGGATCTCATTGGAGACAGACAGACCTTTGCTCAGAGGTGCTTTTCAGGAAAATGTTAGTTCTAGGGCATCATCCCATCTAAAAGCAAGTAAATCTTTCATGCAAGGTAAGCTGAACAGAGCAAAGGAAGAAGGATTTACTTCCCCACTCGTGACAAACAGAACAGTGCCAGCAATTCCTGAAATTATACTAGGAACATGTACAGGATGACACACTGGGTGAGAGAGCTGTCTCTAACAAGTAATGACTACAATGTCTTGGAGAGTGATAGACAGAAAAAGAAAAGACCACATAATTATGGTAAGAAATAATGCAACAAAAGTTTCTTCTTTTGTTCCACTAGACTTCAGTAATTTCATTGCTGTAGTTTCTTTCTTGTAATTTAGCAAAATTTGCTATCAGGCAATTAAATAGCTGTGCACCTTTACTTATATTCAGTATAAAAATGTTGATCCTTTTTAGCTAAGATTGTAGATTTGCTTCAGCTACAGTAAAAAGAAGTCAGTATGAAAAGAACTTTGGGAACCTTGTGTTTTAAGCAGGTCAGGAAGGCAACCTGACTGAAGGAATTTTTGATCCAGCTATTTCTATTTTAAAAATGAACTTCAATCTTGTCTTCAAGCTCAAGGGAGAAACCATTAATTAGGGTGAACAATATAATAGAGTTTAATGATTTATAAGTCAATAAAACATTACATCCTTAAAATGCAGACAAAACCCCTGAAAAAATCAACAAAAAAAGGATGGGAAAGGGTGGGAAACAAGACAATGTTGTATTCTTAGAATTTGCTGTGAAGACATGGAAAAATATCATGCCCAGCACACATACTTTCCAAAAGTCTTTCTTTAGGCAGAAACACAAAAAAATTGTGTAAGATTTCACAACCAGAATTACTTCTTGCCATTTGGAGAGAGATTGAGCTTTGGCTGGACACATTTGACCGTTGTAGAAACCTAAGCTAAGAAACTAAGTTTCTGCATTTATGTTATCTATCTCCCTTGATTTTTAAAGCCAGTCCTAAATTTTCAACAAAATTTGAAATCACAATGATATTGCAGATTTGTTTCCACAGAAGCAGAAGCTAGAACAGAGAGAAGGCATGTCATAATTTGGCCCCTCCTGGCTTGATCAGCACTAAAACGTGAGCAGTTTCACCCTGCCCCCCTCCCAGGGAAATGGGAAAGGGAAATGGGAAATGAGAGAGACTTGTGGGTTGAAAACTAAATCTAAACCAGCTGTAATTAAACAATAATAATATGGAAAATAACATTAATAAGAAAACAATAAAATATGTACAAACATATGCAATCAACAGCACCCCCCTGCCCCCGATGGTGCAGAGCAGGCATGGGGGAAACAGTCCTGGGTTGGACTCAGTGGCAGACAGGAGCTAAACTCAGGAAGTGAATTCAGAAACACATGGATCTGGAATCGGGGGCAAAAGGACAAACGAGGTCCACATTAGACACCGACCATCGAGGAAGAGGGTTTGACCTGTATGACCCTTCAGTTTTATAGGGAGTGTGACGTATATGGAATGGAATAATCTGTCAGTTTGCGTCACCTGTCATGTGTGCTCCTCCCTGCAGATGAGACCGTTTTTTGCACCTCTGACTTATGGCATTCTACCAACTTGAGAATATCCTTTGTTTCCATGGAAATATATATAAATAATTGCCTTTCTGCATACCAATGCCTCGTCACTTAGGTGACAATAATAATAAATGTTAAGTATTATCAGTTATAGAGACAGACACTGTCTGAAAACATGTACTTAACATTCAGAAAGTGAAGTTGCTTAGATGAGACTTAGCTGGAAATTCAGAAAATTGATTCTTCTTTCAATCAAACCAGAACATTTCACTTCTGAGGGTTCCGATATCATTTATATCATGCTCTGGTCACTACTACTTATATCTTCATATATATATATATATAACTACTCCATCATTTACCTACACAAAAAGATCCTTAAGTTCATGACTGTGGCTCTCCATCCATTTTAACAGTCTTTCAAGGCAAAAAGAATGGTGTGAGGAGAGAAATTTATTAGAGAAATTTAATTAATTTCTCAGAAAAATCTAAGTGTTTACAGCTCTGAGCAACACATGCTGCCAGACAAAAATTGGATGAGTATAGCCGTTGTTCTTGAGATAAAAGAGTCCGAGATGTAGTGACTGATTTCATGTTCTGGACTTAAAACAGAAGACTTCCAGAACAGATTCACTGGCAGTTCAGTCGTGATTACCTCTCATGGTAGCACTTCCTCTTAGAGGAACAAGACGAGCTACTCATGATGTCTTCCCCTAGCATTTGGTCCCAATCCATTAGATTATTTTTCTGCTTTTGGAATTCTTACAATACACCCTACAGAGAAGGCAGTGAGATTATTTATTTAGTTCTGCCATGTTTAAACTCTTCAAATGCTTTTTGAATTTCCCTCTGTCATTTTAGATTTAGCTTGTTAAGATAAATTTTTCTTGTATTTTGACTTATATTGTAGAATGTAACTTAGACATGTAAGAAAACTCTGAAAGTTTTCATACTTTCTCAGCTGTTCATGGAATATTGTGTTTAGTCAGAATAAGCAAAATAATCCAGATTTTACCGTATTGGTAATGCACGATACTGTTTCAAGCCTGTCTGAAATGCTGCCTAGAGCAGCATTTACTCTACTGATTCAAACACTACAAGGTTTGAAATAAATATGCTTATAAACTGTAATGTAACAGGGTTTACAGAGCCTTCAGAGATACTTAAGAGGCTTGAAGGATGTTTCTAGGCTCAAAAAGCCATTTATAGTTACAAATTGGGCTTAGAGTTTACTTCCTTGTCTTGTGTGACCCACACATGGTGCCAGCATATTACAGATAATCATCTTGTGTCAGAGCTGCCATCATTATTAATTGTTGCCAAGTGGCTTTCAGCTCATGTCCCTGACAAGTGAAAGGGTTTATCAGTGTGCTATCCAGATAGCATTATTTTAATGGCGACTAGTAAAAGGACTGTGAATAGTGGATGCTGCTTTGGGCATTTGGTGACTATTTTGGAGCACACATAACCAGCATGGTAATCAGCTGAGTAGCAAACCACTATAATGTTCTAAGAGGACATTCCTATAGCAAAATTCTGCTTCCCTCTCATATTGTGGAAGTAAAGGTATGCTAAAGACCATTTAGCTTGACAGCGAACATCCAGCACTGTAATTTAAACACACAGACAGGCTTGAAACAGTATCGTGCAGCGACAAAGGTACCAAAGGAAAGCAGGCATAATGAATATTGAAAGCTCTGACATCTGTAGCTGCTGCTGTGCTGTGAAAACAAGACCAATCTCACCAAAGAAACCACGAGAATTGGATTCTAGTATGTTGAATTTATGAAAGATTTCATCACCCCATTCAAAGGGAAGAAAGAATAATATTGGCAAGGGCTTGAAGTCTGTTTGAGTTTTTATATTTCTTTCATATGTGTTCAGTGGTGTTCAGGTGTTATAAGCAGACAGGAGAAGCATTCTGAAGGGACACTGAGCTTGCATTCTGAAGTAGAATAGTTATGACTTGATGATTTCTAACGTGATTTTGCCAATTTACTGCTTCACTTCAGTAGAACATAAGGACATGCTGAAGTCCTCTGTTTCAAGAAGGCCGACTAAGGTTATAATTATATCTTTTTTAACATTAAAAAGATTAGACACTGTGTTTGACTTATCTGTGAATTTTAATAACGCTACAGAATTCCTGATGAATGAAAAATCCACACGAATTATCTATAGATTTTGAATCCATATTACTGAATTCATGACTCTCTACTTCTTTTATAAAATAGAGGTTCTCTACACTCTTATGCTGTACTTTTTTTAACTTCAAAACTATGAATTTGTCAGTGTATTTGTTTATTAAATGTCAGAAAGTGCTTTGCTGAACAGTCTTTTAACATGATGTCACTTCAGGTTCTTGACAGAAAATTGGAAGCTGTGGGAGGGTAGCTTATTATCTCACAGTTCACCTTTGTTGGCAATGTTGGTGTAGATCCACCATAGAATATTTATTTTGAAATCTGAGAGTTTTGCGAAGTCTAACCAATTTCAAAATATTAGGTACTCAGCAGTTCTCTAGGGTGAGAAATCTTACTTGATTTTTCAATAAACTGTACTTATGACTTATGAAATAAGGAAATTCTGTCAATGTTCTGGGCATTTTGAAGATTGTGATAACATGTGTAGAACTTTACACAAAACACATCCAGAATAATAGATATGCATATGTCTTTGCAAATTCAAGTTTTGAATTACAGCTTGTGATCAAATATAATTGTACAGAAAGACATTTCTTTCTAAATTTAGCTGCCATATAATTGTTATTTTGTTGAAAGTGAACTATGATTCTCCAGTCACTTACAGCAAACTGTAGCACTGTGCCCTGTTCCTCCACTGCAATACTAAGGTTAACTTTTTCCACGAGTTACTTCTGTCACATGTAACATAGACATGGCAGCTAGCTCAGCAGAACTGCTTTCCCCTACCAGTTTATCCACTTCCTAAAGCTGCTGTGGCACCTAGAAATAGGTTTTTTTCTCAAAAGCAACTAAAGATTTCTCTGTTTTTTAGGGTAGATTGTTTGCTTATAAATCATCCATGAAACGAGGTAATAGGCAACCTAAAGGAGAGATAATATTTTGGGCTACAGCTTTCTTGTACTGTAGCCACAAGATTTTCAGAAATGTGTTCAGAAAACATAGGTCAAAGATACTTACGAAAGTGAAGAAACGGGTTTTCAAAGCACAAAATATACAAAAATACACTCTATACAAAAAAAACCACTCTATACAAAATTAACATGTATTCATATTATTAGTTTAAAGGAGGTGGTACCACAGGTTTGTCATGAAAAATTTTCTTTCTTGGAAATAGATATCTTGCTTTCTCATACTAAGGTATTTTAGAGAATACTGTAGCCCAGTGACTGAATCAAATATGAAAACACATGGCTCTGATCAGCCAAAATGAGGATGTAATCATTAGATATTCAGTCCTAGGTATGGTGTCTCTGAAAGCAAAATAATACAATAATGAAGCTTTTACCATTACCAGCTTTGCCATCTATGAGTGAGTGTGGGTTGCATCATGACAGTTCTTCTCATTGCCTGAAAGCTCAAAACGTTTCTAAAGAATTATTTTAATATACCCTCAGTATCTTCTGTGAGGAATCAGTCGCTTCTGGTATACATTTTCCAAGGGTTACATCTTAAATAAATCATGTTTCAGAGTCAATTTGGCAATTAGAATCTTCTTGACTTTCAGGGTGCCTGTTTGGAGCTTTCTCCTAATCCTTTTCTGCAGGATGCACTCTGCAGAAGTATTAAGCCTCTTGTAGTGCATAGTAATTTGTGCTCAAATTTCTGATTCAGTTCCACCCCATAGAACAGAAGCTGGTTTTTATTATCTACATAGAATAAAAATATCTTTTTCCATTGGCCTAGTTGTTGTTATCCTGTCCTTTGCAGTGCACAAGAGATTGAGAGGTGCCGAGACATCTGCTAGGTTGAAAGCCATAAACAGTTTCCCTCATGGTTGTGAACGAGTTGACAAGGTAGCTCTTGTCCAGAATCACGGGGTAAAGATTCATGCAAATTGCCTAGTATTAGTATGCTTCTTTTAAAATCATAATCATATTGTTCATTATAAACAATTGTGAACACTTTTCATTGTGGAAAAATTATACTATCATGAGAGAAATTAAGCAGAGTGTTAACCTTGAAGAGCCACTTTGATTAGGAGAACAAGCAGTAGATATGGAAATAACTTTTTTTTCTGTAGGAAATACTGAGGCTACCAGAACAGTGGAAGACAGTTGTTTTTGCTAAATATTTAGCTGTTAAGAGTCTGAGCCCTGCATTGGCTTTGTAACAGTTGCTGGCTCTCCTTAGGTGGTGGTTAAGAGACAAGAAACCACCACAAGACTCTAAAATAGCAATGACGTTCAAAATGGAGGTGGCTTCTTAATCTAACACTTCTGGTTGTAGTTTCATGTGACAGGTGAGCTGCAGTTCCAGTGAGATTAGACTGTAGCTGCAAGGTCACTATGACACCAAGGGCACAGGCACCAAAAGCAAAGCACGGGTCAGAGAGCAAGAGGAAGATGATTATAAAACAGGTAGAGTGAAGCAATGGTGTATCATCTCCTGTTATTTGGAGAATGCTTCTCTTAATGGGACACCTTAACCAGGGATTGTGTATGTAATAATGCAGCTGTCCATAATGTCAGATAGGGAAAATATTGTTATGATGTAAAAGGGCAGTCTTTTATCTCGGTACTACAGAAGACTCACGAAAGAAAATGTTATCTTAGACCCTTGTAATGTGCGTATAATATGTTGTGCATAAAATCAGTTTATGTGAACAGTTGCTAAGCTTTAATTCCACTGGTAATATACATGTTGTGAGGATATGAACCCTCATGAAATAATTGTTAAGATAATCCAGCTGATTCACATATTCTAAAATATCTTTCTAATAAAATAGATAATGCAAATTAATTTTTTGGCTTGCAGGTGTAATGGTGCAAAAGACCACTGCTTTCATTCCATAAAATATCATTTTTTTTCTAGAAATAGGCTATGAGATTGTTCAGCTAACAGAGGCTTTATACAGACCCCATAAAACATGGTATAATATTTCTCATTTAATTCACTGGTGAAGTTTCTGTGGCTATGACTGTACTATTCTGGGACATAAAAAGTTTGTTATTAAAATGTATGTGAAGAAATTAAAATGCTCCTTAAAACATGAAATTACACCCGTCTCATCTTTTAGTCTTTTTTTACAGAAGAAAAGAAAAAAGCTCATTAAAACACTTTTTAAGAGCGACTTCAATTAACAGGTTTGGTGAATGCATTTTAACTGAGAAAGGAAATTGCTTTCACAGTGATAATAAAATGTAGAAATAGAAGTAAAAATATCTATAGGGAATGATACAGAAAAGCATTTTAAGGTAACAAAAGAAAGAACAAAATGCAGCTTTTCTAGATAAACATTTTCAGCTTCTGTTTTGTTTTGCTGTAAGTGTTGCAGAAGAATTTTTTGTAATGTTGGTATTGTAAGGGTGTACTAAAGTGGTGTCTCTCAGTATCAACAAACCGCTTACCAGTCCCACTTGTACTGCTGTGACTCTTGTGTTCCTTACAACTGCAGGCAGGTGTTAATTCCAAGCTGAAAATGTAGGAACATTTTTAGCTGTTTACCTGCAGTTCTGTGCTCACTAGTATAATATCAGACAATTGTGACTTCATTGAATGCTTCTTCAATTCCTTTCTGTCTTTCTGGCTAATTTTGGAGTGAGCTATTATCTTATCCTCCTTTCTGTTCAGTTATTTTTAACACTGCAATTGAAGCCATCTAATTGCAGCTTGTCTTGCCTTTCTTGTGCATGTGGAAGGCTCCACCCTTGTAGATGAGGAATGAGACGTTTTTCAGAGGATCATTTACCACCCAAGGTGCTGCTTTCAGGTTTATACCTGTAGCAATGGATTCCAACTTTAAGTCCCTGAAATTTTGGTCAGCAGAGATAGAGTTGTAATGGGTTCCCAATCCTTCATTTTAAGCATTTTATTTTTATGATTTTCTTGAGCTGCTTGTACCAGGGTAAAACAAGAAATAGTAACTCACTAGAATAACTTTTGGATCAAGAATCTTTATTTGCATTACAGGTTTTATGGAAAATTGGGATATAACCATTTCATACACAAATTTTATTCTATCACTCGTCCTTTTTTCTTTTTTTTAACTGATGACATTCAGCAAAAGTAATTTTTTTAATTTCTGGAAGTAGTTGTAAATTAATTACACAGTAACTACTAAGCATATCTTGTTTGGAAGCATATTTGAAAAATTAAATTCTTAGTCTCTTTAAGATTTAATTGCAGTTAGTATGAACTTATTAATTCAGAGAGGAGAAAAAACACGGTAAGGAATTTTAGAATGTTTTTGTGTATTTCAGTTTCTTCTGAGAACTGAAATGTTTTCTTGGTACCTTCAGTGTACAATCTCAGTCATGTTTACACTGGCCACCCCCAAATGTAATATATATGTGAATTTCATTAGTATTACCTTAAGGGACAGTTTTTTAACGTGTTTGGATTGGAAAAAACCCCAAATAATAGAATGTGACTGTCTGTTTGTGCATAAATATATAGACTACATTTTAGAAAATGTAGCTCAGATTGTAGTGGTAAGTCCTGAATCCTGCTCTCACTGAATGTAATGGAAATATTAGTATTGATTTCAAAGTAGAACCAAGTCGGTCTAAATTAACATGTCAGCTGTGTAACACACAGTTTTCACAATAGAATATGTGGGAGTCTGTACGGATAAGCAACACAAAGAGGTTAACCAATTTGTAATGGTAAACAAGTATGATTTTAATTACCAGTTTGTTGAGACTGTGGGTGTATTTTTTGGTCTCGCATTCCTCCTTTTCTCTTCAGGCAATAGCCAAATTTCAAAGAGGCTATTGTTTAAGTTTATTTGTGATTCAGACACTAACAAAAGAAATGCTGTATTTCTCTATTTCTGTGCTTATTTACACACTGTAAAAGCATATTTTTGTCTTAGCTGTGGCATGCCAGGTCAGTTAAATAGGAATTTCAGGGTCTACCTGGAGGTGGAAAGAATAATGACCAATTATCATCCCATGTCTCATCCACTTGCTGTGGCAGCTAAATAGCAAGCACTGTGCTGTCATTGGCAGCCACAAACCCCAAACCTTCCCCTCTCCCAAGCAACGCTCCCCCATAATTATTTATTGCAATTAAAATCTTTGTCTGGAACTTCCTGAAGTCCTGGTCTTATCCAGTTTTCTTGTAATTGCTAATGTAAAGAGCAAATGCCAGAAAATTCTTTCTCTTGAAAAATATTGTCTCTTACCCCAGAACCTAAACAGAAGGGAAATCTTTGGAAAAATCTGGTTCCAGGTTTGGAGACTGGTTCTTTTAGAAGCTTTGTATGATTGGCTTTATAGATACTTAGATTTCAGGAAAAGAATGAGGTAGCTTTCTTTAAGCTTAGTCTAAGCTGTAGGCCAAGATATTCTAAGGTTATGTAGGTTAGTCCCAGATTTATTTTAAGTAGAACTCAGGTAAGTAAATGTTTGTTAATTCTTGCAACTTTTTAATACATTATATTTAATAAGACTGGACATTGTAAAGTTTCACCCTTTTAACTTGAGGGCTGTTGGAAGGGAAGAGAATTATTTTCACTGTACAGGTTACTAAAACATCTGCCAAGTTTATCTGAAAAAAGAGAGCTCTGATATGACCCTTAATAGATCTTGTTATTTGTAAGCATATCGAATCCTGCCTCTGGCTGTCCACCTGGAGTGATACCTAGCTAAAAGTAAGCCCTTCACATGCAAGGCACCTTCTAGTTTCACAGCAGTTTTCTGCAGTAGCTGATGTAGATTGCAAGTAATTTTCTTAATACCTCTTCCTTTATAGAATGTTTTCTATAATATATGGTGTACATCTCTGACAAAGGAAAAGGGTTTACATTGGTAAAAAGAATTAATTGTCTGCAAGGTGTTACCAAGAACTTATAGCTATATGAAAAGTGAAAGCTGTGGCTAAATGTAATCTGTAGTCTTCCTGCACTCTGCAAGATATAGATAGAACCAATTCTGGGAATTTACATTTAGATGAGTGCCAAGGACATTTTGGATACAGCAGAAGAGAGTTTGAGGATTAAGGGATGACTTAGGTTTTTACTTGGATGCATTTAACTTTTTCTTTGTTTTCTATTTCATTTTTCTGAAAATATTATTTAATTTGTACTGTTGCGGTTACTTCATGTATAAAGCAAATGGATTAATAACGTGAAGATTTTCCACATCAGACAAGTGCATGTACACAATATCATAGGGAGGTATAGGGTTTTTTTCCAAAAAGAAGTTCACACATTTAGAAGATGGAGAGACATATTCTGTATTGATGACAAACAAAAAGTAAAAATATTAGCCTAAAATGACTAGGTAATAAACAAATGCAAAGTACCCTAAAAAGAAACTATAATTTAATATGGAAGTGAAACAGAAAGTGAAAATCAGTTGCTGTTGCTTCTAGTGTGGAATCTTTGTAAATTACTGGCTCACCAATTAACTGCATCAAGCCTACGTGAGAAAATGTTTGTCTCCAATTAGCTTTACTTTGATGTAGCTATAGATTTAAGCACATGACTTATAAACAAGCAATGTGTCCTACCTGGTTCCCTTCACTCAGACTAGCACAAGAAATATTCCAAAATTGCTAAGGACTTATTCAGAAAGCTCAAAGAAGTGTGATGGCTTGAAAAGTACTTTGTAAGAAGTATTCCTCCAGCAAATATTTCTCAATACTTTCAGCCTTTATACAAGTTAAGAACAGTGTGAGTATAATCCTGCTTTTCGGCTAGGATAACGCAAGAAGGCTCTCAAGTATTTTTCCCTGTGTTTTTAATATTAAAATATTCAGTTTTTCAGATCAAATTAATTTGAATTCAATTTGCTTATTAAGACACA
The DNA here is from genome assembly GCA_033558235.1 of Neomorphus geoffroyi. Classification (NCBI taxonomy): domain Eukaryota; kingdom Metazoa; phylum Chordata; class Aves; order Cuculiformes; family Neomorphidae; genus Neomorphus; species Neomorphus geoffroyi. The sequence continues at coordinate 2,777,927 of JAUMJM010000008.1, forward strand.
AACAACCCAGATCTTAAACAATCATTTCACGGCTGCTCAAACTTTGGGGTCTTATTCCATCAGGTCTTAGAGGAAATGACATGATGCACTAAAGCAGTTCAAGTATACGTTGTGCAGACTCAAGGTTAATAGAGAAATACATTTCTTTATTTTAAGAAAATCTGTAAGAAAATAATGTTAGGGCTTTCCCACTGGAGCATAAGGAAAATTCAACAAAGTTATTTTTCTAGAGAATGCATCGTTCTTGCAGTAATTCTGTTGAGGTAAATAAGCAGAAGAGAGTACGTATCAGAGGAAAAATTCTCAATAGTCCTAGGATTGAGAAATGTTGGACAAATTTGTCAATGGCTTTTCTGAATTAACAACATTGTAGAGTCCCTACTAAAATAACACAAACAAAACCGAAAAGGAGCATCCTAGGACCCTGGTGACTTTCTGTGAACAATGTTGTGGGTTTGCTCCCTTCTGGAATGATGCTGCATTTAATTTTCTGCCACTGAACAAACAAATAGAAAAACAGCTTAAGTAAGACACAAGCAATCTGCAGCAAAGCTTTTGTAAGATTGTAGTCTTTAAAAACTCCCAGTCAAGCAGTGTTTCATAAAGACAGAATAAATTAACACGACCAGTATTCATGTAATGGCTAGATTATAGTTCAATAAGAATTGTACTTGAAAGAGGAACCATGTTAAAACATGGAAGTAGCTGCTGGAACTGTAAACTGCTAACAAACATCCATGTGATACAGTAATGTGCATGCTTACAGCATATTCTGCTAAAACCACGTGGTCCTTGTACACCCAGAAGACCATGGTAAACAATATTTCATGCACTCATACCAGTGCCATTGAATTGTCTTCCGAGCATTCCACAGTCCATGAACAGAAGATAAAATCCTTAGAAGTTTAAGTATATTTTTCCCCACTAGCCCACTAGAGCAGTAAAAAATATCCAAGGAAGGCCTCTAAACCTAGGGATGGAAAATATCTTGGGAATGATTCTGAAATAACTCTTCAAAAACATGACTTCTCTGAAAGCTTCTACTTTTCTGCTTAACTGGACACTGAACAGCTGTACTCTGCAGGATAATTAGGCTACTATGACAACTTGTAGAGGCCTCTATTCTCTCTGAAAGTTTGATTTATTTGGGATATTTTAAGTCTTTATCTGAACCTGAAATTTTAGATCTTAGCGCTTAAATGACTGAGTCCTTTCTTGCTGGTTACTGCTTCATGCATAAGCAAGACAAATCTAGCTTGTGTATGTGAATATGGAATAGCAGTTCAGTGTGCTATCACTCACCACTTTTCAATTCAGCATATGACCTTTCTAATACTTTTTAATTAGGAAACTATCCTAGATACTTGGAGTGATCAGGCTGAACAATGGAAAAAATTTTCCTTGAGATTCTTTCTTTGGACTGCAAATGCTGCTTATTACGTTACGACAACAAGTGGCTATACTTCCCTTTTGTTCTAAAATGATCCAGCTTGATATTGGCTTGACCAACAAATTTGGAGAAGCAGTGGACTTGTGCTGTGGAAAGTCCTAATTTGCTGCTCTTACAATTGAGTTTTTTAGGGCTGAACAAAGACTGCTAAGATTGCTTCATATTTTGAAAGTGTGTATTACATAAAGGTGAAATGTTTCCACTAATTTCAAAAGCTCCTAACCTGAATTTTCTCCTTGAATTGTCAGTTGATTATTGCAGGTAGCTGTGAATGGTAGTCTAAATTTTTGTGCTGGAAAGTCATATGCTAAATCAAAGTTTGTAATGGTTGGTACATTAGTGTTGGTAATGTTCGAAATTTCATAAAGTCATTGAAAATTCAGGGAACATTATGAGTAAATTTTGATAAGCAGTACAAATTTTGCAAATGTCGGCCAAAAATTCGTTTAAATATGTTTAATTTGCCTAGCATATTGAACTGACCGCTATTTAAACAAAGGGAACTCATGGAATGAACAAAGAGAGTCTTGTTGAATTTTGGGGCAAACCAGACTATTTACTAAGCTAAGAAATTGCATTGGTATTGAACTGCTAAAAGCCAGTCCCCTCACTTAAAATCTTGTAGTAGTGACATAACATCTTTGTCCTTAACAGTCAGTCTCCCCTTCTCTGGCATGGATGATAGTCAAGGCCAGCGATCATGCTACGGTAGTTAGTGTGCAGGAGACAAAAATAACAGGGCATATACTCAGTATATGACATTTGAGACTTCTGAAAAGTCACTTGTCTTACTTTACTCTTCAAAATCTGTAACTTATTTAAGAACCAGCCTCTGGCATGTCTTCTCTGCTTTCCCACAATTTGAAAATGAACACTCTTCTGAGGACAGTCACTGCTCACATCCTCCATGTTCCTATCCGAAATAAAATAACGTCCTGCCTTGTAAACAAGTTGCACAAATGAATTGGTCTTAAGGCAGAAAGCCAAGCTGTACAGCTTGGTGACAACCAGACCACCAGAGGTTATGGGAAATCTAGCTTTTAATAAGGGCCTAAAGTTTTAGAGCTAGCCCCTTACTGATGCAGAACTGGCATAGCTTTATTGACTCCCAGAGAACAGAACTGATCGACACAGCTAAAATTATTTCATTTAATTTTTCTGATAGCGTAATGTCCTGCCTGTTTTTGGCCTATGATGTCTATCTTAGATCAGTGGAAGAACTTCTGTGTTGCTGGTTGCTGTGTGTAGAATCTGTATATTTTGAAGACCAGCATTTTCCTATTTTTGCTCATTATAACCCCTGCATTCATCTTCGCATGATGTCATAACCAATGGCTTGGTAGTTGCAGCTCTTTGTGCGAAACTTGTTTTTTATGGAGAGAAGACAGAAATGTAGGAGCATACCCTGGCTTTCATCAAGACATCTCTTTATTTAAACACCAATATATTCTGTATTTAAACACCAAATACAGTCAAATGTCTAGCCTAGAATACTTGCTACAGTTGTCTCATATAACCCAGATCTGGGCTGATCTAGAAATTTTGATTGCTTTTTGTTTTCTTGTGAAGCAGCTTCTTTTCAAGGTTCCTGTTTGTTTTACCAGTAGAGATTCTAGTAATCAGTTGTGGCACAATGATTCAGGATGGCTTTCAGACTCTTTCCCTCATATTTCCTGACTTTCATAGATTTCTTCTGTGGTTCACTTGTGTGGTCTTCTAAAGGTGAAGTGATGACTGCATTTAACAACAATCGCCATGGCATTTTCCATAGTTTTGTTCTATTCCATATTGCTTAGCAAAGGAAATATTCACTCAGATTATACTAGTGATTTGATAGGCTATAAAGACAGTAAAAGTCTTTATTATGGGCAAAATATCTCTAATTTCCATTACCTACCTAAAATGGAATGTAGCATACCAATAAAGTGGAATCTGGTTTTATTTAGATGTTAGGTAATATGTGGCACATCTCACCCTTCACTCCATTGCATCAGAATTATATGTGTAACCCTGAACAGAAGACTTATTTCAACAAACAAAAAATTTTATATATTTTCTGGGATTTATTCTATTTTCTGTTGAATTTTTAATTTCTTGTCAAGTTCTTATCACTTACTACGTTCCTTATAACACTTTAGTTTTCAGTTTGGACAGTAAAGTTTACTTCGAAGACATTTAAGAACATGGAGAGTATTAAACTCCTGGAGAAAAATAAAGTTCAAGGAAATGCCTCCTAAAGTTCAGAAATTAGTGCATACACATTGTTGTATTCATGTAGTTCAGAGTGGATGTTCGATGGTAAGTGAAAATGAACGCACATGAAAAGGAATGGAGAGAAGTCTATGTCTTTTGCGGGGGAAGAGTTACTTGTTTCAAAGTGGCAACAGAAATACAACAGAGTGCTAGCTCATTGCCCTACTTTTTTTGGACGCCTGAAGATACAACCCACAATCTCTTTCCAGGATTAAAGTAGGCTGAGCTTTCTTTCAGATCAGCTGTCTCTCATCAGGAAAAAGATGGGGAAGAGGGAGTGTAGGGATTAAAAAAATATTATAGTATCTGATTGTGAGCTTCAATTTCTTTGATTTCCTCTCCACCCTCCATCTTTTCCTTCTGTTTTTCTTCTTTCTGTTGTATATTCTGCCCTGAAAACTGCTTACTTATTCACTGTTGCTTTGAAATCTTGAAGTTAAAATAAAAAGTTTATATTGAAGATGCCTTATTTCACACTATTCAGTTACCTGGGGAACATATTTATAAATATGAGGTTCAAAGGTAGCACAATCTACTATATAAAAGGAAGAAGTCAATAAATAATTTAACAGTGCAAGTGAGTCTCTTTTAGTGGAACTCTGGGTATGCTAATATAATATAAACGCTGTTTCCATAAATGATGCTAAAGTAGCACAATGAATAAATGAAATACTCTTTTCCCCATAAAAATAAGACATTAGAAGAGATCTGGTCTTTACTAGAACTAATTATGAAACTTTGCTATAACTAATTATAAAAATGCCTTTTACTACATTATTTCAAGCAACAATGTTAGAATCTATTGTGTTTTAGAGGCTGAAGTCTAGATTAATACATCTACATGAATACAGTGGAAATCTAAATAAATCTAGGAGATATAAATAAAGTAAACTAATTTCTATTATAAAAAGGTTTTATAACACCGGTGGAAAAATATTCCTTAGATACAGATACTGACTACAACAAGGCAAAACAGAAAAACAGACCTCATGTAGTGAACTAGGAGACACTCAAAACCTGTAAAAGGTAAACAAAGACTTTTGATGAAATTTTTTGTCTTTGTACTAGGTCCATTATAAACTAATTCTCTTTGTCATTCGGTCTGTATGCTGACATTTTTTACATACTAGTGGAGAATGCAGATTTTTTTGTGATTATTCTAAATTCTCTGACACCATTGTAGGTACAATGTGATGAATGCTGTAAAAGGGCTAGTTTTGCCCTTAATGTTATGCAAGGTAATACGTTAAAGATGTGCACACCTGTTAGAATGCATGATTTTTCAGAACCATGTTACTGTCCTATCATGCTCAATTACACCAAGCGATGGCAGAGCCTCAAGGCTACAGAGTCACCTTGAGCCCATCCTCCTTTTTGATCCATATGGTAGTAAAGCAATGTCATTTCTTGCATAGACCTGCCATACAGCAGCTTATACCTGCACACTTGCTTAAATTTTAGTGAACTGAATTAATAGGATTACAGTATGGGAAAGTCAAAGAAGGCAAATACAGGGAATCAGTCCATCCCCAAATCACTGACTGTCAGCTGCTATAGTATTTATTCTGGGGTGATATAGGGATGTGCAAACAGATTTTTGATGTTTAAAAGATATTTCTTTTGTTGTCCCTGTTGGCATATGCAGAAGGAATGGATAATTTCCATTTTAAAGGAATAACAATCAGTTTTATATATTTGCAGTTGACACAGCTATATAGTACAGATGAAGTCTGAAATCTACTTAATTATATACTTCCAGTGCTTCCAGATCAGGTCAAAATTCCTCCTTCATTGTACATACTACTTACCAAAAAATAATCCCATCATATGATTTCTCAAAGTTGCCAAGAGTTATTGGTTTCTAAGAAGCAAGACTGATTTGCAACCCATCAGATTCTGTAAAGGTTGTCACATATAACTGACATGAAAATACAGAAAAATTCTGTAAGTGGAATAATGAGTAGGCATAAACTTTCATTTTCTCAGATTACACTAGCTGTTCATTTACAGTTTAATTTGCCAAGAAAATTTTCTCAGAAATTAATGACTTGATTTTTTATTTCCAGATAAACTCTTAATCATTTAAGAACAGTAGCAAAGGAAAAAGGAAATTAACAATTAAGATATTTGTAATTCCACCTCCTGAACAAACATTAGAAGTGTTGTTTTCCTTCTGCTTTGGATGCTTTTCTGTGAGATGCTTGAGAGAGGTGGATCTGTTCCAAAAATAAGGTTCTTGTGCCTCTTGCTAGACCAAAACGCAAGCCTTCAGAAACACATGACGAAAGCTGTCCTTGTCATATGGTACTCTGAATTAGGTTCCTGATGCGCTTGTGTATGCTGATTGTGTTATAAGTCACTTGCATTTTAATTATATGAGGAGAGAGATGGAAGAATGACACGACTGGGAAAGACGGGAGTGGGGATTAATATGCCAGAAATATTTCTGTGTCCTGATCCTGGCTGCCTGTGAGAATCTAAATGACCTTTAGAAAAGAAAAGGGTAAGTAAGAGGAGAGGGAACAGGTTCTGCCAAGTCTGAATGTGGAATAGTATTTGGCCAAAGTCCATCTATAGTTTTTGGGTTTTTTTTTTTACTTTTCTGCTTTTACTCATTTGCCAATACTATAATATTTATGATAAGATATTTGATCTACTATTATATGTAATCTAATATATAACTCACATTTATTTAACCACAAATTCTCTGATAAAAAACATCTATGATGTGTCTTTAAAGATGTGGAATGGTAAAAAATTTGATATCTGTGTAATTTTCAATGGAGATATAGAAAAAATAGACATGACGAGAAAAAAGCAAAAGGAAAAGGAACACATCGGGAAATCTAAAGAACTAAATGAGACATTCTAGACTGTTACAGACAACTCAGGGAAGTCAGAGAGACATTTCTATGGACTGCAGAAGTACAAACAGTATATTTTGAGAAAAGAGGAATTATCTTGGAAAGATAATCAGCTTAGTTATCCAGAAATGCACTGGAAAGATACGAAATAGTTTGCAGGCGCTTAGGGAATAACAGAGGCATAAAAGTTAATCATACTTATTCTGTATCCAGGAAAAAATAATATCCAATGCTTTTCTTAGCCAACATATCCACCTATGAGGATAGGAAGAAGGCTGCCTAGATTTCAGTAAGTTTATTAGAAGTTCTATGTGATGTTTTCCTGATAAACTAAGGAGACAGATCTTCATGAAATTACAATAAAACAGAATTATAGCAGATTGACAAATAGCACTTAAGCCCACTTTTAATAATTTTCTGTCAGATATCTTATGTTTATGGGGATATATAGTATATATGGTGATAGTCTGATGAGCTGAAAGAAAAACCGGTCTTTTCTGGGTCTTGCTCACATTGTCTCTTACTGCTGTAATGTTAGACGAATGCACTTATGATCTATGAGAAATAATGAATCAGCTATGCAGAGTCATAAGCACAGAGTAAGTCAATCAGTAATTGAAAAAAATTGCTTGAAAATCAGGTAGGTGAAATCAATAAAAAACAAGCTACATATATGTAATATACAATATTACAATTGGGAAGCCCTTTTGCCATATCAAAATTGACTGCCCAGGTAGCAGTACTGTAGGAAAGAATCTGTAGGCTGTAGTGGATTGAAAAGTAAGTATGAATAATACGTAAACAGTTAGTCAAAAAAAAAGACTTTTCCTGTGTATTAATGGTATTGTTACATGGAACTCCTGAAAGGTTACAATGCTTTATTCTGTCTGTGCCTTAGATAGGTAGAACATCCAGCTTAAAACATTGTATAAAGAGATTGTTATTAAGGAGATGTTAGAATGAATGTGCCAGAAGATATCTGGAATATACCTCTTTGAATGAATTGAGTTCTCCTAGCCCAGGCTCAAGAGAACAGATATAGGGTATAAGTTTCTCTATGCCCTTGATGGCTGGGAAACTAGAGCAATACAATGAAAGGACTATAGCTAGCTCTCCAATATCCAGGGTAGTTAGGGATGTAGAAACTTTAAAGAGCAAAAATATCTCGATAACATGAGTAATATGTGATACACACAAAGCATCACACACAGTGGTGTGTGGTGTCTTCCTAAGAGCTAATCTAAATCTCCCCTCATTCAGTTTAAAACTATTACCCCTCATTCTGTCACTGCACTGCCTGATAAAGAGCCCCTCCCCAGTGCTACAAGCCCTTTTTGGTTCCTTTAATGCAGTTCAGAGAACTCTAGCTCTGGAGACACACAGAAGCCCAAATGAAAGGCAGCAAAATTGCAGAAATCATCCAAGTGCCATTCACTACTTAGTGTTTAATTAGACTTCTGTAAACTAAAGCAGTGGGGAGCACAAAAAAAGAGATACTTTTCCATAAGAAAGGGTATCTTCCAGACTGCTTGTCTTGGGATCACTAAAAAGTTGATTCTGCAAGTAGCTTATCTGTGTTCACATGTCAGGGCTCACAAACCAGTAAACCCTACGTATCACGAACTGGTGTTACATTGGACTGGCTTTGGGGTGGTTGTCAGCGTAATAGAATCATAAAATGGTTTGGGTTGGAATAGACCTTAATCATCATGTAGTTCCAACTCCTCTGCCATGGGCAGGGACACCTTGCACTGGATCAGGTTGGTCAAACCTCGTCCAACCTGGCTTTGAACACCTCCAAGGATGGGTGCTCTGGACAATCTGTTCCAGTGCCTCACCACTCTCACAGTAAAAAATGTCTTCCTAATAGCTAATCTAAATCTCCCCTCTTTCAGCTTAAAACCATTATCCTCCATCCTAGCACTGCACTGCCTGATAAAGAGCACTTCCTCAGCTTTCCCCTAGGTCCCCTTGAAAACTGGAAGGCTGCTGCAATGTCTCTCTGGAATCTTATCTTCTCCAGGCTGAACAAGTCCAACTCTCTGAGCCTGTCTTCACAGGAGATGTGCTCCACCTCTCTGATTCTCTTCATGGCCCTCCTCTGGTCTTGCTCTGACAGATCCATGTCCTTCCTCTACTGAAGACTCCAGAACTGAATGCAGTACTCCAGGTGGGATTTCATGAGAGAAGAATAGAGGGCGAGAATCACCTCCCTCAGCCTGTTGGTCACATTTCTTTTGATGCAGCACAGGACCTGGTCGGCTTTCTGGGCTGCAAGTGCACATTGCCAGCTCATGTTGTGCTTCTCATTCACCAGCATCCTCAAGTCCTTCTCTTTAGGGCTACTCTCAAACCACAGTCCCTCTGGATGGCATTCCTTCCCTCCACTGTGTCAACTACACCATCAGCAAACTTGCGAAGGGTGCCCTTAATCCTGCTGTCTATATCTCTAACAAAGATGTTGAACAACACTGGTCCCAATATCAACCCACTGAATAATGCTACTTGTCACCAGTCTCCACTTGGACATAGAGCCTTTGACTACAATGCTTTGAGTGCAACCGTCCAGCCAATTCTTTATCCATCAAGTGGTCCATCCATCAAATCCATGTCTTGCCAATTTAGAAACAAAAATATGCGGGACAGCGTTGAATACTTTGCTCAAGTCCAGGTAGACGATGTCAGTTATTCTTCCTTTATCTACCAATGTTGTAGACCCATCATAGAAGGTCACCAAATTTTTCAGGCATGACTTGGCCTTAATGAAGCCATGTTAGCTGTCACAATCACCTCCTTATTTTCCATGTGCAAATACCTCAAAGTTGATTGAAAATGTCCCTTACCTGCATGTTCTTTGCCTATATTATCTACCCAGGCTGCCAGACCATTTGTCTTGTGAATCTTTACCATTGCTGCTAGAAATAAAATTGTTAGTGTGAACATAATTAGAATAATAGGAGAAGATCCTTTTCTGAATATCTTATTATCAGAGTATCTGTCTGAAAAATAAATACTACCAGTATAAGCATCTTCATACCATGCATCTTTCCTGTTCGTCTGCTGAGAGTATAAACCAGCATGATATTACAGCAATTTATGTCCCTTGTTTACAAATATAGACATTTTCTATTTGGCTGTATGAGACTGTTGTTTGACAGACAGTTTAGCAATAAAAATCCTATTTTATTATTGGTGAGAAATTTAGTAATAGTCCCAAGACAATAAATCCTAACAGAAACAATGTTAATAGTGATTTGTTCTTCATTCACAAAGAAGTTATATTAATGCAGTATATGCTATCTCTGTATTATACAGCATTTGTTATATTATTAGACACCTTTGTAATATTAAATTGAACAGTTTTAAAAATTTAAAGTATCAGCGTCAAGAGTTTTAAGCATATTCTGTCAACACCTTCACCAGCCAAACCATAGATTTGTCAAACAGACTTCTTTTTTTCTGTTTAAGGACTTACAGCAGGCAAAACTGCCCCTAACTGCACAGTTGATAACATTTAATATGGTTGACAGGAAAGCAGTGTGGGCAACCTTTTTGGAGGGTGGAGGGAAGAGTGAGAGTGACAACAGTAGAGAACTCCAGAAAAGAATAATGAGTAATGATAAACAGACTTCTTTTATAGTTTATTTATTGAGGTAGTTACACTGATTGATAGAGGAAATGTGAGGATCCCTAACTGCTTGAAGTGAGGATTCTCACACCAAGTAAGTGAGACAGTACAAACGAGACAGTTCTGGTTCGTTTCTACATCTTTCTCTTTTTCCAAATATGTTTTACAAATGCATATGTTCTATCTTTTCTTTTTTTTTTTTAATTCTTTTGATCTAATCAAACCCTCCTTCACTGTATCCTACCAAGCATAAGTAATCTCAGCCTTTATAACATTTTTGCACCTATGATAATGAATATTTGTTCCTTGAGAACACAGAGTATATTTCTCCCTACAGAGTTACCTATCCCATCTCTGTGTAAAAATATGAACAGGAATGCAACAGTGTTTGGACAGTATTATACCCAACAATCCAATTTGAAACCCACAAATCATTTGGTTTGCTCCACAAATCTGCAAAGAGGCTATATTTATTCCACTCTTTACGTGGTTTCTTCACTGAAACTTGGATTTTCTGTGTGTGTCTTTCAAATGCAGCTGAATTTGTTCCTCTTTCATTTGATTCCTAGATAAATAGAATTCTTTGCTGTGAAATTAAATTCCACCCTCTTGCCTCTTTTGCCCAAGTTGCCCATGTCAGCAGTGTTCCAGTTTCTACTGAACACAGTAGCTTTGAAGACCAAGACTGAAAATATGAAATTTTCCTCACAAAGAAAGTGCAGTACTCTGAGCACAGATAGAAAAGTACAGAACTGAACTGGAATAATTTCTTGAACTTCAATGGGGTTGTTCAGTTGTAGAGTTTTCCACTTAAAAAATCCTCTTCAAAACTTAAATTGACAAAATCTTGACAGCATGGCTACTAATTTGTGGGGTCAATTAAAGCATTTCTGTGTGGTCCTGACATAATGAAATGAAGACTTATAATTCACCAGATTCTTCTGACATCCAAACAGAAATGCTAGACTTCATACTGAGGAATACTTTTTTCCAAATTATTCTACCTGAGGCCACTGAATGATCTGTAATTTTAACACTCAGCATTTATTCTAATTACTATTGCCAGTTTTTTTCAATCCAGACAGGTTTTCAAGGCAGAAACTTAAATTAAGATTGTGATGTTCAAGAGTTATTTGGCAGTTCCCCAAAAGAAGATGGCATGTTGTTCACAGGCTGCCTTTTCTTGTCTATATTTCAGATTCTTCTCCACTAACTACACTATGAAGCAACATCAAGGAACACAAATTGCCTAAAGACGACCTAGGAAAAGTTTAAATAAGGATGGATTTAAAATTTAATCAAATTGTCTTAGTAATCACCCACTGCTGACAGATGTACAATCAACGAAAGATCTATGTTATCTTTCTGCTAATGCAGATTAGTCTGTTCTAAGCTCTTTCAAGCATTTTGGTCAGTACTGTGCTCTGGGGCTTTTAGCCTATGCCTTATTTTGCCACTACAGATTTAAATATTGCTGATTGTGAATTTGCTCCAGATTTGTATATCCAAGAGGCCTCCATGTTTAATTTATTTGATTCTTTATTCCAACAGTATGGACCGTAGCCACTCAATTGCAAGCACTTTACTACCAACCTGTCTAGCCTGTTTATCCTAGACAGAAACAGAGAGGCTCTCACATTTTTTCAGTAAGTGCTCTCTTAAAAGGACCAAAAAGACTATTTCACTGTTATGAACTTTTAGCTGGTCACTCTGCAAAGCACTGACAGTCTTGAAATCCCTTAGTGATATAAGGCCTGTTACGGAATGTTTTCAATAGTCTTAAAGCCTTTTATGATTTTGATTTGGCTTATGCACGTCTTTTCAAATACAGCTTTGTTGGTTTGCCAGCTCTGGAGTATTATTTCTGTTCAGCACTGGTAGAGAATTATGCCCTCTATTTGCTGAATCTACTTTGTGAATGTAAGGTCTGAATAATTCAGGGCCTAACCTGAACATGTCAAATTTTGAATGATTCAAATTGAGAGTCACTATGAATATATTGCTAGATATTTGATGAATTTAGACTTTGACGAGTTTATTGTCTGATTTTCTCAACGTGCATTCTTCAAAAATGGAGGCAACTTGTTCATATAACCTCAAAAATTTAGCTGTGAAGACATGTCTTTCCGTTTATCTTATTTTTTTAAGAAAAAAAAGAGTTAATAGATGCCATGTATTCCTATTGAGGGCTGGAACACCTATGGAGAAAAGCTGAGAGAATTGAAGTTGTTGAGCCTGGAGAAGGTTTCGGTGAGACCTTACAGTGGTGTTTCTGTCTATCAAGAGGGCTTCCAAGAAAGACAGAGACCTTTTTCCAAGGTCTGTAGTGACAGGACAAGGGCTTCTATATTGAAAGAAGGTAGATTTAGATTGGACATAAGAAAAACATTTTTTGTGATAAGGGTGGTGAGACACTGGACCAGAGAAGTAGTGGATGTTCCATCCCTGGAAGTGTTCAAGATGAGGTTGGATGGGGCTTTGAGTGATCTGATCTAGTGAAAAATACCACTGGGGTTGGAACAGATCATCTCTGAAGATCCTTCCCCACCCAAGCCATTCTATAAGTTTATGATTCAATTATTCTATCCCCTAGTGAGCTATGAAATCCTCATTTCAATTGTCTATTGCGTATTATTGAGTTACTTTTTATGCATAATCTTTGCATTTATCTAGATTTAGGAAAATCAACTTTCATACCGTAAAGTACTAATGAAATGGCAATTATAGAAAATCACTGCATGTGTTCTCAGAAGATCATTCTGTAACATTTAATGCTGTAACTATTTAAAAAAATTCCATGTTATTTATATTCCTTCAGAAATGTGTTCTGTGAGTATGACATTTTAATTATTTCTGGGAAAAAGCTAAGAGCTCAAATATAGTGTTTATATCCAGATGGCTTTTTGAAGGTTTTGCAAAAAATATCTAAATCTTTAGTCTTACTGAAGAAAGAAATTTCAGACACTAGCATCTGGCAAACTGGTAGCTACAGTTCTATACATAAGCTTTTGGTCTTTCTGTCTGAGTCTGACACTGGTCTTTACTCCGAAATTGATTCTTTCTAGGACTGATACCCTTCAGTGTGAGTCCTTGCTAATAGTGCTGGTTTATTTGCATTTAGCAGATGGATGGGAGTTAATTAAAGCTACATCTAGTTTCTCTCTAGAAGCAATGGAAGAGAAACACTGGCTTTCCTGGAAACTGGAATTCTGTCTGGGCATAGTCAGAATCCCAAGGGTATAACTGGCTGGGAGACTGCCCAAGAGAACTAAAAGAACAGTCTAATTTTTCTATTAAGCTCTTTTAGGTTAGTGCAAATTCTCAGGAACCTTGCTTTCAAAGCTCTCTTTTCAAAAATAAAGGAATCCATCATATATTCTTCAGTCTTGCCATTTTTCACTTTTTGTCTTATAACATTTGACCATTCTCATGATTTTGAAAGCAGTGTGCTATTAAAATAGAAGAAATCCTAATCCTGATCCAGGGTTAGGACAACAATTTTGATGTTAACTTCAGAGAAGAGATTTGCTGGTTTGGATGTGAATGCTTTATAGCAGCCTTAGCCAGAACTTCTGGCATCAGTTAATTCACAGTGACAGGAGATTATGAATTTTAGGCTGCGAGTGAATTTCATTTTCTTTGCTTCTTAATCAGATTGTAGTAATTGGGGTCAACAGCATTGCTTTCTTACAAGCTGTCGCCACAATTACCTAGCATTCTGTACGATGAACAGTAAGAGACATTGTGCATATTTGTAGTACAGTGTAAGTGAAAAAAATGGTTTTACAAGGCTGTGATTGCAAACATATATGTGACATAGCACTTCTAACTTAAATCTGATATTTTCTTTATGTGCTACTGTTTAGAAAACAAGCCTAACATTTCAAGTAAACAATGTCTTGCTGAACTAATACGCATACTCTATCTGCACTGCAGAACAGAGCAGCACTTGTCATACAAGGCAGGAAAAGTTTCAGTTTAGAAAGGTTTGCTTTGCTTACCAACACATAATCAACATAACAAAACCTACATCTGATGTCATGTTCATATGATTTTGCAAAAGAAATCAGGTAAAGCTTAGATCTTCTCTTTGCTTCTGGTCTGCTCATTCAATGTGGGCTTAGTAAGGCCTCACAATTTTTAATGAAGGGCCTCTAACAAATAGCAGTTTAACTTCCTTTTCTGAAAATGCTGGAAAATTGAAAGACTGTCTTGGTGATCAATCAACTACAAATCCTCACTCAAAATAAATAATCAACCCTTTTACAATTATTATAAAAGAAAAGAAAGAAAAATACACAACACGGTATCCTTTTCCTAAAGAAAATCTACTTTCTGAATTCTTGATCGTGCAGCTACTTGGACAGCTGCCTGCTCTGCTTCTCCTCTTCCAGTAATGCTCCAGTGACAAATGTGGGTATCAAAACCCAGGGATCCAATATCTACCTTGCTGGATGGCAAAGGATCAAACACGCTGCACTGGACCTAGAGACCAAATGTACTGGTTAAGTTAAGTACTCTGATAGAGCAGTTCTTTCATCCAAACATTTACACACTGTTTAAATAATATAATCTTACCCAGTTATTACCCATTTTTTTTAAACAAAGGGCTGTAATTATGAAAGAACATAAAATCAAAATTAAACATTATCAACTTTTACTTCTTGATTCCTTTAGTTATAGCTCTCTCTCTCAACTAAGGGTCAAAGATTTTTTTCTGACTTTCTGTCAGTCTAGAGATTTCTGCTCCATGACTTCTCATTTCTTTCAGACCACAGGGCCCACCTTGCCTTGCAGCCCTGAAAAGCACTACAAGACTGCATTAGACTTCAAAAATCTTGAGGTCTTCATAGCACTTTTATAGGATATTCATGTGTTAAAAAATTAAGCAAAGTCTGAGAATGTTCTGAGGTGTTAGATCTGATAGCAGATAAACTGGGTTATAGTTGTGGCCCAAACCACTTAACACTTTTTAATAATTCCTGTTTGACCTTCAGGAACTAACAAGGTCTATCATTTATTTCAAACAAGCACTGTGTTCTGGAGATGAAGGAATTTAACTGTATAAAAGCCCTCCCTTGTCAGTTTGGTATAGCATCAGGTGGCAACCCTGACTGCATTTAAGCTAATATGAATAGTATAGATGCAGCATTAATGTGATGGCCATGTAGCCAGAAATGTAAACAAACAAGTACCTCCTGCAGTGTACTAGGTAAGAGCAATAACAAAGTAGGTAACATTCAAGAGAAGTTTGCCTTGGATACAGTAGCTGGTACCAAAGAAAAATCTGCAGCATTTTCTAAGTTATTAGCAAATAAATATACGTTGGGTTGAATAATTAATAACCTGAGGCATGGATCAGTGCCGAAGAGGATTTTTATGAAAAAAAGAATTTTAAAAAACTCTTCACAAAATTATGAAGTTTGGGGGAAAAAAAGCAGAAATAGAAGCTGGCATTCTTCTAGAATAAATGAGATCATGTTCACCACTTACGGATTGTAATAAGGTAAAAGATAAAGGATAGGTACCTGCACTTAAATATTCAACTTGTATTAATTTTTAATGCTTCATTAGAACTGTTTCTTTAACTAATGTAGAAATGCCATTAACATTGATCAAGAAGAGTCACCCTGCATGCTTTACATAAAGTGATTGGGTTTTTTTCTGAAGTGTAATTAATTTGTTCATTTCCTTTTGAATCTACATTATAATTACAAAAGCCATCCTTTTCTTTATGAATTACAACATGTAAATGTATGTATACTGTTGTATAACAGATGCATAGATGTCTGTATATACTTTGTGTAAAGTAGGCTTTATATAATATGGGGACATCTGCTCAAAAATCTATGAAAAACTCTTTCAAGAGAACATATTTGAAAAGAAAAAGTAAATTGCCACTGGGTGCCACTGTTCTTCCTTGCCAGCTATCTTGTCTATCACTGCAGAATGATTTTAGCAGTAAGGACATGATGCAGAGCCCATTAAGTCAGTGGCAAAGCTCACAAAGACTTCAGCAGCAGGTGATGAAAATCTGAAAGAACATGGCATGCCTGTTGCATAACTATTATAAAATATGGTAGTTGTTGTGCAACAAAAATCTCTGGAATTTTATTCCACTGTTGTACATGGTTTTTTTAGGGTAGCAACTTCTAAGAGATAAGTTGGCAAGCATTTGACATATTAAAAAATTAATGCACTGGTCCTGAATTCCTGAGAAGACAATGATGAAACTTCCACTAGGCAAAATCGTAGGCAAACTCTTAGAAACCAGTTCTTCACATGTGCAGTGAAGCTATAGATTCTTCTTTCATCCAGATAGTTGTACATTTCTGAGCATTCACAAGAAGCTGTAATTCTGTTTTCTGTTCCTTTAAGTGGCATTATTAGCCGTACAATAACACTACCCTCCCCTACAAAGAGGATGCACAGTGGCTGCAGTTTAGTGATGCTAGCATTATTCTTCTCTTAGCTTCATTCTCCAATGGTAATACTGTTGATTTGTGAAAGACATAGTGTATTTAGATACACTGTTTCCTGGCTCGATGCCTTCCTTTTCTCTGTCACCATAGAGCCCCACGTCATGAAAGGGAAAGGAGTCCATTGTCCTAAGTTTTTAAAATCAGATTAATGTGAAATGATTTTTGACATTTGAGAGATACTTTCTGTTATACAATATTATCTAAATATTACAGCAAAGCTAGAAATACAATGTTCAGAAGTATCTTAAGTAACTAGGAATGTAAGGCTGGACTTGCGAAGATTTTTAAATGTCTAAGATCCAAATAGAAGGATTTTTTAACTCCTCAGGGTCAAAGGGAGGTAGATACCTGCAGAACGTCATGGGCAGTGGCATGTTCAGCATTTGGGGATCCTATATCTAAAAGAATTATCTGTCCTTAACTAGATATATAAACATCCATGACAGACACAGGAAAGAGATTTCACCCTATAATAGAGTTTACAGAAGTCAATGAACTGAGTGGAAGGTTGCTTTAATTCAGCTTTGGGAAATACTGATAAAAGATCTCAGCTCTCAAAAGTAGGCAGATGCCTCAACCCACTCAAAACTATCTGCTTATATATATTCTGATGGAATGTATTGCTGGGCTACATTTCAATATCTAACTGAATTTGATCTAATTTGCATAAAAAGAATATTAATAGAAAAAGATATATTCTATATGCTCTTTTGTCCTGTCTCACTTGCTTATTGAGGTTTAGAACCAACAGTCTGGTGACATGGGATGTTCGGGAATTTTTGCACATTCCTGCCAGAAACATAGGGAAACTAGAGATAAAAGGCAAGTGTAAGGGATTTCAAGGTTTTCAGTGGATTTGTAATGTTGGATGCAGCTATTCCATTCAGTTTTTAAATTCTAAGATACATTTTGAACTCAGATTTCAGTACATGGAATATGGTTTAAGTTTTCAAGGATTAGATCTAGAAAATATTTCAGTGTATAACTCCTGTTGAAATCTGTGTGTGGGGAGTGTTGGGTGATTGGAGTCTATGAGTTTAATAATTTTTTTAAAAGGGAATTCACTTCAGCATTTCTAAAAATACCTTATATGTACTTGCTCCTGTCTTTCCCAGGACAGAGTTATCTCCTTAGTACTATCTACATGCCAATGGTTTAGGTAGATAGTTTGAAATACAATTCAGAGAGCATTCCTCTGTAATTCATTGCCTCCTTTTTGTTATTCTTCATTTATTCCATCATGAAATACATAGGAGCAAGTTTACTCCTTGCACTACAACACTAGTTGAAGACTCAGATGTATTAATTTCAGGCTAGCCTGATAACATTTACAAGAGTCTGCATCTCTTCTCTTGAAAGGGACAATAGATACAGTTATGTAAAACTGCATCAGTTAAATAAGTCACTTAAAATATGGGGAGAAAGTATCAGTTTTAAGGTAAAAAAGAAAGGATTGCTCTAGGTGAAAGAACTCTGATGAAGCCATACATAATAGTGCTTCTGTAAATGAAGTTAATATTGTATAGCCTGTTTATTTTGTAAGACTAAACTATATGAATGAGAAGCATACAAAAAGATGAGTCTTTCAAACAGCAGAATAAAACTTTGGGTTAAGCATTGTTGTTTGAGTGGTTTTTAATTAAAAAAAAAAGAAGTGAGTAATTTAATCTAAAGG
The DNA here is from genome assembly GCA_033558235.1 of Neomorphus geoffroyi. Classification (NCBI taxonomy): domain Eukaryota; kingdom Metazoa; phylum Chordata; class Aves; order Cuculiformes; family Neomorphidae; genus Neomorphus; species Neomorphus geoffroyi. The sequence continues at coordinate 2,796,279 of JAUMJM010000008.1, forward strand.
GATATTTGTTAAGTATTAATGTATTCAAACATACAGTGTTTCCAGTTGGAGCCAGAGAGAACCACTTGTCTTCGCCTCGCAATCCTTGGTGTCACTTGAACTGCTCATGTGACAACATTCTAATATGGAAAGAGACAATGGGCATTGTTGGCCCCACATAATAATAAATAAGAGCCACAGTGTGTGCAAACAAAGGCTGCTTCCTGGAACATTGTGTCACAAGATTCCCAGGGTCAATCCTGACTGCTTTAGTCTGAGGAGAAGCTCTGTTGAAATTGATGAGCTCAGTTCTCCTCACATTAATTTTACACCACTGTAGAGACATTACTATTACATACTCCCAAATTCTGATCTCAGTTTTGTTAGTGTAATTCAGATCAGAAATGACCTACTCCTCTGAGAGCTATATCTGTTGTTACCTGGATATATACCTTTAGAGAGGTGGGCTCTCTAAAAAGGCTCACATGAGCAGGGAAAATGGGCCTGGCTGCCACTAGTCATCTTTGCAGAACCAAATCTGTATGAGTCACCGTAAAATTGGTGAGAGAACAGCTCTTAAGGATTTTAAGCAAGTGTCCTGTTTTTCCACTGAGCAGAGCGGTTAATGGAAAGAATAACTACGTGACTGAGTTTATGGGGCTTATAACCCTTGTGCTTTTTCTCTAAACTCAGAATCAAATTACACTAAAGAAGAGTTTTACTTTCTGGCTTGTGTGCTTCTGAGTGCTCTTCTTGCCTGAAGGGTTCACTTACTTTTTGTACTGCTAAGTAATAAAACATAAAAGGCTATAATATAAAAGGCAGACAACCAGAAGCAGGGCAATTCTTTTAGAATCTACATACAGTCTGCAGTTCGTACCCTTAACTGATAGTTCGTGTTTTCTAAATATTTCTAATATTTTCTAGACTGCTATGCACATGTAAGTGTTACTCCTCAAAAAAATTGTTAAAAGAATTGTCTTTGACAGAATGCCTGTTCCCTAGGAAAACCTACTACAATCTGGTTTACCAGTTTTTGTTCATGTTGTGGGGCTGGACTAGATGCTCTTTGAAGGTTCCTTCTAACCTAAACCACTGTGACATTGGAGGGTTGGGTATGGGTGTATGATACTACATCAAAACCAGCTCTTATTTTCCTCTCCATTACTCATCTATACAGCTTGGATCCCTGTTACAGCACTACTCCATAACTTCCTTACATTATTTGGGTATGAATCTGGTACAGAGTGAAACATTGCCTCAAGAGATATTTCCCACTTAATAGCAATTTGGTAAGAAAAGTAGTCGGACCCTTTATCTTGATGGACAACCTAAGGAGAAAAACAAAGGGAATATCTCTTTTGGAGTGCATTTTACCATGAAGAAGGAAGCCTGGAATAAACCAAGTCCTAGTCCTGAAATGCTTCTGGAGATGTATACCCATAAAACTCCCCAAATGTATAGTAGAAGTTGTAACAAAAATGCATCATGCTATTGTAGACAGCTGGTACTGACCAACCAGTACTTGCTAATTAATTGATCTGCAGTATGTTCACGCTTAGTTACTATTAATGTTTATGAGAATGTCCAGACAATCAAATAAAAGGGTTCTGTTTGTTTGTTTGTTTTTAAATATGTCACTAATAATTCACCACATGTTGAGGCAAGTGAATAAAAAGAATTGAAAAATAAGTTCTTAACAAGATTCTTATCTTCTTTCAGAATGACTAAGTACCATGGCTTTCTGTCTTCTACTTTGTCTCTAGCCTCTGTCTGTAATATAACTAAGCAAACTGTTCAAGTTCCAAGAAATTCGGTTGCTCTTGAGAGCCTCAGAAAGTATATCCAAGAAAGCTCATTTCATTTCCTTTTGGTGTTTGACCAGTGTCAAACAGACCAGATTAACACTAAGAAGAGTAGCAATGGTATCCTCCTTATCTCTGATTTTATCATGAGTTTGGACTTGCCTTTGTATGTGTCAGACTCTGAGAGACTTAGGCAAGGTTCTGGTACAAGGTAACAGATACAATGCAGTAATATCTGCATGTGTGAATATATTTAATGCATTAAAGGTTATCAATATGCCCACATACATATAAATTTTACCAGTATGATTACCACAGTTTCTTTTTCACCACTAGAATATATGTTTGTAAAAGTTTCAGTTTATTGCTAATACAAATGAGTACAAGTTTAAAGAAAAGGCAAAACCTGCATATTCACTAGTAACTTGAGAAATGCCTGATTTATAAGTTGTTTGATTGGTTTTTACTCTGAATTACATTGAATCCTCTATGTCAGTAAAAACAATTATGAAGTTCACCGTCAAGTCCACATTAACTTTTGAGTAGATTCACTCTCTTCTTTTGCTCATCAGAATTCATGAAATAAATTTAGTTTATAGGAAATAAAGACAACTACAGTAATGAAAATCCTATCTCCACATTTCAACTAGATTATCTCTCCCAAAAAGCTGTAGCTCTCTGTTGCAACAGCTTTCCAGGTGATTATAGAATCTGTACAAATATAGATGAACCAGATTTTTAGTTCAGTGTTAAAAACCTAAATCATTGTGCCATATCCCTATCCTGTACTCTGACTACAGAGATTACTGAGAATACCTTGGTCACTTCATCCAAGTGTGTAATGGCTCTAAAATATTTGGTATAAACAAAGATTTGTGCTTGGATGTGATCGTACCCTATTTAGGCCAGTGCCCATTTAGATTGTTTTTCCTCTATTTCTTTGTGAATTCAGGTCTATAAAAGCAATACGGTATTTTAGCTGTGTGTTTCTAGGGGATTATTGTGCTTGGTGAGTGGTTAAACATCATTTGATGCATGAATTGATTGCTCAAATATGCATTGCCCATTGTGTTTTAGTGTTTAAATAGAACAGTTGATCTAATGAGGATAAGTTTGTTTGAAGTAAGGTAGTCTTAGCAGCAGTGTTTATATGTGAAAGTGCATCAACACTATTATTTCTGTAGAGCCCAAAGTGAAATTCCTTCACTATGGCTAATTCTGCCTGAACATGCGCTTAAGTTTTTTGTCATATCCAGTTGATCACAAGATAACAAAATCATAATAATTAGTGACAGAGAAACCTATTAGGTAAGTCCTGTGGGGACTAGCACATCATCACTGACACAGTAATCTCTCATAATAAAGGTAATCATACAGCTAATGTAAGTAACTGGAACTTTCTATCTCTCTATCCAGTTAATTCTGCCTGAACGCAGGCTTAAGTTTTATGTTATACCCGGATGATCAGAGAATCCAAAAATCAGAATTATTAGTGATAGAAGACCTATTATGTAAGTCTCCCAGGGAGCAGCATGACATCACTGACACAGTAATCTCTGATGATAAATGCAGTTATACAGATAATTTTAGTAAGTGGGACTTTCTTCAAGCAAATATGTTACTTCTGAGGCCATTTGCATCTGATGTCACTTCAAGAGAATTGTTCTGCAGCACGACTTTAGCATTGTTAGCGAGGAAGGAACACGAACACTGGTACAGCAGTGTTGTATTTAGAGCAGCATATTGGCTCAAAGAGAATGGCAAATATAAAACAAATCAGCTTTTGTTCTTGTTTTTCCAGGCAGGATGTTTGCCTCTGCTAACTAATTACATAACTGATGGCTTTGCCTAGTCTTACATGTCATGCTTTTGGCCGTGTGAATGGTGCACACAGATATACTTATGACTTCAACATACAATATAGTTTGTGTTTATTTTTCTTTTCCTGTGAATTTTCAAGGTTGGACAAATAATTATATGATCTTCCACCTGAAACTTTCAGAGATACATAGGCTGTATCTTCATTGAAATCTAATTGTAGGTAAAATGACTGCCAGTTAGTCTGTATGTAGCAATTCACAGAATCACAGAATCACTAAGTTGTAAAAGACCTCTGAGACCATTGAAGTCCAACCACACCTGTCTCCTTACTAAACCATGTTCTTGAGAAACTCGTCTACCTGTCTTTTAAACACATCCAGGGATGGTGATTCTATCACCTCCCTGGGCAGCCTGTTCCAATCCCTGATCACCCTCTCAGTAAAGAAATTCTTCCTAATGTCCAGACTAAACCTCCCCTGGCACAACTTGTGACCGTTTCCTGTTGTCCTATCACTTGTGAGAAGAGACCAGCACCCACTCTGTCACAACCTCCTTTCAGGCAGTTGTAGACAGTGATGAGGTCTCCCCTCACCCTCCTCTTTTCTAAGCTGAACAACCCCAGTTCCCTCAGCTGCTCCTCATAGGGCTTATTCTCCAGCCCCCTCACCAGCCTCATTGCCCTTCTCTGGATGTGCTCCAGCACCTCAATGTCCTTCTTGCAGGACACCACGCAGCAACAGATCCACACAGAAATATAAGTACATTGTTATCGTGCCCCATGTACTACATTGGCCTGACTTTGGCTATGATCAGTAGAATAAACAGCTTATCTCAGGATTTAAAAACCAGTAAACCATTGTATTATTCCACACATTTCTGCAGAAGATGATAGACTAGTCTGCAAGCCAAATAAAGAGAGTAAAGAAAAAAATGCTCTAGAGCAGAATGGCTCTGCTTTCAGCAGACAAAGGTATCTCAGCTCCCACTGCAGAATGCCAGTTCCCCATAGCCCAGGCCAGTTTAGGTGGGAGTCACACAATGGAGTCTTTCTTCTGTCAGTACAGAAGATGACAACATGTAGATACAGGAAGTAACATTTCTTGCTGAAAGGTGCCTGACTGGAGGCAATCAGAAAAAAGACTAAAGCTGACCCTCAGACTGCATTCTAACTGAAAGCATAGACCCTGAAAATCTAGTGTGACTGTGTTCTGTAAAATGCTTGCCATAGATATCTGTTCTTCCCTAAACAACTGACATTGTCAAACTTTCAGGTAGCAATTATCTGACTGTTACATTGTCAAATAGCTGTGGTTAACAGAGCTGTGTGTGCTGGGTCTTTCTGGTACAGATGGTGGAAAAGACCCTTGGGTTACCCAAAGAAGCGAAGGGAACTCCATCTCTTGACTGGACATGTGTGATAAGCCTCTGAAGGACCAGACTATCAGGAAAAGGCAGATCTGTATGGTGGCACCTGATCTCTCACTGTCATCTTTGACCTTTTCAACACCTCTGTGCATTGCCAGCTGTTTTGCTTGATACTGTTACCAGTTCCTGCTACTCCTGACACAACACTATGCCATTTAAAGTATCTCTTGTGAGAACTTAAGGCACTCTTATCAGGCCAATGCTCAACCTACATTCTGGTACAAACCTCTTGTAGATGTGAAAACCAAGATTCTTCACTTTTTTATTGAGGCTGAAGTATGTGTTCTATTTTAGTTATTGCCAGACAGAAAAGTGCAAGTAGAGAAACTGACAGCTGGAGATGGGATAAAAAATGGTGAAGTCCCAAATGAGTTCAGGTGTCTGCTGGCAAGGAGGGGCAGGTCACAGTACCGCAAGAGGGGAGGAACATGTGTTTGGGAACTGGTACTAGGAGAAAGTCACAGAAAGGTTGGGAGGAAAATTATGTATCAAGTTTTGTGATTGTAGTGTCTGCACATTTTCATAGAAATTATCTTTTTTATCAACATTCAGGAAAGGTCATTTGAGGTCTGCCTTCAAGGCATGGTGGCTAGGTTGACACAGATCATTTTAAGGTAAAAAGCTGCAGTAAAGACAGAATCTTAGAAATATCTGTCTGTTGTCATAACACCTGCAAGAATTAAATGCCACTTCACTGTGTGCAGTCATCTGTTGACTAATCTCAGTGCCATGTATGACACAATAGTAACTGAAACATGCTAATAGAACTACTAGGGGAATTTTAGTAGATAGAAGGATATATGAAGCCAGAACACCAGGATTTAGATATACATATCTTACAGCACTTAAGAACAACAATGAGATCTTAAATTTCCATAAACAATAAGGACCTTTGGTTTTTTGGTGCTCTGAACTTAGGGCATAACGTCCCTTAATGCTCAATAAATGGTGATTTAGAATTAATTTCAGAATAATGTCACTTTTTTGCTTGTACTGACCAACTTCCATTAAACACAAGTGTTTTTAAGATATTACACATCAGATGCATTAAGATATATACACATGGCCTAAATATGGACTAAAATGCAAACCACAGGCACACGAGTCACAGAGTGGAATGACAAAAAAAGTATAAAAATCTGTCAGACAACTACCTGATCCATACAGATAAGTTTTAGAAAGTAAATCTAACTTCATCCAATAGCCTATTCAAAAAAAGCTGGTTATGTATGACAATGTCTATGAATTCTAAGAAACCACGACATCTGAATACCGTTTTTCTAGATTAAAAAAACCTGACTAATCCACTGAGAAACAGCAATGTGCTCTGGCAGGTACAAAAACCAGCTGTGTCCTGGGATATATGAACAGGAATGTGGCCAGTCAATTAATGGAGGAGACTCCTCATCTATTCATCTCTCATCAGACCACACTGACATAGTGTTCTGGTTTTGGTCCCCAGTATGGGAAAGACATAAACTAACAGGGGCAATTTTGGCAGAGGACCACTGAGATAGTTGAGGCTGGAGCACTTGTGCTGTGAATGGAGGTGGAAAGACCAAGGTGGCTGAGGAACCAGGCCTGATTCAGCCAGGAGAAGGGCTGGCTTGGTGGGTATATAAAGGCAGCCTTTTGTGCCTGTGAGTGGCTACTGGGGAGATGGAGTAGAGCATTTCTTAGTGGGGAGTGATGGGAGGGTGAGGGACAAGAAAGGTGAAGACTGGGGTTAAGAATACTTTTCTACTAGAAGGCCAGACAAGCAGTGGCACAGGCTGTCCAGAGCATTGCACAGGCCAGAGGGTTGCATATCCTAGGTGGATGAAGCCCTGAGCAACCTGGTCTGACCATAGTGGTGAGCAGCACACTGGACCGGAGACCTCTGAAGCTTCCTTCCTCCCGATTGTTCCTCCTGAACAATCCTATTAGCTTCTTGTCTTGTGGCCCTATGATGATTTTATTTCTCAAACACATAAATATCATACAAACAAATATATTAAACACAGAAATAAATAAATAAATAAATAAATAAAATGCCAAAATATATTTTATCATTGTGTCTATTTTTTTTATATTATCTCACAACCCTTGTAGTAGAATATCCTAATTATAAGTCACATATGACCTAGATTCACTTGTTGATTAAGCTTCGTATGCTAGGTCACTTACTTTGGGTGATCTATGAAAGTACCTTGGCACTGCCTGTACAGGCTGAGAAATCCAAGGTCAAGCTTTTGTTTTCACTCCCCACCTCTTCTCTGATATGAAGGTTTTATTAACTGCCAAACCTGCTGCTGTTAGTTAATATACACCAAAATGGTTTTGATCACTAGCCTCATGTAAAAGAAAAATCACATTCACTCCAGATTTTTCTGGTTCATCAGTCAAATCTGAGCCAAAGGAGCATGCTGCCTTTTCTGACCCTGCTGTGTCCAGTGACATTGGTTTGCCATTAATCAAACTTTGTTGTCGGAACTAAATTACGGACTTCAGAGAAAACCAATCTTGCGGCCGACAGCAGCCTGACCACGTGCCTTGCTAGGAAGCTGTTAATGAACTATGGGAAACAGTCAAAAAAGGGTGGAGAATTTGCAGTATATACTGAGTGGTCATGTAGTCAGTCAGACCACCAGTGGTGAGCTAAGCTGCCAAGCCTGAAGCTCTCTAGTACAAACAAACGAGTTTTCATTTAATGTTCTATTTTCATAAAAACGTTATGTCTGATTTCTGCATGCTGCTCAGGGGAATAGAAAACTATTGCAACACCTATCTGAAAGGCAGTGAGTAAAATCAACTACATATCTGAGGACTTCAGCTGCAAGCACAGAAAGCTCCCAAGGAAACAAATAAGTCTATGTAAATAGTGGAAATTTTTTAAAAAGCTGAAAGAGAATGTGCAAGAACTCTCTAAAACCTCTCCTCTTCACCAGAGAGTGCAGAGGGCTCTTCCCCTACCTGAGGGCACAGGTGGGGTGTGTGGCTATGTGAAAGCTGTTGCTGGTGGTAGAACTGCTTGCTCTGGGCTCAGCTTCCTGCTGGGAGGCCCAAGCTGGTACCGCCCGAGACACACCTGAGACAAGGGTGCAGCTTGGCAGCGAAGGAGGTCATGGGCTTGGCTTGTGCTTGCTGGGAAGGACTGGAGGCTTCTGACAGAGCTGGGGGCTGAGTTCTCCCCAGGGCCATCTTCTGCAAGGCTGGGAGCATTGTGAGGAAATGACCAAGTGAGCAGTGAGCCCTAGGAGACAGTAAAGCTTGCCAACCCATAGGAAAGAGGAGGAAGCAGGTCCCTCAGAGGGGACAGGAGACAACTATGGACACCTGGCTGTGTCAGCACTGTCTGCTGCAACGCAGTCTGGTGCTGAGCTGCTAGGCTGGAAGCAGCTGGGAGGAAAGGACTTGACCTGGAAGGCATAGTGGGAGAATCTGTTCAGTCCTTTTACTTCTGTCTTCTCTCCATTTGACAGCGTGTGTGCAGGCTGGGGGGGCTTGGCCTAATGGATGAGATGGGGAACTTCAGCATGAGGCCAGGCCCTGACATCCTCCTCTGCACTTTGGCCAAGGAAAAGCCAATGCTGTCATAACAAACACGACATCCACCACCAATCAGACACAGAAGAGGGGGTATATCTCCAGCAGGTTATGTGTACAACACGTTTTCATTTAAATAAAGAAGCCTATAGTTAGGAATTCTGTGGAGCTGCCATTCCACAAAAAATGGTGAAAATTTGCATGAATAGCTGAGACCAAATTTGCAAAGTTTCTCACTTTTGTGTGTGTGAGGACTATGGGTGAGGAGAAGCAGCCTGCTGGTCTCCAGCAGCGGTGTCTCCAGGCCAAAGTCTATAGGGGGACAATACAAATCAAAATTAACAAAGACAAAGCCAAGCCTAAGGCTAAACTTAAAAAGTAGCATATGAGGATCCTAAAAAAGGAAGCTCACCATGAGGAAAATTCCAGTTGTTTGCAGTTGTTTTGTGCAGGAGTGAATCTACACACAGCAGAGCACCAGAAGTAGATCCTTTTGTAGCTGCATGAACCCTCAACCCTGCAGATAAGCAGAGAGATCTGTACTTATACCTCAGCTGGCAGCCCATTTCATGAGGTGATGGAGAGCTGCTTTTACAGCCCACTGATTCTAGGCAAAACCAGTTGCTGCCGCATTTAACTTCAAATATATGCCCAGTGACAATCTGCACAGGTGCAACCAATCAGCTTAGTCTCTGCATGGTGTGAATTGCTCCTGTCACCAGTGGTGGAAAACTGTGAATGAAGCAGAGCTTACTTGAAAATCAGGTTTTTATGGGACGCAAAATAAAATTCATGGGGAGAATAAATCTGTTCAAATGTTTAGCAGTGCAAATAATCTTTAATTTTCAATGAAGGTGTACATGAGGAAAGAGGGTGCCTATTATATTAGTTTTTGTGAAGAACAGCCTCATTTACAGTTTGGATTAATGGGAAGTGATTTCAACGGATTTTAAAAGAAAATAAGAATCCTGAATGCAGTTCTCCATTTTTAGTTTCCTTTTAAAAAATGCTTTGCAGAAATTAAAGTATCTATTTTATTTTTAGCCTGCCAGGTCTAATAAGAGAGAGTGAAAATAAAGCAATATCTTTAAAACAGAAATATATGCCATAAACCAGGTATGTTCCAGGATAGCTCAAAAGAACCAAGATCCCACGTTTTAAAAACCTCAAGAACTGTAAACAAACCTCATCTATGGTAGCTAAATTAAAATAAAGAGCTTTGTGCCAAATCCTTTTTGCCTAAGCTGCATGTAGTCATTTAAGGACAGTATTGCAAAAACTAAATATTTGTCTTCCTTGAGACTAGCTTTGTGATATTTCCCACTGAACATTTGCACAAAGAATCTAAAGATCCAGTGTTAACTGGAAAATGATCTGACATTAGTCCAACACATGGGGTTTTTTTCACTCAGGAAAATTATTTTAAAATGTTAAAGTAATATTTCATAGCTGCAGCTGCAACTGTTTACTCAAGTTCCAAGGAAGACTAAATTAAAGAGTAAAAAAAAAAAAGAAAAAGAAAAAGAGAAACCCTGCTTTTAAGCGAGGCTCACAACCTGGGAAAGATCAGCAGGCCACATTAGAGAACAGATTAATTTATCTTCAGTTAATTGCTCCGTAAGGTTCAGCTGAGCTGCCAGCACCAGTAACAGTCAAGACGTGTCACAATGGATTGTTCTGTCTGTTTGATAAACTCATTCACTGAACACATTAATTTCTGGCTGTGCATGTACAATAAAATCTAGCTAGTCAATAATACCACTACTCTTCTCATTCACATAATTGAGATAATTTTCTGCCTTTTTGTTATGACTGATTATTTTCAACCTAGTTTTTGCATTGTTCTTTCTAGTTTGAGGAGAAGTCTGGCAGTCAAGACCAGTATATTCTAGTTCTTGCTCTGCTGCTTATTATTTGTATACTTTTAGAAACTCTGACTTCAACTTGCTCAACTGTAAAACTAGAATAGTATTTAAAAGTCTCTGGAGATCTTTTAAAACACAAAGTAGTTCTCACAGTGAAACTTAAAGGCTGTGCAAAAGCACGTACAACCAAAACTTGCAAGAAATGCATTGTTTTCATTTAATTATAATGTGCCATGTCAAGCATACAGTTTAATTTTGGTATGAAATATATACAGACATAAAAGTCTTTGTTCAGCAATAAGTCAGTATCTTTTTTGTCTTTTCAGTGGACAGAGAGATTGAAAGAACTTAAATTTAACTGAAAAAATTTGATCATTTAAGTTTCTTTTTTTTGTTATTATCTAATAATTTACATATAAATATGAAAAATATTAGTCATCAAAGCTGCTATAACTAGAGAAGGCCTTTTTTGACATAACTATAAATAAATGATAGTCTTCCTGAAACTACTACTTCAGAAGCAACAGAGACTGTTTTCACTGATATCAACCAGTTATTAACCCTGACATCTACAAGAACCAAATAGGGCCCTTTATACTGAAAACTTAACAGCATGTTGAATCTTGTCAAAATATGACAACAGCTTGCTTTGAATCAAAGTACACAATTAAATGTACCTGAGATATTATTTCCTAAAAAGCCAGTCCTTAGATCCAGAGCAGCATTAAGCCTTTCCAGTTTAACTTCTGGGTTTGTTAAACAAAAAAGTTAAAAATGAAAAACAATTGCCTTAAATCTTGAAATATATCTTGCTACCTGCAAAATAAGAATGGGCAGTGTACTCTCTTTTTAGGAATGTGATAAAACTTGAAAGTAAACATGATTCTCACTGTGAGCAAATGAAGAAGTACTGCTTAATAGACTACAGAAAAAAGGAAATTTTAAAGAACTGGCTTAATCATGGCAGTTGTAGAATCTGAGAAGAGGCAATAGGAACATGACTTCCATTAACTAAGGACTACACATAGAAAAAACACATGCCATGTGAGAGAGAGTTTGTGAGAGACAGGTTTGTTTGCTACAGCGGCCTTTGGTTGCCCCTTTGGAGCAAGTGGAAGAATTTTCCATATCACTAAGATCACTTCAGTAGTTAGAAAATAATTTCATCCACCATTTCCTCCTTTCTTCGCTATCATTTTTTTAATAAAAAACCTTTCTAATATATGAAAATGTAGTATGACATAGGATTGGAAGAGTTCTTAAGAGCTATTATGTTATTGTCATTAAGTTTCTGGCCTAACCACCCCTTGATTTCCAACAAATGCAATTTTAAAATGTCTCGAGGAAGTGTGATACTAAATCTGACAGTGCATAGTCTTTCAAAGATGCCCTATTGGACAATTACAATACCATAGGTTTCATAGATTATATATTTCTCCAAAACTGGCATAAAAGTATTGAGAAAATAAGAGTGTATTCAACTGACTGCATTCCCTAGATATAACATTTAAGGAAAACTAGCTAATTACTGCGAGGTGAAGTCTTTTCAGGCTACAAGTTTAAACTTGGAGGAATGCCATGGAAATCAGTCATATGGTGTATAAAAAACCCAGAATTTGGTACATGTAGTCTTTTTTTTTTTTTCTTTTCTGCAGGGACACCTATTTATAACCCTATTTTCATCCATTAATGATGTTGTCTGTTTGCTTTGTATGTTTTAGTTATCAGTGCTGTTTAGTAAAGATCATTCCTCCAAGAAAATCAGCATTGTCTCCAAAGTTGAAGACAAGAAGAAAAGTACAGGTGAACTAGCTAGGACTTTCTGTAGTTTCATTTTCAAATATTCCGAGTTTTATGCATGGAGACTTGGCAGTTCAGGAAGAAAAAAAAAAAAGGCAAAACCCCCTCAGAATCAAGCTCTGTCTTCCTTTCCTGTAAGTACAGTAAAATCCTCAGGAAGCAAAGTGACCTTTCATAACTATGTTGAGCTACAAAGAAACCAACCAAGGAATCAAAAATGAAGGCCAAGAAGAAGATACATCATATAGACTATAGAAGGAACTCCTTCCTCACCACATAGATCACCTAGAAGCACTGAAAATTGCAGAACAAGGAAGATGATGTACAATGAAGTGGTGACAAGAATCATACTTTGTGCTGTTACTTTGGTTTTGGTCTGTAAATAGCCTTAACGTCTCCCATCTAAATGTTCAAGCACCTGAGTGCTGAAGGTATTTCTGTAGACTGATGTTATTTGACTTTCTTACAGCACAGCAATTTTACATTATTTCCATTACTTAGTCTGAGTGTTTTGCACACATGTTATTGTCTCTGCTTTATACAGAGAAAATATTGCACCCAAAAACTCAGTGACAGGAGGGTTTATGTTGCCAAACTGGCAGGGCCAATGCCACTTTTAGATTATGATCTCCCTACTTATGTTCAAACATATTCTCCCAACAAGAAAGAAGTCAGACTTGTGCACTTTCTTCTCCCTGCCACCATTTGTATCAGTGTCACTCTCTCCAAATACAGTTTTTCGATAGTTTAAACAGCCACACGGCCTGTGTAATTCAGTGTGATGTTTCTTCATTTTACCCAGTGACAAAATATACACTAGAAAAAGGCTGGATTTTTAAAAATAGTCTTCATACAAACTTACTTTCCTTGGAATATTGCTTATTCTGGAAATTGTAATTGCTCGGTAGCTGTTCTAATGATGATGGCATATGTATACATCCTATTTTCCCACTTTGACAGTATTTGTTACCTATGTGATTTAATAAACCGCCCAGATTTTAACATGTTAATTCACATTTAAACTTTCTCTGTGTTGTTTTTGTCTTACTATGCTGTCTTCAAACAATTACTAGAGAATTTTCTTTGATAGGTTCCAAAGCACAAGTTCTTTTTAATTTTGTTCCATATATTGCACTAGTTGTTCATATCAGATCTAAAGAAAAAAAATCATAACTGTAATTCATTCTTGTTATATCCTTATTTCCATTTCCTGCCATGTTCTTGAATCACTGTTCAAACACCTCCATTATATAATACTTAACCAAGTCAATACTTGATATAGCTAATATATATATATTCTAATATCTAGTAGACAATTGGATTATAAATACACGGTTGTTAAGAATAAGATAAGTGTTTGCTGTTTTGACTTTTCAAGCTACATAAACACGTAAAAAAATATTTTCTAAACTAAATTCCTTAGCATCAGAAAGCTGAAGCTATAAAGCGGCGCAATTCTTTAACTGTTTATCCCCACACAGTATGAGGAATATACATGATGAGTTAGAGGTCTGCCTGCAATTGCAGAACAATTATCTTGTTTGGATCATGGAGATGTGGTGGGACGGCTTCCATGACTGATGTGGATACAGGATCTTCAGGAAGGGAAGAGGAGGAAGGTTTACAATTTGTGTGTCTACACCTAGAGTGTATGGAGCTTTGCCTGAGGATGGAAAAAGAGCTAATGGAAAGTCTATAGGTTAGTATTAAAGAGAAGGCAAGTAAATGAGACAATATAGTGAGTGTTTGCTATAGGCCACACAACCCAAAAGATCAAGTGGATGAGGCCTTCTACAGACAGATAGCAACAACCTCACTTTCACAGGCCCAGGTCCTCATGGGGACTTCAGACATCTCAGTATCTGCAGGAGGGACAATACAGCAGGACATAAGCAAACCAGGAGGTTCCTGGAGTGCATTGATGATAACTTCTTCCTCCAAGTGATTGAGGAGCCAACAAGGAGAGGTAGTCTGTTGGGCATCATACTAACCAAGAAGGAGGGGTTTGTTGGGAATGTGCAGATCAAAGGCAGCCTTGACTGCAGTGACTATGAGATCATGGAGTTAAGGACCCTTACAGGAGGGAGTGAGCAGGGCTAAAAGCAAGATCACAACCCCAAACTTCAGGAGAGAAGATTTTGACCTCTTCAGAGATCTAGTTGAAAGAGTCTGTAGGATAAGGCCCTAGAGGGAAAAAAAGCCCAAAAGAACTAGTTCATACTCAAACGTCGTCTCCTCCAAGTTTAAGATAAATCCATCCCAACACATAAGAAATTAGGCAAAAATGCCAGGAGTCGTATGTGGAAGAACAAGTAGCTCCTAGCCTAACTCAAACAGAAAAAGGAGATAAACTTAAGAACTTGATCAACTTATGCAATGAAGTGACTGGCCTGGTAGATGAGGGGAGAAGACTTTTTAAAAGCCTTTAACTCTGTCCCCCATAAGAACCCTGTAGAAAACCTGTTGATGTTCAGGCTGAATGAGCAGATGGTGAAGTAGATGGAAAGCTAGCCATATGGCCAGGCTCAGAGAGGCAGCGCAAAGTCTAGTTGGAGACCAGTGACCAGCACTGTACCCCAGGGTTCAATACTGCGTCAAATTTCACTTTGCTTCTTCATGGGTGACGGGGCAGAGTGTACCCTCAACAAGTTTGGAGATGACATCAAACTGGGAGAAGTGATTGATACAATGGAGGGTCATGCTGCCATCCAGAAGCACGCTGACAGAAGAGAGAGATGAGGTGACACAAACATCATGAACTTCAATGAAGTGTAAAGTCCTGCACCTGGGGAAGAACAACCCCATGCACGAATACATGCTGGGAGATCCCAGCTGGAAAGCAGCTTGGCAGAAAAGGGCCTGGAGTCCTCATGGACACCAGATTGAACATGAACCAGCAATGCGTCCCTCCTGTTGTGAAGAAGAATGACATCCTTGGCTGCATTAAACAGAGCATTGCCAGTAGACCAAGGGAGGTGATCCTTCCCCTTTATTCAGCTCTGGTGGGGCTACTACTGGAATGCTCTGTCCAGTTCTGGGCTTCCCAGTAAAAGAGGTACAGGACATATTGGCAAGAGCTAAAGAAATGGGTACAAGGTTAACAAAGGGACAGGAGCATCTGTGTATATAAGGAAAGGCTGAACAAGCTGAGGCTGTATGACCTGGAGGAGAGAAGGCCTGGGGATTCTTGTTAATGTATATATGTGCTTGAAGGGAGGGTGCAAAGAAGAGAGTCAGGTTCATTCTAGTGGTGCCCAGTGACAGGATCAGAGGGAATGGACACCAAGTTTAACACAGTCAGTTTCATATGAACATCAGGAAATACCTTTTTACTGTGAGTGTGACTGAGGATTGGAATAGATTGCCTGGGAAGGTTGTGGAGTCTCTATCCTTAGAGGTATTCAATCACGTCTAGACACAGTCCTGGGCAAGTGGTTCTAGGTGGTCTTGCTGAAGAAAGGGCATTGGAAAAGGAGACCTTCATGTTCTGTGATTCTGTGATACTTAATCAGTATGATTCCTTAACTAGTAGTTAAAAAAATGCCCTGATTGCTGCTTGATAACACAAGAGCGAGTGATCATCAGAATTCATGTTTTGTTCTGGGGCCTCAGTGCAAAGACAGTAATAAAGAGAATCCCTTAGTTCCTACCTAAACTACACATCAGTCTGGTTCACAAGTGGTTCTGATATGCACAAATCCTGGATTCTTTTCAGAAGGACCTAAACCATAAGCACCCAAGATGCACCCAGTCTCTAATTAAGACACACAGATTCCAAGCAGCAGCTGTGGAACTTTGTTCAGCTGTAAGCTGCATGTGAAATTTGAATGTTAAATTCAGAGGGGCAGAATAAATTTAGTCTAACTTAAAATACCCCAAATCCATAATGTTTCATGTTGAGGGTCTCAGAGACATCACTGTTGATATATTGCTTAACTCCTATTGCACCCAAATATCTTGCTAACTTAGACATAGCAGAAATATCAATGATTATCGATAGTCTCCCTAGTGCTAATATCAGTCTTAAAAGTACATCAGAGTTGTTACTAAAAGTCAGTAGAATGGCTCAAATTATGGTGAGAGTATTTTCTGACATTTCAGAACACATTGTGCAAAGTTCTTGCCTTTATGTTGCTGGAGGCTAGCATTGGCTGTTTTGATATTTTCTTATGAGCAGAATAACATTGTTTTGTGGCATTATAGGACAATAACAGCATTTAGATAGCCTCCGGAACCATCATCCATTCTGTTGACATTATCTTTTGGCTATCTGTAATTGATATAAAATCAAATAACAGGGTTACATAATGAGCACTTTATAGAATTAGTTATTAAAGTTCTCAGCTGACCTTGTATGTGTAAGCGGTTACTTTATAGCTGGTCTAGAAAAAGCTCTCAGGTGAAGCTTTCATCAAATTCTCAGAGGCTATGTCATTATTGCAGCATTAATTAGGCTGATCTGCCACTGAACTTGGACATTTGTGGTCTGTTGCATTGCAAAGCTGTACGGAAGCCATTGTATCCTCCTGGTATTGTAACCACTCTGTTAAGACAAAAAATGACTGTGCTCCAACATATCACTGGTTAATCTAACCCAGTGTCCTATTTTTAGTAGTCATAACTGGAGATATTTGGGAAAAGCATATTGTAGCCATAATTCTCCAGTATGTCCCAGCTACCAGTAATAGACAGTTCGGGTGTCATTTGTTCAGATGCACCATAAAAGGTCATATCTTTTCATTTAGTAGTCCTTCAGAGAGGTTTCCTGTCAATTTCTGTAATCTCTTCTAGACTAATTTTTTTTGGGGGGGGTGCACAACTTTCTGTGGCAATGAGTTCCACAGCTTAACAGCATGCTTTGTTGAAAACCCGCCTACTTCTTTTTTACTAAGTACTTTATAATTGCATTTAACACATACTAACTCTTGTGTTAAGAAAGGTGATAAGTAATCATTCTCTCTTTTGTTTTTTTCTGTTTAATGCGTGACTTATAAGCCCTTAATTATACCTCCCTTTCAGTCTTTTGTTTTCCAAGCAGAAATACATACACAGGAAAACTATTCCATATCTTTGGTAATTATTTTGTCCATTTCTCCATAATATTGAGTTCTACTATCTACTTTTCATATAGTAATATCTTAAAAGCATAAGAAATGCATGCAACATTCAAACTGTAGGTATTGTCATACTGCATTATATATGGTACAACAGTGAGACTTTCTGTTTTGTTTCCTGCTTTGTTTTTCTGTTGCCAAGAACTGATTCTTCTACAGAACTAGATAAACCATCATAAATTTAAAATGTCAATCCTGATTCTTATTACTCAACTTTCAGTTACTCTCTGTACATGTGCATTTAGGATTATTTTTTTCATGTTTTTCACTTTGCTTTTATCTACATTGCACTACCTCTGCTCTTTTATTGCCCAGCCACACTTTTCTTTGTCTAGTTCCTTATGGCTTATTTTTATTGTCCTGAATAACTGTACTTTAAAGAGACAACTGTGTCTCTTCAGTATCGCTGTTTTCCTCAAATAATTTGTGAACATACTGGCCTATGTCATTAGGCCATATTCCTTTTCTTCATGGAAGTACGAACTACCTGCAACTCTTTATTGCTTTATTGTGGGATATTTCTCTTTTGGCATGAGATGTCAGCAGGGAAAAGTACTGGAAATCTCTCAGCACTGAGCAATTTGCATTGGAACGTTATTGAAAATTGCATGGTTACCAAATCTAGTGAAAGTTGCGTGTGCTCCCAGACTGATTTTTCTCCTTGGTTTAGATATGCCTTGTAATATCCCTTAATTGTAAAGGAAGATTATAAGAGCTGAGGCTTTATCTAGCTGCCATAATTTGTCATAATATCAGTATAATAACTCTGGGAATTAGCTCTGCCTGTAAAACACTGGCATACTTCAAACAGTCTCAACTGTTGAAGTGTTTGGTACAAATCACCCTTTGAAGTTTAATCATGACCATAAACACTTATTGCTTTCTTTACTGTATGGTATGTTCAAAGATCACATATTGTGTATGCAGTGCAACGGCACTGTGTGAACATTTTTTTCCCTTCACATTTTTATCTCGTCTATATCCTGCAAAGATTTCTTACCTTAGTAGTGTATAGTGATTTATTTTTGCCTTCCATAGCCTTTAAAAGTAAAAACCTGCTTTGTCATCTAGAAAAATTTGTGATCAATAAAATGAAAAGCATAAAAGGATGTTTCTGTAAATGAGGAGGAGGAGAACTGAATCAGAGAAGTTGGCAGATTACAATAATTGGTTAAATACTTAAAAAAAATTTAAAACTTTTAAGGAGTCAAAAAAATTTTAATTACACAAATAATGAATGTTTAGACCATTGAATAATTATTTTTAAAGTTTTCTTTCAAATTTGCATTGGACTAATGCTGAAAATAATGATTTAAATACAAGAACTGCCAAACCCTGTTTTCTCTCATATACCCTACTGTAACATCTTAAAAATCAGGAGTCTTTAAAATCATACATATTGTGGAACTATATTTTCAACTTGAACTAGGTATTGTGTACAAGGAAGAGAGGAGCTGAAGCTGCTTTGGTTTCAGCAATGTACTGATTTGCTCAGTCATGTTATAATCTTTACAAGGTAAGTTTTTACTTATTTTCACCTATATTTGGCAATCCCTAGGTAGAAAACTAAAAATACTTCAAACTCAGTCTTCGTTCCTTCAAAAAGATGGGAGAATTTTTCCGCTGAATTTCACAAAATCAAAGTTAACTGAGACCTGAAACATTTTTATGAGCATACCTTTGGAGCTGCTTCTGATCTTGTTAGAAAAAGATGGAGACAAACCCATTAAAATCACATGGCAGCTTCAAGTATGTGGCACTTAAAATTACAGCATATATTTTGGTGCCGAACTATAGACTTCAGTTTCTTCATTCAAGGTACCCAAATGTAGAAGTCTAGTTCTTATACCACCATTAGGATGCCTTATATCTTAGTCTCTGCATTTTGATGATAATTTTGGGTTTGTATTTTTTGCTTTGGAGTGTAGAATTATACATATCTGTAGTTATCATATCATAATCACAACCATAATCAAAGTCCAGCTATTAATTTTGGGGGTTTAATATACAAGCAGTTAGAATTGGAACACTGAATTCTTTGGTGCTGATAATCTACAGATACAAAGGGGTTTGTCAGCTAAATTTTAATATAAAGACTGAGGGCAAACTCACTGTAAGACTGCACATCAGCCTAATGTAATCGATTTTTGTTTCCATTATATTCCGTATTCTGAAATTTCTCTTTCTGTACAGTTGCACACACATTCAACTGTTCTGTAATGTACATCACTAATGAAACCATAAAACACTGTAAAAATTTTAAGCTAAGCTTATTGGATAGTAAGTCCCAGCCATCGAATATAATGGTAAAATTTGATGGTAGGATTTTTCAAATTCTACCTTATAGAAACTCCTAAATGAAAAGCATCAAAGTCTGAAGGAAAGGGCTTTTTAATACAAACTATAAAGGTCATCATTGTTGTTATCCTGAAAGACAGGCAGTGATCCTTCTTTCATTTCCATGGGGTATTCATGCAGAAGATAAATTAAAACCTGCCATTCTGAGATATAAAGGTAAGAAGTTTTTCACAGAATTTCTCACTTCAGAGAGTGAAAGCTGTTCTGGCTGAGAAGAATGACATTTTGATATGCTTGCAGATTGTGCCTGCATGGTCTTCTGTCACATCTAAAATTCCTTTGAGATCCTGAGGGCAGATTCCATTTTGTATCTTACAAGGAAATGAACTTCACATTTTTCACTGAATGTTCAATAAGGAGAACTGTTATAGAGTTTCCCAGAGTTGTGAAGGCCTGGAGCACAAACGACTGGGTTTACATCAGAATGGTATCAAAACTCTCTTCTGAAAAATCCCCCAAATGGATTCTCTGTGTGGGTATTGCTCTCATTCTGCACTGCAACGTCTTTTTGGCATGATTATCATTATGTGTGACACTACATTACAGAAGAGACAGGTCAGGAACATTACTGGTAAAAGAGAAGAAATCAAAACCATAAAATTTTAGCTACTTTTTACCAGAAGCACTGTAGAAGTTTATGCAGAGATAGAATAATATCAAACTAAAACAAAGCATTTCTGTTTCAGCAAAGTTCTTGATTAGGAAATGAGTCTTTTATCAGTGTCAAAAAGACCAAAACACTACTATTGCCTCTGCTCTTCCATCATTTTTACCCCATCAGAGGGAAAGCTTAGTCTTTCAGAATTGACTCTAGGAGAAGGAAGGCTTCTTTGCATTCAGAAGTCTTTCTTATCTCCTTTCTATACTGTTTCTAGAGACCTGGATACTATTGCAGTGTTCTATAAATAACAGCCTGTTTTCTTGCATTAATTAACAATGCATGTGAAAATTTGTATGTTAATAAGATGCAGATCTCAGGTTTTTAGCAGCCTGCTTTTCTCAACCCCTCTTCTATGAAGAATAAATTTCTCTGCTGTGCTTCTTTATATTTTTTGCACATTGGTGGGAAGGAAGGGGGCTTTCAGCCATTGGCTCAAGGAGCAACACTTGAAGTCATTGCCATTTATTCCATTTGTTTTAGTTTCAAACATGAAAAAGTACTTACAAATACATCCTTTTTTTTCTTTAGCACATTTCTGTACAATTGATTTTAGATTTGTTTTCATACTGTAATACTTTGCATAGCCTTTGCTCTATTTAAAAGGGTGTGGCTGGGTCAAGTAACCCACTGCTGACCTTCTAACTTTATAGAGTGGACAAGGATTTTAACACCAAATGCTGAAAGTCTTAATGGACAGAATTGCCCATCTCATTGATAACCAAAGAAGAAGACTTCAGACACTAGGAAATAACCTAAAATTTTAGGCACTAATTTATAAACTGGATTCAGTGGCAGCTAAAGAAACTTGACCACCAGGAATTAAAAATTGTACAGTGGGATACTAGGGAAAAAGGGATAAGTTTCTTTAGAACAGAGGGCCATTGAAATGGTGCCATTTAGAAGGCTGGCTTTTGCGTTATTTTGTATGCCTTAGTCATAGTATAAGTTTGGATTGTACTGAATGTAGGATTGTATGTAAAGAATGCAAATACAAGGGTTTTTTAAGATAAAAACTAATTTAGGTTGGACCAGACACTCTTTTGTCCATGCATGGAGCCTATAATTTAATTTACATAAGCAGTAGTAAGTGATTTTGGTTCTGCATTTCTGTAGTGCTATAGCAATAATCAAAGTTAAAGATTATTACTTCAACATACTATGAAGGTAATAAGAAGAATAAAAACCAATGTGGATGTGCAAACTGGGTTTTCAAACTACTGTAATTATCAGGAACCTCCAAGGCAGCAGTAAGAACTGTTGCCTGACTCTCAAAAGCTGTGCTTGAGGGAGAGAAAACTTGATGCTCACTTCATGATTTTTTTACTTCACTTTAAGGACATTTAGAACAAAAAGAAAGCAAATAAACTACTTCCAATACACAAATCACATAAGGTAGGGAATGAATGCATTTTTCAATTGAGCTTCTATGTGTGGGATTATCCTTCCATTCCACAATCTCCTCTCATGCATTAAGCACCTACATTGTTAAGACAAGCAAGAAAAATACAAACAAAAATACTGGCATATTTCTTGCCAAAAGATCCAGACCATTATCTTCTTTACTGAAAAGTTCTTCAATCTTTTTTTAATGCAAATTAGCTACACTACAGTGCTGTAGTTTTCTTACTATGTGTTTTTAGCATTAGGCCATGCTGGGAGAGACCTGGGAATCCATTTACTCCTAAATGGTGTCTGCAAAGGCTTTCATGCACAAGTAAAGTGACCGTTATATTTGATACTGCTTGATGAGGTTTGTACTGTGGTCTGTTGGGCAATCAGTTAATTTCTGTTTATTTCTAGTTCTTTGCTCATTTCTCCAGGGAAGTTATTCTTTCTTTTTAATTGTTGGAGACTTCTGATTTAATTAGCAGAGCACAATAGCACTGTCTTGCCAGAACAAAAGTCATGCGGAAGTGCTTAGGAGAGGATTTAATTAAAAATGTGGAGTGCTACATGTATTTAGTATTTTTCTATTGCTAATGATCATTTAGCAAGTATATAAGACAAAGAGACAAATATCATGCAGTAGGCCACTTTCTATCTGGACTGATACTATATGCAAATACTTTCAAAATACATGAATCTTTTCTTGGCTTAAAAATATATATGTCCTAGTGAAAGGGAAGCCTATGCAATTGATCAATATTCTTCTAATTAATTGTCTTATAATGACACAATTCACATGAATTACTAAAATCCACTAGGATTTTTCTGGAGAGAAAGGATTGACACTTCTACCTTGATGTAACTAGGCAATTTCAACATATCTACACTATGGTATAATGCTGAGCTGGCCACCAAACAGCGAACAGACTCTCTCTATTTATTCCCTTCCTTTCCAAGAAGAGAATAAGAATAAGAATAAGAATAAGAATAAGAATAAGAATAAGGGAGAGAGACTTATGGATTGGAAAATACCCTAGGACAGCCTTAATGAACCAATAATAATAAAAAGGAAAGATAATAACATTAATAAGAAAATAATGAAATATATACAAACATATCAAAATAATACTGAGCTCCCCTGATGATGATCCTCTCATCACTGATGTTGCAGGGCAGGCAGTGGGCAAATCCCAGACTGGACTAAGTGGCAGACAGGAACCAGATTCCAGAACATACGTATTGGGATCAAAGGGAGAAGAACAGCCAGAGTCCTCCTCAAATGCCGGCCACAGAAGAAGAGAGCTTGACCCTTGTGATCCCCTAGCTTTATACTGATTATGATGTAAATGAGATAAAATTCTTCGTTAGTCTGGGGTGACCTGGCCTGTTTTCTTCTCCCTGCAGGTACAACCCCTTTCGCTTTTTCACTTAGAGCTCTCCAACATGGCATATAACAACTTTAGAAGTGGCCTTGGTTTCTACAGGAAGAAGTATAAGCAAGAGCCTTTCTGCATACCGTTTGTACCGTTACCTTAGTAATAACTATAAATATCAAGTGTTATCACTTGTAGAAGCAGACACTCTCTGAAAAAACTGCCATTAAGTTCAGAAAATTCAGTTTTCCTTAGAAAAGTAAAAACTATTAAAAGAAAGATTGGTTCTATTTTAGCTCAAACCAAGACAATACAGTACAATATACACATCAAATGTTGAACTGGCCAACCTATCTTGTGTCAAAAGTTGCAACCTTATCTCCTAAAGCTTTTTACAGAAGATAGGTCATGTAGCATTCTTCCTGCCCTGAGAAGTACCGTGTCGGGAGGAAAAGCTAAGTTTCAGCTCGTAGAAAGCTTACTAGAGGAAAGCATATAGAGTGTAATTTAGTGCTAGATTCTGATTTCAGGTTTTGGATGTCTGCTTCCTTTGTGTCACACACACCTGCTTTTATGCTCCAGTTTGTTTAAGAAATTCATATTTTTTTTCAAGTATGGAACTGTACCCCATGATTTGTTAAATATAAGGACCTGTGATGCTGTAACAAGGAAATTCTGAAGAATCTGGTTTGGCTGTGAGGATGTTGCCAAGTTGTTTCTGTGTTCCTTGAAGACAGAGACCAGCTACCACAAAACACTCATATTACACATACTTGTAGCACTGCTGACACTTGATGTAAAACAACAGTTTTGTTAGAATGTGAAGGGGTTGTGTAGCATAGAGCTTTCCTCAGGCCTCTGCCCTTCATTATTTGAAAAAGAAGGTATTGCAAAAGCCACTGAATCACGGCAATAAATATGCCTCTGTCTACTAGTGGATGCTTAAGACACTGGACTATGAATATTTCAGTTCTGCAGATTTACTTCAGCTACTAGTTAGAAAATTTTGCAAAACTGTAATTTACACAAAAGCCAAATGTGGATTATCAAATTGTATAGCTTCCTCTAACGCATGTACCTCACTTATTACTACAGTATATACTATAGAAGTCCACGCTTTAGTAAGACAATTTTACAATTTTGTGGTAAATACTAGTCTAGGAAGGTTTTTGTTTGGTTGAAGAGAGGGAAAGTGTAGGAAGGCACTGAATATCTATTGAAGTTAATGATCTATCTTGCATCTTTTCTGTACATTTGGCTGGATTAAAACAGTCTTTCCACTGTTTCATACAGCCAGTGAGACCAGTTAACTCAGTTTGCAATACCACTTCATCTGGGTATGGGATTTTTATTTGACAGTGGGAAGACAGAAACATGGGATATCTGACAGTATCAATGAAATGAAAAAAAAAATTCTGATGGAGTACTTCTTCAATCAATTCAAGTTCAATCTTATTTTTCTTTATAATTTCTTACTTTTGGACAGCCCACTTGGTCTTTTTTCATAAGCAAACCAACCAACCAAAAAAAACCAAGCAATCAAGCCAAGCAGAGTTAATTACTGTTAGGGTAGCTAAAAATTTTTTTCTTTTCGTTAAACATAAGGGGATTCTGAGTTTCCAAAGTTAGCTCTGTGGGTATGAGTGATTATTCCAAATGGTATCAAGAAAAGTCAGAGTTAACATCTCATTTAAATAAGTTAATATGGGTAGTATGTGAGTGGGCAGCTTCTTCCTGGTGTTAAAAATGATGCTTTGCTGGATATTCCTACATCTCAGTCAGGTTCTCATTATGTTACTGCAATATCTGACCTTCACCCTTTCTCCCCAAGTCTGACTCCAGCATTGTTTTTCTGTGATGTTTCTCTTTGGCAGATATTCAGAAGCTTTGGCAGACTCTCTGGAACAAATTAACATCAGCAAAATCATAGGAACTAGACTCAACTGATCAAGTGGTGTAAAAGCACATGTGAAAAACCTCTTCAGGAAAGAACTTTGTCTAGTTCCCTTTGCAATCATTAGAAGTCTTCTGCTGAATTCACTGGGACATGATTTGCCACCAGAAGAGATCATTAGCAATTGCACTTTTTATAAAAAGCTTGACCAATTACTGAATCATGGACACTAGGACCCTTCTCTCCTTTTATCCCTTCATTTTTCCTTGATGGACTAAGCTGTAGGTTATTTAAAACTTCTTGTTTTCTTTTCTCAACAAACAAGGATTCAATAGACTTTGAATCTGTGGGAGCTAGAGTAGGGATTTTTAACACTGTTACACTATATACTGCTTGGGTCAAAACCTTCTATTTCAAACAAAAATATGTGTATTCAACTTATTTATCTTTTGGTACATAAGATATTTGGTACAAAGATATTTATCTTTTGGTACATAGTTGAAGTACAAAACTGCAGTGACTTTACCATAGTTAACTAAAGTGCGAGGTTAGAATTTTTGCTGTTTGAGACAGTCATTACTTCTCCCTTTTTGTCAACATGACAAATAGTCAACATTATCTTTACTGCAGCGAAGTGTATATGCATCTGTGTCATCTGAAGAATGTAAGTTACATCAAACTAAACTATTTACATTCTTAAAGTGCTACACATGTTGAAGTGTTTTACTGGATAGTGCTGTGGTAATTACTTTGGATCACTGCTAACTTAAGCAAAGAAGGAAAGTCTATATTCCCTATCCATTCCAGAAAAGCATCTAATAAACTATGAGCACTCTTGATTTTGAGCCTATGTCTGCGTGTTGCTGATCCTCTAGTAGAAACAAGAAATACTTTGAAATAAAGCAGGAATAAATAAGATCAAAACCCCTCTTGTCTTGTGACATTAAACTTAAACTCGACCACTTCATAAATTATTAGATGTCCTCATCTGCAATAGTGCTTACTATATGCAAAAGATTGTATTAAAACTCCAGGAATAGTCACTAACAGAGGAATCTGCAATAAAATTGTGAAGGAAATAGATACAATGGTAGTTTGTGTGCTCTTGTGCCCAATTCACTGTAACATAGCCTAATGAAGGGGTTTGTTAAAGAAGATTGATAATGCTTTATGTTTTCCTACTAATTCAAGGCCATTATAAGATTGTTTTTTTGCCACAGTAGCACATTGCAATCCTCCCACTACTGTATGCTATACTTATTATTATGTATATGTTTTTATCTATAAAACCCACCACATCAAAACAAAGGAAATTGACACAACGTTTTTTAATCAGCCATATTAATAGCAAAGTCTGGGTTTCACAGATAGGCTACCTTAGACATGACTTCAGCACAATAGTTATGTTTGTATTTATCATTATGATGAGGGACTAGATGTAAATTCCTTGAGCCTTAACAAATGTTAAAACGTCTTGTAAATGGGTAACAAAGACAGTTGATATATAGCTGTTCTGTTCCTAAAAATTTAATCACTGTAAAATAACTAGGTGAGGCTAGAAGAACTTGTTCAGCTGCAAAGTGTCATCAGCACTGCCCAACTTGTAACTTTCCATGCTAGACCAAGCCAAGCAGAGGTAGATCAAATCTTTCATTAGAACAGGAATGCATGCAATTATGCAACAACCTTTGTCAGTGACCTAACCTTTTCAGGTTAGTTTCTCTCTTCAGATGAAAAAACATAAGATATTTCTAACTTGTACATGAATTTAGTTGTGCCATTTTACAGTCATAGAGGGTCTTCATGTCCTTTACCCTCTGACTAATTAATGTGTCATCCTAGCAATAACCGGTTAGTATTACGCAATTTGAGTGAAAAAGGGAAAAAAACCCCCACGATTTTGAGACTGGTCACAGTTTTTCATGAACAGAGAAGATGAATTTTGAGTAATTTCCTTTCCTTTTCGTTGCCACGAAAGATGTATAAATAAAGTGTGAGCCTTGATCATAATTATAGATTAAACCATGTGTAAATTGGTTCTGTTTTTTTTCCCTGGACTCTAATAATTCACTGAACTATTTAGTAACATTTTATTCAATGAAACAGTTAAGTGGATCTTTGCTGTCTAAGCAAAAGGTATTCAGCCCCTGAGACTCAAACAAATTTTAGGTACCTCATGCAGACTTCTCTTTCTGTCTTAACAGCTGGCTTTTCTGACATTACAGCCACTCTAACAGGGTTTTAGTTAACTTCTGCTAGATCCATACCCTTCAAGTAATACAAAGAATGCTACCCAAGCAACTAAGAGGTTGCTGATGAAGGGCTATGTGTTTCTTGGAAAGGAACACTAATTGCCTCATCAGCCTAAGAGGCTTCAAAATGGAATCTTGCTCATGAAGCCACAGTTATGACCTGGAACAACTGAATTACATGTGAAATATTTTAAAAATAAAAAAAAAATCGCTAGGATGGGAAAAGAGTGCTCTTTGTTATCTGTGGTTTCAAAGTCTGTCTAAATCACAGAATGAGAGAAGAGCTAAATTGAGTGCTAAGTTGAGTGCTAACCAAACCCTCCACCTCCCTTGCCTTTTCCCATACAATTTGTTATTATTAACATCATTGTTATTATTTATTCTTAATTGTTAAACTGTTTTTACAACAACCCATGAGTTTTCTCACTTTTACCCTTCTGATTTTCTCTCCCAGCCCAGCAGGGGCAGAGAGGGATCGAGAGGCTGTGTGGTGCTTAGTTGCTGGATAGGGTAAAACAACAGCACATGTATAAATGAGTCCTTACACATTTCAGGAGGTTAAAAGTCTCTCTAAAATCATATATGCACTAATCATGCAAAAGCAATTCAGATTAATAAATGGCTGGTTTTAAGACTTGGCCATAAGTAAGAATTTAAAAGAACACAGATATTTGTATAGCTAATTCCCTTTTGATAGGTTTATACAGACCTGAATATCTTTTTTAGATTTCTGGATTATTTGTCTTCCAATCAAAAATGAAGACAGCTGTCATAAAGTCCTGAAAGTGCGTATCATAGCTACTGTGGTTTTACCTCATGGAGACCACATGCTGTTCAGTTTTCATGACACAGAGGTGGTTTTGCTTCAGAAATACCACATTTTCCTTGGTTTTACTGGAAGACTGGCAAACTAGCAACTTTATAATGGTCTGAAACCCGAGCTGCATACTTGCTGAGGATTCTCTCACAACCTTTTCTCCAGTCCAGAGGGTCTGTCCCAAGGCAAAGTATTGAGTTTCCCATGTGGGTGTGATGACTGAAACAGGTTTCAATGCACTGAACGTGACTTGTTTAAACAAGCTCTTCCCAGCTAACTGTGTATTCAACTAATTCCTATGTCACTTAATAACAGCTTGCCCTTGTAATGCTCTACTCAGTTTCTTGTCCTAAAGTAATAGCTTACTTTTGTTTGTAGTTCTGAAGCCCCCAAACCAAGTCTTCAATCCCATTTACTATTTCTTCTGTAGCAGGGCTTGGCAGCTCCTGTCATGGTTCAAATTTTAGTAGTGCTGTACACAAAGATATTTCTAACCAAATAGCTATTCTGTTGTAATTACTGTACTGAATGGCAGTTCCTCCAACAAGCTTGTGATTTCATAAACAAGAAATGAAATGTATGACTTCATTCCACTGTTGTGGAAGGGAAGATTATTAGACTTGGAATCTTTCAGAGTCTTTGTGTATAATAAAAATATCAACTGTGACATATATATACCATTTCATTTTATATGGTTGATGTTTAAGCTAAAAAGTGTGTGCCTGTGATATGAGTTTTGTTTTAGCGAGATGAGCTTTTGCCAGGGTAAGTCTGGGGGCTGACTGTGTCAGAAGGTGCCACAAATACGAAATAATAGTAAAAAAGAGAAGAAAAGGCTCAAGACTTGCCAGGCGCCACGCTATCTTTTTATACTCCTCAGGATAGATTAAAAAGACAGGTTATATTTCTTTCCTCTGCTTATCAAAGTGTCTTTTGCTTTTGCTAGACATACCTTCAGAAGTTTCAGAAAAGATTTTTTCCTAAGTGGAACATTGACTTTGGAAAGAACCAAATGGGTTTATCTATAAAAAACTTACCAATTTGGAACTATATTTGTGTCTCCTATTTTGCTAAATTCTTAGCTAATAGAATAATTATGAAAATACTTTATTCTCTGAGTAAAATTGTGTGAGTAGGTATACTGGGATGCTTTTCACATTCTGGAAACCTTTATAGTCTACCATTATTTTTCTTGTGCATTAATACACGATGTTGTCACAAAAGCTGCACTAAGTGAGGTGGAAGAGTAACCAAGACATAGCTGGGAAATTTCTTCGGTATGACTGGGAGAAGTCCTACTAAAATAATTGCAGAGCATTCTATAGAATTTCTCATCAAAACAGACCTCTTTGAATGTAAAAAAGAACAAAAGAAGCCAAGAAAATTTCTTCCCTGTTAGAAAGACAGAAGTGCCTCATAGCAAATCTGTAGTTTGGGGAAGGAAAATGCTATCAGTTCTTTCCTGTATTCACACACTTTACAAGTAGTGTCTTACTGACTCTGGTCAGATTTGATGTTGATTTACCACAGAAACTTCAATAAGGCTTTGGTGTACCCAGTTTCCAGTAAATTGCATTTTAATTTGGGTGACAACTTGTATTTGGGTGAAATCCAATACAGCTGAAGAACGTTAACATTTTAAATTAGACTTCAAGACTTTAAAAGTGAGATTTACACATTTTATTCCCACCGTTTTTGAAAACAGACCAATCTAACTTTAAAGTCTATGGTACTCTAATACTCTCTTCTAAGAAAGGAGGGGAAGGCTTC
Source organism: Neomorphus geoffroyi (assembly GCA_033558235.1). Taxonomy (NCBI): domain Eukaryota; kingdom Metazoa; phylum Chordata; class Aves; order Cuculiformes; family Neomorphidae; genus Neomorphus; species Neomorphus geoffroyi. Next base: position 2,826,124 of record JAUMJM010000008.1, read on the forward strand.
TTATCAGTTTTTGGTCACCAGGCTAAGAATTTATGGATTGACTCTTGGCCTCATTTTCTTGATTTCTGTTCTTAAACAGTTTTGGCCCACTGAAAATAAATATGTGATAATTAGTTTGAGGGTTTGTCCACAAAGCATGTAAGAGAAATAATTCTGTTCTTAGGTGAGGTCTCATTTATTTGTTGTGCTTAATAAGATATGATAGGTTTTGATAACCAACTGGAAACAAACTTTAAAAGAAAAGAAAAAAAGAAAAAAAACCACTGCATATTTCTGTGAATGAAATTTAAGCTGATACGGGAAAAGACTCTACTGTACTTGTGTTGTTTGTTCTGGCTGGTGGTGACATCAAAGGTTAAATGCAAGTGGCGGGAAGTTATAAAGGTGAACTGCATAAGATGTTCCTGAATAACCGGAGATTTTCAACTCCAGTTATTACTTCTGTTCAGAGTGGTTTGTTGTGTTGTAAAATAGTAGTAAAAGATGAATTGGTCAGAGTTGGTTAGCAGATTGCTGATCATGTCACATTGCGAATATTATTTCTAGAGATGATTGAGCCAGCTGATGAGCAGTGGTAAGCTGAAAAGCCACCTCTGTGAGTCTCACTTTCAGTGTGTGAGATATATTAAGCTTGCATGACCAAGTAGTTTAAAAAATCATTATCATCCAGAGGTCATACTGTTAAGAGGAATGTCTTTTTATGTTATTGAATGCAAAATTGCAGCTTGTCAGGTGTATGACAGTTAACAGCGAAGAAGAGAGTAAAGGCAAGATTTTTCACTGAAACTGTTAAAAGGAATTCTAATAAGAAAATTCAGCTAATTTACTAATAATCTCTAAAACAAATAAAGAAATAAATTATCACTTTGTGCTAGTTATTACTAATGGTAAGGATGTCATTTTAACTCTCTAATAATTTTTAGCATTTGGTTTAATTCTAACTATCAGCCAACTTTTCTGTAATATGTTTAACACCCTTTTAACACTAAGATTTTGCAGATATTCCAGCAGAAGAGTGAGAGAACCTTTCTTTGGGTGAGAGACCACAGCGAAGTAGTATTGAGATTAATTACATGTAACCATGCAGATGCTACTATTTCTATGGCTTTTTTTTCTTTCAAATTCCAGTCCTATTGGGTTTTCTACTTTCCCAAGAGACTAATATGGACTTCGGGATTTTTAGCACCGGTATTTTATAATCAGCAAGCCAAAGAAAATTAAATTAAGTCCATACAGAAGTAAATAGAAACCACTACAATAAAAGCTATCAAGATACAATTGTCTCACAAATGTTATTCAAGTACATCTTAATTTTAAACATCCTTTGATACATTTCTTCATATAAATTTCACATGGGCTGAATGAAACTGAGATTCTTGTCATTTGCAGTGGTGATATTAGCATAGCTACACTGACAAGGATTTCAGTTTCATTCAGCAAGCTCAGATTCCACAGATGACTTTTCATTTAGAAATTATGTACTGGACACAATTTCATTTAGAATACCACATTTGTCTCCTTATATTTCCTATTCATTCATTTAAACAAATCCAAAAAAATCCCAAGAAACTCTTGTGAATTGATGTTCAGAATTTAAACAAATACATTATTGTATCAAAGAATGACTGACTGGAGACTGAGTACTGAAAGAAGACCTGCAATATCAGGCATTTTGCAATTAAAGAAACATACAATGAAATAATTATTGAAATTCAACCATTGTACATTTTTTTCCAGCTTATGTATTGTATATGTTCAATTCGTTAAGCTAAGTATGCTCAGCTTTGTTCAGAACTGGCTTTGTTAATAGTCACTAACTACAAGGATTGGTTAATAAGTATTTGCCAATAAAGCACTTTGCTTACACAGCAAAGTGTGGCATATGAAAATACAATTTAGCTAGTCAAACAAAACTGGTATTTATCATGGTATATGTTATGTACACAAACCATATTTAAAATGTTTTTATTGTGTGTTTTGAATACAAAGTTTTGTTCCTTATTTTGTTTTATTGCATTCACCAACAACCACCTTTTATTTTTATCCAAAACAACAGCCTGTTTTTTTAAAAAAGCCGTGAAAATATACATTTTCTTCATTCCCTTGGCAGTGTCAGGGAGGACAGCTTTAAAACTATTCATTAAATTGTGTCTCCTTATTGCTAATTCTAACTTGCAATACAGAGAATTAGTTTTAGACAGCACCTAGCAACATAATGTTTAGACCTACTGGTTGAATTCCTGCTGTGCTTAAAGGAAGAGTGAAAAAAATAACAACAAATGAATTTTAGGTGTGCAATATTTGTACTACTTTCTACTTCAGCCTTTTGATGAGGACAAGAGTTTATTTTACTTACTATAAAAGCAGTTCTGATCAACCTTTCATCAAATGGAGATTCCACATGGCTATGTCCCTATTTTTTACTGCTTTATGTACTGTTCACCATAGAGAAATTCTAATCGTGTTTCTACATGTCAGATCATCCACCAACTAGACATTCTGCAATTGAGCCTCCTTGAATCCATGTAATATACCACCATCTTTGGAGATTTTTGATATTGTTTTTTAATTTTTTTTATTTTCTCCAATGCATTGCAAGTCCTAAACAGAATTCTTTCTTCTGCAGTACTTTTCAGATCAGGAAACCTCATTTGTACTTATGTACTAATCCTGCTTTTTTTGGAGCTAGGCTGCTAGAGAGCCACCCTTTGACAGAGGCTCCAAAACTTGACAGTATCAGGAAGATTCTTAAGGAGCCTCAGTGTTTCAGGGAATGTCACAGCAGCTCTTTTCTCTAAAAAAAATAAGATACATCCCATTCATGGGGCGATATGGGGAAAATGTGACAGGACTTTCTTCTTTAGGCATCTACTTATATAATTTATTCTATCATCAAAAAGGTGCACAGGATTTGAGTTTGTTATGGTGACTGATAATAAAAAAGATGATTCTGAATTAATCTGAATTTCAGAAGGCATAAATTAAACTGAATGCTGGTAGCTGCATAGAGAGATTGATGTTTGATAAAAGAAAGCAGAAATAATAATTTGCATAGAGGTATTGGCTTGTGTGAAGTTATTGCTTGTGCTTTGGTTGCCTGCTCGCAGTGAGTCTGTTTGCAGTGAAAAAAGATAAGGAATTGTTAGCCATGTAGGTGTGGGGCCTGAATCATCACGAGTATAATATAATAAAGTTTGATACAGAGGACAAGGCAAAGGACTCAGGAGCAGGGGAGGAGAAGGCTGCATAAAGACAGGCCTAGGTCAAATGCCCACAGATGAAATTTCAGAGGAAAATTAATCAGTATACTAACTCTAAATGGGGCTGAAGGAAACAGAAGTGAAATTAAGAACAACAATAAAGGAATCTTAAGAAGGAAAGCCAAGAATCTGAGTTTGATGAGCAAAATAAGACATGTCCAGTCCTTGACTGGAATTCAGTATTCCTCTCCAGGTGCAATGTTCTCTGATATTATTGCCTGAGGCTGCCTTACACAGGATTTATAAAGCAGCTAAAAATTCTATTGTACTACCACAGTAAATTCAAATTTAACTGACAGCTAATAATCACTTGCTTATTGTGTTTCTACCCTTTATTTAAACTTTCCTAGATTGAATCTCTCTTCCTTTTTGTTTTTTAAATGTTATTTTTTTGTATTATATCTAGCCCTGTTGAAAGCTGATATGGTTTTCCACAGTGGAATTCCCTTTCAATTCAGAGGAAGAATATAGGATTTCCCCTTTTCCATCTACGGATTTCCTGATTATCTAGTGATTCCAGCTGTACAATTAAAAGAATAAATTTGGAGTGTTTCATTTAGGGCACAAAGCCAGTGTGGTTTTCCAAATTTAGACTAAACTTTCAGACTCTGTTCTGCTATGATTATAGCTGGGGCATTAGTGATAAGAGCCATCAACATTGTATATGCATAGTAACAGTGAAATTTATATTCATTGAGAGATGGAATTCGTGAAAGTTTTGCAGAACTTATTTCTTATTTGTTAGAAGTGATGATGGCTTGAAAATTGTTTTTCAGTCATGAATAATAGTTTTGGTGAGTTTTTGTGACTTGACTGTCCAGTCGGGCAAATATGAAGTAGAACACACTAATGAAGAGATTATACACATGTCCACATTAAAAACACAGAATTGTATGCATCTGCATGTATTCCTGTAATTAAACACTGTTTCAGTACATTTCCAAGCAGTAGGAAACATTCACTTCTACATTTCTGACCTATATTGTTTACATGAAAACTTACTGCTGCAGTGATAGTGTTATGGACTTTTATCCTAAGAAAACTCACACTGCTGAGAGATGCTAAGGTTTTTGATGAAAATATTTGGTTTTGATGCATGCTACTTGACAATGTTATATGTGTAGGAAATTCCTTTTACAGAGCTTTGTATTATTAGAAAGAAGCTTTTGAAATAAAGAATAAATTTCATAACTCAGCAACTAGTTTTACATCATTCAAAGCAACCAGTTTGTCTTCATATATGACAAACTAACATCTTTGACAAAAGGTGAATTGTAAGTGAAAATTTTCCAAGTCCTTCTTCCTAAAAATTTTGTTTGTGATTATCAGAAGGAACATAGTTCTACGGAACAAAAATTAGTCATGTTAAAGTCATGAATATGAGGGGACGAATGTGAGCTGCAATGAAAAGGTTTAAGAATACCATTGCTCCTATTCTATTTATAAGACATTGCAGCTGGCAGGACTTGAAATTGTACTGATTCTGTCCAAGGCTTTAATTATCAATGAAGATCTCTGACGTCCTACAAACATGGAAGTGTGTGCTTTTGTCACTTTAGTGTTCATTTCATGTATTTCTGATGTTTTAAAGAAACTGCAATGGGCAAAAAAAGTGAGACTATAGTTCCACTGGCACAAATCAAGACAGGAAACTGACCTCACTATTCTGGAGCTAAAGCTGAAAACTCTAGGATAGAACACAAACCCCTAGAGGTCAGTATAATCGTAATAACATTAGCACAGAGAAATGAAAAGTTTAAACAACTTTAAAAATAAAATAACCAGCTATAGAAAGGAGCTTACACTTAGGTTATGATCTGTGCTTAACTGACCCCTCTAAAGCCATGTGGAATGTCATTAAAGTTGAATGCCACTTGTTAGTACAAGCCATCATTGTACACCAGGACCCAACTTCAAAAGGTTACCAAACTAGAACTGGAGCTCTCAGAGTTGGTAATTTTTTCAACTCAAAGACAGGAATAGGATGAATTGATCAACTTGGATAGGCTAGCTGGTACAGTGAGCAATGAGGAGTATGCCAGCCCTTGTAGGGTAAGGACAGTATGGAGGAAGCCAGCAGCTGAGATGAAAACAAGCTGGCTATGGACATGGCAACTAACCAGAAAATAAGCTAAAAAGAAACTGTTTGTCATAGTGACTTGGACAAGATTACAAACTTTGCTAAACATGACGGACCTGCTATTAATATTAAACAGTTGAAGCTTTCATATTAGTGACATTAATATTTTGTCTATGTATTAGTGACATATTATGTTTTGTCTATGTGTGTATTGCAAATACTGTCTGGAAAGAAGATTTCTCATACACTAAATGGAAACAGATTCCTTGGAAACTCTTCTATTCTGAAAAGGTAGGGCAAAATGTACTCCTAATATAACTAATATTATAGCATGGGTAAAGTAAGCATTAAATCATCCACCTAGAACAAAAAATATGTTTCACAATACAGAATATTTCACTTTAATTTATAAACATTCTAAATTACGTATTATTCGTAAGCGGTTTATGATAAAGCAGTGCTCTAATCTTGCACATGATGATGGAACCAAAGGCTATAATGTCTACATTCAGTAATTGTATTAAAACTCAGATTAATTCACTACCAACCAGTTTACCATGACATGAAATCAGAGCGATTTTGCGTGTCACAGACTGTATCTAATTATGCAGCAGTTCATTTGGACTTCTGGCTTTTACATGTTCTACTAAAGTTCTACAACATGGTTGTATTTGTCCTCATGGGAATGTGCTATAATTTGGCAGTCAAGAGAACAAAGTATGTGGCATAAAAATGCTAGCACTTCACTGTTCTCACGTTCATGCTTGGCAGAGTATGTAAAATTACTATTGAGCGTATTTTCAAAAGCATGTTTAAAGCATTTAATAGGTGTGTCCTTTATCGACAAAGTATGAAGCTAATTTTCTCTGGAAATAACTAAGTGACAGAATACTCAGACATTTAGTGCTTGATTCAGCTACCTCAGCAAAACTCTCTCATGTCCTGTCAGAAATGGAGAGTTTGGATAGGCCTATCAGAAGTGATGCCCCAAGAAATTAAGGAAGATATGTCTTTTTGGATTTCCATATGAATGCTGTGTTGGAAATCCTAGGGCATTTGAAATAGCACTAGATTCTGATATTAGCTAACTTAATAAAATTTTCACTGTTCATACATTCACTTGACAGTGATACTCACTGGCAGCATATGAAATAATTAATTTTTATCCCTTTCGTTGGTATGGACACAGTCTTACCTTATTACAGTAGTTCTTTGTGTTAACTTCATTGACTTTTCAACACTACTTTTGAAAACAGGGAAAATTCAAAAACAAATTGTGTAAGAATTTAAATAACAATGGCTTCAAAAGAGAGCATTAATCAAGACTTGGTCCGTGGTGGCTGAATAACTTTCAAAAGGAGACAAATAGTGTCTGTTTTGCTTTTTTTTCTCAGCTCAAACTGTCCAAGCTGAACACAAGCCTGGGGCAAAATGGGCTTAAAGAAAAAAAAAAAAAGGAGAAAAGAGAGAGGGAAAGAAAAAAGAAAAAGAAGGTCTGTAATACAGTCAAGAAGAGCAAGAAGCTTCATACAAGATCTTATTTAAGCTTTATAATGGTGTAATGACATTGACTTCTAGAGGACTGTGTCAATGCAATATCCCTGAGGGACATGATGCTGTCCAGAGGGACCTGGACAAGCTAGAGAATTGGGCTTGTGAAAACCTCAAGAGTTTCAACAAAGCCAAGTGCAAGGTCCTGCACGTGGGTCAGGGCAACCCTCAGTATCGATACAGGCTGTGGGATGAAGAGATTGAGAGCAGCCTTGCGGAGAAGCGCCTGCGGGTCCTAGTGGATGAGAAGCTCAGCATAAGCTGGCAATGTGTGCTTCCAGCCCAGAAGGCCAACCGTGTCCTGGGCTGCATCAAAAGAACCACGGCCAGTAGGTCAAGGGAAGTGATTCTCCCCCTTTACTCTATCCTGCTCTGGTGAGACCACACCTGGAATAATGTGTCCAGCTCTGGAGCCTCCAGGGTAGGAAGGACATGGACCTGTTGGAGTGGGTCCACAGGAGGACCACAAAAATGATCAAAGGCCTGGAACACCTTCCCTATAAAGAGAGGCTGGGATAGTTGGGGTTGTTCAGCTTTGAAGGAGAGAAGACTCAGAGGAGACCTTATTACAGCCTTTCAGTACTTACAGGGGTCTGACAAGAAAGACTGGGAAAAACTTTTAGTAGGGCTTATAGCAATAGGACAAGGAGTAACGATTTTGAAGTAAAAGAGGAAGTTCAGATATTAGGATGACATTTTTTACACTGAAGGTGTTGAAACACTGGCATAAGTTGCCCAGAGAGGTGGCAGATGCCCCATCCCTGGAAACATTCAAGGTCATGTTGGGTGGGGTTCTGAGCAACCCATCTAGTTGAAGATAACCCTGCTCACAGCAGGGAGGGTTGTCCCTTCCAACCCAAACCATTTTATAATTCTATGAACTGAGAGTGAAACTGGTTTGGTTCATGCTACTGGAAAAGCCACTGAATCTACTGCAGAGAGTTTTTAAAAAATTCTAAATAACATCCACAAATTGGAAATACTTTGGTGGGAAATTATGGGAAAGGAAACTTTTGGTATTGGAAACTTAACACTCTCTTTCCCATTTTTGTGACTTCTGTTTATTAATCATGTTTTTTTTTGGCAGCACCTCATTATGATATCACTGAAAGATGATTAACATCTGAACTAGCAACGAATAGGTGAAGAGGAGGGAGTAAAAATTTATTAGACTAAAATATTTTTTAGTTATACATTGAGTTTTATGTTTGCTACAAAAAAGCTACAGGTGTCAGCAAGAATATAAAATTCATGTGCAAAAATTAATGTGCTGTAATAGCATGCTGCACAAAATAATTCAATAGAAAATTATTTCATGTGTTCTATATATAGATATTTATACAGGGAAACAGTAAATATTTTTTTAGATCCTGTAGCTAGGTTGCCTGGTAAAATGGAATGAAAGACATGGATAAAAATTTAAATCCTTCCTTTGGTATTTGTGTATTTGTGTTATCAAATGGTACAGAAAATCTTTTAAGTGTCTCACAGTAAATTAGTGCTATACATTATTAGATAATATGCTATAGGATGCACTCTGGGAAATTATATATGCAAAATAGAAATACATATGATATTTTGACAATGTAATACACATATTTAAATGTAATCTCAATTTTTTCATTGATACAATTCATAGAGAGTGCTGTCTCTACCAGAAATGCAAACCTGTTTTTCTTAACAGTTAGCTTTATATTGGTTCTGCCTTCTTTATTTTTCCTGATAATTATTATTATATATAATAATTTTTATATCTGTTTAATTATTATAGTCCCATACTGTAAGGAGAAGATTTAGAGTTAAGTGTGCAACTACGATGACAACAGAAACTGATTCCAATGAACCCCAAAATTCCATTTGTACATAGAGATATGTGGCAAAAGCAGTAGCCAATCTGTTCTTGATATGGCAACACAAAAACTCTGCCTCAGGCAGCAGGATCTGTGTCCCGACTATTTAGGTCCTGCCTTTTCACAGGTGATTTGATCTTTACAGGAAGACCGTCTTGATAAGAAGATGCTTATAGCAACTTAGGTGTGATCAGACTGCACAAATAAGGAAAAAGAGAAGGGAGACAGCTTCTCTGTCATGTTTGTTCATGGGCAGTCTGTAAGCTTGCAGCTGAGACCCTTTGTAATTGTCTGCTTGTCTCTCACATGTTTTGTCTTTCCTTTTTCCCAAGAGATTTGTCCTCAAGAGAAGTAAAATGACTGAAAACAGATGTATGAAAATTCAATTTGTTGTTTACCCCTGTGAAGGTCAATAACAATTACAGTGCCTGGGAGAGTAGATTCCCAGGCAGGCCATTGGGTGACATTTCCTCTCTGCAGTTCTTTCCCACAGTTTATGGAGCAAATTCAAAGTTCTCGGAATCACTGGGAATATTGAAATTATCTCTTCTGTGTCTTAGGTCAAGTCCGCTAAGTCTCAAAAGAAAATAATTTCTGGCTGGTACAGGTTGTTTCATTAGAACCCTCGTGTCTCTTATCAACTGGGAAAGGAGTTTTATTGATTCATACATCTTGATCCAGCAAACATGTGACAGTGGCAATGCGCCAGGAGGATTTTTCAGAAGCGCCTGCTGCTCCTGCCACTTTTCCTGAGCTTGTGATCTCAGCTGTGACAAGGAGACAGCTGAGTGCCTCCTGCTCTATTTATCCTTGCCATTTCTTCTTTCTTCTTCACAGCTTGTACTTAGTTACATAATGTAAAAAATACAAAGTGTTCATCACTTAGAATCTGCATTAATTGTAGTTTTTTTCTAATATTTACAGTACTGCTGTAGCATTGGCAAACCATTAGCCGTATTGGGGAGGCTGCCATTTTTTATGTTCGTCTGGGTCAACACTGTGGAAGACTGGCAAATCTGACAAGAACAGTATCGGTGATCCAGAGATACTTTCCCTCCTTTCAGCACTGGTGATGCTGCTTAGACAGAAGCAAGAGAAATCCAGAAAATCCCTACTGGGGATTTTTCATGTCACTTTATTGTAGCCACAGATACTGGAGGGTCAAAAAGGAAAAAATCAAGGCAGCAGAATTTTCTGTTTACTCTCAAATACAGATGTGTTCAATGCAAGTGCATGTTTGTGTTGTTAATTTGCGCTACTTTATCTGAGAAAGGTAGAAATCTTCCTGAAACACCAATTAAATGATTGGTTTGAATAACATCTATTTATTACTGCAGCTATTGTAGCCACGATGCTGTAGAAATAAGAAGCAGGGCAAAATTTCTAGGTAAGTTAATATCTTTTAATAGACCAGCAAGTTAGTATAGTTGGAAGAAGTGTCGGACATGTAGGCATACAAGTCTTGCCCCAGATTTGAAACTGCAGTCTTAAGATCTTTTCTGTGTGCAGTATCCAAGAACTGCCCTTTGGCCACACTTGATGTAGTTCTTGAATTTTAGAATATTTATATTTCCCCTACTTCTGCTATTTAATTTCCATTCAGTGACTGGCTCTGAAGGGCTGTTCGCATTTCTTCTCTGAAAGACAGGCTTCATCATGATATGTAGTTATAATAAAGCCCCAAAGCACCATTATATCCTTTTGAAGATACTCGGTCCAATTTTTGTAGGCTGAATTTCTTCTTTGGATTTCTACAGAGTTGAATGGTGTTAGAAATGGCTTCCTTTCAAGTGAAGAGTGTTCTTTTAATAGATTCAGGGAGAAAATTCACTGCTCTTCACTTTTTAATGTATTAGATAGATACTTAGCTGGATAGAAAATTCATGTTTTTGGATAGAACAGACTGTTCAGTTCAGAATGGTGTGATGTTGAGATAGGCTAATAATATAGGTGAGCAGAATTGCACTCTCAGTCCTTGAAATAAACTTATGGATGGTGATCTGATTTTTTTTCCCTGACAGCTTGCTTTTTGCTGACGTAGTGTTTTTTATCTTGTATTTATTTTAATGCAGAAGTTCTCTGTACTGGCTCAAAATCTCAGAATAGTTATGCTGTTGAAATGACTGCTATCCACTCAGCTGTAGTTGAACTATGAGAGAGAACAGGTGAGGAGGCATAACATAATAAGATTCTTCAGCCTGCTGTTAGTTAGATTCACTGAGTAGAAGAAATGTTATAGCTCTGCTTTCTTTGAAAGGAAACTTTGCTTGTTTTTGGTTTTCCAGTTTCTGTAGGAACTCTCCCAGAGGAAAAGCGTGGGTTGTGTCAAACTACATCTGCCCCAGCTGTCATAACCATCTTGCAGACATTCGTGGCACAGAACAAGAGTTAGGGGCTAAGACCTTAGGGAATGCATTTGAAATGCTGCCAATTTAGCCAGTTGCCTCCTACTTCTGAACTGAGCTGCAGCCTTCTCAATCAAGGAGCTGGATGTTATGGCAGCACAGTAAAATGTGATCCAGAAAAGAAGTGTTGTGATGGTAAGGAACTCATGAAACTATGTTAGAGTATTTGTTTTGCATAGGGCAGCGATTCTATCTCCTTACTTTAAAGTGATGTTTTTACATAGGAACAGAAGGATAGCATTTTGAATTGTTGGATCTAGTCTGTAATTCTCAAGACCTGAGGAAAAGAAATAGGACTGATCTCTGATGTTTGGTTACTGGTTCCCACCAGAGGGTAGAATGAGCAGTAGGGAAGAGGGCTGTTCTAACCTGGAAAGCCAGTTCTGAATGTTGCACAGATGACCTAGACCTTCTCCTTTCAAAAATTTGTCTTATTTGGAAAAACAAAACAAAACATACTAATCAAACAAACACATAAACAAAATACCTCTTCATATTTACTAGTGAGATAATGTTTCAAATATCCAGAACGTGTCCAAATGCCTATTACTTTAGGCTCTGGGAAAGCAAAGTGGGACATTAAAATACACCTTTTTAAGAATTCTAAAATTATTGTGAAAGTTTTTGCTGTCTATTTTCTGATGCTGAAAAGAAACCAGAATGTAGTTGCTTTACAAAAGTTTGAAGTTCATAATTTGTGTAGGCATTGCAGGGAGCTGGAGTCTTACTTGATGCATATTCAAAAATTTGTTAAAGATAAAAACTTGACAAAGATAAAAGATTGCAAGATTTTTCAAGATTTCTTATGTTCAGCTGAAGCAGGAAAAACATTTTTTCATGTCTGTTCCCATTTTTCAAAAGAGTCAAAGAAACAAGTTTACTGTTCTCTTCTTTGAGTTTTAAATTAGCTCTATCCTTTGAACTAGTTCTTATTCACGTTGGCTTTAATTTCAAAATACCTACTAGCACTTTGCGAATTCAATCCAAATCTAGAAAATATTCTGAAACCTGAAACTGAGTTCTCTTTTAGGTAAGAAAAAGAAACAGTGATAGTGATAGTAATATTAACAGCAATAGTAGTAGTAGTAGTAGTAGTAGTAGTAATAATAATAATAATAATAACAATAACAACAAGACCACTGGTGTTATTTGCTCTGTAATAGTTATTATCATTATTAAAAATATTGCAGTTTAATAAAGAATTCCATTGGAAAGAAAGAGGAAATGAGATACTGTGAGTATCAAACTGGGACAAGAGGAAATTGATAGAAATCCTGAATTCTGTTAACCATTTAAGCAGGAATTTTTCTTCTAGGACATAATAGAGCTAGAGTTCTCATGTGAAAATGTGAACATTTTCACTGATTTTAATGGACAAACAGTAAAACTTTGTATGTGATTTATTTGTCTGGATATCTTATTGCTCACATTGATGAAGAAAGAACAGACAGACAGGTGTAGTTTTTTTAAGATAAACCAGGTTGTAATTGAAGAAGGTGAAGTTGCACATATTTTCAACAATATAGTTCTCAATCTGTGCTAACTACACAACATAATAATGGGAAAGCTGATAGAATCATGCATATTACCTTTGCTATTTGATAAATGCCAAAAACAATGAAAAAAAGCCCTATAAAATTGCTAGAGAAAGTCAAGCCAACAACTTTTTTTTATTCCATGAAGAAAATCAAGTTATTTTTATAAAAGAAATAAGACGATTGTGAGAAAAAGTATGATATGAATAGACTGAATTTTATACCCAAGTTTCAGTATCTCATCACTAAAACAGCCAATGAAATAAACATGAAAATTGAATTGTTCTTTTTCTAGTAAAATAGGCATGTAACTAAAGAAGCCTCAATATAGGCTTCCATTTTAGTAGGGCAATAGTCTTAAAAGAATAAAAGCATAACTACATAAGCAGAGTGAATTTTAAACTTCTATTGATGGGTGACCAAACAACATGAACTCAGGAATCTTATATCCCAAGTCCCGGGCTCACTCTAGGATACAGGAGCATCTTAAAGCAGACTCTGAAGTGCAAACACTAAAGGAGAGGTCATCATACTACCCACATTATAAATTTTCAGTTCATACCTGGAATTCAGTATTAATATTTTGAGTTGGCAAATGCTACCAATATTTAGCTGAACCAGCCACCAATTTTGAGGTATTTGCCATGGTGAGAAAAGGTTTAATACATTCTACTATCTGACAAATCTGATGATGCCTCACCCAATCCAAATGTAAGTGAGATAAGAGACAAGAAGAGGAAACTTGGTGTGGTTTGAGCAGACCTAAAACAAAAGCCTTAGGGGCATTTAGGTCTGTAAAACTCTAATTAGTTTTTGAACAAAGATAAGCCCAAGAAAAGGGGAAAGTGTTGACTGTGGATTTGACTTATGAAGACATATACCTATTTTGCATCAATTTCATGATTTTAAAAGCTACTTAAATATTTTCTTTAGCAGTGGTAATTTTCTGAAGAAGGGCCTTTGGTTCTTCTTCTTTAGGAATGGATGGGGAAGAAGGTAACAAGTACATTTTTGATGGAAAATAGTAAATTATAAGAAAATTAAAAGCTTACTTCATCCTGACATTTAGTGAAGGGAAATAGCTAGTGGTAGTTATTTTATTAGTATTTGTTCCAGGAATCGTAGGTTGTTTTTTTGTAAGGTTAACTTTTGCTGGAGTTCTGAATGGGTTATTAAAAGAATTCAGAAGCACTGAGGAAACCTGTGTTCTTATGATCTTGGCTCCACCCAACAGGCACGATGGCAATCAGTGGAAAAGTTTATCGAGCAAGAGGGAGTACAGGGTGAGTAAATGGCATGGGGACAGCCTTCTCATGTCAAAGAACATAATCAAACCCTGTAAATATGTCTTAATTGGGCAAGAAGATTTTTCTCACACCCCCCCATCTTTTTACTGAGTGCTTCTTTTAGTTTGTTGGTCAAAAATATTTGGGGAAGCCTGATTGTTTCTGAATGTGGTAAAAAAATACTGCTTGCTACTGTGAAAGTAAAGAATTAACAAGCTCTTAGAAAATTTCTATCTCCTGGACCTGTTGAGCGAATTTGAAGGTACTGCACATATATTGTACCTTAGGTGTACAGCTCGAGACTGGACATATGAAAAACGACATTTTTAACAGCAAAAATATTTGTTCTTAGGGAAAAGTTCTCAAAACAGCAATTAACTAATAGCTGTTTGTCCAGACGCTCACGGGAACTGCTTTTTTATGTGAATGAAAAAAATCAGATGGCAGCAGATGACAGTAAACACACAAATACTCTCAAAACACAGCTGTAAATTCTATTTTTCCATATTATGATTGAAACTGGCCAAACAGCACTGGTGCTGATGGTAAAATGATGCCCTTGATAAAGATGATAAAGTATTATTGGCTGTTTTATGAAGCTTCATATTACAAAGTTATATTTTTAAATAAAAATGCTTATACAAAATTATTTAGGAAAACAACATCAAAAAAAAACGTTAGTCAGAACAGCTAGCTTGAACGTGGATATCACAGGCAAACTCTCATGTTGGTTACAGACAAAGAGTTCAAGAAGAGCTCTATTACAAAAGAAGATGGTCATTGTAGGGGTGGTTTTCCTTCTGAGTTGTTGCAGATGGAGGAGTAGGAAACACCGACCTATCATTAAGGTCATTAAATAGCACATGTTTTGTTTTAGAAGGGAACAGGAGTCTGAAAAAAAGCCAAACACAAGTAGTTAAAATTAAATTTTAAAAATGCAAGGGAAAACTGTTAATTATACACATGAAAAAATGTTCTGTATTGTGGTAGCTAATAATACATGAATAAGTGATCTCTAAAGCTTTGATATTTGAAGAAAAAGATGATCCTATTTTGAAGAGTCAGATCCTGAAGTCTTTACTCAGTTTTCCCTATAAATAAATATAAATCAATGCCTTGGAGTGAAAAAAGGGTAGAAACTAAGGGGAGGAAAGGGGAAAGGGGGAGAAAGGAGAAGAAGCAGAAAGAGGGGGAAGGGGAAGGGGAGGGGAAAGGGGAAGGGAGAGAGATCTAGATTTGGGCTGAATTTGCACAGGTCTGTGCCTGACCTCTTGCAGAATATTCACTTCATGTGTCCCGTAAAATTATCAAGTACAATGAAGACCAGTTAAGTGAAGCTACTTGTTAAGTGATTTTAAAGAACCAGCAGAAGTCATTAGTCTTTGCTTTACTTCAGTGTGACTTCCCAAACTGGCACAAGAGCCTATGTGAGTGGAAGAACAACTGGTCATTTCTAAAGAATGCTAACTTTCACTAAAAAGAGAAAAAGAGAGAGCAACTTGGGTAGGAAGTTTTAATATCCAGTGATTTACAGAAAACATAATACTGGGAAATGCGAAGTCCTCGGATCTGGATCTTGGCAAACACGATATGGAAACAAAAAAAAAATAAATTAAATATATATGTATTTTTTCCACTTCCTTAAATAGTGTTTATAAAGCCCTCTTTCATCTGTTTACACAGACACACACCAACAACTCTCCCCCTGAATTTATGGAATTTTATACTCTCCAAACACTCATCATATTTGACCACGTGAGCTGCAAATGTTGTACCAGGTGCATGACACATGGTTAAGCTACCACACTTAGTAAAACTTCTGTATATGTGAAAACTTTTTATCTTAGAAAGGAAAAGGTGATAAGATTAAATGTCCTTCGCAGAGGTCTGGGAAAGGTGTTTTTTTCTGAGTTTATGCATATTCCAGGGCTTGGCCCTTACGGCTTTAGGTATAGATGCAGCAACCATTTCTCTTTTGTTTAACAATTTAATGTAAAAGTTCTAGACAATAATTAAAAATGAAGTATTTAGTTCTTGTATTCTTTAGCAGTTATCCAATGAATCATCAATTTCAGAGTTCACAGAAAAGGTCTAAGGACATTATCAGTTAACACAGATCATCAACCTCTCAGGGGTCCATACTGAGACCAGTGCTCTTTAAATTTTTCATCAGTGATATAGACCAGGAGATCGAGTGCACCCCCAGCAAGTTTGCAGAATACACCAGGCTGAGTTGTGCAGTTGTCATGCCTGACAGATGGGTTGTCATTCAGAGGGACCTGGACAAGCTGGGGAGGTGGGCCTGTGTGAACCTCACGGGGTTCAACAAGGCCAAGTGCAAGGTCCCACACCTGGGTCAGGGCAATCCATTGTTTCAATACAGAACGGGGGATGATGTGATTGAGAGCAGCCCGGCAGAGAAGGACCTGAGGGTGATGGTTGATGAGAAGTTCCACATGAGCTGGCAATACGCGCTCACAGCCCAGAAGGCTGACTGTGTCCTGGGCTGCATCAAAAGCAGCGTGGCCAGCAGGGCCAGAGAGGGGATTCTCCCCCTCTGCTCGGTTCTTGTGGGACCCCACCTGGAGTATTGTATCCAGTTCTGGAATCTGCAACATAACAAGGATATGGGATTGCTGGAATGGGTCCAGAGGAGGCTACAAAGATGATCAGAGGACTGAAGCACCTCTGCTATGAGGACAGGCTGAGAGAGTTGGGGTTGCTCAGCCTGAAGAAGAGAAGGCTCTGGGGAGACCTCATAGCAGCCTTCCAGCACCTGAAGTAGGCCTACAGGAAAGCTGGGGAGGTAGACATTTTACAACGGGATGTAGTGATCGGATGAGGAGAATGGCTTTAATTAGGAAGGGGGAAGACTTAGATCAGATATTAGGAAGAAATTCTTCACACTGAGGATGGTGAGGCACTGGCACAGGTTGCCCTGGGAAGCTGTGGATGCCCCCTCCCTGGCAGCGTTCAAGGCCGGGCTGGATGGGGCCTGGAGCAGCCTGGGCTCTTGGGAGGTGTCCCTGCCCGTGGCAGGGGGATTGGAAACAGAAGATCTTTAAGGTCCCTTCCAACCCAAACCATTCTATCATTCTATGATTCTATAGCTGATTGACCAATGACATAGTAGATACTGATGTGACTCTTAGCACATAATACTTGTTCTCTAAATTACAGCAGAGCATAGGTGTCTTTATGCAGATTTTTTGTGAAGTGACCTCAAGATGTCTTGTTTCAAAAAGAATTGACTTTAAAAGTGAGAGTATCTTGTTTCAGACTAAAACAGAGTTATTGTTCTGGTTGTTTTTCCAGATGCCTGAAGCATTTTGTAGCATAGTTACTCTTGCCACAAGGATGGGCTGTCTGTTTTGTGAAGTACAAGTGTCTAGATTTTTCATTTAAAAGCAATGGAAACTATGTCTAGAATTTTGCATTAAGAATAGTTTTTCACATCAGTCAAACTTTCTTTTCAATGTACCCCGTTTGACGGGGATTGCAAAGGATACTTTCGAGGGCTTATTCGTATTTCTAATTTGATAACCACTATGCTATCACATATATGGATTATATATATGTTTTATATAAACATATAGGTATATATACCTTAACATACAGATATGTGCATGTAGAGAATGCACTTACAGAAGTATATAATTAATATATTGTATTTTGTATTTACACTATATTGCACACACATATATATGTAGTATTTTCAAATGTAAAGACCTAATCCAGTTGACTTTACTGAAGTAAAACTTGTTTTATTCTAAGTACAAAAGGATCTTTTCCCTGAGTGAATGTGGCAGAATATCTGACTTGCATGGATAATAAATATTTATTAAATGGAAATGTTAAGAGCAAGATGCAATGTTTAGAGCATGCATAGTTCTAATATTCAAGGTGTTATTGAATACTAAATGTAGCAAATACAGGACCATCAATACAAATTGTCAGAAGGGGCTTTTGGAGGGTGTTCATTTCAGAAATTTTTATGTGGTAAGATAGTTTATGAATGAAAAGTAAAGACATTCTGGAACAGATTGTGCAAAATTGTGAGAACTAAAGTTCTTTTGTCTTTTCTTCAACTTTACCCCTAGTTAAACCTTGATTTCCTTTTTATGCAGATCCTTCACTGAGACTGACATGTGAAAATGCAATCTGCATGACAAAGCAGTCACAACAAATAGAATCTTCAAAAAAATTTTTAAGTGCTCTCCCCCCCCCGTTGTATCTCATTTTCAGCCTTTAAGGAATTTAATCCATTCATGAGCACAACATCTCTTCATCCCAAGAAACTGTTGTTCTATATTTATTGTGGAGACCGATGTAACTGAAAATTTTACTGTTCCAGTTTTATATAGGCTGACTACCTTATTCACTTTGTTCTTTAAAAATAATGCATTATTCATAGCAAGGCTTTCGAATCTGCTTTAATCTGCATTTATGAGATGAAGTAAATGCAGCTGTGAATAATCTTTCATTTAGCTTCAAAATAATCTGGCATTAGGTAATAGTTTACATATGTTTATTAACTCAAGTTAGAGATTAATTTGATCAAGATCATCTCTGTTAGCTGCTAGTCTGTTTGTTACATAGTAGTTTTTCCTCCTCTAATATATTTTCTTCTTTCTTTGCACCAGGTGCAGTAAATTGAATAGAGAGTATTTGCCTGTGCTATAAATACAGAAAAGATCCCCCTTGCTTGTCTGTCTTTATTATCATCTTCTTCCCAAGCCACTTCAGCTGTACTTAAACACATCTATGATCTAGTTATAAACTACTGTGTGCTTTGTGGGATGGATTGTCTGTAATACTTCTTCATGTCATAGTAGTGCAGTATGAAACTAATTTATGATTGAACACTCCATGTAACTGTATGTTAGAATTCAAGGGGGTTTCATTTCTTTTAATTTTGAACAATAGTGGGAAGACTAAGCCAAATCCCACTAGTTTAAAATATTCCTTTGTTATGAAGAAAGGAGAAAACATCTGAGCTCCAGATTTTTATTTAGAAAATACATTAATATATACAGAAGCATCCTAGTTATTAATATATTACAGTTTAATCAAAAATTTTAATCCAAAGCAGAAATCCTTTAAAGGCTACAATCATATAACAAGTTGACGATCCACTTTATTGAATATTATATTATTTGCTACCCATCTAATTATAATCTTCTTTCCTTGAAACTGCGTGTACATTGGAAATGATGGATCTTATGGCTTCATCAATGCATGAAGGCGTGGTCATGCATGAAAAACATTTTAACCAATCATGACATTCGTTAGAGAAAGCATGCATTTTGAAGAAATAGCTTCCCTTCTGTCCTGCTAACCCCTTACTGAGACAGAATTTCTGTGCTGTGTTTCCAGTAAAAATAACACTGTAACATTCACTTGCCAAAAAATTGGAGCAACACCCTGGTCTTCAGCATTTTAACTTCATCTCTATTGCTACTTTGAAAAGTGAACATTTTCATTTCATTTGGCTCATAGTTGCATATCATAGAATCATAAAATAGAATCATAGAATCATTAAGGTTGGAAAAGACATCTAAGATCACCATGTCCAACCATGAGATCAACACTGTCATGCCTATTAGACGATGTCACAAATTGGTGCATCTACTTTTAAATTCTCTCAGGGATGGTTACTCCACTATTTCCCTGAGCAGTCTGTTCCAATGCTTGACCACTCTCTTGGTAAAGAAATTTTCTTCTAATATCCAGTCTAAACTTCCCCTGGTGCAACTTGAGGCCATTTCCTCTTGTCCTATCACTTGTTACTTCAGAAACCACCACACATGCTACAACCTTTTTTCAATAAGTTGTAAAGGGCGATAGGGTCTCCCTGCAGCCTCCTTTTCTCCAGACTAAACAACCCCCATTCCCTTAGCTGACCCTCATAACATTTGTTCTCCAGACCCTTCACCAGCTTTGTTGCCCTTCTCTGCACATGCTCCAGCAGCTCAATGTCCTCAATGTCCTTCTTGTACTGAGGGGTTCAAAACCAAACACAGAATTGGAGGTGAGGCCTCACCAGTGCCCAGTACAAAGGGACAATCACTTCACTACTTCTGCTGGCCACATTATTTCTGATACAAGCCAGGATGATGTTGGCTTTCTTGGACAGCTGGACACACTGCTGGCTTATGTTCAGTGGGCTGTCAACGTGCACTCCCAGATTCTTCTGCACCACGCAGTTTTCGAGCCACGCTTGCCCCAAGCCTTAGCATTGCATGGGGCTCTTGTGACCTAGGTGCAGCACCTGGCCCTTGGCCTTGTTGAATCTCATATAAGTGGCCTCAGCCCATGGATACAACCTGTCCAGGTCCCACTGCAGAGCCTACCTCTGCTCAAGCAGATCAACACTCCTGCCCAATTTAGTGTCATCTTCAAACTTACTGAGGGAGCACTCAATCCCCTCATCCAGATCATTGATAAAGATACTAAACAGACTTGGCCTTAACACTGGGCCCTGGGGAACGCCACTTGCGACTGATGGCCAGCTGGACTCAGCTCCATTCACCACAAGTCTCTGGGCTTAGCCATCCAGCCAATTTATTATCCTATGAGGTTTAGACCTGTCTAAGCCATGAGCCACCATCTTCTCTAAGAGAACGCTGTGAGAAACTGTGTCAAAGGCTTTACTAAAGTTGACATAACATCCACAGCCTTTCCCTCATCTACTAGATGGATCACCCTGTCATAGAAGGAGATCAGGTTCGTTAAGCAGGACCTGCTTTTCATGAACCCGTGGGGGCTGGGCCTGATCCCCTGGCTGACCTGCAGTTTCCTGGTGAGTGCACTCAGGATGAAACACTCCATAACCTTCCCCGATACTGAAGGTAAGGCTGACAGTCCCCAAATCCTCCTTCTAGAACCTTCCTATATACAGGTGTCACATAGGCAAGCCTCCAGTCATCTGAGACCTCCCCTGCAAACCAGGACTTCTGATAAATGATGGAGAGTGTCTTGGCAAGATCCTCCGCCAGCTTCCTCAGTACTCTTGGGTAGATTCCATCTGGCCGCATACATTTGTGAGTGTCAAAGTGACGTAGCAAGTTGTTAACTGTTTCTTCCTGGATTATGGATTATTTTTTTCTACTCTCTGTACCTGCCTTCCAGCTCAGGGGGCTGAATATCCCAGGGATAAATGATCTGACTATGGAAGACTGAGAATGCATTAAGTACCTCAGCCTTTTCCTCATCCTTGGTGGCAATACTCCCTGCCTCCATATCCAATAAAGGCTGGAGATTCTCCTTGGCTCTCTTTTAGTTGTTAATTAATTTGTAAGAACATTTTTTGTTATCACTTACAACAGTAACCAGATTGAGTTTGAGCTGGGTTTTTGCCTCTCTGATTTTTTCTGTGCATGACCTGATGAAACCTCAGTACTCTTCTTGAATTGTCTGCCCCTTCTTCCAAAAGTGGTAAACTCTCCTTTTATTCCTGTGTCCCATAAAAAGCTCCCTATTCAGCCAGGCCAGTCATCTTCCCTGATAGTTCATTTCATGACACATGGGGACAGTCTGCTCCTGCAGAAGAGTTCCTTCTTGAAGAATGCACAGCCTTTCTGGACATTCATATGTACACACACACATATTGTATACTTACTTTTTACCAGTAATGTTCTGTATATTATGACTGGATGAAAATTTCCTATGAATTTTCCATGTTTTCTCAGTGGAAGATGATTCAGGATTTGTTTTTTCAAAGTTTCTGCTGCTTATGGAAATACACCAGCTTCAAACTGGAAAAGTTAATGTAGTTAAATTCTTGGCTAGTGCCTGAGTTGTAGCTTAGGTAACCGTTCTGAATTCTTTTCACAAAAGAAGGAGGTGAAGCAGGTGGTGATCTCTTCTATCTGGAGACCTATGATAGGACCCAATGGAATGGCAGGAAGACATCCAAGGGGAGGTTTAGATTGGATATTGGGAAGAGGTTCTTCACCCAGCGAGTGGTAGAGTACTGGAACAGGCTCTCCAGGGAAGCAGTCATGGCACCAAGTTGGCCAACATTCAAGAAGCATTTTCACAATGCCCTCAGTCACATGGTATGGATGTTGAGTGTCCTGTATAGGGATAAGAGTTGGACTTGATGATCCTTGTGGGTCCCTTCCAACTTAGATAATTCTATGATTCTGTGTCTCTATGAGTCAGGCTTCTCACCCTGATTTCACTATTCAGGATACCTTACGGCCTTGGGACCATCAGAATCTTTTCCCAAAGAAGTAAGTCTGCTGTTAAGGTTCATAGATGAAACCTAAAAAGAAATAATACAGACAGAAATATCAAGCCCATTTTTTCCAAGACTTCAAAGCACTACACAGTAGTGAACACTTCCAAATCATAGACTATGTTTCTGTGACTAGGACTTAACCATGGCATCAAATTTATTGCAGATCCCTGATCTATATACACAGGTTTTCCTGCTATGAATACTCAAGCATGGTTTCTGCCCTTCTCATATCTCATAAATACATATGAGCCAGAGCCAGGAATCATAGAATCATAGAATCTAGTCCACCGTCCCTGCAGTGAGCAGGGTTATCTTCAACTAGATGGGTTGCTCAGAACCCCATCCAACATGACCTTGAATGTTTCCAGGGATGGGGCATCTGCCACCTCTCTAGGCAACTTATGCCAGTGTTTCAACACCTTCAGTGTAAAAAATGTCATCCTAATATCTGAACTTCCTCTTTTATTTCAAAATCATTACTCCTTGTCCTATTGCTATAAGCCCTACTAAAAGTTTTTCCCAGTCTTTCTTGTCAGACCCCTGTAAGTACTGAAAGGCTGTAATAAGGTCTCCTCTGAGTCTTCTCTCCTTCAAAGCTGAACAACCCCAACTATTCCAGCCTCTCTTTATAGGGAAGGTGTTCCAGGCCTTTGATCATTTTTGTGGTCCTCCTGTGGACCCACTCCAACAGGTCCATGTCCTTCCTACCCTGGAGGCTCCAGAGCTGGACACATTATTCCAGGTGTGGTCTCACCAGAGCAGGATAGAGTAAAGGGGGAGAATCACTTCCCTTGACCTACTGGCCGTGGTTCTTTTGATGCAGCCCAGGACACGGTTGGCCTTCTGGGCTGGAAGCACACATTGCCAGCTTATGCTGAGCTTCTCATCCACTAGGACCCGCAGGCGCTTCTCCGCAAGGCTGCTCTCAATCTCTTCATCCCACAGCCTGTATCGATACTGAGGGTTGCCCCAACTCAGAATCACACAATAACACTTGAAGAACAAATCTTGTCAGCCAAAAGAAGACACAAAACATGTTTTAATATTGTTTCAGAAACTAAGCTCCTTGGAAGGGGGAAATTCTGAAACAAGCAAAGATACTGCTGATTCTATGCTTGCACAACAAAACACTTCCTCCAGTTAACAAAGGGTGAAAGTTTAATCAAAACCCTTCCTCAAAGAACTTGCCGAGGCAGGGTGCCACAGCACACAGCCTGCACCACAGCAAACAGAAGTCGTTCTGGCTTTAACTGACTCCTTTTACTATCCATGCTACTGATTTTTCACTCACACTTTGTAGAAGGAAAATTGCTGAACCGAGTCTGTTGCTTTCCTCTTGTTAATGTGTCATCTAATTGTTAAAGCATCTAATTGTTAAGAGTTTCAGATGTTATGGTGGGGTCCCTTCTAGTGGGAAATTTTATACTGGAGCCACTCATATACACAGTAAAAAAAAATCCAAGGACACATGAATATTCTTGGAACACCAAAAATAGCATAATTAATTAATCATCAAGATGTCAGATACCTCTGAGCTGCAAAACCATTTGAAATATCGAATGTGTATAAATACAGAAAGCTGGAGACCCTATCAGAGCAAACTCTCCTGGCAGTCTCTAGCTAGAGGTCATTGTGGTTTGAGCTCTCAAACTAGACAGATTAAAAATCCCCAGTCCTTGCTGGTGCGCAGCTCACAATACTTGGTTGAGTAACACATTATACTGGGCTGGTTTTGCTGCTGAAACTCTGCCTTATGATCCTGGAAGTTTCTGCTTTAGAGGGCTTCCTAAGGTCTAGGGCTTATTTCAGTTCTGAGCTGGAGATGGATCACTGTTTGGCTATTCTATTGCTGAGTAAAGCAAACTATAGTACTATGTTTCCTTTCTTCTGATATATGTTAGCAGAGACATTGTTAGCTATAGATGGACGGGCCACATGACACACAGGAATGACACAGCCTGCATTATGCTGTAAGCAGGCAAATGAAACAGTTCTTGACAGTGACATCTAGTTTCTCCAGATTGTTCATTCTTGAGTAGTTTTGCTCTGCTGTTTTCACCATCAGCAGGATTTTTAGTTCGCATCAGCCGACTCAAGCAAATATTATAGTCCCTTCAATGCACTTGAGAAACTAGAGTGAAAAAAGTGGGGGTAGCTCAGTTACTAGCACAGATCCAGATTACATCCAGGCATTTACGTTTAGAATATTACTAACTTCAATATTTTAGAGAGATTTATTTGTGTTGATTTCTGATGAACTTGATCTAATTAATTTCCAATTCACACAGTAGTGATTCCATTGGGAAGTACTACTGCATGACAAATAATTAGGATAAGACTTACATTTTTCAAGAGCCTAGTTTTGTCTGACAGAGTGCATTTGTTATTATTTTTTTCTTTATATTTTCAACTGGCAAGTTTTTCTTTCATGGAACCTGAGACAAAATATCCTGGTAAAGTACTACTTCTTGTTCCATGTGCAACAATTTTATCTAATCTTCTAACCTATGAGCAATAGTGAGTAAACAATCACATTTCTTTACAGGTCTGTCTGGACCGCAGTGATAATAATCTCTTCTTGTGAAGATGTCTTGTAAGGCAGCTGCTTTCCTTCACCGTGAGATCTGTCATACATTCCTTTCCAATTACATCCACAGTAAGATTAACAATATTTGCTGCCTGGGCATAGATCGTTTTGGACATATACCCTTATTACCCTCTTTCTTTTCTTTAACATACCTTGAACAGCCCTAGCTAAAATCTCAGTTTCTTTTTTTACAGTCTCTTGTGGTGTTTACCTTAGAATCTGCTTACAATATACCATTTCCTTTTTCTAGGAAGAAATCATCCATGGGCTTCTTTCTCTGTTACCTTTTTCATAACGCCTGTCTGCTGGACTTAGGGTCAGGAAGAGAATACACTTGGTTTGGTTTTGGAACTTCAGTCATTCTTTTATCTACCTTAAAAAATAATATAGGGGGTTTTTTGTCATTATATATTCTTGTTGCATACAATTCTTTCCTTTTTGATGACTTTTCTATTAACAAAATAAATATACAGTGGGAGTCTGGTACTATCATACAGCAGCAAACAGTTGCTACCATGGTGTTAAAACCTACCCATTATCACTTTACATTCAGTGTTCTTATTGAAGTCCTCATTCACTGGGGTTAAATGCCGAATGAATACATAAACTTTCATCAAATTATGCTCATAGTTATGAAAGAAACCTTTGAAACATGATATCTTATTGTAGAAGCAGAGAAGCCAGAGAAGAAGTATAAAGATTTTGACCTTTTTTGTGATATTTGTACTTTTAGAGAACTCAGGATTTCTGAAGGTAACTGACAACACTGTGTCCTTGACAGAGGTTTCTGGAAATGACTGTTAACGTTACTGATCCTGGCACCTGTGGACTTCAAAGAATAAAATATCAAGGTATGTAAATAAATCATAGGAGCCAAAGGTCTAGATTAAAAACAAAACAAAAATTCACCACCCAAATCCCAACCCACAACATTAAAGCCTTTCTTTCACGAGTGACAGGGCCCTTTCACACTTCATCCTCCTGAATGCTTGGTTAAAAGAGCAGCTGGACCTCAGAAACATATAATGTACTTTCCTTCACTTCCCTTGTTCTTTATTAATGAAAATATTTGGATAAAAATAGATCCTCATTTCCCAACAGTTCATCCGCCTCTCCTGTTTATTCTCTACCTGGTGTCATAGTCCTCTGAGCTTTGGCAGTGTAATAATTTCCATAGCAGTCCTGCTGTGACATCACAGAGGATAAGGTTGTCAGATTTTTAATAAGTAGAAAAAGAAAGATGAATACTTAAACAGAGATTCTGTCTTCAAGTAAATATTCTTAGTAATGTACAATAGGGAAAGAAAAAAAGGGGAACAGCTCTAACCCTTAAGTAGAGCTGTGTAAGAGTGGTATAGCTTTTTCAAACTTTTCCACATACTCCCAGATGGACTTCAGGAATGCCATTGTCTTTTGTCTTTATCCTCTGTTAGGAGGCTGGTTCTGTAATTTTTGGGCAGAAGAAAGCCCTTGGCAAAGTTTCAGACTTGGATGAATTAGACTTTAATGACCTTTTTATACTGCTAAATGGCAGGATCCCACCTTAATTATAGGGCTGGATTTCCAAAATAAATAGTACAGAGATAATTCCTCTCAGATGTAGGCAGAGCAAGGTTAGTATGATGTGCACTGTGGAGAGCCAGACAGTGCTGCTGCTCAGCATGTTTAGGAGTTGTGAAAATATATTAGTTGTGGTTCTAAAGAGGCCATCAATTACAGTGGTCTTTAAAGTACTTGTAAATTGCATTGCAGATAACATATTTCTTTAAAACAGATAGATGCGTTGGACAAATTGGATGAGTTAGTCAAGAACACGAATAATGGAGCTTGTAAGATTTTATTTAAAGCACTATGAAGCCTATTGAGCAATTAGAGTTTGAAACCATGAACACAAAGCTCCAGACGTAGCTTACATACCTGCAATGCTGGTTAAAAATATCACAAAGGGATAGATTTTGCCACCAATATTCCCATAGGATGCTTGTTTATTCTCCAAGCCTTTGAAACAAAGCATGTTTAGAAGAACAGAATCTGTTCTAAATAACTATGGGCAACTGACTAGGTGGAAAGTAAGAACCCTCTGAAAAATTATGCTTCCGTATTTTTCTAGTAACTGCGTTACAACTAAAAAAAAGCTTTAAGTGAGGTGTATTTTTACTATTACCAAAATCATATTTCAGTACTAGCTACCCCAGTCACAGCACTTCACATGACTTTGTAGATAGGATGGTACAATGGGAAATCTGCATTTGTTGCCAATTGAAGTTATAATTCATCTAAGACAAAAACATGCTGAAATAAGAAGATAAATGTGGACCGGTTTTAAGACCTGCAAAAAAAATAATGTGTTGTTTTCCATGGAACACAAACAATAGCATGTTCCACTGCATCTTACAGATACAATAGGAACAGAATTTTATAGCTTTGGTTAAAAGAAGTACACTGTTTAAAAAGACTGTTATTTTACATAGTGTATTTGATTTTCCAAAACTGATAAGTCTTGTGTGAAATACTTCTCAACAAAATACTGAAAGGTTTATCCCAGACGTGCACTTGCAATGTTCTGAGACTGATTATTTTCTTACTTACGTTGGAATAAAACAAATATACCAAGCATCTGCTCTAAGGGAAAAGCAGATCCTTGGTACTTAGTATCTTGCTATGTTTATGCAGTCTCTTAAACAAGTTTAGTAGACAGAGCAAAGTATTAGGTCAATATAGTCTGCTAGTAAGACTGCTTTCCACAGTTCTGGTCAGTCTTGTATCAGAAACAAACTAGAAGCGTGCTGTGTTGCAGTACGTTGCTAGATGCAAGAGCTTCCAGCAGCTCCTTCTTATATCCTTTTGCATCACTGCATCAAAGTTCAGCTTCTTTTTGATTTGCATTTTAGAATACATGATGTACACACTGGATAATCTACCTGCTCTTAAGGAAATGAGTCCTAATTTTCTGAAAATAAAGCACAAAAATAACAGGTAGCCCTTCAGTGCACTGGATAAAAATTCTACTACGATCTCCTTCAAGCAGGTTTTCAGAACTGCATTTGCCTTTCATATATAGGTTACTTGGACAAATTAGTAATACTGTGATGCATTTATTTATGCATGCCTGTAGTAAATTATTGTGTAATTTGCCTATCTGTATTTTCATCTGCATATACAATCATTACAATTATATAAGTAAATTAAGTATGTGTTCATGTACACATGTGGAATAACTGTATACAAGATTTATTTACTATTTGGACTATAATTTTTTTTTAAGTGAATATTTGTCTCATTAATTCATCCATCTGCTTTGCCTAGGTTTTCCTTCTTAGTGAGAGGTATTGTAGCCTGCAATTACTTTGTTCTTTACACTATAAAATATGTTTGCTGGCATTTGTACAGCTCTGTTGTGTAATCTGGTAGTGTCAAAACAGTCACATCTTGTCTTTATTACACTTTCTATTCTTGATAGAGTGCAAAGCTCTGCGCAACTGAGATATTCCCTTTAACAGTTACCTATGGCAGTGTAGTCTAGTTAACCAAACATTTCTACAGCTTTTGGGGTAGTTTTCTGGCTAACATTGAATTCTGTGTACTCAGTTTACAATGGTTAACATGACTATTAATAGTTCAAACCTAGCCTGTTTTCCCCTGCTCTGTGCTAATGGTGATTCTGTAAACACATACAATCAGGGAAGTAAAAGAAGGGAAAATTCAACATCTCTGGGGGCATTTAGGGACTTGGGCTTTTGGAAGGGGTTTTAGGGTTTTTTTCTTTCTTTTACAAGAAATTAATTTTTTAGGATAAGATGCTATGTCAAAAGCAAGGAGACAAGAGTGAAAATTATAGCTGGGGTGAATGTTGAAGTAAAAAAATGTTTTATTTCCTATGTCAGAGGGGAAGAGTCTATTACTTGTAGATCCATTGCACAGGGACAAGCAGTGGCAGGTTGCAAATGCAGGTATATGGCCTTAATCCATGGTGAAACTCCCCTCTACAAGAACCTACTGCTGATGAGTCTTGTGCCACCACAGCTCCTGTTTCCCTTACCAGCTCTTCTTCATTTCTGTTCCATATACAGAAGCAGTCTCACTACTTAACGTTTTCTGCTCAGGGGACAGGAGCAGACCAAGACAGGATGAAGTAGGGAGCACCAACACAGCGGAAAGGGAAAAGTAACTGAGGTATTTGTATAGGAAATAAATGCCAGTGTTATGAGACTCACCCTATATTGGGTGAAGATAGAAAAGGACAGGAGAGTGAGAGTGTAAGAGAAGAATGATGATGAGTGTGCATGGTACTGCGATGGTGAGACTGAGGCTGCACAAAAAATGGATATGAGAAAAGGAAATTAACCTATATGACTTTCTGTGCACTTGTGTTAGTGTAATTTCAGGGATTGCAGGTGTATGCCCACCACTCACAGCGTATAATAAAAGTAGGCTATAGAAGCCCTAGTATAATATAGTCCTTGAGGTTCCTCTACTGAAAGAAATTCAGTAAAGAACTTGGGAATTATTTGTTCACACTAACCAAGTTATCAGACAGCAGCAAATACTTCAAAGTCCTCAGCTTTCAGAATCAGACTTGGAAAACAGGATACAGGATTTAGCATGCTGAGTAGGGAAAGAAACCACTACATTTATTTATACAACATGAAAAATAACAGGAAAGCAAATTCCTCATAGTGCCAAGATCCCTAAGGATTTAAAACAGGGATCATCTTTCTGCAATAACATCTCTGCAGGTGCAGGTGGGAAGGTCTTCGAGTAGGAGTCACAGAGTAGATTTTTCTTAACTATGGACAATGCAAGAATGTATTTTTTAAAGGTTAGAAAGAACCCCTCTACAGTTTTAGACTATTCCTGATTTGCTTAGGTTGGATAGCCGGCTACCATCAGTTCCTATTTTAGTGGGATTCATTTACCTATTTATTCCTGAAAGGTTAAACTTCAAAACTACTGCTTATGTCTCATATGGAGTTGAGGGGCTACATGGAACAAAAAGTAAGCTTAACTTACCTTTGTAGATATGTACTGATACGTTGCAGGTCAGCACGCTAATGCTGTTTAAGCAGGGAAAGAGATTTGTATTGATGATAGACCCACTAAACCAGACTGCAGTTTCCATTGAGGAAGCACACAGAAGTCTGCAGACAGGGCAATTCAAAGAGCAGGAGTCCTTTTGTGGAAGGCAGAGTAGAGTTGTTACATTTGGCAAGGTTGGAGATTCTTTATTTTCTGACTGAAGAGTCAATCCTGAGATGACCAGAGGAGATGGATTTAGACTGTGAATTCCTATAACAGCCTGTCTGAAGCTTGTTTTGTAACATAGTCTTATCTTTTTTTTTCATTAACAAGGATTAACGAGAAAAAAGAAAACCAGAATAAGAGTATTTGAAAACTCAGACATTAAAGGATCTTAAAGAAGTGAATTTATCTGGTGAGAAGATAGTGATTGTGTCAATTTCTGACATTGTTATATTTTTTCATCAGGCAGTTCCTCCTCCTCTCTAATTTTCCTGAAGTCAAATATTGTGACCAACTTGGAAATGTACCCTGTTCTTTAATCACTATTATTGTAACTTTGTTCAGAGCATAGTTATGTGGAGAAAAAAATATTTGGGTCTAAAAATCAAAAGAATGTGGAGTTTTTTTGTGCCAGGTTTACTCTTTTATTTTAAGAGAAGAAACTTTATTTGAAATTAGATGCATGAGAGAAAATATGAGATCTTACATGTTTAGAACGTGCCGAGGTCCTTTCATAGGCAGTAAATTAGTTTTGAGGAGATGGCATCTAGTATTTTATCTTCAATTTGTTATTACATGTATTGCAACTAATCATCCATTTTATTGTGTTTACCACGGGAAATTAATAGTCTTTCATTTAAAGCTTCAAGTTTTCCTGAAAAAAATTATTGTTTGGATGTTTGGAACTATGTATCAATATAAAACTACTGTGAGCTTTCTGATTGAACATTTTCATTGGTTTCAGTGGAAGTTACAGCGAGGCACTAAGGACAACTCCTGGAAAGCTCTTAGCATGAGTTCTGACTGATTTTTCCTTCAATTTCAGAGTGCTTGCTAAATTGTCAAAACCTAAGCCAATTTGGACTGTAACTCAGGGTCCTGGTCCATGAGAAGAGTAAAATATATTCTTGCTTCTCAGTTAGCAACATTGTGGGGTTTAGATATTTTTATATAAGTAATACAGCTATCCGTTTCTCTGTATTTGTAGTCTGATCTGGCAAAGGAGAGTCTTTAACCAAGTGTATAGTCTCCTTAAGCCTCTTGTAGCATCTAATATTGAGAGAGCAAGAGCTAGCAAAGAAACATGTGTTTCTAAATACACATTAACTTGAAAGAGGCCCAGATATGTAATGTATCTTAAAATACCAAATATATACAAAATGGCAATAATATGAAACCACTAAATACTGTCCTAACTGTAGCAACAGTAGTGATTTATAAATTATTTTTAGTTTTTAATTTAAAAGTTTGCTTTCACAAATTATCACTCTAAATATTTTAATTTTTTTTCTTTGAGAGACAACTGCATGAATTGGGAAGCTGTATTTTAGCTTTCCAGCAATTTGATTAGCAATAGGATTAATACTATGAGAACTTTGCCTCTTGAAGGCTCCATTTCATATTTTAATTCTCCTGTAAGCCATATCTGATTTTTTTTAATAACATAAGGTAAAATTGTAGTCACTTTAGTATATTTTCTATTGAAATCAAAGATAAACAGAAAAAATAGAACTAAATATTTTTATGAAAATATTTTCTGGTATTTGTTTTAGTGCAGGCAACAGGTTTTTTGGTGTTGTGCTGAAGAATAAGAATTAGACAACAATCTCAGATTTTTTTTCATTAGTGAAGTTGAAAGGAAAATCAAATCACATAAACAAAACCAGTAGTTTTGTCTAGCAAAAAGATTAAGCTATAGAAATACCAGTCTAATTTGTCATATTTGTTTTCTTTGTAATTATTAATCGTGGAAGACATTATAACTTTTTTAGGGCTTATGTGTGTATTTTTCTGCAGACAGTCCTGAGTATACTTTCTAAAATTAAGGCATTAAGCTGTTGCTAAAATTGGTAAACATTTTACTGAGCAACTTTAAAACCTTCACTTACACTCGTTTTTCTTGACTAACACTTAACTAACTGACCAATCCAATGTCAAGTCCTATGCAGTCACAGAGAAAACATGGTTCCAGCCCTCCAGAACTTGCAGTTTTACAAACATGATCCAGATGTAAATCTCACCTACTAAGCTTAGGGACAATATTTGGCTTAGTAACAAAGTCCACTGAGAAGAAAGACATTGTATTTTTCATAAAGAGCAAAAGGCAGAACTGCAAAGCAGTTTTTGGAAGTCATTCTCCTATGCTCAGACATTGCAGCTGAACTGAAATTTCTGTCATTGGATCTCTAAGTAGTGGAGTAACATATGTAAGATACAGTAATACGATGTCAGATGTTCTGAGGGACATACTAGAAATCTTGGAGCTAGGAATATTCTTGGGGCTTTTTCTATTCATGTTGTTGATAGGCCTGCTACTTTAATACACCATAATTCTTTTATTATTTCTCTGTATTACTATGCATTTGTGTAACCACAATAAAATACAATGATGAAATTTGTAGCATATAGAAAATATTCAAACACGTACACTGATTCATAACACACAACTGTCTCTTACACATAGAAAATACAAAAGAATATTTAAAAAAGCCAAAAATCCTTATGCATATTCCATTGTTTTTCTTTCTTGTATGAAGTTTTATTTTTCTAAGGAGTCGGACTGTTTTGCTTTTATAGATATGCAACATGAAATGTATTAAGAATTACATTTATGATTAGAATGTTAGTGCACTTTGGTGAGTTACCTGTATTTCCACATATATTAGAGTTAAAGGGTTCACATTGTGATCAGCAAAAAAAGGGCAACGCCTTCAGTAACAAGAAATTTTGCACTAAGGAAATAAGTTGTTTTAGCAAAAGGAACCAGCAAGAATACCAGACCTTTAAGGCTAGTCTTATTTTTAAGAGTTGAAGCTTGTGTATAAGTAATTTACCTTACAGTTGCCCGCAGTAATGAAATGTTAAAAGTGCTAACTATAAAATGAAGGTGGAGAGACTACAGAGGTTAGGTATGAATCAATCCAGAAGAAATGCAAATGAGCTCTATGTTCACCCTAAGTTGCCTTACTGAGCAAGGTGTGGTGAGGGACTGAACTCACTCATCCTTTCTTCACAGGAGAGGTGTTTCATCCCTCTGACCACTTTTGTGGTCCTCCTCTGGTCCATGCCCTTCTTGTGCAGGGGACTCCAGAGCTGGATGGAGTACTCCAGGTGGGTTCTCACTAAAGCAGAGTGGGGGGGCAGCAGCTCACTTTACCTGCTGGCTCTGCTTCTTTTGGTGTAGCTCAGGATTGGCTTTTCTGGACTGTGATGGCACATTGCCAGCTTATGTCCAATTTTTCATGTATCAGTACCCTCCAAGTCTTTTTGACATCCCATGTTGCCCTTTAACATGGATAACCCTGCCTATTAAGAGAAAACTGAACATGATCAGTACCAAATACTATTTAGCATGAAAAAGAGAGAAAATCTTTCAGTCACATACAAAAAAGGGATTTTTTTCTGCTAAAGCTGTTTAATAGCCTCTGAATCTTTTCCCTCTTTCTTAAGGCAAATTAGAAGATCATTGCTGTGGATATTCCTTCATGTTATTGTTACTTGCATGATTAGACTATCTGGGAGTTCCAAGATAGAAAATAATTTTCAGAGGGGTATTACTGTGCAAACATGAGCAAGAGGAGTTTAGAGTACAAATCACAGGGCAGCATAAGGAATTTTCTTCCTGATGATGTGGTGTATTTGGTATCTCATTTCACACAGATATTATAGAAACATTATTTGCTCTCTAATACTATCAGTCTAGATATTTCATCAGAGGAAGATGGCAATAATATAAGGTAGGAATCCTTCCATGTGACACATCAAGCAGTGAAAGCTGCAGATTCAGCACTATGAGAAGTATTTTGCCCCAAATGTTTAAAACAAGCCCTCATACATTAAAGCATGCACTTACTACTGCTGGGCTCTATGTTTCTCAGTGGCATGCCTTGTGCGCTACCAAGAAACTTGAAAAGCTAGCTTCCATGCTACTCAAACACTTAAGTAGTCTTGGCCCCACTGCTTTAGCCTTTTTTCCTTTTGCAGTGGAATCACATCAGTGTTTTTCTGCAGGTATTACTGCACATTCTGGATTTAAAAGCAGCATATTGTACTACAGCATACTGTGCTAGAGAAATATAGCAGAAAATCCCTTGCATGTGTGCTGCTGATGATAAAGAAATATGTGATGTTTCATTAAGGTTACTGACAGTTTGGTGTCTTGTATACTGTGTAGTGAAATGCTCAGCGTTTCTTATATAAAGCCCTGCTTAAAATACTATATTAGTGGGAATACTTTATATGAACAGATTGTGTAAGCCATGTAGGTTTTTATTAAGCTTGAGTATTCCACTGCAATTGATCATATTTTTGAGGATATTGTCCATGTGACTGTCCTAATGGCCAGTGAATTCAAAAAGGAGATAATCCAGATTGTGTATTATTGTTGTTATTTCCCAGTTTTAACCTCCCCAATCCTTTGCATTTTTGCTATAGCTGAGTGAAAGTTGTGACTATACCAAATGTGTTAAGTCTCATGGATTGTCCTGTTTTGGCTAACACGAACTGTAGTTTTGCATTTATCTGGGGGCTTGTAGAACACATAAATGTAGCACTAACTAGTTCCACCAGCTCCACAGCATTCTTGCGCCCAGATACCAGCATGAGGCTGCTTTAAAAGCCACAAAATCAGAACTGGTTTCTTCACTTTTCTTCAGGTAAGAAATTAAACAAAGTCAAATGAAAATAAGAAAGGAAGTGCAACCCTGAGAAATCCCAAGCCTCAACCAATAAAAAAGCTCACAAAACTTGCTATGATAACCTAAGGGAAGAGTTTTCAAGGCAATTCAGATGCTTTAGGGCAGGAGGGGCAGACAAAAATGTGCTACCCCCATTGGTTCAGGTGTTCGAATACCTTTAAAAATCTGGCTTTTAGTCATGTGTATTGTACTCAGCTATCAAAATACTTGCAGCCCTCCCACACTTAAAAGAAAGGAACAGAAGAGATAGAGTATATTATATTTAAGATATCCACATAGATGAACATATTGGGAAGGACTTTTTAGTCTGATGTATAAAGATTAAGCTGCTTGGAGAAAGCTCCCTTCCTGACAACTAATTCTGCTTCTTCAGGCTTCAGCAACTTAGTTGTATCCTTTCTTCCCTGATATAAGCCTAGAATAGGTTGTTATTAT
Source organism: Neomorphus geoffroyi (assembly GCA_033558235.1). NCBI lineage: Eukaryota > Metazoa > Chordata > Aves > Cuculiformes > Neomorphidae > Neomorphus > Neomorphus geoffroyi. The sequence continues at coordinate 2,861,293 of JAUMJM010000008.1, forward strand.
TTGGTAAAATTCCCCTGATATACATAAATAATATGCAGTAATCTGATGCCAGGTTGTATCTGCATGCAATTTCTACCAGAAATACACAGGTTTTGTCAATCTAAATTGACAGAGAAACAGCAACTGAAAAAAATGATACAACAAAACAGCAGCAGCCCATAGACTCTATTGACTACTTGCATGGTTATTGTATCTAAATTTTGTCATTTTTCTTGCTTATTTAATGAATACAAGAGAAATTGTTTAAAAATCTATATTTTAAAGAACTTTCTCATAACAAAAGCTGGTTTCAACTTTGTGATGTCTGAAATTTCTGTGCTTTTACTAACATTAATTTGTTTAATAAATGTTACTTGGCTTGTGGTTGCTAACAATAAAAACATGTTTCTGAAAGGTTACTTTTTATTTTTTAAAAACTTATTTATATGATCCATTAAGTATGCATTTTGAATGGGCTTGGTTTTTTCATTGCTATATTGAGCTATTATCATTTTTCAATCTAAATTTTTTCTGGAGTTTTTAAAAATGTATAATTGCAGTTCATCCTGCATTTGTCATATTTCATATGTCTTTCATTTTTCGTTCTACATGATTTTTAGGAACCAGGAAAAGGGGTGATTTTCTACAGTATGGAAAAAAAGTTGGATACTGGATTTGTATATCTTAGTATTTCACGGAATCACAGAATGACCTGAGCTGGAAGGGACCCACAAGGATCATTAAGTCCAACTCCTATCCCTGCACAGGACAACCCCAAAATTTACACCATGTGCTTGAGTGCATTTTCCAAATGTTTCTTAGGTACTTTTAGGCTTGGCTCTGTGACTACTTTCCTGGGCAGCCTGTTCCAGTGCTCCACCATCCTCTGTGTGAAGAACCTTTTCCCTATACCTAATCAAAACCACCTCTAACATATGTTCCTGCCATTCCCGCGAGTCCTATCATTGGTCACCAGAAAGAAGAGATCAGCGCCTGCTCCTCCTCCTTTTCTTGAGAGGAAACAATAACACTGTGATGAGTTGTCCCTTCAGTCTGCTCTTCTCCAGGCTGAACAGACATAAGCCACTACTCATACGATTTCCCCTCTAGACCCTCCACCAGCTTTGTAGCCTCCTCTGGACACTCTCCAGTAGTTTTTTGTCGTTTTTATACTGAGGTGCTCAGAGCTGCACCCAGTGCTTGAGGTGGGGCCTGACCAGTGCAGAGCAGAGCAGGACAATCCTCTCTCTCGACCAACTGGCAATGCCTTGCTTGATGCACCCCAGGACACGGTTGGTCCTCTTGGCTGCCAGGGCACCCTGTTGGCTCTTGTTCAGCTTGCTGTTGACAAGAAGCCCAGGTTCCTTTCTGCAGAGCTGCTCTCCAGCATCTCACTGCCCAGTCTGTCCGTGTATCCAAGGTTGCTGTGTCTCAGCTGCAATACTCGGCACTTCATCAGACATTCAAGTGCATTTTGTGGTAAGCCCCAGAGATTCTTCAAGCTCTATCCAAATTCCTCTCTGTCAGTGTCATCGTAGTTGTTAAATGTTTGCACTAGTGCTAACAATCAGTCTTCACATAATTGGTATCAAAATAGTCAGTGGTAAAATATTCAGATAAAGGCATTTATAACTCTTCAGATACAACTGGTGTAAATTTAACTTCAGAAGTTTTCCAACAGGAATCTACACTTGTCAGCAATGCTTGCAACTCAAACCTGATTTTTTACTTCCCTAAGAATCTGATTAAGAAAGTGGGTAGAGGAAAAGGAAATTCCTCATTTATGTGACATGAAATTGAACAAGGTTTTTTTAAAAGATTATTTTAAAGGAAAGTAGGATAGAAAGGCTCTGCAGAGATTTCAGACCAGTAGGGGAGAGAAACACTAGGCTTTGTTTGATTCTGATATCATTTATTCAAGTTTCACTGTAGATTGCACAACTGGATCAAACTTTAGTGAAGAGTGAAAAGAGATGCAGCGACTAGTAGCAGATGTGAAGTCCAAGGCTGTTCTGGTTGATAAAATATCTTAAAAATATTCATCAAAAGTAACAAATGGCAATAATGTCAGGATAAATCTCATGAAAAATTCTCAGAAAAAGAAAACCAACAAATTGTAAAGCCAAGTCAGAAAATGAAACCTTGATAAGCTTAATCAAATAATTAGCAAGGTATGAATAACCTTGGATGAGGCAGACATAATAACGGTTCAACTGGAAAGAATGCAGCAGTCACACTCATTAGAGAAAGCACTGAAAAATAAACAGTAATAGTAGCGTTCAGAGTTACTAAGCGACTCCATTTAAATGAACAATGTCAAACTATGCATTGCTCGTTGGCAGCCCTAGTTAGTGAACAGGCTACAATATTATTGCTATGCAATAAATTAGCCCATGAAGTTTATTTAGATATTCTCTCAATTTTATTGCTATTGCTTTTTATTTTTGTCTGGAACACACTTCAGCAACACTCAGTAAATGTTTATAACACTGAAAAGACAACCTAGGCAAACTGTGGTGGTATAATTCCAGTCAAGTGGGCAAATTCCCTAAGGATTTTAAGATTACAAAACTAAATCAAAAAGCACAAGATCCATATTTTCATGCCTGTAGATGACTAAAAAAGAAATGAAAACATCAATTCATGTTCCACCTTGCTCAGACAGCATGGCGGGAGTAATCCTCAGGGAGAGAAGATTTTTTGAAAGAGAAAAAGAAATTTCAATAAATCTAGAACCACACTGTATCTGACCCTTGTACAGAATGCCAATGAGCTGACCAACAGCCTCGCAAATGTTACGAGTCAGTCAGAGTTGCAGTCTAACCACTTTCCTTCTTTCTCAGATGTCTAAATCTCACAAGCAGGACAAAGTTATGGTCCTGAGCAGCTCAAAACAAAGAAAAGGGAAGGCTTGTTACTCCTTGCAAAGCAAGGTCATTTGTATACGCCAATGGACTCAGGGATGACTTTTGATTCTTATATGATATTTTGTTTAGTGGTACAGTATAAAACATACTAGAATATGAAACCATATTCATACTCTGCAATTTGTAGGTGTAGCTTATATCTTCACAGAAAGCAATTCTTTTCCACAAAAGTTTAAATGTAGTCTTTTTGCTATAAATATTCCAGATGATATAAAGCCTCCCCGACAGATTATACCGTGTCTCCTACAGACTCTCATAGATACTGATGTACAGTCTCTCTGAACTGCCACTCATGATTACAGAAGTCTTTTTCCAGGTCTATGGCTCCTTTAAGAACTGTAACTTATTTAATGAACCATTTAATCACAGTATGATGAAGAATGTATAAGTAGATTTTGTGTCATTCTATGGCATAGAAAGCTAGCTGTATGCAGAAATACATTAAGAGATATCGAACCACTGACTTAATCCCATTCATGTGACAGTTTAGTTTTGTCACATGCCATGAGATGATATATCCATAATGCCCATTGGCGCCTCTGAACTTAGAGGCTGCTGATACTGCACAGGATCAAACTCAGCATTGGTAAAAAAAATATGTAATCAATTTTCCACTAGAGAAATCTGCTGTGACAGCAACTTCTTTGTTAAACAAATTACGGAAGTTTTGATCTAAAATTTGTTGTAGAAACACAAACTAAAATTGGCATGTTTTTTAAATATCCAGCGTCCCATTTTCATATTTTAAATGTAAGCTTTATTTATGATATCAAAATAATTATTTGGTTTTTTTCAATTTCTTAAGGTGTTTCAAAGGTAATTGAAGTCCAAATGAAATATTTCACATTTACTAAAGTAAAATCTTTCCAGACATGTGAAATTATTCATGAGTTTGAAAACTAAATTTCTAAGAAACCATAACTAAGCTTGTCAGAGAAAATATGAACTCATAAACTATATTAATTAGCAAGATTTATAATCTTGCATAAAACAGTGAGTAACTTCATCTAGTCACAAAATAAACACACTGTAGTCATGTGTGAATTCAGTAAATTCAAAGGGAAGTAAAAGCTATTACAGAGTCAGCAAGCCTCCTTCTGGAGTGATAAAAAATCATTTTCGAAGCCATTGTCACCAAGTTATATGCACACAAAGCCATACTAAAGAAATGATACAACCTGCAGCTTCATTTGATGGATTTTGTGTTGATTTCACTGTGAATTTTGAATACTTATGACCAAAAGTAAGTTAACTGTAGAACAAACAGATCTTTATATATATATATTTATATATACATACAAAGACAAGCAAGTTCAGATTCTTGTTTGTCAGATACAAAACGTTATGACTTGAGTCAGGTTACACAGAGACAGGTAGTTATAATGCCAGGGAGAGACCCATTCTGACATGCCCTGAAAGTCCAGTCTTTCATCAGTCCCATTTTACATCCAAAAGTATCCAGTTGTAGAAGAGTTCAGGAACTGTTCAGAACAGCGTTTGTCTGCTTTTCATACAGCATATCCATAAAAATCCTATAGTGCAATACTTTAAATTTTTAGAACTGGATTATTTCCACTTATCCCTGAGGTCCTCATGAAGCAAAGAGCTTAAGTATTATTGTCAAAACCTTTGACTTCAATGAGCTTTGAGTTAGTTGCCTTTTTTGTATGCATACTCCTTATTGTAAGTGTTTTCTGATGCAAAACAGAGTCTAAGCTGGTTACACTGCCTGCTTGCATACAAATTCTGTAGGATTTTTCTTTCTTTATGGTTCGCTACCAAATGCAAAAGCATTTTGTTCAAAGTATACAAAGTTGCATCATATTGCACTGCTTACTAGCTGGCATTCTGTTTACCCTATGTAATATATGTGACGGCGTGATCCTGTGAGAAATTTCATACACGTAAACATTACTCCATCTTTGGAGCTAAAGAATTTGTAATTTCTTTGGACTAGTTATGTGAAAGAAACATCCTTCTTAAAGAAATGCAAAATTTTTCATTCTGTTAAAGTCCTCCCTGCAGTTTAGAATCAAAATTTATGAGCTCGTGACTTTAATTTCTTCTGCAATACAGTCAAATGTAATATTTGTTTTATTTTTAAGAAAATTTCAGCAAGGTAAGCTAAATGTTTAGTTAAAAAATACAGTTAAATATCCCACAAAGTAAATCCTTCCATTAGTATAATCCATATAGAAAACACAAACTTCAACAAATAAGGATGTTTAGAAAATAATTTTAAAAAGTATTCACAAGGAACTCAGCTTAAAAGTGAAGCTGAGCACTTCTGATCTATGACTATTTTCATTTCACAGGCATAAATGGCTGAACACAATAGAATGTTTTCTCTGTCTAGGATAAGAGGTTGTTCTGATTTCACTGTACTCTTAATCATTTAGTCCTTTTTTGTATCTCTGTGCCTCAGAAATGTTTTGCGTGAGAGGAGATCGTCCTATACGTACAGGCATGCTAATGACTATTTTCAACACTTGAAGAAAGAAAATCTGAAATAAAAACATCGCACAAAGAAAAAATGTTATAGCAGTAGGTCTTAACTACAGCAATATAGCTATGAATATATTTTGGTGGAAAAAAATGTTTTTCATCAATATTTGGCTTATGAATGGGATGTTTTTCACATTAATTTCATTCATTTTTTGCAAGGCAGTGAGAGTGAGAATATTTAATCAGTAACCTGGGAAATGAATTAGAGCACTTATGTCGACTATTTCTCTTGAGTTGAATATAATAAAATAGAATAATTTTTCCCAAAGATTTAACCAAGTAAACAGTACGCAGAGGGGATATATGGAAAAACAGTTGAGACACACAAGCAAGTAAAAGAAATAAGGATGGCCTATGACTTTCTGAAACTTAAAACCTATTGTCTGTGCTGAAAAAAATGAGCATTGTCATTATTATTAAATCTATAAAACAGGTTGTCAGATATGTGTGAAAACTATGGAGAAAGCACCAGATTAAGCTTTTCCTAAACCTTGATCAAAAGAAAAGTTCATTTTTAGAGAATATGTCACTGAAATGATATGTTTATACAAGGATGCAAACAACTTTGTACTTTACCATATTCTGGTTCCTTCTAAAGAAAAATTTATGGTAATTATAATAAGTCATAAGAAAATGGAACAAAAGCAACATAGGAAGAGGAAATCTAAAAATTGCTTTGACATGTGTAAAACAAAGTGTTTGTATACAAAACACTAGATTCATATTGATGGACTTCTGCGCACTGCTGATGGTTTGAATTATTCTACTACATTATTTATTCATATTTATATATTTATATTAAAGGAAACAGAGCTTGATCCTAGGACTTATGAAACTGATGCAATGTTTTCTCTTTTTATGTTATTTCTTGGAGGACAGAAGAGGAAATACTTGAGTACATGGGATATGGTAACAGTTACTGGGAGAGAGGTTTTTATGTCAATTTTTTTTGAGGGGGAGGGCTCAGCTTGCTGCACAGACAACATGAGGCTTCAGAATAAGTTCTTATAAACCTGTCTAGAACAGGGAAGGGCCTTAAAGCCTTAATTGCCTTGGCCAACTTCTCCAGACATCCACCCTTCAAATTGTGTATCCATTGGCTCAGGAGCTACATTTAAGCTCAGGCTCAGGAGCCCTGCTCTCTATCTGACTTGTGCTCAAATCTTTTCTGGACTTTCAGACTGGACTTGCCAGGCTGGCGTTGCTTTGCAGTTGTCTGTTGACTGCTAGATTCTCAATGGTTCCTGTTGTCACAAGCTTGCCCTGCTCGCCTTTCTCAGAGCAGAGATTTTTTGGGTGGGTACCTGTGGCTCCCAATGCACTGTTGTGAAGCAGCCTTATTCTTGCTCTTCCCTGACAGGAAAATCAGGCTGTAAATCTAGAGTGCAAGAAAATGGATTGTATGCATAAATCCTTACAACATACCTTAAAGCGAAAAAACACTTATAAGCATAGTAACAGCATAATCTATTTGGCAGTTGTTGTTACATGACTTAAAATGCTTTATCCATGTGACTTTAGAAGGCTTTGACAGTGAAAAAGAGATTACAATCAGAAATCTTGACCAGAAGAAGTAGGATGAAAGGTTAGGAGTAAATCTTTGTGTCCATGTACGCCCATTATACCATGTGTCTTAGTGGTGCTCCCTCCAAAGAAATGAGGCAGCAAAGTCTCAAGGGAGATGACAGCTAAAAGAAAAGCATTGAAAAAGAGACGCATTTTTAAGGTGCCTTAATCTTCCTTGGTTAAGGGGGGTTGGATCTTAAATCTTCAGCTTTCCTTTGAAGTTACGGGTCATGACAGGTGTACTGTCAGATAACAGAAACAAGATATGCTTCACGTCAAAGGAGGGGTATCTCAGCTTATTCTAAGAAAATTATACAGAAACTGAGGAGTTAAACAGAGAAGGAACTGCAAAAAAGGAGCATATTTTTTCTTCAAATATTGCCTGTCATTAAAGTTCGCTGAGAAGTCTGTCAAAGAGCTAGCATCTCATTTCCACAGGCATGTTAGAAATTTCAAGCTATAGAGTAGGGAAAACAAAGAAGTCAGTATGAATGCTACAAACTCTAGCAGATAATGTAGAAAATAAAAATTGTATGTTTCAGAGGTGTTTCAACATCTAACGACTTAGGAACTGCTACCAAATACAAATGAAGAGTGTTCACTATCATTTCTTCAAATTAAACAGTATGGAAATATAGAAATATAGAAATATAGAAAACATATAGAATGATATTTAGGATTTATTTTCTGATTCTTGCAAGAAGAAAAGCTCTAACTGACTTTTTTTGTCCCCATATTTTTATAACTGTAGGATTAAATGCTAACTAAATAAACCATGCTTTATCAAGTGAGAACCTTATTCCTGCTTGTCATATTTGTGGTCTGCAACAGCCCTCCAATCTGCAGGATATCTTGTCTCTGTAAACGTCCCCCCACATGAAATTCAAAAAGGTGTGGGTTTGGTATATTTCATGGCTTAAATGTCCAGGTAGTAAAGGAATATAAGCAGTACTAGGAATGAATGTGCATTTCCCAGTTTACCTCTGATACACTTGAAATAATTTTCACTTCAGTCAGCAGTGTCATGCAGCTCTATCACACACAGCAGTCAGTAAAAACACTCCCCTCTTGGCTTGGTATTTTACAAGGCAATAGGTCCCTCTTCCTTCTTTTCCTTCTTTGCCCAAAACATGGGAATTTCCATGTAGTTTCTATTCTCAAGAGATCATCCAAACCCAAGTGCTGACAACAGTTACTACATACTCACTGTGCATTTCCCCATAAGGAATGAAACTAAATTCTTTGACTTTTCATTTAGCTTTCACAGTAGCTCTGTTCCACTAACAATGCATAGAGTCCTGCCTAGCTAGGTTCTGCAAGACTGCTTGTAAAACCAGTTTCAAGAGTGAACATTTACAAGTGGCATAGCTTACTTGTTATCATTATTATTATCATTAAGCTCTCAAACGGTCAGAAACCAGGAATTGCATATCATAGCTATGCAAACTGACATTATTAGCCTGCTACTCGACCCCTCTCCCCTCTGCCACCTCCTTTCATGGAAAGCATTGTAGTGGCATGATATGAAGCCAGCAGCAGTCACATCCTAAATCTATACGTACCTCTGAGTGTTCCACATTGAAAAGCAGTAAGACAAGAAAAGGTTAACACAACCCAAACAAACAGATGATCCACAAGTGGGAGTGGCACGGAGGCAGGAATGCATACACCAGAGCTCTTCACTTTGGAAAAGGGAGGAAGGGACCAAGATGGACTTCCATAAAAGTCACTAGGTACAGGGAAAAGGCCAGGAGGAAATGACTGCCGATTGCCTCTTTAAATAAAATAATTAGAAATCACCTAACAAAACTATGGTCTGGTAGGTTCAGCAAAACCAAAAAGGGAGGTAGGTTAGGTAACTTCTTGCCACAGGAAGCAGAGAAAGATGAACATTTCCATGCATTCAAAAAGTGATGATACCAATTTCATGAAAGGAAAATCCAGCAAGGGCTAGTACTGGAGAAGTCCTTGGAGTGGCAGTTACTGGAAGTTGTGACTTTTCTGGGAAAGTATTATTACTAAGTGAAGTTAGTGTCCTGTGTTCTTATTTTAGGCATCCGATGTCGACAGCCATTTCCTGCACACTCCTCACTACTCCAGTTGTTTTTGTGCCTTTCTGCAGATTTCGAAAAGATAACACCGGCACTTCTTGTAGCTGACATTTTTTAAATTTCTGCAAGTATCATTGCATCTGGCATGCTGATTGCAGCACGATGTCACTGAAGGTGTACTGAGTATCAGTCTCTTTCCAAACAGGAGAGATTCCCAATGGTGCAGGTTTGATTCATTCTGGCCTTTCAGCAATAGCCAGCCTTATCCCTCAGGATAACTGAGAAGTCCTCATTTATCTGCTCCATTTTACGCTGAAGTGATACTCTGAATTTGACTTCCTTATGCTTATCTCAGCAAGATCAGTGAGGCAAGCTTGACAGACAAGGACTGCTAATTAGGTAATAGCTTCCCTTCACAATAAATCAAGATGAATTTCCTTAGCATATTTATTCTTACACACTTTAGGGATTACGTAAAAGATTCCATGCAAGTAATCATTTCTTTGTACATACTATACAGTGGGTTTTCTCCCTTTTGTGTAGGTAGGGCGCAGCCAGAACATGGGTCATTGCTTCTTGCTGGTAGGTTTCTGTCCTCACAGGCTGGAGGACTGTAGCTTGAGAGTCTACTGTTGAATTCAGTCCAATTAAACTTTGTATTCATGGTGACCCTACTGATTTATTCTGCCAAGGTTAGGTGAGCAGCTTTACCAAGTGCTAGGAGGAAGGCTGTGTAACAGAGCAACTGTAAGTAGAAAATTCTGCCTATTGTTCATACTGACTTTAGCCGAGAGCTTACATGAAGACCTGCATTCAATGGAATGAGGATGACCCCAAGAGTTGGATTAAACAGGGCGGCAGCTGCTGAAACAAGTTTTGAAAGGGATGAAATATTCTTTCTACATTCTTGTAAGTAGAAAGCAGTAGCAGTCCTCTTACACACTTAATGAAAGGGGCATAAGGATATTTCAAAAAGTCAGACTGAGCACAAGCTCCAGAGTTTTGATTTTGACTTGACAGCCCTGCCCAAACTAAGAAACATTTTTGTGAAAAACCTACACACATACCAATTATTCTCTTCCTTTGATAGGTGAAAGTTACATAAAGATAGAGATGATAAAGATAAAACTGGTGAAGATAAATTTTTGTGTATTTATATATGTATAAAATATAAATAAATAAGTAAATCTTCGTCACCATTTATAGGTGCAGTTCTACAGTTCCAAAAGTAGCTGCAAGTAGAGCCTCTAGTGCAGGCATAGTCCCTACAGGACTGAAGCAAAATTCCTAAGGAGTGATCACAAATTATCTTGTGCCTCAGAGTAACCTCCTTTACTGTAGAACTCTTTTTTCTAGTCTTGCTCCATTGTTGAGACATCCAGTCATGGGAAACAGTGAATAAAACCCTACTCCTAATGCACTGTGGGAAGAGTCCTTTCAGTTGCTACCATGATGATGAGATATAAACCAAGGTCATTGTTTGTCATGACTGTAGCTGTGCTGAGCATGTGTTTTGTTTTTCTTTAAATCGACAGCTGTTGCATATCAGTGAAATTAAATCATGTTTGAGGCAGGTATAAAGTGTAGGATTTTTTAATTCAGGTGAGTCATGCTGGTATTTCTGTCTTCTTTGTGGTCTAATCTCTGATCTTCATTATCACCATGCTTTAAATACAGAGTAACACCTCTAATTGTTCTGCACCATTAAAAAGGATATCAGAATATATAACTTTATATGGGTAATATGATATAAACTGACAGTTACAGAAGTGAGTTTAGACTGCATGCTTGTAAACTTTGCCACGTATTTTCTAAAACTAATGACATTGCTGCCCATCTGCATTTGTGCTTTATTTAAGTCGTATTATCCTCTGAATTAATCGGATTTATCAGATTTATTCTGGGTAGATTTGGTACCAGTCATTCACAAACGATTTCCAAAATAAGATCAACAAAGATACATGGTGTAAAAACTAAGGACACTTCACTTTTTAAATGTATGGTTGATTTGGATATTTTTGTTGATATTTCTAATTTAAATAAGTTACTTTTAAATATCTGGAGTGTAAGAAAATCTGTCATGTATTTTAAATCACACTTCTATACTTAAGACCATTTCCATATATATCTGGTTAAATCATAGCGTAGGATGCAAGAGACTGGTCCAATTCTACCAACTTGTTTTTCAGCCCCATTTGGGCAACAACAGAGGTAAACCAAATTTCTAGGTCAAACTAAAGTAGATCCAGCATAGCTTTATTCTATATGAACTGGGATTATCTCCACAAGTAGCTCTCAAGTGACTTAATGCCGGTACTAGTTAATATTGCTGCAGCAATCTAGAAAGAGTTTTGACCCAGAGCAGAAGCCAAGGCTGTAAATGTGATATGATGTGATATTGGATAAGACATTAACTTTTTGAGGGTAGTTTTCCTAAACATAGCAAAGAGAACTAAAATATAAAAAGCACTATTGGGTAATATTTTAATTTTTTTTTTACTTTTTATTTTTAAAAGCTGCTTTTCATGTGTAACTTTCCAAAATGCATGACGATATTTCTGACTGGTATTTACTACAAAACATAATATTGCAAACACGTATTCATCTGCAGAGAATTTTTCATACTTCTGTATTTTCCTTTAAAAATGGTGTAAAACAACATACTTTGTATCTCTAGATCCAACATGGTTAGTCTCTAAACATCCACTTCCTCAAAAAAAAAGAATATATATATACACACATATAATCAAAACTGTGCTTATCTTCCGTTTCATGTGGACAGTCATGTAAAATGTTCTTAAATGCATCCATGACCTTAGTTAAACTTCACAGTGCAGGCCCTTATTTTCCATGGTTTTCTTTCTCACACTGTTGACAGTAAGCCAAGTGAACAGAGAGAATTCCTATTTTGATACTGAAAGTTTCATTAAGTACATGACTTTTCCAGGACTGAATGATTCTGTTTCGGAAAAACATATGGAATAGAATACTTCAGAAAGAATCTCTAGATATTAATTATCTCTTTACTTTCGAGCCTTAGTATAGCGCAATATTTCTGAACATAAATATGCTGAAGATTTGTTAGTAGGGAGAATGCTGGCTGACAAATTCTTGGGTAAAATTATTTACAGAAAGATAGGAAATTAGTCAGGAGCCTCGGGAAAAAAACAGATACCTTACAGGCCCCTGAAAAAAATGTCCAAAACTTTTTTTGTTGTTGTTTTTATATGGAGAAAGGAAAAGGAAATGTATCAACAGGAGTTGCAAATCACAAATTCTTAACTTCCTTATTAGCTGCATTCCAGCTTTGTCTTAAACTTTTAGTGCTAGGCACCAATGGGTGAAACAGGCAAAGTAGAATAGTGTTTGGTTTTAGTCTTTATATTAAAGACTCCTTCATGCAGACGCTGAATAGAACTTGAATAAGTAATTTGCTCTGCTTCTGAAATTCTTTGAAAATATCAACAGTGCTGCACAGAAAAGGTTTCTGAAAGCTGCTTTAGGCACTTTTCATCTGCTATGAAGAAGGCATTTTCTTATGCTAAGTAGAATAACAGAATAGTTGGTATATAGTGACTGCAGTTTTACATGCTAGGAGGAATCCAAAAGGTTTAAGAAAAGAATATTTGCTTATTTAATGTTTTTTGTCTTGGTAAATAAAATGCAGAAAACAAGGAGAGTTAAAAGTCTAGGAGTAAGTTTGAAGACTAGAAAAAAAGACACATTTAGGGTCTTACATTTACTCTAAGGAAGGTATTAGGGAATGCAGTCACTAAGTATCATTATTTAAACTTAGATATTTCTAAGAAATGGCTTTCTAGTTGAGGGAAAAGAGAGATCATTAGCATCATCCCGCACATTTTTTTGGTATGACTTGCCATTCAGAAGTGACAGTGCATGCGATGGATGTCTTTCTGTGTGTATGAGAATCTTGCAAAGATCAAGTGGGAAAACCTGCTTTCTAGTCAGAAATTTCAAGTGGATGAAAGACAGAGAAATACTGAGGATAATTTTGATGCATTTTTGTTTGGCTAGACAAATGAGAGGCACTCTGACTTCTACCACGTAAGTTTGCAGACATCAAGTTGGGTGGGAGTGTTGATCTCCTTGAGGGTAGGCAGGCTTTGCAGAGGGAACTGGACAGACTGGATCGGTGGGCTGAGACCAACTGCATGAGATTCAACAAGGCCAAGTGTTGGATCCATAACAAGCCCATGCAACCCTACAGGGTTAGGGAAGTGTGGCTAGAAAGCTGCATGGCAGAAAAGGACCTTGAGGCTGAGCAACAGCTGCCTGAATATGAGCTGGCAGTGTGTGTGCCTGGTTAAGAAGGCCAACAGCATCCTGGCTTGTATCAGAAATGGTGTGACCAGCAGGAGTAAGGAAGTGGTTGTTCTCCTGTGCTTGGCACTATTGAGGCTGCACCTCAAATACTGTGTTCAGTTTTGGGCCACTCAGTACAAAAGAAACATTGAGGCACTGGAGGGTGTCCAGAGGAGGGCAGTGAAGCTGGCAAAGGGACTAGAGCAGAAGTCTTATGAGGAGTGGCTCACGGAAATGGTGTTGTTTAGTATGGAGAAGAGAAGGCTGAGAGGACATCTTATCACTCTCTACAACTACCCAAAAGGAGGTTGTAGCAAAGTGCCTGTTGGGCTGTTTTCCCAGGTAACAAGTGATAGGACGAGAGGAAACAGCCTCAAGTTGTGCCAGTAAAGGTTTGGATTGGATATTAAGAAAAACCACACACATTTGTCTATACAGGCAAGTTTTACTGGCATAGTGATAGTGGAGTCACTACTGCCCTACAGAAATGTTGGTGGGTTCCTCCATGTAGAGGAGCTTCCATGATCCAGAAAGCAGCTGCTTTTTAGGCCTCTTCCCAGATTTGGAAGTGTATGGAGATTTTTCAGTTAAACTATTGTAATTGACTTAAAAAATTAGTCCTTTCACAATAATTAGATGCAGCCTAACATTTTTATTTCCATTTTAGCTGGTCTACTTATAGCTCCACAGTCCACAAATCCACAATTAAATCAAATGGGGAACATTTTTTTCTCTTAGCCCCAGGATGGCACCTAAATTCACAAGTCTAAACCGGTATTCTTGACAAAGATCTTTGAAATGGTGATGGTTCCCTGAACACTGCATTATCAGGAGAAATGAAAGCAGACAGCCTGACTGTAAGTTAAGTAACATAGATTGAGAAAGGATGGAGATATACTTAGAAAAAGAAGTACATGTCAATCATATCTCACTTACAGAGGCCTTTTCCCATAGAGTACCTATAAAATTTTTATTGTAATCTTCAGGTACACGTATTTCAGCAGCAAAAAAAGCCATCCCAAATGGCAGTCCAGGCTTTACAGAACAATATATGCCTAGGAAAAAGAATATACATATGAGTAATGAAGTTTGAGGGTTTTTTAAGACAGGCCTGAATAGGCTAAATTACTACGATTCTATTAACTGTTACTCCCCAAAAGCAGCATCAATAATCAAGGTACATTCGTACTTAAATCCACAGCTCCCCTTGCCTAAAAATATCTCCAACTTTGACTGCAACAGAACAACTATCTTCCATTGTTTGATTGTCCCAGATTGTGATTTGGCAAAGCAAGCAGACAATTACTTAATTAATACTCTGTACTCTTCTTAGATTATTTCAGTCTTTCCAAAACTGCAGGGAAGTATTACAGGTTTGCAACCTACACGTTAGATAGTCTGTGTTCCCTTAGAAATATTACTGATTGAAAATAAGTACTTAGAGTATTTTTATACCAGAACAGCCCAAACCCTTCTTTCATAGTTCCCAGAATGGGCGACGACCACAAAATTAATACTCAGCCAGCATTGTTATGCTATCATTTGGTGTGAGACATTATATTGTACATATAGAAAGATTAATTTCCACTGAGATTTTTCTCTGCTAGTCTCACGATTATAGGACCTCTTTTAAACTCATTTAGTCACCTTTCAAAGTCCTGTGTTTATTTGCTCTTGCAGCTCTTTTAATATGACTATTTCGTCTTTGGGTACTTAATACCTGCCTCTTGGTTGTTTATGAATGTTGCTTAATAATATCCTGTGAACTTGGTAGTTTCCCTAATTGGGGAGGATGGTAGGAAAACATTAAACTTGAAATTTATTCAGAATTTACAGTTTTGTAATACTTAACATGTAAATTTTTTTCAGAATGTATAGCACTGAAAAGTCAAATTCTTGATTTCAAATGCAGCAGTTGTTGTTCAAGTCTACTGCAGATCAGACCCTGTGTATTTTAAGTGTAGCTCTGAGAATGCAAGAAATACATAGTATATGGGAAAATGTGACTTGGCTAGCACTGCATACCATCTTACTAATCAAGGTGATGTTCATGTACCATGAATATGAAACTGGAGTATTCTTCTGGAATTATTTTCATTTGATTTGTTACCCACATTTGATCACGTGTAGTAAATCATACAGCAAGACCCTAGATTTTTTATACCTTGAAAGATTAACACAAGTGTATGATACTACCAATGTAGTGTATGTGTTATGTGTTCTGGTACAGATTCACTATTTAGTGAATAAACATTTCAGATGTTGGACTTCTTAGCTTTGGATAAAATTTATAAATTAGTTCTGCTGTTATGCCAGCTATTAAATACTGGAATGCATTTGAATACTTTGGAAATCCAATAACTGTGTATGGATCACTAATGATGCATACTATTTTGGTAACTGAATTTATTTAGTTAAGCCTTCACCACTAGTTTTGTGATATATGATTCTTAAATACTGAAAATGATTTAATGTATGTCAGGACACAAACACAACAGTATGTAGCCAAAGTCCTGCTCTCTGAAATACCTGTTCAAGCCAAGTATACCACAAACTCTCCTCTTAAAATTAATGTTATGGATTATATTGTTCTCTCAGCCATGCAGCTGAAACAACAGTAGGTCTCATTAATTAATGAGGAGAAAAAGAAAGAAAAGAATCAGCTTATCAACAAAGGCTTTCAAGAGTTTAGTCATAATAAGGTGCTCTTACCACCATGTGAAATTCTGGGATACAGGATTGAGTAAAATAAGTACAGCTTTTATTTTAAAGGTCAGGTGCCATTAAAATTTCTCTTTCATTGGGGTTTATTTTACTTTCTGAATCCTCATTGGGCTGAAACTTGTCAGCGAAATCTAGTTCAATTCTCTAATTTTCAGGTCCCAGTGGCCCAACGGGTATGCTTTTTTAGCTGTTGGTTGGTGAAAACCTACAGAGTTTTAGAATAAAGTCTCTAAATATCCTTTGAAATGGGATCATTTCAACATATAGTTGTATTTAAGTCTTAACTGCTATATATGCAAGGCTTCTCTTTCCAGCTTTGAATCGACATCATGTTCTGTTTTACTTGTTTAATTTAAAAGCCAGAAAGCCATTTAAGACAGCTGATGATACCAAGGACCTCATAGAGCTTAAGATGGAGATGATGAAGGAGGGGGGAAGAGATCTATGTTGTAGTTTTAATGATATAAATAAGCATTACTGCAATTTCTTGATTCATCTTTGTGTGGTTTTTTTTTTAAATATTATAGGGGTATTTGAGGACTTCAAGCAGGACTGAGTTCATTTTCCGTTCCACATTGTGTAAACGGTAGAATCATGAAGAGATCATAAAAAGTCACAGAAAAATATTATATCTAAGAGTTAAATAGCCAAATGTTGATTACATTAAAGTGTTTATATACTTCTGATTAGCTTAATTCTTATGTATTGCACCTTTCTGTTGATATATAATAACCATGTCTGTGTGGACTTCACTGATATGATCACACACACAGAAGCCCGGGCAGCGTCATCTACTTTATATTACGGAGCTGTGACAGATATTGTCTTGTCATCAATGATGTCAAAGAAACTACACTGTTTTACAGATAACTAATTAAAAGATGCTAGTCTATGCTTTTTACAAAAATACCAGAAAATATTGAGGACAGCTTTAGAAGTTTATCTTAGTAAGAGTAGTATTGTATGTGTTTTGCAACATGTGTTAGCAATTAACTCTCACACTACTGCAGCAGATTGACAGCAGCATGATGGTTTCCACTTCTCATACTAAGTAAACCAGGCAAATCTGTGCAGATGGTAAAAATCATATAAAACAAAATAGAATAAAAGAAAATCCCTTAGGTTCTCTTTGGCCTTCTGTTCATTTAAGGAGAAAATAAGCCTGGCAACATGAGTTTTCCACAAAATTGACAGAAAAATAAAAAGAATTCATGAATCACAAAAGAAGTAGTTTCATGTTTTGTTATCCCTTTCATTTCTTCTCATGACTATAAATCATTGTGCTTCTGGAATGAAGATAGTCTTGACTCAGAAAAGAAAATGCGTTAAGTCTTCTTGACCCCTTGCACAGGAAGTTATTAGAATATTTTTGGTTTCAAAGACTAAGCACTGGGTTAAGCATGCCCCAGATTAGCAGAATAAATCATCTGTTCTGGTTGAAAGTATTTGGCTTTAGCCTGTGATTGACCATGCACATTTTCAACACACAAGAATCTCGAATGGCACCAATTCATTCATGAGACTTCACAGCTGAAGAAAATGTGTCGTGTTGATTAAGTCCTTGGATGAGAATCAATGGCTTCACTGCTTGGATGTATTAAATTTCTATCATCACTGTGGGTTTCAATTCAGAGATACAACAGATTGCACATGGCTGAGTGAGATACAACCAGGAAGCCAGTCACTTAGAACTAACAAGAATAAGGATGTGTGGCTTAGGTAGTTTTAGGGAAATTAGATAGTTTAACAAAAGTTTTTTCACTGACAAATGGGAGATTTTTGAAACTCGAATAGAAATGAACTATCATATATATTTTCCTTCCCTCTTTTTTTCTGTCTTCTTCCTTCCACCGCCCTTGCCCCTCCCCCAAAGAAAATGTAATATAGTATTTAAGGGACTTTTTTCCATGTTTCACTTTGAATCTTTTTTTCTTAATCTTTAAGGATAGTTTAGTGAAATAAAAACAGATTACTTGTATTTTTTCCTCCAACTTTCTTGTTTTTCATAGCTTGGAAGTTACCTACTCAGCCGCACTCAGTTGCAAAACAGAAAAAAAGGGGGAAAATTGATTTGCATTAAAATAGCCATAGTGTTCTGCAATTAAATTCAGAACATGATTTTACAAAAAGAAAAAACTTAACTTTTGGGTTTTTTTTTTTTCTTTTTTACCCCTCCTATTACAGGAGGTGTGGAGTTTCTAGAATATAAAGTAAGTATGAATTGTCCAAAGTCTGGAGACATTTAACTCAGACTAAATGTTGCCCTTTGTTTACAAAAAGGAAGAAAGAAATGCTCTTCAGTGATGTCCCCAGTGATAACACTGACAAAGTCGTCTTTCAAGTAGGCTGTTATTGTGAAATTGAAATACGTTTGGCATGTTCCAAAGCTATAGTGTGTTATCATACCACACTGTCTTGTTCCATTGCAATGAGTTCTTTGATTTTGCTTTTCTTTTCCTACGTCTTTTGTATCAAAAACTTAGTTGCCACATGTTTTTATTCCTGTTTTCAGTGCTTTTCTTCTTAAATTTTCTCTGTAAGGAAAAAAAGTCTTTCTGAAAAAAAGATCAAAGTAGTTGATAGTTGCCATTCAGGAAATATGCCTGACTCACTGTACAAATCACCCATGTAGCAGCTACTGCCGTCCTATTTGGTATAAAGCAAGCAACAGAAATGCTAAGTAGAATGTGGCTTCAAATGACCGTCCAGGGACCTGCAAGCTCCTGAACTGTTCTCTAGAATGTTCTTGTTTGATGCACGGATGGGTTAAATTACAGGCTCCCTTGGAGCTGAGAAACAGCCTACCTCTGTCAGATCTTACACCCCATGGTGGGTACAGTAAGCAGTGCACTCCAAGAACCAGCACTACCTTAAAAATGTAAAAATTGCAGGTAGATTCTTTCCTCAGACACTCTACAAGTCTTGCGTACCTTCTTTAGTGTTTTTTATGTCAAGAAAAAAAATTGCAAGAGCAAAGATAACATAGCTTTCTATGCTGCTTTCCATTTCTAGAGCTAGAAAGTTCTTTCACCTGATATTATTTGGTAGTTTGAATGGACGCAGAGTTAAAATGTTTTTTCTCTAACTAATGGGGACCTGGATTCCTGATGTTCAGAATATGCAGAGTGTTGAAGAGAAAAATAGCACTGTTCTATTAACGTCTTAATGAACTTACTGAAAAGCCCATCTCAAGTCTTAAATTCACATTTAACATGTGCTGAACAGTTATATGTTTATTTTACTTTCCTTTAAAGTTCTTATATGCAGAAGTTCATCACAGATTGCTTTTTCATCTCATTTACTAAAAGCAGTTGCATATTTGAGTCCAGGCATATTACTGACTGTTGATATATGGCATGCCAGAGAGAAAACAAAGTACCAGGCTTTTATCATAAATGCCACCTGTTTCAGAAACTGTCAATCACCAGCATTTTGAATTTCTCATTTTGTAACAGACACAACACTGGGAAGGAGAAAAGGGAGCTGGAGAAGGACAGAAAGATTTCAAGGCAAAAGCTCCAAAACCAAACTGCAGTTTCCTTCCAGCCTGGGGAGTACACCAGACATATCCTTGCTTGAAACAAACTGGAAAGAGGAACAGTAAGGTTGAATATTGTATTTTAAAGTCTATCTAAATTCCACATGAGTGTTTATTATAGATGGGGCCTGAAATATGGTTATTTTTGCATCAACACAGATGAGAGCAAATTGTTTCAACATTTCTTCATAAAAGACCTTTGCAGTTCCATAGGTACATCCTTAGATGGATCATTTCCATGGTCCATTTTATCTGTGAGACTTATGACAATAATGAAGGAACTCCATTTCAGCCTAAGTCTCTATGACTGCAATTTTGGCAGTACCTTAAAAGACTGAGTAGGAATTGAGTATTTCAGTAAAATTTTTGAAAACGCTATCCAGACATTGTAAATTCAGGAAATGAATACCAAACTTTGTTACTCCATCCGTAACTCCGTTACTGTTTAATAAAGTGAGATACAGGCATTTAATTTTTCATGGTCATTGTTTAGGTGGGATAACTATCTGTAAGATGATGTTAAATAGCTTCTCTGTGATGTCTTTGTGTAAATGGTTAATAAAATTTCATGAAAATTTTATCACATAATATCAAATAAGGTATCCTGGAAATATTAATACTTTGGTTTGACACTTTTATTCATAAAACTTCCCACAAGTGAAGCTTGAGAGCCACAAGCAATATTATTACTTACTCTTGAATTTTTCTGGAACAACTTAAGTGGTGTATGTGGGTTGGACTACTTCTCAGATATTTCTTTTCTCTCTCATTCTCATGGATGGAGAGCCATTTACTGAAGTTTTTTTTTAAAAAGGTCCTTATGAGCTGAGAGCAATCTATGCACTTTCAGAAAACTCAATGAACTAGAGCACTAGGATTCTGAGACAAGAAACAGGATTGATCTAATTTCTTTCATTGCTGTTTTCACTGTGCAAAGATTTCTGGCTGAAGACTGCCATATCAGTAAGCTGTTTAATAAAATAAGAAATAGTGCCTTAAGGACACTTGTGGTGCTTAAAGGAATGTAAGTGTTTTAACACATATCAGAGACATTAAAAAGCATCTTTGGCTTGTTGTTATTGTAATTCATATTTACGTCACTTTGATTGTCACATACTCATATAAGCCAGACAAACTGAGACATCCTGGATAATATCCAAAACTTTCCACATACAACCTGGAAAAAAACTCTGATCTTTTTATCTATATAAATATCCTACCCATTTTCTGGAGTTACTGTTTTGTATCCTGATGTCTTCACATTGCAAGAGCCTTTTTAGTCATGGTAAATAATATACAGTATTCTAATGTTTTTCTAGTAAGATCTTAAAATCCTTAAACCAGGAAGGAGGCGTCTTCCTAATAGCATACACATTTCTGAGAAAACTAAGAAATTCATAGGAAATCACTGCTATTCTGGTACACAGTGCATTGCCCACATGTTTCTGTAGACTGGAATTCAACATCCGAAATAAGCTCTAAGTGAACATGAATGAAATATTCTCAAAGTAGTTAATACATCCCAGAACTGCCACTAAGCTACAACTGGACCTGCCTGGCAAATTTTTGTCAGAAACTTCCCGTGAAAAGTGGGGACAGTTACACAGAAACAAGCCAAACTCTGAGAATTCTATGGACATGCAGTACAAACAACTTACAGCTGTAGCATATGTTGAATCATACCACCATTTAGTTTTATGGATAGAAGCTTGAGAACATATGCTTTGCTACACCTTTACTTATTTTGTTGAGAGAGTTGCTTCAGTGGGTTTTCGTAGAAACAGTAAAACATGCCCTATTTATATGTTTGTTCTGTGCATACCAGGGATGATAAATCCTTCACTTGAAGTCATCTGGTGGTTAGCCAATATGTATAGCTCCTACAAAGGCAAGTTTTATAACTGTTTTGCTTCTTGCTCCCCCATTGGGTACCACTGACTGACAGTCTAGCTTGAGTTTGAGTTTTTTAAATGTCATGGTGTTTGGATTTATTTTATCGATAATCGGAGGGTATCGTGTGCTCAAATGGAATACTGGGACGTTGGTAAAATTGTCATGTCCAACCTTATCACCACTGTACCAATTTTTACATGTTGTTTCTGGTTCTGAGCTCTGAATAAAATCTGCTTTGGTGGCATCTGACAGACAATGGGGTCTCACAGCAACTTAGGAACAGCTAGATTCTTCTAAAAATTATGCTGGCAAATATTTAAGTGTGGAAAGTGTCCTTTTAAGAAATTTGTTTGCCCACCCAGTAGCTTCTCATAGTCTCTCTTTTAATTGCTGTATATTTATTCGATTTTGACAGAAAGTTGCAAAACATGCATCCAATGATTGTGTACATTCGAATGAACACATTTAGATAGCACTTGCCTTAAGCAATCAGTGCTGTAAAAGCAATTCTTATGTAAAAGGGGCACAAAAATCCTGTAAACTAAAAAAAGAGACAATGTTCTGTCATCTTTAGAAACATGCAGTCAAACACTAATACCAGCATGCTAAAACTATGGAAAATCCCCAAGAAATTAATATCAGCATTCCAGTACCTTTCACAAATGCTTCTTGCAGCCTTGGATTCATATAACGACACAAGAACTAGTGTTGTCCCTAACTGTGACAATAAATCAAATGCCATTTGGAACAGGTAATTTATTTTCTGTTTTATATGCAGGACAAATGTTTACTCATTTATAACATGTTCTGAAATGCAGAGCAGTGCTGTTTCAGTCAAAAACATTATTGGAAGAGTATCACATCAAATTGTTCTGAAGATAAACGAGAAGTAAGGTATGTAAGGTGTCTCTTTTATATTTTATTTAACAAGCTTCAAAAAGATTCACACAGAGTGTTCTGGCATCTAAGCAGTTGACTGGATTGGCTCAACAGGTCATAATTTCCCTTTTTCTACTAGAAAATCACCGGCATTCACATAGCACCTTGTCATAATAATTAGCATTGGTAACTGATTCTGTCTAACAGTAGAAAGATAAGCATGAATGTGGTGCCAGTTATGCCAAGAGGAGAAGACAGAAGGGAAAGAGCATAATACAAATCATAATTTTAGGGAAAATTGGACGGAAGTCACTAATATGATCCCCAAAAAAATTTCTTAATGAAAGAAAGTTCGGTGAACTATTTCTACCAGAAGTATTGGTTATGACACTGGTATGTCTCAAATAATTTGCTTCCAGCATATTCTGCTTGCAAAACCAATTAAATAGCAATATGAGAAAGTGCGTTTGACTGGCTACCCAGTAATTTGAATACGCGTACCTTCTTTCTGCATGCTGGTACTGTGTCTTGCTCGAATCTAGCAATGCAGGAAATAAAAGCTGCCAGTTGCATATAAGGGTTAAGAACTCCAAAAGGATTTATGATCTCTCTATAGTCTCCAGGGAGAATAAGCAGACTGTTCCCTGCCAAAACACTCCTAAGCTGCCCTGCAGTGAGGAGCATTACAGGAAAAGTACAAGAGTTAGACGGGGGGAGGGGGAATAGCAGAGGAATAGGGAAATGCAGCTGCCAGCATCTTAACTGCTTTGTCTATTCTCCATTCTTACCTCAGTGTACTCTATTTCTTTCAATAAATGTGTTGTAAAACTGACTTACATTTAACCTTAAGTTGACTTAATTCAAGTTAGACAGTATCAGTATATCTTCTACTACATATAGAAACTTCTTTAGAATAAAAAACTTAAAGAACTTAAATTTAATGAACTACTGAGAACAGTGAACTGTTAATGAAGATTGCTCCTCTCTCAGTTTACACTTTAATTGCCAGGTATCTAGCCTGAGCTAACGACAGCTAAGACAATTTTTTGTCACTCTCCTGCTCTCCCGCAGAATAGTGCTAATCAGATTGTAATTAAAGATTACAATCTTTCAGCATCTGATAATCTGAGAATACAACTTGGTTTCAACTCTTAACATTTAGATATTAACTACATGAAAGGCTTCTGGAATTATCACATTCCAGCCGATTGTCAAAACACAATCAAATCATCTGCCTCCCCCTCTAGTCCAGTAACTTGCACAAACTTACCAGTCAGCAGAGGATTTTTAATCACTAATTTCTCAAAGGCTTTAAAAATCAGCTGTTGAGAGGACAGAAAACCCCAGCTGAGAAAAAAAACCCTGTGATTTGACTACAGATCTGCACCTGTGACAAAGTGCTTTGTGCCCCAGCTGTGTGAATTCTCCAGTTAGAAGACTATGTATCTTTTTAAAAATCAACAGCAAACATCAACCATAGCTCATTCATCCTATTGCTTGCTGAGTGGTTTGCTTTCCTAGAGCTGTGTTCAGACTGTGGCTATGGTACGGGTGATGATAAGGGTTTACAAGAGCTTAAGATAACCCATATGCTTATTCAAGCAATTCACGTCATTTAGGCTAGCTCTTTAAAAACTGTCCAGTTGGCATTGAATCTCCTGCATAAGAGTACGTTCAGTAGAGGTCAACTCAACCTTGAACATGAAGGGGATGTTGTTTTCATCGCACAGCTCTTCCTCATTAGTGATGAAGAAGCACAGTTTTGTCAGTCCCAGAACTCTCGGAAAACAAGCCAAAGAAAGGGGTTTACTATCTGGCGCGGGGAAGGGCCATGACGACTTCACCTGAATAGCCTTTTCAAGCATAATATTGCATGCCCTCACTTGTGTAGCAATTTATATCTTGTTTGCATAAGGTGTGTGAATGAGATGCATCTTTCCTGTGAAACGAGAGCATTTCTGAACAGTTATGTAATAAAGGTATTAGTGTGCCTGCATGCATAATGCCAAAGGAAAAAGAGAATAATGTCTGAAGCTGGAGAAAGCATGAAAAATATTAAAACTCCTTTAAAACTCCAAATAACATTTCTGCGCATCTTTGGTCAATACTGTGCCACATTATAAAATGTTGGCAATAGGAAATGCAGTCTGGTGCAATTTATACACAAACAACCTGACTATGACTTTGAATGTGCTATTCAGCCCTGACTACTGCTAAAACTGGGTAAGCAGGGAAAGAATTTGATATCTGTGTATACTTCATTGGCTCCAAAACACACCATAGTACATCCGTGAAGTAATTTTATTACAATTTATTTGAATGTTTTAAGCAAATGTGTAACAATTCATAAGCAGGGGGGAAAGATCCCAACCGCAGATTACCTAGAGATTCAGTTCTACCTGAACTCTTTAATTTGGCACAGTTTGGGTTAAAATGGCTGCCCAAATAACCCATTGAACCTGGATCATTACATTGCAAAAGAACTGTTCTGGAAGGAAATTAATGAGTTGAAGCTACTATCTAGCAAGATTCAGGATGCCAATATCATTCCAAGCAAATAGGTGGTTTCTTTGTGGGACACATGTATTTTTGGATAGCACTAAGACAGTGCCATAAGGAACTGTAGGAGGATAGCAGATTACAAGCCAGAATCTCAGAAAAAGTTAGAGGCAGGAAACAAGCAGAAATAAGTCAGGGGAGTCTGTCTAGCTCCAAAAGCCTCTTTAGAATGCCTCTCAAGTTAGGAACTGAGAAGAAACACAAGCTAATACATTTTCAAATCATACAGTGCTTTTTACTGTTATTCTCATCCCTACCATGCCAGAGTTAACAGCTTCATAGATTTTGCAATGTTTTTTGTCAGGAAATGAACTTAAGCACTACTGCAGCGTCCGCTTTTCCTTCTAGTTCCAGTGCTGAGCCCCGGTGTCAGTACTGTCACCTTTTGACACCTGACTTGGCTCCTCTTCCAGGCAATGCAGGATTTTTTAGCCTTGTCCAAATCCCCTTTCAGCATGGCTCCTCCACTATGTGGGCCAGATATCCAAGGCACATGACTAATGGCAGTAGACTGCATTGTGTTTCTGGTCACTGACTGAGTACGAATAAAATTCGAACTAAGAATAAATATTTGAATTACAGTAAAGGAATCATAAAATTATGATGAATATAGTTCCTTCCAGCACTTCACTGTTAGACATTGAAATCAGGATATTTATTAAAGAAAGCTGGAAAAGAATCTTAATATTTCTTCTTTCCTTGAGGATAGTTTCAGGATTTGGGTTTTTTTAAATTATTGCTTTAGTTTTGCAGTGTCATAATCAGGTGACAGTAATTTCCCTGTATCCCCTGCCAAATTCTTCTATGTTTTTCCTGTTCTGGAGTATATAGTTTCTTGGGATTTCTTTCACCTAATTTTAGCTCTTTGCAAGTTAGATATCTTGTATAAATTCATCATATAGATGACTTCTCTAATGTAAAGACAAGCATTTCCCATCTATCTTAGATTATCTGTCTTAAAGTGGCATGAATCATCCATTGGAGGTGCTTATGACTATTAGCATAGTCTGAGAAATAGGCAAGTAATATAAACTTGGTGTTTAAATATAGACGGATAAAGTTAGGGGTGATAAATCCTAACCACTTTAACAGTGGCTTAAGTTAGACTTCTCTCTCTTATTTCCAAATGAGAACATTTTAGGAGTATTGCTGACTGCTGATGCTATACAAGTCTTGCAGATGATCCCAAAGCAATCAGATGTGAAAATAGTTTATAAAAATTTGTTGAGAAGAGAAAAAGCAAGCTGTTATTTTTTTTTGTTTCCTGGAAGATTTTAATGACATTCATGGACAGAAGAGAAATTTATTACTGATTTGGGGAAATTTCCTGCAACAGATACATAAGGAAGTGCTTAGGAAGATACTTTGATCCTCATTGGCATTGTTTTGTAGATTGAATCATTTAACAACATTCAGCACACCAGATTACTGTGTGACAAAACAAGCCACATTTTCAAAGTGCAGGTACTAAATCTATAGTAGCTTAGTGTGAAAGAAATATGTGGTTAAAACTTTGGTTAGATCTTAGTTTTGCTGAACTTAATTATGGGAGGGTGAGCCTCATTTATAAACATAGTATAATACTGTATTATCAGCAATTAAAATAAATCAGTGATTCACTTATGTGACCTCGCAAAAAACATTTTCTACAGAAAATGTTCAGAACACACCAACTTACTTGACAATTTTTTTTCTGGTGAATATCAGGACCATTCTGCTTATATCAGCAAGAATTAGAAAGAAAATAACAGTTTTAAAATCAAAACTCTGTTTAATGGTAATGCTCAGCTTGAGATGCATGCTACTTAGTTTTCCTATGTTAAGTTTTGATTACTCCTACTGAAGTGCACAGGAGCCTTGATTATCACAGGGAAATCGGTTCCTAGATACCTTTAATTGACTTTGCAGAATAAGAGGATGATATTTAAAGCTCTGATATGCATGATTATTTGAGATTACCCTCAAAGACTGCAGTAAACATAGCAACAAAGCCTACTTACTATGTCTGCTATTTTGAATAATTTGGGGGGGTTTCTAGGATTAGCTTTCTATCACAATACTGGATACAATAATAATTATAAATCAGAAACAATTATAATTACAAAATACCAATGTCTTGTGCCTTAAATGCTCTGTGTTTCCAGGGGAGTTCTGGATGCATAGATGAAATTCACAGAGACATCCACAATTAGCGTAAGACTCAGTTTTGTTTACCTCCATAGTTCGCATATTTTTGTTTTTTGTATATCAGTAGCTGAAAGAATTAATTTCTTACCAATAATGAATAAAAGCACTAATAGGTCACGACTTTGACTCATCAGCTTGCTCTGGCAACAAAGCAAAATCTGAGGGATATATAACTAAAATATGTACATAGATTCAAACAAAATAAAGTTTCACAGAGCTATCATGTCTCTTTAGAAAGTGGCTGGCAGAAAAAATGAGTAAGAGTGAGCATTAGCAACAAGTTCTGCAATACGGTCTTTCGATTCATCAAAAAGCACATGCTTGACACAGGATTCCCCACTTTTTATGAGGAAGGAGCAAGAGAAAGGGTTATTCATTGAGCATAGGTGATCCAGAGAGTACAGCAATGTTTTTCCTCTTGCAGCTGGGAGAAAGCTACTTAATGAGACGCACTACAACATTTAGGATATGTCTTTCTTTACGAGTTTTCATGGTTCATATTACTCTGGAGCTATCAGCCATCTTGTTAAAAAGTGACTTCATCTGAGAAACTCGCAACAAGTTACAGCTAAGTGTCAAAGAATGTAAACAATAAGACAGAGTGTACAAGTTTAATATTTACTTAGTGTTTTAAAACAGAGCATCTATTCCAGCATATGAGGAGTTTAGATGCCCCTGAAAAAGGCAGATCAATTGTGTGAAAATCAGCGTACTATGCAGCTATTCTTACCCTGTAGATTTTCTCATTCTGCTTTTCAGCTTTAATGAGATTTTACAAGCAATTGTGTTTTCAGCTTGATTTACACATTGCCTTATACTTGCCAGAGTAATTTTTTTTCTTGGGAATGCTACTGAGAGGTAAGATAACTGGAGGACGTATGTAACATCAAACACTTACGGATTTGTATAAAGTTAAATCGTTTCTTGTTTATGTTTCCCATGACTGACTTACAGAACTTGGAAATGGCCCCAAATCAAGAGTTAGATACACATGTTATGTAAATATGGCCACATCACAAAAAGAAACATTGATTGGGACCGCATTGGATGCTAGATAGGTTTTTGCTGATGTTTTGGACATGCTGTAAAAAGGAAAGATAAGTAATTATGTATGTGGGCACTTTTGTGGCCTGTTTTTCAGAAATTCAAATACTAACAGATAGTAGGTTTCTAGTTAATGACTACAGCTTTAGACTTTTGCTTTTGTTTTTTCATTTTTCAAAATCTTGGAGGCAGATATTCAGATGCTGTTTTCTAAATCCATGACTTTATGTTCCAGGCTGTGGTTCACAATAAGGATAGCCCAAGTGTGCATCACAAACTCCAAGAAGTCCTGCAGGCACTTGCATTTCAGCGTTTGGCTGGGAGCTGAGGTTCCTACACACTACTTGGGAGAGCTGGTTCTCAAAGGAATGGCATTTCAGAAGATAAAGTGAGAATGAGCTTGAAAGAAAAGCTTAGCGGGGGAGCTTAAAATTAATCTGATTCCGCCAGCTGATAGGCATGTCTCTTTCCCAAGTTAATCAATCTTCAGTTGTTTCCTGATGGTAGTAATGATTCAAGAAGCTTAGTTTGGACCTCCTAAACCCCTGTTCCTATCCTTCACTCATACTGGTCTCCTGCCATATATTCCTTAAGTTTCAAGTGTTTTCTGCATGAGTCCTCTGCTATCTCTCACCTATTAGGGACTTGTCTTCCTTCATGATACTCTTAAAGTAATAGTTACTAGGCATGTTGTAAGAGTGCCAGTGACAGGAAAGGCAGCCTGGGGCTCATGTTGTGAACAGTTCAGTTGTGGTACCCTTAATAGTTTCTCTTACATGGCAATAATATGCTAGACTGAAAGCTCCTGGGTAGTCCTAATCCTCAGCTGTGCCAGGAACTAGGTTATCACGAGACCCAGCTGCACAGCCAGCCATATTCAGTCTAGCCAATGTCCAAACCAAATCCTTCAGAAGCTCCTGTCATCTGCCTTTAAACTACCAGAGTTCTTTCCTTTGGACTCCTCCGCATGTTTTCTGGGATCCAAACTTTGTGAACATTTTGACAGATGTTCTATAACATTAGGAAGATTGTAAGGAATTGGACATTTTAAGCCTAACTAAATAACCCAGTTCAGCAGCCTGAGAAGTTTTTGAAGTTCAATTCTGCAAAACATTTTAGCCCTGAGAAGTCACGTGGTGGCTTCTAAATATGAAAAGATAGAAAAACATATAGTAACAGACAGTCATATGAGTAATTCTGAGGTTTTGTGTTGAATAAAGATGGGAACAAAACCTGAAATGGGTATAGTAACTTGCTTGCCAGCCTTTCTTCATATTTTTATTAGTTGTGTTTGTTACAGTAATGACTAAAGAGTAAACACGAACAGGGCCTCACTCCTCATTGTACAAAGTTAAATACATAGGAATGTGTGCTGCTGGGATTATAGTGCTTTATACCTAGAGTACATTTGAAGGCTATTTGAGGTACATGTAGTCCTGCTTGCAGCCAGCCAGTCAGTAAGACAAACAAACATTCTGTGCTGCGCAAAACTGCTATACTGGTAACATTGCACATCCTGATCACCAGGCTCAAAGCAATTCATGAGCATACAAACTTGCATATCCTCAAATAAGAAAGATCTTGTTAATATGGAAGTAAAATGACATGAAGATTGGAACAAAATCTAAATGACTAGAAATCTTCTATTCAACGTTGCTCAGCACAATCCAACTAAACTTAAAGTTTAAAAATGCTCCACAACACCTTGTGTGATGTGATTCTCCAGATCTATCTTGTTCGTATTAATGCTTCTCTCCTGGGAGGGCCCTTACAATAGGAATAAAACAACCTCTCACATCTCCTCAGGCAAATTTTCAGAAAATTTTCTACTACTCTGGCTTCATGTATTAGTTTGTACCATTTGGGTGGCCCTATCCATACTCATATGGTGAGAAGGAACTCATGGTGTTTGAAAAGCAAAGGCTGTTGCACCAGTACAAAAATTTTGATACTGGCAACTGGCTCCAAGGGAACAGTCTGTTCAAGGGTGCAAAGCTCTAAGACCATTTTATTGTCACTATCACTATCAAAAAATGAATGTTGTTACCAATACTCCCACTAATGGACGTGTTCTAAATAGTTTAGTATGTTCAATACTACTACACATAAAACTCTGAAAGATCTCAGCCTAAGGTACATTCTTTTCTGTCCCTCTCTGTGCTTAATTACTGGCTCAGAGCATAACATCCAGCTGACAAAATCTTGCACTTAATCTTGGTGTCTACATTCACATTACCTTATAGTCACACAATATTTTATGAATTTTGTGTTAGAAGACATTGAAACATTTTGTATCACAGCAAAATCACTGTGCAGCATATGGGATACTTGCACAAAGATACGCAAAAATCCACACATTTATCCCATTCTTCTAGAGTCTGATAATTAAAAAGCAATTTAATAATACTATATATTCATATGTAGAAGAAAAATACAAAAAATTAAACTCTCAAAATTTTGTCATCCACTTTATAGAAACTGGACACACACAAAAGATATTCCTGTATTATAAAATATAAAAATGCATGGAAATATTTATATTGCATTTACCTTAACCAATGTAACTGTACTTCTGCTGAAGTATTGTTCATATTCAGAACACAGCAATCCAGCAAATCTAACCTAATATTCAAAACATAGCAGAATGCATATTAACAGTTTTGCCTGACAGATATCTGTAAGTGCCTTGTTAGGATCTGTGATGGCTTGTTCCATTTTTAACATTTCTAGCAGAAAACAAATAAACTCAGCTGAAAATGGGAAAGTGCTTATCAGTTCATGAACGTGTGTAAAAGATGGCGCTTGTCTCTGGCTTTGTTATTATTAAAATCAATTTTTCTGTAGAAAGCCAATCAAGGTCCTGTGCAACAAAGTGCTTTAGCATAGGCCAACATTTTATCACCAACTAATTCTATTTCTGTTCACCAAAACATCTAGTCAGTTTTAACATAATTTACATATATATATATATAAAAGCTAGAAGTTTAAACATTTTGCTCAGAGCAATTCTTTTGACACAGAATTTCACATCACCTGACTGGAAATACATTAAATTAAACAGAAGCAGACGACTTCTTTCACTCTGCAATTTTTTTCATAGATTGCTTTTAAATTAACTTAACTTTACTCATACAGCACTTAGTTTGATGTTGTTCTACTGAAATTAATCAGTTTTGCTGTAAATTATTCATGAAAGCTAGATTTATATTTTAAATTAAGAAAGAATAAAAATCATATTTCAGTCCACTTCACAGTGAGTGCTACACTAAAAAACCAAGTTTTGTCTGATGCAGATTTCTAACTTTTAACCATGTAGATGATAATGTTTTAATCTAATTTCCACTGAAACTTAATTAGCAGCACATTTCAAACACCAAGGAAAATCATGCATTCCCCAAAGTGCAAGCTATCAAGGTACCTCATAGCAGTTACAATAGTGTTCTGGTACTAACAATCTAAAACACAAATGACATCTGCTGACTATTTGTTACTTATGTTTTTGAATTGCTACACTAGAGGATATATTCCAGGCTCTGATTTCTATTAATAGATTCCTGCTTTGGAAAGCATAAAAACCCCTCTGTCCTATCCATCCATTTTATTCCTAAGACAGTGAGTGCCCTTATTTTAGATCATCTACTCTCAATAAAATACAACAAACTGCTGCTCTCCTGTAATACATATGGAATATCCATACGAATGTACAATGTGCAGTCTTCTAAGTTTTGTGAAACCATTTGTGAGCATACAGGGAACTAGGAAGACTAATTAATTTGAGACAGCAGTTGTATTTAATGCTTTCATAGACTCCAGTGTTCTGTAATCCTTCAGGAATAAGTCAGGTTTAGTTCAAAGGGATGTTTATCACGGCTATCTAAATGTCTTGAGATTAGACTATACTCTAAATAACATAAAGTGAGGTTTCATACTAAGCATCTATTAATTTCTCCTTTGATCACTCAGAAACAATTCAAGTGTAGAGTCCAAGCCAAAACCTCGAACTGTGGAGCTATAACGGTTACACAATGTTTTGATAATGACTATTGAATTTCAGAAAGTTCTGACAAAAGCTCAGGTCTGATTTTGTTCACATCTTCAGCTTTACTGAACTGTCTGAATCCAAAGAAGGGATTTCCCACAGGCAGGGAAGTTTTCTCCCCGGTTTTATGCCCACTAAGATTATAAAAGCTAGTCCATAATATAGAAGCCCAAATGTTCTGCCCACCACCGTTAAATCCCCATCTCTTTCTACACTCAGGAGGATGAAAAGATACGATGAAGTGCCTGCTTTCCCATGACTGCTTCCAATAGAAAATGTAAGATATATTTTGAAAAGTAAGAAGATGTAAATGACCACAATAATGATTTAATCCTGAAAGTCCTGTGGAATGATCTCTTCTGAGATGGAACGTTGCTGTAATAAAACCAGATATTTTAAAAATTACAGTACTTCTTCATTAACTATTATAACTATGCTGTAAATAATACTACTAAATTAACTGTTCTTTCGCATAACCAGGAGATAACCTCTTAAGAAATTTTATCCTGTTTTCCCAATAATGTCCTTGAAAAGTATATACTCACTGCAGACACAAACATTTACATGTTGCAACTCGTGGTACAGATAAAAAAATTCCACAAAAACAGATTACGTATGTATTGACAAGTTGGATAAGAATGTAAAGACTGATCCAGCTACATGTATCTGCCACTTTTGGCACGGAATAAGCCCCGACTTTACACCTGCCCTGTCTAGGTGAAAGATTGTCTAGATATGGAAAGGCAGAACAAATACTAACAATGAAGCTTTCATGTGAGGAGCTGGAGAACTATGTGCTGTGAGGGTAGGGCAGATAGAAATGTCTGCTTAAATGAGCACTCCAAGGGCAGAGCATCAAAGCCAGTTAAACACAAGAAGAGAGAGCCAATGGGAAGTCTACCGTTGCAGGTTTTATTACCAGGTTAGACAAATATACATTATCAATGTCACTGGTGCTGTTGATTTGTCTTACTTCAAAGCAGCAATTACACACCTTTTCAAAACCTATTTTCCTCCCTCCACATCCTACCCATCCACTGTTCTCATGATCTTAGTCCACTGCATTTTTTCTTGGTCAAATTTGCCTCTCATCTTCAGCCAATGGAACCTAGTGCTGTGATAACTCCTCTTCCTTCTTTCAAGCTAGAAAAAGAATCAAGAAGAAACCTGGACACACTAAGTCCTGAAGGCAAAGGTTTTATTCTTCAGGCATAGAATCCTGTGTAAAACAGCTATCTCCTCACAAACCAGGTGACAAAGACCTGCCCTTTCCTATTCTTGCCTGGTAGTCTCTGTAATTCTGATTTCCTGGTGCAAGCACCAGCATACCTCTTGAGTTCATGTGCCAGATGCCTAATTTTACACACTTTATGAACTTAGCTGGCCTATCTGCTCTCCATAGCTATCAGGAGTTTGGACCCTTTGCGGGGTGATTAGATGTTGCCTAGGCCAATTCCCTTCTAGAAGTGTTCTCCGCACCAGTTTCAGGCTAACTCTTGGAAGACAAGGCACCTCAGCTGAATGGATTAATTGACTTCATGTTAACTGAGGCTTCCATGCGGTGAAATAAAGAATTTTTGTCAGAGAATGGGATTGCAAAACTAAATGGCTCTTGGAGTTAACCTTTAACTTGAATGGCTAACCCAGTGTTTTGTATACCAAGGATAGGCAAGTTCCTAGTGTTCTCATAAGAAGAGGAGAAGGTGCTTTGGCACAGTCAGGATGCAGGATGTTGGCACTGGGAGGCAGGCCAGATAAGAGCTCTGAAAGACGCTATTCTGTTGCTGTCTTTGGGTAATTCCCGCTTGGACTAATCCTGTGATGCAGGCTACCCACACGGAGAAATGAGTAATAAATGCAATAAATTTCACCACTGAGAATGGCTCTTTGCCTGCTAAAATTTATGTTTATTCAGCTTTGTAAGCCTGGTGGTAGGGAGCAAAAGAAAGACCTTGCTCTTACTGACATTGAGGAGGGAGAGCGAGGAAGCAAAGGAAGAAAAAGAATGCCCTTATCCCAACAGGAAAAGAGTGGGGAGAGGGATGGGAAAGAATTTTCCCTGCATCTTTTCCCAAGTCAGAACACCACTGAGGAAGCATCTGTTTGATTTACTCTATGAAGGTCATTTTCACCCTGGAATCTGCGGCAATAATTATATGTACAAGGTAGTTATACCTGTATTGACTAGGCATGAAAACCTAAAGTATGACATTTCTTTAGTGAAATTAAGAAGATCATAGATGACTGACACCCAATTAGTCACATGGCTTGTAACATTTGGGGTAAATTTATATGTGTACATACGTAATTTTCGTACTGCCTAAATTGGAATAACTTGTATATTTAACAAAATAATCTCTGCTTTCCTGCATAATAAATAAATATTCGGTATTTTCAGCTTATGTTTTTGGTAAAGTTTTAATGCAAAAGTGCTGGTGTTTTATACTCCTTATTTATTACTATAAATAAATTATGAACTACTGGGATACTTTTCAGTTAGTGTGTTGTTATGATGAACCTCCACAACTATTTCTGAAAAATCACTATTTTGAAGAAATGCTAGTTCATATATAGAAAATAAATCTTAGGAAAATAAAGCTAGCATGAAGATACCAACTTAAAGAGCCACTAACAAGACTCAGAAAAAGGCAAAGGGGTATCCACTACCAAACCGGTTTCTAAACCTGACAAGAATTTTAACAGAGCTTATAATGTTTCACAGAAAGGGCAAGACTAAAAAAAACAGATTGATAATAAATCTTGACCTTGCCTTTTTTTTTTTTTTAATAAACAGGCCAAGGATAATAATAAATTAGCTGAGGATTTCAGTGTTACTCAATGTTATCAATTAGATTTGACAAAGCAGTACAACATAAATGCAAGTTAGACCTGAAACAATCTCATTACAGAATAATGGAAAAAATAGCCAGCAGAATTTATGTTTTATCTCTGTACTGTGTATCTGCAGAATGACTACACCAGTAAAAAATAGTTCTGAAATTTGACCCATGTCCAAGTGAGAATGCAGGTGAAGAAATCAAGAGTGATTCACTTGTCTGTGTGAAATCTTTAATGTTCAATATGACACTAGCCAGATTAAAACCATAATTTTTTGTACATCTGCATAGCACAGAAAGAGGGACAGCAACAGCTGCAAAAATTTAAAACACATTATGTACTGTAACATCTTGTCCTGGATTTCTAAACTTTCTGCCTTTGGCCCTGACCTTTCCTTCCTGTAAATAGGAATATCGAGTAAACAAAAATGAAAATTGGTACTGCAAAACTCTCGGTGAATCATATTTGCATTTATAAGTCACTTATCTTCAAGGAACCTTCATTCATCCACTGAAAGAAATTATGAAAAGAGGAATTTCTTTTCAAGAAATTACTACATTATGCGAAGTATTCATAGCTAACGTAACAGTTTTAACATGAAGTTGTTTACTAATTTCATTGTCTTCAGTGGTAAAATCATTACATAAGAGTAACTGAGGGAGCTGGGGTTGTTTAGCCTGGAGAAGAGGAGGCTCAGGGGAGACCTTATTGCTCTCTACAACTACCTAAAAGGAGGTTGTAGTAAAGCAGGGGTTGGTCTCTTCTCTCAGGTGACCGGCGACAGAACAAGAGGACACGGTCTCAAGCTTTGTCAGGGGAGGTTTAGGCTTGATATTAGGAAAAAATTCTTCACTGAAAGGGTGACTGATTATTGGAATGCACTGCCCCGGGAGGTGGTGGAGTCACCGTCCCTGGAGGTGTTTAAAGAGAGATTGGATGAGGCACTTAGTGCCAATGGTTTAGATGATGAGTAGGTGTTGGTGTTGGGTCATAGGCTGGACTTGATGATCTCAAAGGTCTTCTCCGACCTTGTAATACTGTGAAAAAAAAATTATAATGTTTTAAAGTCATCGTGGTTTCTCTGAGAAAAGTAATCCCAGTTTCAATGAGAAAAGTCATCCCTATTCCCTGGGAACAAATTTCTATATCGGGGTTTTTTAACTGAAAAAAAATAATGAAATATCATCAGAAATCTGCTTGAAGAGAAGATGTGAATGCATGTAAAGCTATAAGAATACAAAATCAAAGTTGCAGTTTTCACATAAAACTGCTGAGTATAACTTTTCAGATAACCTTTTCAGGGAAGGTCTTTCTAGTGTCTTCTATATATTTAATAATGCCTACCATGGTAACCTTTCATAAACTGACAAGACCATTTATTTGTATATAGTTGCCAAATGCCTGAGATGTCTACACTTTGATCATCAGAGTCTTGACTTGGAATCAAGGAATAAGTGGAGTGACAAGCACTGCCTTTCAAAATGCCTTGTTCAGCATTTACCTCTTTGATATAGTAAAACAAGAAAACATCTGTACTCCTGTTGAAAACTGGTATATTAGTATTCTACCTAAATAAAAAATAAATAAATAAAATAAAATAGTCAAATTAGCAAAATAATGATGGCATCCATGTTCTAACAGAAGTAGGAGTTTTCAAAAAAAAAATTAATTTCTATCTGATGATACATTTCTAAAGACTATACTCCCCCTCATACAAAATATACTGCGTGTTATTTCCTGCAATAGCTGTAACTGCAATTTAAAATTCTCCAAGAGTCTCGAATAAATAATATATAGAATATTTCATTATAATTAATAAAAGAACAAGCTACAACACCTATGGATGGACAGTTTTGTTGCGCATGGCAATAAATGTTCATCTGAGGTGCAGGAATTGTAGGGTCAAATAGGAAAACCCTGGATGAATCTTAAAATAGCCTTTTATGGAGTTCACTGTCCATGGCTCACAACCAGGCTCAGTTGCTAGAAAAATAAATCCAGGGAAATTCA
The DNA here is from genome assembly GCA_033558235.1 of Neomorphus geoffroyi. NCBI lineage: Eukaryota > Metazoa > Chordata > Aves > Cuculiformes > Neomorphidae > Neomorphus > Neomorphus geoffroyi. Next base: position 2,898,355 of record JAUMJM010000008.1, read on the forward strand.
CTGCATCACTACTCAGTTCTATCTCCCGTTCGTATTAAATATATTTCTGTACAAAAAAGAGCATCTAAATAAATAAACTCAGTGAAAACTTTTAAACATGGGAAATATGTGAGAAGTGAAATATTTCAATCCGGAACTCTAAAACTTCTTGTTAGTTTCCATTCTTTTCAACCATTTTTTGCATGTATCAAACTGCAAAATAATGTTAATGAGGGATTTCTCTCCGCAATCTACCTCTGTTTGGCATAACTCTTAAAACAAACTGCTTGACCTTAGTGGATCTGGACCAGCGACTTGCTGAATAGCAAAGGAGATAAAATATACTTACATAATATGCTATGTTGGGTGTATATAATTATGTATATAATTGTATTCAATTGAATAGCAATATTATACTTCCTTTTACTTTGATGTAGTACAGTATATTAAGTAGGTTTTAAAATTCAGTGGCCTAGAGGAGTACTGAAAGCTATAATGTGGGATCTGATACCCTTCATTCTGCTAAGACCCAAGCTGTATGACTGGACAAAGGCCAAGAGGAAAGACAGCTGCTAAACAAGATAAGAAATATAAAACAGAATACTAGCAATACCTTTAGGAGAAACGGATAGGCATTCAAAATTTCACTTGTAAATGAGACAAGACAGTGACAGAACAGAGGCAAATACTCTTCTGAGGTGTGGCTGCTATGGGAGGTAGCTGGTCATACGAAGAACAACCTTGTATGGTTTCTCAGTTTGGGGCCAACCAGGAGGACAGAAATGAAGATCATTTATCATTTCCATTACAAAACATATAAAAATCTTATTTTAAGACATCATACCATACAGAGATAAGAGGAAAAACTGTTTACTGACAGAGTAAAGAGGTAACAAGAAATATTGAGCAATGAAAAAAGGCAAAATTTAGATATTTTTGCACCTTGATGTTCTAGTTGAGAAGGAGAACCATATCTCACAATTAAAGGATGTGCAGAGACAGCTGCAGGAAAGTGTTTATACTGCATTTCCTTCCAGCCCATTCTGAAAGATTAAGGAGGGCCCATCGTATTAATTCCCTTTGACAAAAATGGGTGATGACAATACACTGCTATGTGTGGCAGTGATGCTTGCCATATGTTTTCTGACACAGTTGAAGTAGCTATTTTTGAAACTGGATAAAACAAATTTTACAATATGGCCTGTGTGATAGAAATAAGCTATAGTTACAACAGAAGTTCTCCTTCTTGGTCTAAACGAACTGTTTACAGGATTTTTTGAAAATATGAATAGCTTAACCAACCAAAGTAGGAGCAAGATGGTATCTGTTTTGCTGGAGTTTTATGAACCTTTCATAAAGGGGTAAGAAAATCTAAAGAATATATTCTGTATTGAACAATCCTACCAGAATTTGCATCATATCTTGTGCTGACAGTTTAGTTTTCCAGAATTTATAAAGGTACCTAATGACCATTACTGCCACCAGCTGCACCTCAATAGCAGTGTTGTCCTAGGAGCAAAACCACTACATAAAGTGAGATAATGTAAACATCATCTGGAAATTCAGTCTTTAACAGTGACCAGCGACAGGAACAAGTACAAAGAAATTCAGAGTAGCAATTAATATACTGTTTTCGAGAAAAATTCCTTCTAATCCTTGTTAGTATTCTCTTATACTTTGACAGAAACAAATTAAGATTTTTAACATTTTCTTCTGCCTGAAAATTTCTGATGTTTCTACTGGTCATCCTCTCCACCTACCTAAGCTACAGTGTCTGCATCAGCAAGCTAATTATGCTATGTGTCATTACTTTTTAACTTAATTGATTGTTCCATTCTAGAAGAAAAGTAAATTGTAGCTCCGTTTTCTCTCTTACATTGCCTTCCAGCATTTTGCATACATCTACTAAGCTTCTTTCTACTTGACCTCTCTCCAGAACCACGGCCTTTTCAGTCTTTCATTTCCTTGCTTCTAAGTACTATTATTCCTTTAAAACTGGAAACCTTTGTCTATTGATTTTTTTTTTTTTTTACACAGACTAATCAATCAGAAATGTCTGTATGATTTCAAATGGAGAGGAGTGACTTACTGAATATTATTATAATAGTTTACTGTGGTTTCATTCCTTTTATAACTACTACTGCACCATGATAGATGGTTTCTTTAAGCTATGTAAATAATTTAGATTTTTTCCTCTGTCTTATTCATGTTTACTTAGAAGTCCCGTATACATACTATCTTTTCCACTGAATTTTCATCAAGATTACATTACCTTATCTCTCGGGGACTGCTGATTCAGGTCATCCTGAACTTATCATAGGAAAAAGTTTAAAAATACTTTTAAGATTAAAAAGGAAAATGTTTGGATTCTACCTTATATAAAGACATGGGGCTACACTTTTTAAGAAAACTTTGGTGTAATGATTTCCAGAGGTTAGTGATGAACTCTTTGAATGGTTACAGGTGAGTCACTATCTAGGCATTTAAAGACTGTAAGAGCACATACAAAATTACCTTAAGAAAAAGAACATTTGACCACAGTATTTAGCATTGTTCAGGAATACAGTAAAATATCCAGGAACTTATCCTGCCACAGTATCTTAAAAAGCTACAAAAAGGACCTACAACTAATATCTGTAATGGAATCTGTAGTTCTAAGATAACTTCAAAGACTGGGAGCAAGGGAAAACCAAACATATTACTACAAACCTGTGTTTTCAGCTCCCACTACTTATAAGGTTATAACGGATATTATTCCCTTTACTATTAGTCATTTCTCCAGTCAATCTTTGGGTGGAACAAACCCATGTAAATGAAAACTGAGAGGGTATTGTATGTTCAAAATACCCACTTCCACTCACACACAGTAGATTTGATTCAAGCCTTCATCTTTCCATGCCTCAGTTTTCCCATTTATTAACTGGTTCAAGTTAAAATATGCGCTTTTGCTACTATAAAATTTCTTCTCCCACTGACAGTTTAGCCCCTTCTGGGTTGATCAGCAGATAAATGTGAGCGGTTGTGAACCCAACCACCCTGCCCGGGGAAAAGGGAAAGGAAATGGCCAATAAGAAAGGGAGAGACTTGTAGTAGGTTGGAAACTAAAACAACTTTAATGACATCATAATCATCATAATTATAATAACAATAACAATAATAAAGAAAAATATACAAAATCGATGTCTCTAATGACTATATGTCACCACTGATGTTGCAGCACAGGCACAGGCAGAAGGTCCCGGTCTGGACTCATCGGCACATGGAAGCTGGAGTCAGGAACTGGGTTCAGGAATGCATAGATCTAGGACTGCACCAAGAGGACAGACAAGGTCCATATTAGGCACCAGTCAACAAAGAAGAGGGCTTGGCCCTCATGATCCCTTAATTTTATATCAAATATGACCTATATGGAACGGAATACTCTGTTGGTCAGTTTTAGTTCACCTGTCCTGTCCTCCTCTCCCTGCAGATGTGACCCTTTTTTTCCCCTTTGACTTATGGCATTCCACCACCTTGAGGAAGCTCTTCGCTCTCACAGAAATAAACATAAATGACGGTCCATTACTTTGGTGATAATCATATATTGTAAGTGTAATCAGTTCTAGAGACAGACACTGTCTGAAAACATGCAGTTAACAATCAGAAAATTAAGCTATTGAGACAAGGCTTATCTGAAAAGTTAGAAAATTAGTTCTGCTTTAGCCCAAACAAGAATACCCACATTAGTTTCCTCATGTGCCCACAGTCATTTCATCTTCTGAAAAGGAAAGGAGAGAAATGAGTATTAAAACAGCTTATAAGCAAGCTTGCTTCATTCCTTCCCCACAGCTGTGCTACTAGGTGTCATCGCTCCAAAGGCTGCACACATGCTGGGACACAAGTTCCCTGTGCAGCCACCCTCAGCAATTTCGGTAAAGGTCTATGTTCTTCGATTGGTCATCCAAGATCTTATCCCCTGATGCCTGCAAACTTCATAAGCATCACAATTACATACCATACCTCCCAAGTATTTGAATATTTATTTATGTTAAATGGTAAGAGAGGATAGTGGTGTAATCTTCCTTTCCCATTACCTTAATCTCCTGAACATGTCAACTTTTAAAAATCATAAAATAACATGAAAAAAAAGTATGAGTGGATAAATAATATTTTACGCTGCTGGCATATGGGACACATTTAGTTTGTCCTATCAGAGGAGGGTATAGACGTCTCCCTTCTGTCTGAACTACTCAATTTCAAGCCATTATTTTACTCTACTTTGTCAAATATCTTTAAGGCACATACCAGTGGAAGCCTGAAGAAAAATTTTGCTTAGATTTCTAATCATCTTAAATAGCATCCCAGAATTACTTAATATCCATCTTCCTGCCATGAATTCAGTAGCAGAAAGGAATGAAAAACTGGGTTTGCACTAACATGTAGCACACATTTATGTCTTTGGCAGTACCTACTCTGGTTCTCACTCTTGTTAAAATGTATGCTAGAACTTCAGTTGATGAGCGCTAGATCTCAAATCTAACTCAATTTTACTGATATTCTATAAAGTCAATATACGACGTCCACACGTGTATAACAGGCTGTCCCAACAGCTGGCGTGAGACTGCAGCCTCAAGTGTTGTATGCCTGGTGCCAGCAACTGAGGTGACCAGGGGCAGCCGCTGGACAGGCTGAGGGTTTCAGCCAGTTGTCAGAGGGACCCACCACCCACCTCATTCACTCATGCATGCAGGTTGTCACTTGTGGATCTCCATCTTGTTCTGCTGGAGAGGGGAACAGGCTGAGGCTCTCAGTGCTGCCTATATCCGTGTGAGTGCACCAAGTGTCTGTCTGTGACTTGTGCATCCAGTCACATGTACAGATATGTACATAGGGTGTACGTGTGCTCTGTGTGTGTCTGCCTGTTGGGATTGCATCTCTAGCCTTGCTGCTGGTTGGACCCATATACATGAAGCTGATAAGCCTTGCCTTGCCCAGGGTCTTGGATCCAGCAGAACATATTTGCTCACTTACTTTGTTTCCTACACTTTTTTTTTTAACTTCTGTCACATCACTAACCAGTTGCTGAACAGCAAGGACAAACAGTGCTGGGATATTTTTTGGAAATGTTAGATGGTTTCCCATAAGAAAAACCCAGAAAAAAAAATACCTAAACCAATATATTATAATAAGGCAGAACAAAAACTAGGTTGTCCAAACACTGAATGAAGTAGACAAGTTGGAAAAAACCAAAAGGATGACAGCATTGCTAACTTTCACTCAATTTTGATGAAGAGATTTTATAAAACATGAAAAAAACCCCAACCCCAAACTAGTTTAATTGACTAACTATCATAATACAAGCAGAACTGAAAGAAGGGGTCTTAAAATTAATTGTATGGTTAGAATGTGGTTAGCTGATTTGAGCTTCTGGAAATACAGACATCTTGCTTGTGGGCATTGGTGGGCTGCTGGCCAACTCACTTCCTTAAGTTTCTCTGTCCTAAGGATATCCATTTCAGAAGCTAATGAATGTGATCCAAAAACGTGGAAGCTAATTTTATCTTCAAGAAACATGATTATAGTAACCAAACAAATTTGGAAAGGAAAAAGGAGAAACGGAAATCACTTACATACACCTCTGAAGGGTAAAGCAGTTTCTTATCCTGCGTTCTGGTTGTCTCATGTCTGTATGTGGAGAACGTTCTCCAGAGGTTTAATGTTTGAGATCACTTCTTGCTCATTGTTCTAAAGAGCAAGAGATGAACTTAAGAATTGAATGATGCAAAATGGACTTAGTTCACGTAGAGGTGTCAGGAAGGAAGTATCAGAACAGGTTACTACCTCACAGCAAAATGAAATAGGAGGATCTCTGGTGAGAGAAACTATGTAAGCTCTGTCCTGAGCTATGTGGCTGCAATCTGTATGCAACATTTGGAATCAACAAGACCCCATGGTCTGGACCAAACAGTTACTGAGCACTCAGGCTATCCAGTCGACATTTCAGCAGTGCCTCAGTGCAGCTTTGTCTACTATAAAATTCCTTACAGACTGAGACAAGCAGAAATGACTAAAACTAGAACTATAACAACAAACCCAAAAATAATCATGAGGAGTATCGTTTTGCTTTGGAAGACACATTGTACTACACAAAAAGCCTGTTTGTTTGCTTATTTATTTACATTCCCAGATTTGTTGCAATGTGCTCATCTATATTCTCAAGTTCTTCTTGATGTAACTGCCTATAGCCACAGCAGTTTAAGATAACTCTATCTCTCCTTTGAATAATTTCTTCTTCCTAATGCATGTACATACACAAAGCAATTTTCAAATGCTGGACAAAAAAAAAGGAATGAGTCAGATGTTAAGTTCTCTGGATGATATGTGATAACTGAAGTCCATAATTATAAGGTCTTCACAGTTAATCTCACTGCCACACGGAGACCTCAGCAATGGTTTCTAGAGCCAGTGGGGACTTCACTGGTCCCAACTAGACTGATACTGGATGACAGGCAGTCTCTTGGACAGCAAGACAACCAGAACATCAAAGATAAACCAGCACTCTAAAACTAGACATCGAAAATCACAAGTCACAAAGTCACAAGTTCAGGGTAGGAAGTACCTGCTGAATGTTCTTCCTCCAGCTACCAGAAAAAGCACAGCATCTTACAAAGATTTCCATTTCTGAATGGACATGAGATACACTCTCCACCTCACTGCTAAGTAAATATATTGCTAAGACAGTATTAAAAATTGAAGTCCTTTGAAGAAGCTATTGAAAACCTATCTTGCATGTCACTCTTCAAACTGAGAATGACAGAAACACTCAAATATCAGAAATAACTAGAGTAATTATGGACATACTCTTGTTACCACTGGTTCAATAAAAACAAAGCAGTATTGTGTTAGGGCAGTGGAATATTAAAGACACACAGGAACACATCAAAGGCATGACTGGAACAAGAAAGGCCCCTGAAACAGATTGTTCCATCACCACATCCGGCTACCAGAAAATGGGTTTCATTTTTGAGTGTCTTAATCATAGGATTTATCTGGCAGTCTTTCAGAAGTGTTGCTACAATTATTACCTTTTTTTCTTGCAAGATAGGATTAGTATAATACAAATACAGGCAATGACAATACAGTATTTGTTAGGACTTCACCCAGATTTCTGGGTAAAGAAAGACAGTATTACTTGGATGAACAGCTGTAATAACTACAAAAGACAAAAAAAAAGCACAGTAGTAGGACACAAACATTAACTATGTGTCTATTTGTTATGGAACAGGAAGGAAAAAAGAAGGAATGAACAAATACAAAAAAAGAAATTAAGAAAGAAAGAAGAATCAGGCCATGTGTTCACTGGGAAAATGTAGAACAGTATCATGATGCAGAAACAAAGTTTTTAGATGCTAACAATGACTGCACCAAGGAGGCAACAAAGCAGGTGGTATATAAGAGGGGAAATAACCCTCATTAAGGTCCAAGCAATGCACACACATGACCTGTTCCAAAACTTTATCATAGAAGAACTGCATTGCAACAGTGCCTATAACTTGCCCTACAGAAACAAGAAGTATGTAAACCCCTCAGATCCACCAGACCTATGCTTAACAGAAAAAAAACCCCAAACAGATAATGAAAAAGCTAGTCAAAGACAAACTGGAAAGGAGAACAAAATGTTAGATTCTTACAGGTGCTGATTACTGAAAAATATAATTCTGGAGATACAGCGCAAATTTACACCACTGATCAAGAACAACTTGAGAAAGGTTGAGAGGAAGCTGTCACAAATAAACAGCAGGAATAAGGCAAGTTATTAGAAGAAAGGAGCAACCCTTTGAAAAACTGAAGTTGTGTCCAAATGTATTAAACTCAAAACAAAGCACATCATAAGCATAAGATGACTGCCCAAATAAAATATGCAGGGAAAAAAAAAAAAAAAAAGAGTAAGAAATCATCGCTTACACCCATCTGGTACAGCAAGCTTGTCAAGAGTCTAAGGCCAACGGATGATGAAGCTATAATAAGAACACTCAGGGAAGATAAAGCTGTTATCAGGCAGGCAAAATGAGTCCTTGCCATCTGCCTGCACTGTGGAAGTGGCAGGAGATGTTCCTCTGCTGGAACCCATCTTTGCAAGGCATGAATAGGGGGGATCTGCCCGAACGGTAACAAGGCAACAGGTACAAATGGCACTCTGCCCTAAGTTCTGAAGGAACTCAAGGATGAAACTGCTGAATTATTAACTCTGACTTGCAGCATCTTAAAACCAGCTTTATGCCTGAAGTAACAAAAGGTACCTCTAATAAAGGTAAGCTACTGAGCTAATCACATCTGATATTTTATCCAGTAAACATACGTAGTGTGCATGTACAAATAAGTATTAATCTATTGTTCCCAAATTTTTAGTCTACCAAAACCAATTCTGGAATTTTCAGTACCACTTTCACATGTTTGAGAGGACACTAAAACTCTGCAGAGCTAAAACTCTCCCACACTTTGTAAAAAAAACCACTTTTGTTAATACTATCTGGCAAACAATCTTAGCTAAAATTAGTATCCTTTATCGCTTACTTTTATTTAATGCATTATGGTTTTGCTTTGTTTATCAATGCTCACCTGGAGTATATTGTGTTAATGTTTTAAGTAGTGGTATGTCAGGAACCATTTAATTAAGAAATTAATGTGAATATTATTCCTTTTTCTCCCCCTGTCTTCAAAGCGTATTTTTTAGTATCAATGGTGTTTTTCTTGGCAGTTAATGGAAATTTGTGTACCTTTTATTTTCCTTTACTGTTACAGATTCTCTCACCCTTCTCGCAGGCCATGTGAGGTTTCAGTAATTCTTGAAGACTTGGTCCATTTTCCTCTTACTCTTGTCAGTTCCTCATATAATAGTACTTCTTAATCTCCTTAATGCTTTTGGTTCTGAGGCACCTGCATTTTCCTCATCCATTTTCTTATTCTCGGGTCTTATAATTCCTTGTACTTCATGGGGACTGTGGTAGCATCCTTGATTCCTTCTTCAAAGTCACATCACAAGAATTATTTGCTATGTCTGTTTCTTCCACCTCTGTAAGGTTCTGCCTCGTGTGGAATCACGTGTTCCTAACATCTTTCCACTAGAACGATGTACTCTTCTCTCTTACAGCTTTCCTGTGCCCAGTTTTCTTCCCATTAGCATACTCTTCCCACCAAGTTCCTTCTTCTGTCTTCTATGAAGGCATTTGTTGTTGAAGCCCGAAGTGCAAGGGCTCCATCTGCCACCCATTGCCCCCAGACTGTCTTTGGCCTTGCTCAGTATGAGCAATGCCAACCCAATCTCTGATTCTGAGGACGTAGAACTTCAGGACAGGTTAAATCTTTGAACATTGCATTGCAATAATATAAACAAAGACAAAAGAGGAACTCCTATCAGGCAGACTGTGAGCATCAAAGAGCCAGCCAATACACATCTACTCACACATATGCTGTTGGATTTAAAATAGCTGAAAGTAATAATATAATCCTATCATTATCAACTATATAATGAGTATGGGATTTCACAAGCTGCTTCCCTCCTCTTTCCTGTTATTACTTATTTACGCAAGAAATTGACAGAAATAACTATTTCCAAATCTAGGTTGCTTCCAAACACCTTACCATACAACATTCTATGCCAGTGTTGATCATGCAGTGTTCATGTCTGCTTACGCAAAATGTACAGTAGGGGTTTTTCCTTGCACATGATCTGCTGCTCTGGTGCTGTTTACATTCAATTCTGAACCAAAATCCTTTATTCTAACTTGTTCTGTTTATCATCCACTGTTTTTCAAGTCCCTGCTTCTTGACAAAAGTAAAAATTTCATCACAGTTTAATCTTTTATTTTCGGTTCACTCACAGATTTTTGTTTGTTCTTTACACTCTGCATATTTGCTAAATCCTATCTTTTTTTAATCTATTACTTTTAGGAGCTTTGTAGTCCACCAAGGAACTTCTCAAACAATTTTGGAAGTATATGACTTTTCTTCTTCTTCTAGGCCAGTGTTTGAGCAAGAAAGTAAGTGTACCCATCTCTTCAATCTAGTGAAGTGCTCCCAGCTCTTCTAAGCATGTACACATCTCTAAAATGGAAATACTTCTTCCTCTAAGTAACTGTTAAGGAAAAGCAAGATTTGTTTTGTAACACCAGTCCTTTTCTGTAGGATTATGTCACCAAGTTGTTAATTTAAATAAAACAGTAGAGATGTGGTGAGCTAGAAAACAGATGGTGGACAAAGGGCAGAAACATAAAAAACTGTACATCATTAGAAAAAAAAAATTACAACCATTAAGTACCAACCAATGTTTTTGAAATAAATATGTGTCATTGTTTGGGAGGACTAACTTAAGTGAATGTTTGCTTGATGATTTTTACCAGTAAGGGGAAATTGTTTTGGAAACTGTTGCCCAACTCTTCTGCTATTCTGTGAGCTACTATCTTCAAGTATAAAGACAACACAAATACATAATAAAAAATTGTTGGTGGATTCCTTTGCAATTTCTTACTGTGGAAGCAGAATGATTTTACTTATGCCTAAGGCTTCTTCTTTTTCACAGCCTCAGAGCTAACCTCCCGTGCTTTAATGGGTTATCCAGACACATGTTCCACTAAGAGACAAGAGGCAGAACTGATTGCATTTTTTACATTGAACAATTAATCACGTATACTTTGGAGAAAGAACACAGTTGAACAGAATGGGTGCAAAAAGTTGCAGCACAGGACACAGAAAAAGAATTATTATCGACATTAAATGTATTATGCGAGGAGAAAATGATTTTTACAGCATACTCGGAAGAGACCTGGAGGCCGAAAGGTGAAAACAGTGCTCAAACGACCACCTACTTTTGCTCTCCTTGTTTATACCTCCTCCAAGCTACCAGTGGGCAAACACTTCTGTGCATCCCTGGTATTTACTGGTCCCCAGTTACCCATAGGAACACATCTCATCTCTGCACCCGCTCTCCCCACCATGCACTGGGAGGCTGCACGCCCAGACAAGGCTGAAGAACGGCAGAGACCAAGATAAGGCAGCTCAGGGCAGGGATGAGGTTTCTGCAGACATGTGAGCAGGCCAGGGGCCTGCGGGGCAGCACACCTCTGCTGTAAGGACAGGCTGAGAGAGTTCAACTTGGAGAAGAGGAGGCTCCGGAGAGACCTTGGAGCAGCTTTCCAGTACCTGAAGGGGCTGCAGGAAAGCTGGGGAGGGACCTTTTAGAAGGGCAGCCAGTGATAGGAAGAGGGGGAATGGCTTTAAATTGAAGGGGGGAAGATTTAGATTAGACATTAGGAAGAAATTCTTCATAGTGAGGGTGGTGAGACCCTGGCACAGGTTGCCCAGGGAAGCTGCGGATGCCCCCTCCCTGGCAGTGTTCAAGGCCAGGTTGGATGGGGCCTGGAGCAGCCTGGTCTGGTGGGAGGTGTCCCTGCCCATGGTAGGGGTCTGGAACGGGATTGGCTTTATGGTCCCTTCCGACCTAAACCATTCTGTGATTCTATGATGGTTTTTTTCTTGTTTCCTCCCCACTTCTTAAGGTGGATGGGGAAACGCAGGAAGAAACATCTGGTGCTGTTGGAAACAGCAGAATCTGATGAGGGAGACGCTAACATCACAAGGAGTTTGAAGGTTTATTTCTGCATTTCTAGGAGAGTCATCTGAGGGACTCGTACTCAAAGATACTTGCGGGGTGGAACTGGATGATCTTTAAGGTCCAACCCAAACCATTCCATGATTCCATGACACAGCGCCAGCAGTGGGGACCCCTGCGGCGCAGAGCCCCGCGGGCCGCCCCCGCCCACGAAGCGCTTCTGAGGCGACCTGGGCCGAGGAGGTGCGGCGGGAGCCGCAGGGGGAGGGTGGGAGAGATTGGACGGCAAGAGGGGCCGCGGACGGCGCAGACGCCTCCACACCGCGGGGCCCCGCATCTCCCGCAGCCGCTCCTCTCGCGAGACGTGGCGGCTGCCGGCGGGCTCACGCGCTCTGACGGGCGGGCGAGGGCCGGGGCGCCGCGGCCCCCGCCCCTTCCCCGCCAGCGCGGGACGGATGCGGCTGAGGCGGCCATAACTCGGGGCGGGACGAGCCACCGCCCTCCCCGCGAGCACCGCCCGGCAGCCACTGCCGCCGTCGGGAGCGGGCGGGGCCGTGGCCCCCCGCATCGCCTCCGCCTGCGGGAGCGAGCGGGCCGGTCCAGGTCCCGGTTGCTGCCTCCGCGAGCGGGGATAGGGTGGAGCAGCAGGGCGGGGGGCGGAGAAGACAGCGAGAGGTTTCCTTCCCCACTCCGCCGCCGCGGGCCCCGCGCCCCTCCCTCCCGCTGGGCTCGCACGGCGTGGACGCCGCTCCGCGCCCAGCGCTGTCAGTGCGGCGCCTCCGCATAGCGGGCTCGGCGGAAGGCGAGCGGCGCAAGCAGGCGGAGGGTGAGGGCCGCCGGTGCGGAGAGCGGGAGCGGCGGCGGGGCCGGCTGCCGCTGAGGGCGGGGGGGGGGACAACGCTGCGGCCGCACCGCCGGCATCACCACCTGGCGCTGCGGCGGGGGCGGGGCGCGGCGCCGGGCGTGCTCTGCGGCGCCTGCAGCCGCGGGCGCTGGTTGGCGGTTTAAAGCAGCAGAGCCGCCGGGAGGGGCGTTCAGAGCTGCTGGGACTGCCGTTGCGCGCAGGGAACGGTCGGCGAGGAGAGGCATGGAGAGCAAGCAGCAGCAGCAGCAGCAAGGGCTGCCGCCCAGCGCCGCCTCGGCGGGGCCCACTGGCGATGCGCGGCGCTCGGATGGAGGCACGGATGCGGCGGGCGGCGGTGCGCTGGGCAAACCGCTGGGTCCCACGCCGAGCCAGAGCCGCTTCCAGGTGGACCTGGTGGCCGAGGGCGCCGGGCGTCCGGCTGAGGAGCCCCGCAGGGCGAGCAGGGAGGGCGACGCGGAGGGTAAGAGCGGCGAGGAAGCCAAGGGCCGGTTCCGGGTGAACTTCGTGGACCCATCGGCCGGCGACGAGAGCCCCGGCGAGCCCGGGGGCGGCAGCTCGGAGGGCGGCAATGTCAGCTTCCAGAACGGCGGCGACACGGTGCTGAGCGAGGGCAGCCTGCACTCGGGCGGGCACCACCACTACTACTACGACACCCACACCAACACCTACTACCTGCGCACTTTCGGCCACAACACGATGGACGCTGTGCCCCGCATCGACCACTACCGCCAAACGGCCGCAGACCTGGGCGAGAAGCTCATCCGGCCCAGCCTGGCCGAGCTGCACGATGAGCTGGACAAGGTGAGCGACCCCTTCACCCTCCCGCGCCCGGCGGCGGTGGCCCCGGCTCCGCGCTGCGCCCCGGCCGGAGCCTCCGCGGCGAGCAGGGCTCGCAGCCTGCCGGCAGCGCGGGCACGAAGGGAGGAGTGAAAGCGCCAAAAGGTCGCCCAGCCGCGAGGAAGGAGCGGCGGGAAGCTCGCTCAGCCTCGAGGAGGCGCAGACGGTGCGGATGCTTCGGGTCGCCTGCGTCTGGTTTTTTGTTTCGTGACGCAGTGGGTGTATTTCCTCCCCTGTATTTTGGGGAGGTGTCGACTGTGGTGAGAGGGGGTCAGGGGGTGCAGGTCAGCGGGTCACATGTTTTCAGCGTAACCCTGTGCCTATTACATTCCCCGTCGGTTTTTGCTTCAGGTCCGTATTGCCAGGTAGGGAATTGGAGTTAGTGTGGGAGGGAGAATGGAAATTTTTGGAAGCGATGCTAAACAAAAAAGAAAAAAAAAAAAAAAGGATGCGCTTGTTCTTTATAGCGAGGAGATGTTTGCGTCCTAAGCAACGGAAAGCGCATGCCTGTGCCCCCTGCGTTTGCAGTGCCAAACCAGACCGCCTTCTGGCATGATACTGAAGGATGTGCGGATACAGCTGGGGCTCCTTCTCTTTAAGGAGCCTTTTCAGTCGTGCTGAGAAGCGCTGCGTCCCAGGGTGTCATGATCAAAGCTGCAGAAGTTTGGAAGCTGTGCACGTCGGGCTTTTCCTATTTTGCACTAGTCAGTGTGTTATTTGGGGACGAGTTACAGTGAAAGTTTATTTGCTCTGTAGGCTGTCTTTATTAAAAGGCAAGCTTTGCTGGAACCTGGAATTAATTTGATGTGTTTTTAAGGTCATAATTGATCTATGGAACTCATGACTGAACTAATGGCTAGGTCAAGACTATTTCAATGCTGCGTTCTTGCAGTCTGAAAATTGTGTCTTGGTATTTGGCTGCTCTCTAAGTCCTTGTTCCTTTATTTCCCTAAACCCGTAAGAAAAAACAGCTAGAACATGTGGGCCACATCCTAATGAAGCGTATTGTTTCCAGAACATTTTTCATCCCCTTTAACTCTTTGCAAATGGAGTTCCATGGAAAATGTATGTTATTTTGAGACTGTCCTGCTTCATACCATTACTAGTCAGCTAAGTGTGTCTGGACTGATCTGTCGGGTTTTTTGGGGGGAGTGTAGGTGATTGTTTAAGTGTGTTTTTTGAAACGGACTCTTTACCTGTTCTGATAGAAGTAGTTGTTTGGTGTGCTATAGAGATACTTTTACAACATCTAATGTTAAATACCAAAATAATTGCTTGTGCTAACAAGCAAATTACTCTTGCCTTTCACGTACTTTTGTGATCAAGTTAAATGATGCTCTGTAGTCTGATTCTAAGTTAGTATGGAATGGAAGTTGTCAGTTACTGTCTTGAGCATGGGGTTAGATGCACTACAAATAAACAAAGTGAAAACACACCGATTTCCTTCCACCTTCCCCAAGGTCTGTGTCTTTGTTCATGATGGAATAACCAGGTTGTTAAATACTCTGCTCTGCAAGCAGAGCATTAGTTGAACTGCTGAGCTTGGCAGATAGGTGTTTGGTATGTCTGTGTTGCAATCAAGAAAGGTCCTTATGTCACCATTAAGACATTTCAGTGCAGACTCAAACTTATTCAGAAACTGTAACTTCTGAAAGTTCAATTTCTTCATATTTCACTAGAAAACATGGCAAGTCATTTTCTTGGTAGGTTGTGGCATGGAGGTGCTGTAGGTGACCTAATTATACGATCATTATCAGAATAATTTCATTGTGAGCATTAAATTATTAATTTGTCAAATGTCATAAATTTCTTCTGCAGTGTGGATAGGTGTTCACATGAAGATTTTTATTTTTAAAGTGATGTCCTGACTTCTGTGCAACCACTCTGCCAAAAAGAAAATGAGGGATGGAATATGTAATTTCAGTTACATTTGATATTTTATGGCAGGTATTAATTTTAAAACCTGTTATGGTATAAACCTCAGAAGTTTAGTTGAAGTTCTATATAGTAACTTACCTGTTTTGTCACAGTGTTTTTTTTTTTTATTTCCAAAGCAATTAACATGTTAGCAATCATTTAGGCTTATATGAAGAAGGGAAGTAATGATTTTTGCTTCAGACTTACCAAAACAGTTTGCAAGATAAAATTGAAAGCACAAAAGCTTTTGATGAGAATGTGTCATGCACACCAATAGCATTGGATGCCTACCTTTTCCCAGTCTTAGGAGTGTAAAATATACCACATCTGTGATTATATATTTGATTTATGGCCACCAAGTGCTGAAAACTTTTAAATCATGGTGGAGCCTTAGTTCTACATAAGACGTCCACAAAGCTGGTGTGCTTTTTCAGTGTGTTTCAGGAGGCCTTATTACCTCCCTTCCCAGAGTGACTTCAATTCCTGCTGACTAACAGTAATGGTCTCTAGTGTTGAATAATACTATGCACTAAAAAAGATATTTCATTGACTTGTAAGAAGCTGGAAAAATTTAGCTTGTTCTTTAGCTGTGTTTTTTTATCCTAACTTAATTCCTAACAGCATGTATGTCAAAGTCTTTGTGGAGCAGCTGGTATAAACATCCTAGTACCATTACATAATTTCTGCACTACGTAAAGACCTATTGTTATGCCCTTGCTTCTTGACCCAGGACATCAAGATTGGCCATTACTTTTTGTTAAAACTGATCCAAAAATATGTTTATCTGCAGTGTAGTTCACTGCTTTGAGTGTAGCAATTTCATTTTGCAGTTAAATTTTGTGCTGTTCTTTCTTTACCTTTTAAAAGAAAAAATTTTGCGAGGCAGCGTTACAGTTATGTTGGTGCTATTGCCAATTATAGAACAGATTTCCCCCAACCCTCCAGTTTTGTTTACAGGCTTCATATGTCTGATCTTCTACTGATTCTGTTCTCACAGAAAGCGATGTTGGAGGAAGCTGCACTGTTTGAGGAAGCTGCACATACATGTATGGAAGAGGTACCTTGTGAGAAGGGATTACCTTGCTGTGGTGATAGGATAGGTGTTTAACCACCTCAGGTTTCATGTGGTCGTTCAAACAGTGGCTTTCTTGAAACTGGTTGTAGAAACAGCTGGGTGATGCTGCAGTGGTCTGAAGTAGATGAATTGCATGCTACCAATCTTGGTTTTCATGTTAAATTTCAAGTGTGAAGTCTTGACTACATATATCATTGACTGCAGATAGTAAAGAAGATCAATCTGTTGCTTACCCATATTGGTGGGCATTAATCTTACTCTGCTTTAAAGGGAATTTGGTGAAGCTATTATAGTTGCTAGTCTCATAGATAAGGTGATGCTGTGTAGGAGCATTTGTCTCCAGTGATGTAGTGGTGAGAGGATGGTTATTAACAAAGCAGTGGGAGAAAACCGGAATAACACCATACGCAGGTTTTTGTTGCAGTGGTGTCCTCTGCCCTCTTGAGGGGGTCTGTCTTCATACAGTAGGAAGATTAGAAGTGTCCTAGCTTTTTTTTTTTTTTTTTTTCCCTATCCTTACAGATTAGGAGTATTTGTTTTGTGTAGGTCAGCTCCATCTGTCAGTAAAGCTATAGTCTGTAGAAGACATTTCATCTACCTTTATGCCTTTATCAGTGTAAATATTATCGTGCTGTAACAGATCCTATGGTTCTGGAAGATGAATACTTCTAAAGTGTTAAAAATTGGACTGTGTTTTAGTAATCCACTACTATGCTTTAATTTATAATTTTTCTGTGTAGCATTACCTTAATTGGTGAGCTTGCTTTTTGGAAGAATAAACTTCACAGTACTTGAGTGGTTCGGCTTTGGTATGTCTTTGTGCAGTCATTTTACAGCTGTGGTAAATGGATGTTACAGGAACCAAGCCCTCTACTGGTAGCTTTGTTCTGCTGTTTGTTAAATACTGAAAATACTTGACTAGAAGGCAGTGATCTGGGAGGAACATCTTTACACCTCTCCCACCTCCCAGCCCAAATGAAAGAGACAAAAAACCTGAAAAGCATTTAAAAACACAAATGTGCTTTGCTTCCTCTCACATGCAGAAATCTATGCACCTCTCCTCTGAATTTGGAGACAGAACTAAGAAAGAAGACGTTAATAATAGTCTTGATGCAGAATTGAGGTTTCTTTTGTTGGATGGCTAATTTTTCAAACTTCTTGCTAGTTTTCGTTTTTGTTCCCTTGAACATTGCAGTTTTTTCTCTTTCACGATAACTTAAAATGTTAACTTGAGCACAGTGAAAAGGCAGCATTTGGCACTGCTTTTTAACGAACAATGTGGTCTCCTTTGAAATTGTTAAACAACTGCTGCACCTCTAACATTTGGCTGTTTTTTCAGTTCTTGTTTTTTGTCTGCTTAGTCTGTAAAGAATACAGAGATCAGCTAAAGATGGATAACAGGCTAAAAGATGATTCTAGATAATTCTAGGCTATCAGGTTAGCTGACCATGTTATGTAAGGTCTGTCTTCCTCCCCTCTGAAGACTGAGACTGTTTTGTTTTTTTTTTAACCACCTTGCTGAATCCTATTTACGGTCAGTAGGTCTTATAGTTCTTGAGTCAGTGTGATGCGAGTAGCATCTTTTCCTTCTTGCTCCCCTTTATATTTGCAAGCAGAACTTGAATTTTCTTTCTGAACTTAATGGTATTAAAATAAGAGAAGATTTTAAGCTTTTAGCCCTAGTCTCTGCTTGGATGTCCTAGAAGCCTTTAATTTTTAGCTGTTATCATTCATCACTTTTGAAAAACTGTGAGCTCAAAGCATCTGTACTCAGATGAGGCTTTATTAGCATCATGCAAAGTAGTGTTCTTACACTTTATAAGTCAGTGTGGAGAATCCTCACTTTGCTTGTCCTGATAGCACACTTAATTACTGCCAGCTTCATCAATGGGAAAAAAACCTAATATACTGTTACGTTTGCAGCAGTAAATCATATTAGACCTCCAGGGTCGGTATTTTGCAAGGACACTGTGCGTTTTGTAATTTTATGTTGCCTGATGCTTAAATTTCTTACCTTATCCTTGTGAAAAGTATTTAGTCCAGAACACCTATGGAATACTGAAACACTTGAATGTCTTCAGCAAACTGCTAGTGTTGGTTTTACTACTTTTTTTTCTTGTTTTCTTCTAGAGAAGCTGAAAATAACTGAACAGTATTAACAGGTTATTCTTTGTCAGCAAAAGTATGGCCTGCTGCTGAACGGGGTAAACTTTTGTGCTGTTCCTTGTCCTCATGTTTGTATTTTTGAATCGGATCTGGGCACCAATCTGATTTGCGGAAGGCATTGCCACCCTCCCAACTGCGAAATCTTACAGTGGATGTGATGGGTCAATTCCCTGATGCAGTACACCAGTGGTCTTCACAAACTTTTGAGTGCACGCTTTTGACAATAAAAAAATGTTTGAGGGTGCACACCTCATACACATGCACATAATTTATAAGTAAATAAATGTTCTATTGCACTAATACTGTGTTTGGTACAAAATAAAAATTAAAGGATGCGATAAAAAATAAACAATTTTAGGAAACTTTTTGTACTTTACTAACACAACAGAAAATACTTTATTGTCATGTTCCCAGGGGATTGGTTAACACAGCCTTTGGGGTGCCTGCAGCACTTTTTGGAGACTACTGCAATACACTATGAATTGACAGTTGTGGAAAGAAGAAAGGAGGGAGTGCCTGTTTGTAGGAGCTTGGAAGTTTGTTATTTTTTAATAAACCAATCTTAGGTGACACAGTATCAATCACTGACTGACTAGTTCAAGACCAGAACCTGGAAGAATAGCAGTAACTTCTTTCTAGCTAGCAGCTTTTCTTTCAGCATGAACTATTTCAGAACCAGTTAAAAAGGAGAGTGCTGCTGAATTAATCTTCATCTTCAGGTGAACTTTTTTGCATTTGGTATTGCATTTGATTAACCCTCAGATGACTTCCATGCTTGAATGTTCTGGCAGAGTAGGAGGTTGCAAGATCAATCTCTTGCACCAATTCAAACCGTCGTAGTACATGTTCTATTGCATCCTTTAGATTTTTTTCCTGAAGCCACATATAATATACATGAGTAGTCACAAAGCAGTTAACCCCTTCCCTTTCCACTTTTGGTACAACTAATAGCAATCACAGTGTGGTCATTTGTTCATTACTGAGAATTTTTAAAAATAGTTGACTTCCAGTATTTTGGAAGCTATCCAATTCTTGCAACTTGGCCACATAGAAAATACATGACTTTTTTTCTATGCTTCAGAATGCCAATTAGGCCTAATAAAGTTACTGAAATTTCCTTTTTATGCATAAAAACTTAAATAAAATGCTTTATCTGTGCCTTATAAATGTAATTGACTTAAGGATTCTGGAGAGCAAGAAAATTAAGTGAAACATGGCATCTCTAATGGTTGGAGAGCTTTTATCAGAGTTAGGCTTTTCAAATAATCGAATGAAAACTACATGTGTAATTGAATGAAAACTACCTGTGTTCAGAGCCTGGATCTGCTTTCTGGAGAAGTGTGGTTACTCTTTTCATGCCAACGGACATTAAAAGGAGTGTGATGGTCGATGCACAGTAATGAATAATTTGGTTGATGATCATTCACAGTACAGTGGTTCTTCTGGAAAGGATCAAATATGTAGGTGAAATAAGAAAACTAGTATTCCGGTTCTGGAGAGGGCAAGAAAGGTGTGATCCGTGAAAACCAGAAGTGAGGTGTATTTATCTTAAGCTGGATGGATTGGTTACCCTTACACTTGTGCAGGAAGTCATGCCTCCTTTTCTGTGACTACATAACAGGAATTGCACTGTTGATAGCTAAGTAGAAGAAGTGGAGAAGCTGGCTAAGGAAGTAGTTTGCTTTTTTTTTTTTTGCTGTCATGACAGTAGGGATGGCCTGACTTTGCCTATAGTACTTAAGGGAGTGCAAAACATAAGCATGGTGGATCTACTGTGGGGTAGCCATACTGCATAGCTACTAAACAGAGATCTTTTCTCATCTATCTCTAATCCTCATGATCAACTTGCCCAGAGTATTCATATCATCCCATGGATGGAGAGATGTATGAATCATGATGTACAGATGTAGGGAGTTTTCTTTATCTTGATACATTTCCAAAATGCTCTTGTTCTTTAATGTTTTCGGTATGGAGAAAAAAAATACTATTTATATTTCAGATCAGATGCTGCTCTTGCATACCTGCAGATGTCAACAAAACTTTGCTGCCATGCCACATGTGAAAACTACTTGGAAGGATTCTCTTCGGTCACACCATACTGGTTGCAGGATTTCACATCTCAGCTCGTGGCTCTCTAGACTTCAGTGCTTTCTTCTGGAACTTTTCTTCTGTAAACACAGCTAGTCCTTCTCTGTTAGGAATGCAGATTTGAATGTGAACTTACTGTGCTGATGTTACGAGAACTAGATTAAATATTGACTGTCTTATTACAGAGGCACTGATTAGTAATGTACCTGGAGAGAGACTTTATTTTGATGTGATGCTTATGAACAGATTGAAACTTTCCTTTACTTATGAAGGGCTGAAAACTCAAAATTCCTAGTAATGCAGGAGAAAAAGTAGAGTAAAGGATGAGATTACCCTTGGAATATTATGCAGTACTCTAATGCCTGGATTACTTAAGTGACATGACAAGTTAATGACTGTGGAATACTGCTACGATGAACAAGTTCATCAAGATCAGTCAAGGACCAGATTCTGTCTATTTTCACCAAATAAAGTACTCTTAAGTGTAGGTAATTTTGTTCTTGCTTCATTTCTGAATTGTTTCCAGACCTTGTCCTTGAAACAGAAGTGTACCAGATAGCAATTTGTATCCATCCTATATTATGAGGGGAGGATCATAATCAGCTATTTATAGAGAAAACCCATAGCTTTTGTGTGATTAGTGTGCTTAGGATGAGTAAAAGAAATGCATGCAGTAAATGGTGGTAAGCTTTGTAAACAAGGCTCCTGCCTATCCTGTGTAAGGATACCACCTTGCAAAAATGATGATTTTACTCCTAAGATGGCGTTAATTGCCTGACTCAGTCTCTTGATTACTGGTCTTGCTAGCTTGTTTAACACATCATACTATTTGTAAGAGTTGGGAGTGAGAATGGATGTTGAAGAATAAAAGTAAAAGTGGCTTTTAAAATCAGAATACGTTATGTATAGAACTATATACATACACACACACACACACAAAACCCCAACAAAACAAAAGAAACCCTCAAGCCCATTGCTTAAAGTTTCTCTGTTAAAAGCAGTAAAGACTTGTAAGACAGTGAAATACAAGCTGATGGCAGAGATGTATCTGGCTAATTCTTCAGTTGACATGTTAATTACAACTATAAATTTCTTTCTGTTGTTCTGCCACTATATTTTACGCTTTTAATTGTAGGGAAGATAATATGGCCAAAGCACTTGAGTTTTGGTCTCTTGGCTTCGTTCTTTCAAGGGTAGTGAGAAATGCCTTTTTTTTTTTTTTTTTCTGATTTTTTTTTTTTTTCTGCTTGTTATTTTGCTTTCAAAGGCATTGAGTTTCTTTGTGATAAATTTCCAGCTCCTAGTTTTAACAAGGTTCTTACACATCATTTGATAGGTCAAAATAGCAAATAGCGTTCCTTCAGAAGTAACTGAGTCAGGTTTGGATATTGATATTTACTGTATAGTTTGGGGGTTTTAATGGGAAGGAGGCATAGGTAGGTTCATTTTGGGATAAATGAAAGCATTGAGAATATCTAACAAAGCATTAAGGTTAGCACTTCTGAAACGGATTAGTATAGGGAAGAAAACAGCTGTTTGTCAACAACAGTATTGGTACTGTTACTAGTTTACAAAATAAACTGTCCATGCCAGTACTGACTGTTCCTTAAGACAGTGGTATGGAGAGTAAGGTGTTTTAAATGTAATTGCCTACAATACTTACTGCCTTTTAAAGCTGTTCATTTCCCTTACAAAAAACCATTTGTAAACTGTCAGACCTGTTGTGTGTGTTTTTCAAACTTAGTATTAAAGACTATCTGTGACTTGTTAGTCTACAAAGGAAACAGTATCTCAGCCATTTTGAACATGGTTAGTTGAAAATATGGTTGCAAACAATTGCCAGTGTCACCATGTCAAGTTAAAGACTGATGAGAACTTATTTTTCTTCTCACATATTTAGGTACTGAAAACTTTGTATTCTCAGTCAGACAACCAAATTTGAGACTTCCTTAATAAAGTGTTACTCACAGGACTCTCTTTTGTTCCTGGATGACAATATATGTAAAACCATTCCGTAGACATTTAGACATTTTGGAAGGGAAACTTAATGCTCTTGGTTTCTTTCACCACTGGTTAGATAAAAGCATTAAAACATAAGAACAGCTTATCAAAGACCTTTAGGCACAAACTGGGAATTTTATGACTGCAAATACTAGCAAGCTGCAAAAGCAGTGTTTAAAGAAGAGATGTGTTTGTTACAGTTTGGTTTCCTACAGTCAACAGTTAATATCTGGCTTATTCTTTGGTAGTACAGTATCACACTTAAATCTCTTTGTACTGGTACAAACTGTTTGCAAAAGTTGTCACTTGCATCAGAGGAAACACCTGTGTCAGCAGGGTTATTCTATGCAGTTATTTATGCATACAATACATCTAGCACTTCTAAAATACTTTATTCAGATCATTATAAACGTCATAGGTGAGGTGGGAGGAAGAATCCTGAAGTTTGTTCCAGGTGGGAAAGTAGAAGGCTTGCTTATCCAAGAAAAGATCTGTAGTCTTTAGAACTAATTGGAAATATTAGCATCTTCTCAGGCAAAACATATAGTTATTCTGCTGCTGTTTGATAACTTTATTCTGTCATTTTTTATTTTATCTGCACTCTGGCTGAAATATGTTTGAATTAGAAAAGCAAACCCAAATGGTCATAAGCTTTCTTCTGTGTGTGTTTTGTGCTGTGATAACTCTGAACATTTCTACTGTCAAGTTCTGTACTTGAGTAGCCATCGTCCTAACTGCAGCTATAGAGTTGAGCTATTTAGTAGTATAATCCCTACAAGTAACAGTTGAGGCATTTGTTGGGGCAGCTGGCATACTACCTCTGGATGTAGCTACATTTTACGTGATGCTGTGTTTCATTGGTTGCTTACTTCTACTAAAAAAGAATTTCTTAAATGTAAGTATAAAGTTGACCTTTGGGAAATGGAAACAGATAGTTGTAGTAAGGGGTAGTGACAGCTTGGCAAAAATGCTGGAAACTACAGCGAAAGAGTGCAGAAGATGTGTGCAACCCTCACTCTTGTGAAGGAGGGTTCCACTGTCCACGATAATTGCTGCGAACATCCCTAACCACAAAGCTCCTAGCAGATAAAAGCATGAGGCTTTAACTGTAGCTGGTGAGGCCAGAGTCCGATTGCTGTACAGAATTGTTCAGTCAGTACTTCTTTTGGTGAAAAGTCCTGCTTGCGTATTCTACTAAGCCAAGAAGAAGCTACTGTGAAGTCTTTCTGAGGAATTTGTATGACGAGAAGCCTATATGGCATGTGCTAAACTGGTAACTGGGCAGACAAGAGATGGTAAGAGAGCACGTAGATAGATGCTCTACTCTCAGGTGCTGTTTTGACCTCAACTCGTTGCTCAATGGTAATGACAATAGGAAGGCTTAGCTAAATAAGTTAATTAATACTTAGGATGTGACTAATCAGACTGCTTTCTTCGTGATCTGCCTAAAGAGGAACTGCATAGTCTTAAATGCAAACTTGCTGTTTGTCCTGTCCTTTATTTGGGGCTTCCAAGTGGTCATACTTGAAATGAAGAATAGGGGAATTCATGTACATTTGTTCTGGTACTGCCTCATACAGTTCAACATAGCCTACTTACATTGCTGTCAAGATGGGGTCTAGTTAAATTGGCAACAAATAAATGTGCTGTATGCCATACTCCACTATCAGGAATTCTCAGTAAAACTAAATAGCAGTTTTTACTGATGAGAAACTTTTCTATGCACCAGTGTATTTCAAGTTGTGTGTGAAAAATCTTATACCTCTTCTGGCTAACAAGTCTTGTCTCCTTACTAATCCACTTCTAATAAATGTGGAGGCTATTCACAATTGGCACAAATAACTTATTGTCGTGATCTAATGCTGGAGATGAACTGTGCACTGTGATACAGCAATGGAAATTCCTGTGTAGGAACAGAATTTAACTGTTTCTTGGCTAAATGCCTATCAGTGTGTGATAGAATTGTCAACGTGTAAATGTGTCTTATTTTTCCTCTAACAGTGCAAGTGAACACCATAACTGAGTTGTCAGACAGGTTAGATAAAAGACATCTTGATTAAAAAACTATTTTAATAAAAGCATTTCTGTTCTGAAATGCTAAAACCTTTTTTCATTCCCCTTTGTTACACCCCCTCCAAATCCACAGTGTGTTAGTGTTTTTTACTGTTTATTAAGATCTTATCATACGTGTATTGCTGTTCTAAAATACTGCTAGTGCATTTTTTCTATTGAGTGTGTGATTTGAGTAGAAGCATTGTTTCCTCATGAGCACAAGCACTGAAAATACTACACTTGTCTTATTTACAGCTGAGACCACAGTGGTGCTTTCTTAATCTCATATTAATGGGCTGGACTTGGAGCCTTGTGTAATGGAATTCTTCTGTGCCCACACTCTGTAATAGCTGTTCTGACTGGTGCTTTATCAGGCACCCACTAGGACTGATAATCAGCAATAACCTTTCAGTTATTGCATTTTGCATGTGTTTCAAAATATTTTCCTAAGAAATATTGCATAGTGTGGAGAGACAAGACATACAGAACAAAACTTTATTGTGTTCATAGTGTCATATCTCAAAGCTGATTTGATAACTGATAACTCAAAATATCAGTTGTGAGCTATGATCTCCTTCCCAGAATACAACAGGCTGAGCTATTGGCTTGTTTGTGCACTGTAGTAAAATGCATAGCTAGTACATGATGATTGGGGTTGAAAGTGACCTCTGGAGGTCATTGTGTTGATGTGTGTGGGCATTGTGCATACTGAGCATGGTCCTGTGCTTAAATACAGAATCATTTCTTACTCTAGATACCAGGATAATCTCCACCTTCTCTTAAAATCTAAATGAACGGAAAGCAAAATCTTCTAGTTGTTTTTTTTTTTTAAAAAAAAATTGTTCTGATTCAGGAATTCATCATTAACTACTTGAGTTGTATATAATGTTTCAATATTTCGGTACATGAAGATAGAGACATCTTCTAGCCCTTCCTTGATATCCTCCCTGACCACTCTTTTCCAAGAACAATTTTGCTATTCCTTATTGAAGACATGACATCCCTTTTTGCAATACTAGAAGATGTTAACAAATCTTGACAATTTTTTTGGCCAAAACATAAAACTGCTAAAATAATACAAACTTGACTCACTTCACGCAACACTTCAAAATTTTGGGGTTGCAAGTATAATGTTAAGCTTTTCTGTGAGAAATAAGAATGGATTTTATATGAAGGAATAACAATGTACAGTTTACTGTTGCATTCTTGATTGGAAGTCTTATGGTTGTCAACATGTTTGTTTATCGGTCCTTTGTTTAATATTTTCATTGATGATACAGACAGTGAGATTGAGTGTGCCCTCAGCAGGTTTTCAGGTGACACCAAGCTGAGTTGTACAGTTGTCATGCCAAAAGATGCAATGTCATCCAGAGGGACCTGGACAAGCTGGAGAAGTGGGCCTGTGTGAACCTCAGGAGGTTCAACACGGCCAGGTGCAAGGTCCTGCACCTGGGTTTTGACAATTCATGGTTTCAATATAGGATGTGGAATGATGTGATTGAGAGCAGCCCTGTGGTAAAGGACTTGGGGGTGCTGATTGATGAGAAGCTTGTCATCAGCAGACAATGTATGGTCACTGCCCAGAACAACCACCATATCCTGGGCTGCATCAAATGAAGCATGGCCAGCAGGTCAAGGGAGATGATTCTCCTCCTCTGCTTCACTCTCGTGAGACCCACTATGGATTGTAACATCCAATTCTGGAATCCCCAATGTAAGCAGGCTATGGAACTGTTGGAATGGGTGCAGAGGAAGGCCATAAAGATGATCAGAGGTGCTGGAGCAGTTCACCTATGAGGACAGGCTGAGAGATGGGGTTGTTCAGGCTGGAGAAGGCTCTGGGGAGATCTCATAGCGGCCTTCTAGTACCTGAAGGGGCTACAGGAAAGCTGGGGAGGGACTTTTTACAAGGGCAGGAAGTGACAGGACGAGGGGGAATGGCTTTAAATTGGAAGGGGGAAAATTTAGATTAGGAAGAAATTCTTCACACTGAGGGTGGTGAGACCCTGGCACAGGTTGCCCAGGGAAGCTGTGGATGGCTCCTCCCTGGATGTGATCAAGGCCAGGTTGGATGAGGCCTGGAGCAGCCTGGTCTGGTGGGAGGTGTCCCAGCCCATGGCAGGGGAAGTGGAACTGAATGGGCTTTATGGTCCCTTCCAACCCAAACCATTCTATGATTGTTTTTTTTTCTGGTTTCCTTCCCGCTTCTGAAGGTGGATGGGGAGAAGCGGGAAGAAACATCTGGTGCTGTTGGAAACAGCAGAATCTGATGAGGGAGATATTAACATCAGAAAGAGTTTCAAGGTTTATTTCTGCATTTCTAGGAGAGTCATCTGAGGGACTCGTACTCAAGGATATCTGAGCATGGCAGTATGTAGGCTCATTCTTCTCTAGTAAGAGCTTCAGGTATGCCCAAGTTAGGTGAGCAGCCTGATTAGAGGGCTTTCCATTTCCTTAGTTCTGCTTTAGGCAAGTCAGTATAGGCTTAGCAAGTGGTTGGCTTGTATTAAATTAAAAATACTTAGCTATTATTCTACTCCTTGACATAATGATACCAGGGTTAATTCTGTGTAAAATCTTAAATCAGCAGCATGGCAATTCTCTCACTGTTCTTTTCTCCACTCTCAATGGATCACCACATCTGTCTTGTTTTGGTTTGAATGCCTGTATACAAATAGTCAAAAGATGAGTAGGTTGGTCTGTTTACAGGCAGTTCAAATCTCCCAAGAAGTTACAGCCCTTAGGTATTTTTTTATCCAGAAGAGTTGTATAACACATGGTATACGTTTTATGCATACACACTTATAAAAATATATATATATATAACACAGATACATCTATTTTTTTAATCCCTCTTGGAGACAAGAAAACGTACTATTTAAGCAAGCTGTCGGCTAAATGTAATGATCTGCAAATTGATCATGATCCTTCCTACTGGTGGAAAGCTTATGCCATACAGAATCTCCAGATGTGTTGCAGGTACACCTGTTTTTATGTGAATTTCATAATACAGGGTCAGTGAGAGAAGCACTGACATGAATCTGTGCTAATAACCTTCAGATAAGGTTGACATAATCTGTGGTGTTGGTTTTTTTTAGTCTATTTGTTAGTTTACTGCTGATTGTAAGGGGATATCACCTTTATATGCGATAGTTGTGTAACTATTTCCGTTGGACTCTGTGATGATGGTATATTTGTTATTAGTTTATCAGGAGGAGGAGGAATTTTAGTAGAGTCTCACATTAAACTCTTTTAATGTGTACATTCAGCACTGAACATACTTCTTGAAAGCATAAGTTATGAGTAGTCTATGTTGTGTCTTATTTTGTGAATGAGAGTTTTGAACTTTGCCTGATTTGGATTGTACCTCTAATTGCTCTGACTCTAATCAGTTTTCTGAGCCCCTTGCAAATACTGCTTGAACTGATTTGTTGAGTAGTATTCTTTGAATAGTGTTCAGAGTTTTTCTAGTGTATTAATTCTTAATACTTGTTGTGTTGGATAACTAACGTGCTTTGCTTAGAGTGCTTCTTGCAGATTTCCTACAGCAATAGAAAATACTTCAGTTTAAATCTTTAGTTTTGCTTTGCCAAGCCAGCACCTATCTCTTGAAAAACAAGCAAGCATGCAACAAGGATGTGTTATATAGTTACATATTTTTAACGCATATTATACAGTTAAGATTTTTGCATTGTAAGACTAAGAGCTGAATTGTAAAGAAAACCCACAAGTTGGTCTTTGTATTGGACTGGTGTTTTCTGCATCTCTCATCCTTCCCTTTTAAACATGGAAGTGTGTTTGGGAAGAGTTTTCTTCCTTCCTTGTCTTTGAAATGCCACTCTCCCACTCTTATTTCTAGCAGCATCACTTTACAATGGATACTAGAATAGTTTGCAAGGAAGTGAATAATTTATTTCTTGAAAACTGATCAAATGACAGCTAAGTCTGAACTCCAGGAAATGCTATAGCTGGGACTGGTAACTTGTGGTAGAACATTATACACTTTCAGATAAAGAAATAAAACTTCCTATGCTGTAGAAGTTGCTGTATTTGAAATCCTGTAGCTCTTTTTCGTAAAGACAAGGTGTTTGTTTCTTAGGGCCGTAGAACTGATCCTTAAAAGTATTAATTATTTGACTGCTAATAGTTGCTCTAACAGAAGAAGAATACCCAAGTCATTTGTGTAAGTTTGTTTTATATTCTTTGAAATCTGCGAGATTTGTCTTATGCAAGGAACATAAAGGAAAATCTTACAACATCTGCCAAGTAATTCCATAATTTTTCTGTTTGCAGAAGTAGACAGGATTTTTTTACAATGTGAATATCAAATGGCTTCTCTGCTCTGTTAATCACATGAAAGAAACTTTTTTTTTTCCCCCTGAAGGAGCCCTTTGAAGATGGCTATGCAAATGGTGAGGAAGGCACACCGGCTGAGGAAGCTGCTACCACTTATGCACCTGATAGCAAAGGAGTTGTCAAATTTGGCTGGATAAAAGGTGTATTGGTAAGTTTGGTGTATAATGCTTCAGTTTCTTACAGATAAATCTTTTTAATAACATTTTTTGGGGGAGGGATTGTGGTAGGTTCCCTTTTTTCCTTTTAATCAAATTTATATCTGTCTAATTAAAAAAATCTGTTCTTGTAAATAATCTGAAAAGTGGTGAGGAAACACTGCAAGATAGTTTTGAAGACATTAAAAATGGAAATGAAATTGGTGAAAATTACTGCAGATGTAAGACCTAACATATGTAAAATTTCTGTTTTATCTTAGGTACGATGCATGTTAAATATTTGGGGTGTGATGCTCTTCATCAGACTGTCATGGATTGTAGGACAAGCTGGGATAGGTATGTGCACTAATGCTAGAATTTTATTTCAGTGACTTTTAAATGTGATCCAACAGAGGTATTGATGCTGAGCTCACACTTTAAATAGGGGTAGCAAGTGGCCTTAATATGGCCAGTTGTTAAGGTAATTTACCCTTCCAAAACTGTAAGCAATGTGAAGTTAGACTTTTTCATTTAGCTATAAGGTATATAACGGAAAATTGAAATTTGTAAGCCTTCAGTGAACTGTAGTCATAAACTTCTGATCTCTGTTTGTCAAAATCTGCATATAGACTGTAGTATATAAGCAGTTTCCTTCAAAAGCTTGAGTTAGTATTGAACTGCAGAAAATCTCATCTGCAGAATGCATGTATTTCCTTCAAGGTCTAGGATACAGCTTTTAGGCTGCTGATTAAATAGAGCATTTTTCCAGTTTTGTCTGTATTCTGGAAACGTCTCTGTACAAAAGAGGAGTGAAGAAGCCTTTCGTTTGAATGTGCAGGACCACATACAGTAAATTTGTGTTGGTTTTGAAAGACTTAATTCCTTGAAGCAAGGTAGGTTGAAGGTTTGTACATTTTAATACTGCTGGACTTAGATATTTCCATTCTTTTTCCAAAGGTCTGTCTGTTTTGGTTATTGGAATGGCCACAGTTGTGACAACTATTACAGGACTATCTACTTCAGCAATAGCCACAAATGGATTTGTAAGAGGAGGTAAACCTGCTTTCACAAAGCTTTTAAAATTTTCATCACCCTGAAGTGTACACCTTAAGGATGTAACCTCTAATTTATTTTCCAATTTTTTAGCATCAGGGAAAAAACAATACAGATGAAATATAGGGAAGAGTTAATTTGCTGAGGAGCAGAGTCTTTTCCATGTTTTATTTTTGACTAAGCAGTCATATAATTAATGGAAAGTCAATAATTAGCTTACTAATTTGAATCCCAGTGGCTTGTTTTTCCATTGTGGAAGAAACATTATCAATTTGTAATTTTTTGAATATAAACACTTTAGAGACACACATCCAGGAATAAATAGTGTCTTAATGTTCTCTTGCTTGTGCACTGGCTGATAAAATGTGTTTGTGTGTGTTCATGTCCTGAAATAAAACTCACTAATGAAAAACTACATCTTATAGAAGCATATGCCATCTCTACATGGCAACATACAGTAGGTCATGTTTTATTGTGACTTTGTTATACAGAAAATAACTTTTTCAAACTCTTGATTATCTTCAGGTTTCCTGAGGATGATGGTTTCCATTCTGTTTCCTGGTTTGTATGTTATTGTCAGTAATTCCTACAAAGTGGTTTTGTAAGTGCCTAGTGCCTTTGACACACTCAAACTGCTTTATGATGTTACAAGACTGCTACTTGTGGAAAACATGTGAATTAAAATAGGTTATAATAGGTTATATTCTTTTTATTAAGTATAAGAAAAAACCTCAATGTCGCTAAGTAAACAGACCGAACAAGAAAGATGAGCTATATGTCAAGCTTCATTTTTAAATTTGCTTTACATTTCTTACATTACATTATACATGCAGGATTTTCTTATTCTTATGTGCGTTGTTTGTTTGGTTTTTTTTAGAGTAATTTTTTGCAAAATAATATTTCATTAGAAAATATGAAATGCTGAAAAGGAAGAACAGTAGAATAAAATCATAGTTAGTTATTCCTGTGAAAATCTTACATTACATTAATGTTTTCCTTAGGTTAATATTCTCATTTGCAAAGTATGTCAAAGCTCCATACCTACATGTGCTTTGCACAAGAACTGTAATACAGTGAAATTAAGGTTTTCTTGTTGCAAATTTTTGTTGCTTCTAGAAAGCTTAAATTACAGTAATGTACTTCTACATTTAAAAAATGTTACTCTTCTCTGTTACTGTAGATATTCAGTTTTCCCTTTGTCATGTAGAGTTTGAGAAGCTGTCTTTGTTGTGCTGTGAAATACGAAGTGTAGGTTCTGAAAAATGGAGTGGTCCTGTAGTCATTTTGAGAGCCTCATTGGAGGGCAGAAAATTTCATTAAAAAAACAGCTTTAAGAAACGGCACATGGAGGTTTGGAACTTGTGGATTTATTACAGACTGCTTTTCCAGTTGCTTGAGCTATAGCCAATGAAAATGTTTAGTAGTAGAATCATGCACAAATGTTTTGAGTAGTTCGGAATAAAAAGCGTGGTAATACTGCTGCTTATGTTTTACAATTTATTTCTTAACCATAGAACTTCGTTACATAGCAGAGTAATTATTGTGGTACATAAGTCTGGTGATTATTTTCAGTTGATGCCTTTTCTTAAAAACTTCAGGAAGCCTGTCCTTCAACCACTGACTTTCGGGTTATTTTCTAATACGTCAGGGAAGATGCAATAATAAATATCATCTTCGTAATTTAAACTTTAAATTGCTGATGACTGTGTATTCTCTAGGCTCTTTCATACTGTGTTTTTTGTCCTTTCTTACTTTCAGGAGGAGCGTATTACTTAATTTCCAGAAGTCTGGGTCCAGAGTTTGGTGGTGCCATAGGTCTGATTTTTGCGTTTGCCAATGCTGTTGCAGTAGCAATGTATGTTGTTGGCTTTGCGGAGACAGTTGTGGAGTTGCTCAAGGTAGGTGGATGATAGAGTTTATATTGATTACATTGTCCTTTATGCAAGTTTGAGTGGCCATCTAATCATAGAATCATTGAATAGTTTGGGTTGGAAGAGACTACTAAAGGTTATTTAGTACAATCCCCCTGCAATGTGGAGTGACACCTTCAACCAGATGAGGTTGAATTTGAATGTTTCTAAGGATGGGTTATCTACAGCGTCCCTGGGCAACCTGTCACAGTGTTTCATATCCCTCATTGTAAAAATTTACTTCCTTACATCTAATCTGAATCAGCCTTCTTTTAGTTTAAAACCATTACCCATTGTTTTGTTGCTACAGGTACTGCTAAAAAGTC
This sequence comes from Neomorphus geoffroyi, assembly GCA_033558235.1. Lineage (NCBI taxonomy): Eukaryota > Metazoa > Chordata > Aves > Cuculiformes > Neomorphidae > Neomorphus > Neomorphus geoffroyi. Next base: position 2,930,701 of record JAUMJM010000008.1, read on the forward strand.
TGTCCCCATCTTTTTTCTAAGCTCCCTTTAAGTACTAAAAGACCACAACAAGGCCTCCCCAGAGCCTTCTCTGTTTCAAGCTGAACAACCCCAACTTTGTCAACCTGCCTTCATAGGAGAGGTGTTTGATCCTTCTGACCGTTTTTGTGGCCCTCCTCTGGACCTGCTCCAACAGATCAATGTCTCTTGTACTGAGGGCACCAGAGCTGGATGTAGTACTCCTGGTGAGGTCTCACCAGAGCAGAGCAGAGGGACAGAATCTACTCCCTCGACCTACTGGTCATGTTTCTTTTGATGCAGCCCAGGATACAGCTGACTTCATGAACACATGCTGTCAGTTCATGTCGAGATTTTCATCCACCAGTACCCCAATGTCCTTGGCAGGGCTGCTCTAGATACCTTCATCTGCTGGTGTGTAACAATACTGGGAGTTGCCCTGACCAGTTCAAAGACAGGGAATGACGTACAAGATTACTATTGATATATCAGTAAAATACTACTGTCATTCAGTAGCCTTTTGGTAAAGATAAATTATCATTGGTGTCAAATGGAAACTTCCCACAATGTCTATCTCCATGAAAAAATACAATGTGAAATTGTGGTAGAATACATGTATTAGGGGCAAGATCGTAGCAGTTGCCTTGTTAATTAATTCTCTGGAAGTTGAAGACAGACTGTTCTCTCTGGGGATGCATTGTGAGTAGGAATGATCATTTTCAATTAGAAGATTCAGTGATTTAAAACAAGGCAAAAAACCAAATTCCTTTTCTCCATACAGGGAATTTAAAATGAGTTTGTGTTATAGAAGTTAACTATTAATAAACTATTAATAGATGCTATTTTGCATATTCTGCAAGTATTTGCTATTCTGCAAGTATTTGATAAAGTATTTTTTTCCTTTGTGTTTTTTAGGAAAATGGAACACTGATGATTGATGAAATGAATGATATCAGAATCATAGGGGCTATCACAGTGGTTATATTGCTTGGTATTTCCGTTGCTGGAATGGAATGGGAAGCAAAAGTAAGGAACTATCATTTTCTCTTTTATTCTCTGCTTCATAGTTCTGGTTCTGTTTCATCTCAGCTGTTTTTAATTTATTTAGTGGACTCAGTATTGCATCCATGGTATGTTAGAAGTCAGTCAGTGGACAGTTTTTATGTAATAGCACTCTGTCAAGCACTGGCATATGCAGGTCTGGACAGCATTTTGGACCTTGGACCACTTTGCTCACTGGAGGCTTAAACGAGCGTTTCTTGCGAATTTCTTCAGTCTACTCAAATTTGTATGTTCTGGAAGGCATATAGAGTCAGAAGTTCCTTTTTTGTGTTTAAAATTATGACTTTGAGAACAAACTTTCTTTTGAATGGATGTTAAACTTATAAATTATTCCCATTTCTTTGTTAAAAATCCTCGTCCACATTCTCTCTAGATTGCCTTATTTATGTGAGAAGACTAAGCTGAATTTGGAATCAAATTAATATTCACATTTTAGAACACAACATTGAAGCTTGAAACTGTGAAAATGAGCAAGTTCTTCTGTCTGACTGCAATTGTTATGTTTCAGGCACAAATAGTCTTGCTGGTGATCCTTATAGTTGCTATTGGAGACTTTGTCATAGGAACATTTATTCCTTTGGATAGCAAGAAGCCTAAAGGTTTCTTTGGTTATAAAGGTATGTTGGAACAGTATCTCTTCAAAGAGGAGAAGTAATTAAGTTAAACTTGTGAATTACTTATAGTCCTGTTTAACTGTAGAGATTCTTTTCCTGATTCTATAAAACTTCTGCGATTTGTTCCTTAGATCTGGTAGGCCAAAAATGGGTTATGCCTGCTCAATATTGGTTATATTAAATTTTAAAAATCTGAATGATACTGTAAGTAATTTTTCTTGTTTTACTGTGCTGACTTTTATATGAATTAGGACTTAAATGTTCTGTGCTTAATTTTAAGCTGGTTGCACAGCTGTGACTCAGCTTTTTTATGGAGCTAATAATAGCTGGAATGGACTAATGCTGTAGCTTCTATATGAATATTTATAGACTTATCTTTTTCTACAGCTGAAATATTTATGGAGAATTTGGGGCCGGATTTCCGACAGGAGGAAACTTTCTTTTCTGTATTTGCTATTTTCTTCCCTGCTGCAACTGGCATTCTTGCTGGTGCAAATATCTCAGGTGATCTTGCGGTGAGTAGTGAATTAACAAATATCGTTCACAAACACTGAGTGTACATTTCTCTCTGTCATCACTGTCTACTGACATTTTTCTTTCAGGATCCTCAGTCAGCCATACCTAAAGGAACGCTCTTGGCCATCCTAATTACTACATTGGTTTACGTAGGAATTGCAGTATCTGTAGGTAAATAGAGAATGTTTTTAACTTTATCCTTTCATATTCATTCTGAGGGTGTGTTTTGATATGGTTTGTGTAATTTGTTATGTAAAGTCATTATATAATTGACTTCCATGCACACAAAAGTAATAGCCAGAGGTTTCTGATGTTTTTTGTTGGAGGTTTGACTTTCAGCTAGTCTTACAACTTCTTAAAATAAGTGATAGTTTTCTATGACTAGTGACTGCTTCAGACTAAAGATGACAAAAGACATCATATGGATGTTTCCTCATTTGTTTCAGTTATTTATGTTAAAACATTTACAGTTTAGAAGCGGGATAATCCCTGGATTAGGAAAGTGCATTTTCAGAAAATGTTCACTGAAGAAACACCTCTATTGATTTGAAGATGGATGGTAGTCAGATGCTTACATGAATTGTGGGATGATCAAACATCTCTTTGCTGAGGATGCATGAGAAGTAATTCCCTAGTTGAGAATCAGTAGTACCTAGCCAGCCCACTTTCATGGGCTACCTTATCATGTTTAGAAACATTGTAGTTTGTTTTCACATGGAAAGAGAAGAAGCAGCTATAGACTGAACTGAATCTTGTATAACCTCTCTTCCCGGTATTCCTCACCCCACAGTGGTTTGAAACTCTTGGTTGACATTGCCTTACGACCGGTTAGATGCTCTGTATCAGTTTTACTCTAGAGGACCAATGCTTAACTAGGCTTGTCCCACCCATGAAATAATTATGTTCTAGTAACCTTAAAAACGTAAGATTGTAATCATATCTCGCATATTTCTTGTCTATGATTTGAAATGTTTTTATTCGTGTCACATAAATTAGGTTCTGGCAGCAGTAATCAGTTGTCTTGTATGAAAAACCTTTCCTTATTTTAACTGTGCTGCCTTTTGAATGAAGTTCTCTTATAAATAAGAGTGTCATTGATCTTACCACTAATGATACTTCCTTTTCAAAGATACCAATCTTGCTAGTCTGCTTCTGTTGGCTAACATTGTACTGTTGCTCTGCCAGATACTTGCTCTGTGGGGATTGTGCTTTATGCAGCATAATGACCTACACTTATTTCCTAATTAGATTGACCACGTAGACCTCTGCTGCCAAATTTGAATACTTTAAACCTTGAACCCACATGAGAGCAAATTGCTTCTTAATTCTCATTTGTTAATGAAATACTTTGATCATCTTTCCAACATGAAAAACCTCATGTTTCATATTGCGAAAGGGACAGTTTGCAAAACCAACTGAGCATGAAATTGTTTGATGCATCAGAAATGTCATGCTTTAGTTTCCTCCTGTAACTTAAACTTGGAATTCTGCTAGTTAGAAGAGGCCAGTGCTATTGCAGAAGTTGGACATTTTGAGTAAAATCTAGGGGGTTTTGGGGTGTTGGATCAGGGATTGAACAAATACTTCTATTCCTTTCCCCACACACTATTCCCCACTCTAAGTTTCCAGTGTAGTAATAATAATAAGCTAGTCGTTACAAATTTAAAGGGGCTAGTAAATGTCACTGAGTAGTCAAGTCTGAAGGAGGAAACAGTATTTTGAATTTAGCTCAGTATTTTGATGCTCTGTAGTAAGTAGGTTAAGATACAGTATAGAGAAGGCTTAAAAGATCAACATTGCTAGTCTTGCTGCTAGAGCCAGGCAGCCTGTTTATAAAAAAGAAAAGCTGTGAGGACAAAGTATGCAGTTTTGTATTTTAGCAAGGGTCTAATGCGCATGTGCAGGTGGGAGGATGAAGTAAATTTTATATCAAAATTATTGAAATACACATTTCAAAGAACAATATTTATTGCTTTAAAAATTAAGCTCTAATAATACCCACAGACTTTTAAGTAGGGTTAAGACATGCATTCTATACACAGGGAAGTAAAACTAATTAGTGAGACCCTAACTGCAGCTGCTTGTAGCGCTGGAGAAGCTAAGCACTTTCGGCTGCAGTCTGAAGGACTCAAAAGTAGTATGTCTCAAATATTTGCTAGTTGCATATATTTGAGATGAATTGATATAGATGGTCTGTTGTTAATCTTAGGCTTGTAACACAGCAAAACTTTGACTTTGGCAGGAACTTCCCTAAAAATGCCTATGAAAAGGTGAAAAGCTTTTTTTACAGGAAAGAAGACCTAGAGATTCTTAGGCAGAATGTTGCCACATCTTGTAAATAAAGCTTTTCTGAATTAAGGTTAAATAAAATATATGGACTCTTGCTTATACCAAAGTATTTTTTACTGAGAATGAGGCCTACGCAGCGGGCTTCTGTTCTGTGTTCTCTCATAGTAAGGCTGACATTAAGTTTGTTCATAGTGCCTTTTCTGGTGTACTTCTACTCCATGTGTGAAAGACATGCCAGCCATTTGGATCTGAACTATGAAAAAGGGAATGAGGAAGAGGAGGACTGTGATAGTGCACTGTAGCTGTTTGATGCGTTGCTCAACCTAATATGTCTGCCACTGCAATCTATTACCAACAAAATGTTATCTACAGATAGGTCAGCTAGGAAGTATATTGTCACATCCATCATATACTGCTTGAATGGCTGGGGCAAACGCTTGCTTAGTGGAACGGACTTCCTCGTATGGAGCTTTTAATCCAATTTAAAACAGAACAGCACCAACAAAAAAACTAGCACCTCCATATACACACAAGAGAAGTGTGTAAGAGGTGATGGATACAGCTAACTCTTAGAGAATTTTAACCGGTTGGGCCTAATAAGAAACTGAAAAATTAATCTGAGAAGTGGAAGGATTACTTAATGTCCACCTACCAGGACTGGGTGTTATTTGAACTGTTAATCAAATCCTAATGACTCAGAAGCAATCTAAATATGCTATAGATATTTAGTAGTTTGTTCTCCCAGTAAAAGAGATGGAAATAATATAGATGATAGGGATTGTTGTTGGAGAAACTTAAGCTTGCAGCATTCCTGTTCTCTCCTTATTTTGCAACTAAGTAATTTAGATCCTCTGTAATTACATGATTTTGTTCCCTGGAACATCCCTGTCATTCGAGTTCCTAAAAGACAGAATTAAGGAAATTCTGTTAGCTACTGCTCTGTAGATTTCCCTCTTCTCTTTTCTCTCTTCTTACTCCTGATTTAATTTCTGCTCCTGGAAATACTTATTGGTGTCCAGACAGTATAACTACCTCAAATATTAAACTATAGAATGCTAAGTAATACTTATTCTGCTCTAGTTTTTTGTCTCATAAAGGACAAAACAAACCCTGAAGTAGAAGACTTATGGTCTTTTCAGTACTTTTTAGTTTTTCTCAGTACTTAAGGGCTGAAATGCTGTGTTTTCAGTGTTTTCTTGACCAGTAAAATTAAAAATAATCATAGAAAAACTGAAGACAGCAGTTTAAGTAAATGAACTTAATTATAAAAGATGTTATAGTAATGGAACTATGTGGCTTTGTTTGTCACCAAGAAACAACTTAACATACTGCTGTCACATAGGAGGTGGCTTGTTAAGACTTTTTTAAGATTTGCAACAGTTTTATGACAATTTTCTTTGTATGTCTAAGCCATATTGACTAGAAAAGAAATAGCTGTAACACTATGCGCGCCTTTCTACATAGATCTGTACATACACTACAAAAATGCATTCCTCTAGGAAAACTGACTGAAACAGATGCTTAAAATCAAGTGATGGTGCATAGTACTAACTGGTTAGAGCACTATACATAAAGTCACAGTTCAGTGAAGTAATATGTTGAGCTAGAATTATGCGGTTAAACTTTGCAATTCTATTGACATTGGATTCTTCTGTATAAAGCTTCACTTATTAGACTCAGATTTATAAAAAACTGAAGATCTTTTCAGGCAAGAGAACAACGAGTTTGCTTGATTGTATTTATTCCTCATGTTGAAGGTGTGCTTAATACTGAAATGCATTAAAATCTAAATGCCATATGCTTACATAAAAATGCGAGCTTAACTTATGTCCTTAAGTTCGAGTTCAGTCTATTAAAGCATTGTTTTGTGGTTGTGTCCACTCTAGGTTCCTGTGTTGTTCGAGATGCCACAGGGAATGTTAATAACACCATTGTCACTGAGCTGACAAATTGCACTACTGCAGCTTGCAAATTAAACTATGATTTCTCATCCTGTGAGACAGGATGTCAGTATGGACTGATGAACAATTTCCAGGTATAAAACTTCCTCCTGAATCTTTCTGTTGGCATTTGTATTTGTTCTTTTTTTGAATTGCATGTTAAGAAAAATCATGGGCTAAAAATGCCTGTCTCTATAAATATAAGGTTTATCTGGTATAGTTAAGTAGTACTCTCTACCTAACATATGGAAGAGCAATGTAACTACGTTAAAAACGTCCAGTTGTTTATACATAGGTGGTATAAATATGATGCATAGTAATCATAGGTAGCATCTATCAGTAACTGCTTCCTTAACTTTATAAGTTTCGTAGGAAATGCTGGCTTTTTAATGTTTTACATATTTGTTGCAGTATCCTCTTCAATGGTAAGAAGGTTGTGAATTTTAATAAAACTTGGCATTTCCTCTAGAAGTCATGGTGTAATTCTTAGTCTTAAAGTTATACCTCACAGGTAATTGGAATGTCAATGAACTGTTACTAAAGGTTTGAAAGAAACCAAGGAAGACATACCTGTTGCCCATTGACTTAAACTTGGTTTGTGGTAGTCCATGTTTGCCCTAAATTTTTCTAATAGGCACAAAAATGTTGGCTAGAGATTAAACTGAAATCCTCTAATGAAAAAGGTGTCTGGCTTGTTAGATTTGATCAGAAGTATGTGTGGTGCATGTGCCCCATAAAGGTACTACTTACATCTTAGACTGACAGTCCTACTCACAAAGCTGAGTGGCAAACTTATTTTTGTACATGCTGAAATAATGTTGCAGTGCAGACCATTCTATTAGAGTAAAATATGTCTTTATAGTGGAATAATTTGAGTATCTGTGTAATGTTACTTTGTTCTGGTTTAGAAAATCTCTGTATTTAGAAACACTTCAGAATTGATGTTTTTCAAAATCTGATGACTTTCCTCATTTGTTTAAACCCAAAAGAAGTGTATCCACAAATGTACAGCTGAGAATAGGGTAGAACTGGTTTCCTCTGCACGAGTCTTATATTTAAGTCATAATCCTTGTACTTCCAATAAGTTAGTCATTGGTGGTCTAGTTTGTTACCATTTGGTCTAAAGAGTAGTTATATCTGCCAAATTGTTCCAGCTTCACTCTATAGAAAAAAATCATGGGTTTGAAATAGAAAAAGTCACTTTAAAGGCCAGGAGCTGCACAGAGAATTCAATGCCCCCCTTTTTCTTGGGGATTTTAAAACTTCATCACAGAGACTGTACAGAATCTCTGGGCAACCTGCTGCAGCGCTTGGCCACCTTCTCTGTGGAATCTTCCAGTTGCACTTCCCTTTGCTGTTGTTTTTTTTTCTCACTGTTACAGCTTTTGCTTTGCACCTCTGAGAAGAGCCTGGTTCTGTCTTCTCAGAAGATGCTGGAAGCAAATAGTTTGTATCGGAGGCTGTCTACCTAGAGATAAACCATTGTCCATTTTCTAACTAACTGCTCTCAACTTAGTAGCTCCAATTGGTAGCCTCAAGGAGATGTTTTTGGTTTTTTTTTTTAATATGCAAGTCACATTGCAGGGAAAGGAGGAGTTCCAAGGTTGTGTAGCTTTCAGGCTGTTCTTGAAAGTGTTGATTTCTTTCTTTAGATTTAGTAACTGAGAACAAATACTTTCCAAACATAAATTAATCCCTAAGTGAGTGAAGACCTGTTGTATTTGTCTTACAGCTTGTAAGCATGCAGTTTCTGAGGTTGAAAATGCCAGCTTATTCATGGGCACAGCGTAATGACGTTACCACTTCAGTGCACTTCCTGCCTTCAGTTTTTCTGGCAGAGAATTGCCTTGAAGTTAATGCTTCAGCAGCTCAGGGTTTGAATGTGTTTGGGCAGCAGATGGATGACTTGTAGTATGGTTTACCTGTGGAAAGCTTAGATGATGCTAAGAAACTTGAAAATAAATAGCTGATGAAGCAGGCTTAGTGAGACATGCATAGAAAGACCGTCTTCATTTTCTGTTGAAGTCTGTGCAGATGAATTGCAGGTTCTCTCAGGCTTGAGGCATTTCTTTGCTCAGTGTCAGTGGCGCTTCTGTGCCCAGGCTGTCAACTGGTAGAAGAGTAACTTCAGAAACTTGTTTTGGGCTCTATATCCTCAGCCTAGAATAAGTTATTGCTCTGGGTGATTTAAATGCAGAATGTGGTCAACTGTGGATGAAAGTTGGAAGTAGCATGTAACTCCATTCCACTAACAGTGTAAAAGTTCTGCTAAAGTATTCCTTCTATAAAGGAAGGCAGCTGTAAAATATTTGAAAAAGGTTAAGGGATGGGGGCGTTGAAAACGCTTTCTTGATATTTGTTATAAAAATCTAGCTTTAACGAAGCTGCTGCTTGTTTTCATGTAACATTTTTTTCTGCTTCACAATAGCTTTACTGAAGAACTGAAACTGTAGTAAAAATACGATATTTCATTTTCTCAGATGTTCAAAATTTAAGAAACTGTGAAGCAAACATGAGTCCATTATCAGCAATAACTGTGTATCTGTCTCACCACACCAGTGGTAACAGCCATTCTTACTGCATATCTGCCCTTCCAATGCTGTGTGTTCTTTCAAGGATAAAAATTTCAGTGCCATACATGACGGCATATATGGGCTCATTGAGCCCATGGGTCATGAGGTTTGGATTATGGTGTATATGAGATCTGACACAAAAAAAATGAAACAGTGCCTGTAACTTTTTATTTAACAAATTAAGAAAATAAGTTATAACTCTCCACGTTCAAAATAGTTCCCTTCTGAGTTGACACACAGGTAGATATGATGCTGCCAATGTTCAAAGCAATTCTGCAGATCGTTTTCTGAAAGGCTGCTGAGGATCTCTCTCATATTTGCTTTCACATCTTCTACCAACAAAAAATGGGTTCCTTTGAGCACCAACTTGATCTTTGGGAGGAGGCAGAAATCGCAGGGAGCCAGGCCTGGCAAATAGGATGGGACTCAAGCACAGTGATGTTGTTAATAGATAAAAACTGCTTCACAGACAAAGTGTTGTGGGCTAGCACCCACCGCTATTTTCCAACAAAGGGTAAGAAAACTTACGTGTTTGAACATGCCTCCACTTGTACAGAGTGAAGTGATCAAGTTGAACCTTGTCTCACTGAGACAGGTTAGAACATGTTCCATAACCATCTTTTTGTCTTCCCCTTCTTAGTTCTTATTCTTAGTCTCATGTTTTTTGTCAGACCTTTTATGTTGGGGGGCTAGCAGAAGGCATGTTGAACACCATGGTTAAACATGCTGGTTCTGCTGGAACTTGTTCCTTTTTTGCTCTCCTAGCTTAGAAGAAGCTTCCTAATGTCTCGTACATTAGTAACCTAAATGATAACCTTTTAGCTTTTAAAACATGATCTGCATACATCTTACTCAGATTTCTCTCAAATTTATAAAACTTAATATTCAAAAGCAGATAGTGTAAATAAATAGAGGCAATGAACAGAACTCAGAAAGAGAATGTAAAATCTCAGTCGATAGTAAGACCTAAATGGCAAGAAGTTGATGTAAGTATAGTAAAGTGAAGGTCTTGAAACAACCATGTTTTAAATTGGATGGGAAGAAAAGTGATGTGGAGATTGTACACAGATTCTGTTCGTAAGAAGTCCTTCCAGGCAAGACTGAGTAAACTATCCTTGCAGAGAAGAAAATTTTCACTAAATTTTGGGATTATTTTTTTTTATGTTTTATCAATGTTGTTCTTTTACACTTAGCTTACTGAGCATTTATCATTTTGTTAGTCATCCAGTCTACCAAAAATTGCATATTGTATTTCACTCACTGGGATTACAAAGATGACCCAGGATGCAATCTTGGGGAGATAGGAAGCAAGTTTGTCCTACCCTTGTGGTTTTGAATGGGCAGCAAGCCTACTTAGAGTCATGGAGATGTTGAGAAAGACAGTCAGCTTGCCTAAGATGTTTCCCTGTTTCTCTTGTTTTGTCACTTGTGCTTTCTGAGACCATGTTATTCAGCGGTATGCTAGTCAAAATATGTCACAAATTCCAATGTATTTTTCTTCCATGACATATTTTTAATCCTCTTATGAGCCTGTGGAGACTTTCACTATTAATTGTTTTGACTTGAGAATTACATAGTTGGACTATATATTGTTTGAAAAGCCACCTTATTCTGAAATTAGGATTCATTTATATCCCCAGATTTGTCCCTAGTTCATTCATTAATATGCATGCATGATATTCAAACAGCTTTTAAGTGGAGGGTATATACTATTTCGTTTTTCTATTTGTGTTGTTTATGTTGTTATCCATTTATAGAGTATACTTTCTGTATTGTTTTAAAAATATAATTTTTTGCTTTCAGGTGATGAGCATGGTATCAGGATTTGCACCACTAATTTCTGCAGGTATTTTTTCAGCCACCCTGTCTTCTGCATTAGCTTCTCTTGTGAGTGCACCTAAGATCTTCCAGGTAAGTATGGAAGCAAAGCTGTTTAAAGAACAATTTGAATTAACTTTTGAACCAAAATTTTTAGGAGGGAACTCTTGATGGACTGCCATGATGATTCATACCGTTTGACATCAATAGATTGATCTAATCATAGAATGATAAGGTTGGAAGAGACCTCTGACATCATTGAGTCCAACCATGCCTGTCTCCCTACTAAACCATATGCTTAAGAAACTCATCTACCTGTTGTTTAAACACCTCCCGGGATGGTGACTCCATTACCTCCCCGAGCAGCTGTTCCAATGCCTGACCACGCTTTCAGTAAAGAAATTCTTCCTAATGTCCAGTCTAAACCTCTCCTAGCGCAACTTCCGGCCATTTCCTCTCTTCCTATCGCATGTCACTTGTGAAAAGAGACCAGCACCCACCCCGTCACAACCTCTTTTCAGGCAGTTGTAGACAGTGATGAGGTCTCCCCTCAGCCTCCTCAAAGCTAAACAACCCCTGTTCCCTCAGTCTCTCCTCATAGGGCTTATTCTCCATTCCCCTCACCAGCCTCGTTGCCCTTCTCTGGACGCGCTCCAGCCCCTCAATGTCCTTCTTGTAGTGAGGGGCCCAAAACTGAACCCAGCACTTGAGGTGCGACCTCACCAGTGCCGAGCACAGGGGCACAATCACCTCCCTGCTCCTGATGGCCACGCTGTGTCTGACACGGGCCAAGATGCCACTGGCCCTCTTGGCCACCTGGGCACACTGCTGGCTCGTGTTCAGCTGGCTGTCAACCAACACCTCCAAGTCCTTCTCTGCCAGGCAGCTCTCCAGCCACTCCTCCCCAAGCCTGTCACGCTGCATGGGGTTGTTGTGACCTAAATGGAGGACTCTATTTGGCTTTGTTGAACCTCATCCCGTTGGTCTCAGCCTATCGATCCATCCTGTCCAGATCCCTCTGCAGAGCCTCCCTTCCTTCAAGCAGATCCACACTACCACCCAGCTTGGTGTCATCTGCAAACTTGCTGAGGGTGCACTCGTGCCTTCATTGAGATCATTGATAAAGATGTTGAACAGGACTGGACCCAGCACTGAACCCTGGGGAACACCGCTTGTGACCAGTTTCGAACTGGCTTTAATTCCATTTACCACCACCCTTTGGGCCCGTTTTTAACCCAGCAGAGGCTGTGCCTGTCCACACTAATGGCAGCCAGTTTCTCAAGCAGGTTACTGTGACAAACGATGTCAAAAGCTTTACCAGAGTCCAGGTACGCCACACCCACAAGCCTTTCCCTCATCCATTAAATGAGTAACCTCATCATAGAAGGAGATCAGTGTTTACCGGGTGCTTAGAATGGGAAAACAGTGTGTTACTGTTATTAAAGGGAACTAGACTATAATTTGTTCCAGATCTCATGCATTTCTGATTAGTTTACAGATAAGTTGTAGTCTAGTTAACATTACAGGAATCTACCAACTCCTTCAGGTGTCTTTTGTTGTAAGTAACAGTGGAGTGCATACAGAGATAACAGATAAGTTCTTTTCTCTTAAGTAATCACAGAAGGAGACGGCATGAAGTACAAGCCGTAGTGGTGGAATCTTAATCCTTAGAGAATATATTATCTAAAGAATTATGTACCACTTCTCACATAAATTATATGTGTTGATTTTGCTGGTGTTCTTGAACGTACTTTGCTTTACCTGGTTTTTTTTTAGCCATTTAACCTCTTCTTGTTGTACAAGTTCTCTTTAATTGTGTAAACCTTGAGTGTCTTCTTAAGACCTTCTTTCCCCAAAGTTCAGTAGAGAGTAAATAATCTGGGAGGTTTCTGGCACGCATGGAAGATAACGTGGGCATTAGTGATCACGATCATAGTGTGGAGAAGGGTGAGCAGAACTGCCATATCGGACTTCTGGAGGGCAACTTTGGCCTGCTTAGGAGAATGGTCAACAGTGTCCCCTGGGAGGCAGGCCTGAAGGCCAAAGGAGTCCAGCAAAGATGAACATTATTCAAAAAAGAAGCCTTAAGACTGCAAGAGCTGGCTGTCTGCACGTGCCAAACGATGAGCCAGCAGGGAAGCAGACCTGTCTGGCTAAACAGAGAGCTCTAGCTGGAATTCAGGTGAAAAAGGAAAGTTTATGACCTTTGGAAGAAGGGGCAGGTGGCTCAGGAGGACTACAAAGGTATTGTGAGATTATGCAGGGAGAAAATTAAAAGGGCCAAAGCCCTGCTAGAGCTTAATCTGGCTACTGAGGTGAAGGACAATAAAAAAATATTTCAGTAAATATATCAGCAGCAAAGGGAGGGCCAAGGAGAATCTCATGACTTCAGTGGATGCAGGGCGAAACTTAGTGACAAAGGATGAAGAAAAGACTGAGGTACTTAATGCCTTCTTCCTGTCAGACTTTAATAGTAAGACCAGTTGTTCTCTGGGTACCCAGACCCCTCATCTGGGAGTCAGGATTGGGGAGCAGAACAGAGACCCCATAGTCCAAGAACAAATGGTTAGCAACCTGCTACTCCACCTAGACACAGAGAAGTCTATGGGGCTGGATGACATCCATGCAAGAGTACTGAAGGAGGTGTCAGAAGAAGGATCCAGGGAACTACAGGCCAGTCAGCCGGACCTCAGTTCCAGGGAAGGTTATGGAGCAGATCATCTTGAGTGCCACCTTGTGGCATGCACAAGACAACCAGAGGGTCAGACCACACCAGCACGGGTTTAGGAAAGGCAGGTCCTACCTGGCTAACCTGATCTCCTGTGACACAGTAACTCGCTTAGTGGATGAGGGAAAGCCTATGTATGTTGTCTACCTAGACTTTAGTAACGCCTTTGACACTGTTTCCCCCAGCATTCTGCTGGAGGAACTGGTAGCTGATGACTTTGAGTGTACTCTTCATTGGGTGAAAAACTGATGGCTGGGTCCAGAGAGTTGTGGTGAATGGAATTAAATCCAGTTGGCAGCCAGTCACAAGTCATGTTCCTCAGAGCTCAGTATTTGGGCCGGTTCTGTTTAATGCCTTTACCAATGATCTGGATAAGGGGATTGAGTGCACCCTCAGCAGGTTTGCAGATGACACCAAGCTGGGCAGGAGTGTCGATGTGCTTGAGGTAAGGAAAGCTCTGCAGAGGGATCTGGACAGGCTGGATTGATGGGCGAAGACCAACTCTACAAGATTCAACAAGGCCACGTACTGACTCCTGTACTTGGACTGTGACAACCCCATGCAACGCTACAGCCTTGGGAAAGTGTGGCTGGAAAGCTGGGTGGTGGAAGAGGACCTGCGGTGTTGGTCGATAACTAGCTGAATATGAGCCAGCGGTGTGCCCAAGTGGCCAAGAGGGCTGACAGCATCCTGGCTTGTATAAGGAATGGTGTGGCCAGCGGGAGTATAGAATTTATGGTGTCCCCTGTACTTCGCAATGGTGAGGCCACACCTTGAATACTGTGCTCAGTTTTGGGCCCCTCACTACAAGAAAGACATTGAGGTGCTGGGGCACGTGCAAAGGAGGGTAACAAAGCTGGTGAAGGGTTTGGAGCAGAAGTAGTATGAGGAGTGGCTGAGGGAATCAGGGTTGTTTAGCCATCAGCTCTTGGAGGCTGATGGGACAGCTTGTCACTCTCTACAACTACCTGAAAGAAGGTTGTAGCAAGATGGGTGTTGGTCTCTTCTCCAAAGTAACAAGTGATATGATGACAGGAAGTGGCCTCAAGTTGTGTCAGTGGTGATTTAGATTGCATGTTAGGAAATATTGCTTTACTGAAAAGAGTTGTCAAGCACTGGAAGAGGGGTGCATAGGGAGGTGGTAGAGTCAGCATCCCTGGAGGTATTTGAAAGACATAGGTGTGGTGCTTAGGGACATGGTTTAGTGGTGAGATTGGTAGTGTTTATGGTTGCACTCATTGCTATCTTCAAGGTCTTTTCTAGCCAAAGGATTCTGTGATTCTGTAATAGTAGAAGGGATTTTGTTAGAAAATAGGAGCACAAGTATTGATGTGGAGAACTAGTGTATACATTAGACGAACTTTCTACTTTCAGAGAAAACATTGGTTCTAAAGATTTAAATGCTCTTTGTGATTGTAAAACACCAGAAAAGTACAATAGTCAATTACTTGCAAAAAAGTAAAGCTTGTTTTTATAGATAGCAATTACAGAGGGATAAGGATATTTGGAAGTGCAAAATGTCATGATGCAAAACCCATCAAAAATAGAATTAGTACACAGTGGCTATAAAGCTTCTTTCAGGAAGGTATTGTGTATTGGTAGACAGGCTTAGTAAGCATTACTAAGGATACATTTTGAACAAAATGCGTGATATCTCTTGAATTTTATAATTTTTTAGGCTTTGTGCAAAGACAATATTTATCCAGGATTTCAGATGTTTGCTAAAGGCTATGGGAAAAACAACGAACCACTGAGAGGATATCTTCTGACATTTTTAATTGCGCTTGGATTCATACTAATAGGTTAGTTTGAAACTATAATAATTTTCAATATCCTTTTGTCTTTTACAAAGCATTATATTCCATATAGTGACTTGGTAACTGTTCTATAAGTCTAATGCACAGCTTAATTCTAAGCCAGCATTCTAAATCTATTTATGTTGAGGGTTACTTTCTCCTGTCTGCTAGATATTCCCTCCCCTCCTCCCCCTGCCATGGACATCTACTAGATCAGGTTCTCAAAGCCTCAGACAAAGCCTGATCCAAACTTGAACATCTCCTGAGAGGGGTCTTCCACAACCACTCTGGGCAACCTGTTCTAGTGCCTCACCACCCTCACAGTAAAAAATTCTTCCTAATATCTAATCTAAATCTCCCCTTTACCCCTCATCCCATCACTGCACACCTTAATAAAGGGCTCCTCCCCAGCTGTCCTGTAGGCCCCCTTTTAAGTACTGGAAGGCTATTGTGAGGTCTCCCCACAGTCTTCTCTTCTCTAGGCTAAACAAGCCCAACTCTCTCAGCCTGTCCTCGTATGGGAGGTGCTTCAGCCCTCTGATCATCTTCATGGCTTTCTCTGGACTCGCCCTAACAGATAGAGAAGTTTATTTTAGATTTTTTTATAATTACAGACAGCTTCAGTAAATGGAAGACTTGCATGAACAATACTTTTTAAAATGTGTTTTTCTGTTTAGTTAAAAACAGTAAAGATGAGTGCTACTGTTGCAAAAGGTAGATAGTCTGTGTAGAATTACATGTGTTCTATCTAGATGGCAAACAAATTGTGCTGTCCATCCATGAGTATTGTACCAGTGCTTTTAAACTTCTTTCCCCAGTTTGCCTTTTCATCCTTTCCCCAAATGTGTTTAAGGCCCAGGTGTACCCATGGTGTCCCTACTGCAGCATACTGACTAGCACATTGTGCATTTTGGTCGCTTTTTTTGATGGGGAGAGTACGTATGTAAGTGCTTTGTACCACACTGCCACAAGGAAGGGAGAGCATTAGGTTCTTCCACCTCTCACTAAAAAGAGCGTACTGTTCTGTGAATTACTTTGAGAAAGTATGTAGTACTTTGAAAGTGATGGTCCTGGAACACTTGGTAATGTGGAAATATGATTATATTTTTAAAACTGGGAGTTACACTTAGTAAATAAGAGGCTATTAAGATAATGGCTGTGTCTTTTGAACAGAAAGGGCAAACTCCTACTCCAAGGAGAAGGAGTAGGGGCAAACTCCTACTCCAAGGACGACAAAATAAGATTGTTTTGTAGGTTTTTTTACTCTGGAATATACAAAGCCATTGGATGATATCTTTCTTAACAGCTTGCTTTGGTTTTGGTTTTGCAGCTGAATTGAACGTCATTGCTCCAATTATTTCTAATTTCTTCTTGGCCTCGTATGCCTTGATTAACTTCTCTGTATTCCATGCTTCTCTTGCAAAATCTCCAGGTAGGAACAACTTTTTATGGGTGGGAGTTCAGTCTGTAATTTCTTAATGCACAAATACAATTTAAAAGGTTCATGTTTAGTTTAATTAACTCTTATGATGCGTCTGAATTACAAGCTTAATATGACGTATACTTGGGTCTTGTGAAATTTTGAGGACCGAGTAATACAGTAGAACTTAGGCAATACTAATTTTGGCATCTTTGTTGAGGTAACACAAGATAATTCAGTGTTTATTTACAAAATCTTGGAACAAAACTTTCTTGCTAATTCAATATCAGGCATTTTTTGGATTTCTCTGTGAATGTGTTTTATCTTCCAGTCCAGAAGAAACTGGAATTGCAGGTGGTGGTACCACATTTTTTTTGCCTTCTATGTGGGAGGCTGGTTAGGTTATAGGAATAAGCTAAAACCCAGTAGTTGCAGAATAGACATATATCATACCCAGTCCAGTGTGCATTTGTACTTAAGTAGTGTCCTTAAAAACTTCTTAAATTGCTGAACTTGTAGATAGCATTCCTTTGCCAGTCTGTGTGCATAATTGTTTACACAAGACTTTTACGTCTAATACATTTGTTAATCTTGGGTGTGGTGAGGCTCTGTGTGTGAATTTACCTGATTTGGGATAAATTTGTGACAAATAAGGATTTAAAACAGTGACAGTCTAGTATTTTGATATGTTCAAATTCTACTTAGATAATCTGTCCTCCTTTTCATGTGGTGAAAAATTCTGGCCATGTGAAAATATTAAAAATACACAACTAGAAACAATTAGTAATATGTGGGTGAGTATGAGCTGATAAGTGATGTTACACTACCTTTGAAAGTGAAAATCAGTTTTCAGGCAAGCTATTGCCAGAGGTTTCTGTAGCCTGGTTTGGTGGACATACTGGCACAAGTATCTTCAGACTTTCCTTTAGAGGACAAAATTAGGAACATTTACGTATCTATCTAAGAAAGATGAAAATCCATTTGAAAGGTGTGGAAAACTGAAAGCATAAATTTATTTTGTACATTACTGAAAAGCAATGCAGAACACTAGGGGAGCAAAAGAGGAATAGCACCTTTCTTATCGTAGCGTACAGATTAAATTATTTTCTCCTCTCTTTTATTTTCTGTCCTCCAAATTATATTTTGACTAGGTTGGCGCCCTGCTTTCAAGTACTACAATATGTGGATTTCTCTTGTTGGAGCTGTTCTGTGCTGCATTGTGATGTTTGTCATTAATTGGTGGGCAGCACTTCTGACATATGTCATAGTCCTTGGACTCTACATATATGTCACTTACAAGAAACCAGGTATGTATGAAGTTATTTTTGGTTGTAGTGGGAAGAGCTATGTAGAAGAAGAAAAACAGTGGTGACCTTTGGGGAAAAAGAACCCGAAAGTTATTCCTGTTTGGCTGACTAAATCTGAACTAGTCAGCCAAACAGGAATAATTTCTGGGGTTTTTTTCTGTTTCAGGCTTTTTAGTTGTAGTGAAATTTATTGTCACTGTATAGTCACTGCTGTTGTTCCCTTTCCTCCAAAACAGTTAAGATCCATGCCTTACACTTAGACATAAAAATTTGAATGAAAATTGGAGGAAAAGGTACATGTTGAAAGAGCTTGGGTTGCAGCAGCAAAGGCACTAGGAAAGCATGTTATGTTTTGATGTGAAGTGAAAGAGGATGCACCCTGACCTTTCCAAATTGTTGTTTTTTCAATAAACCATTCTTGTAGCTGTGAACAACAATTTATATACTTTATTCATTCTTCAAAGAATTCTATATGATCATAAATGCAAGATGGAGCAGAACTGAACCAAACACTACATTCTGGGCTATGAAGATTATGAAGTACTTTGATAAATTCATTGTAGATGTCAAAAGATGTGTCTGGGAACAAATAGAGACGATACTGGGATCTTTTCCTTCATGAGAAGGCTTCAGGGGGATCTCATGGGTACCTTTCCTGAAGGGGGCCTACAGGAAAGTTGGGAAGGGACTTTTTACAAGGGCTTGCAGTGACAGGATGAGGGAGAATGGCTACAAACGGGAAAAGGGGAGATTTAGGTTAGACATTAGGAAGAAATTCTTCATAGTGAGGGTGGTGAGGCACTGGCACAGGTTGCCCAGGGAAGCTGTGGATGCCCCTTCCCTGGCAGTGTTCAAGGCCAGGTTGGATGGGGCCTGGAGCAGCCTGGTCTGGTGGGAGGTGTCCCTGCCCATGGCAGGGGGGTGGAACAAGATGACCTTTAAGGTCCTTTACAACCCAAACCATTGATGATTCTATGATTTCCTTATAAAAATAATAATCTAAAAAGAATCGATTAATCAAGCATTTTAGATTTACGGTATTTAACTGTACTTGGGCAATGTTTTGAGGTTACTTTTTACTTTGCTGTAATATAAAATATTTAAGCATAGCATTTTTTTCCTGAAGTCTTGGGGTTTTTTGACTATGAAATTACCACAATCCTTGAAGTGCTGGGAAAAAACCCTCAGTTGTTTTTTCCTATAATTTTAAAATATCTAACTCCAAATTGTTGGCTGAAACTTTTATGGAAATATTATCTTTAAATAGAATTGTCTATTTAGATGTAGGGTTTCTTGACTAAGATTGTGCAGGATCTACCAAGATGCAGCTTAAATTTTCCTTGTTTTCAGTTGGTATTCAACATTCATTTTGTCATCATGTAGTTATACAATGAACAGCTTTAATAAAATATTGGAACTTGGAATCTTCCAACAGATGTGAACTGGGGATCCTCAACACAAGCTTTGACTTACTTGAATGCACTACAGCATTCTATTCGGCTCTCAGGAGTGGAAGATCATGTGAAAAACTTTAGGTAATAGTTAATATCAATT
Organism: Neomorphus geoffroyi; assembly: GCA_033558235.1. Classification (NCBI taxonomy): domain Eukaryota; kingdom Metazoa; phylum Chordata; class Aves; order Cuculiformes; family Neomorphidae; genus Neomorphus; species Neomorphus geoffroyi. The sequence continues at coordinate 2,950,315 of JAUMJM010000008.1, forward strand.
TCTTCGATATATTCAATACAGTACTGTCATGATGTTTGCTCTTATTGTTTGCACAACGTACCTGTTCATCTCCTGTGGGTTATAACAACTTTGAATTTCAGCACAATGTACGTCCTCTGGAATACGTACATTAGCATTTTCTTTCTGATTTAGAGTGTATGTTAGAAGCATCTCTGTGAGTGATGCCTGTTTATTTTTAGATGCCTCATGGTTTGTATCATAAACTGTGAATTGCATTCCTCTTCAACAAAACTGAGTTGGAAGGTATGCTCCAAAAATCATTCAGTCTATATGCTTGGAATAAAGCTGATCTAACCTAAAATTCTCAAGATGTGTATGCTGTGGATGTTGTCCTCAGCACCAGCTATTTCACAATAGACATATTCTCTCATTGCACTTCAGTAATGACAGATAGGCTACACAAGAGTTTTTTCCTGCACTGAAGAACTGATTTGTTGTCTGCCAGCACGGGTACCCAGGTAGGTCCTACTCAAGGGAGGCAGTTTTCTGTCTTATAATAGTTATGCCACTTTTCTGGAATAAATTATTGTAGAAGAAAGATACTTCAAAAAATTTTAACAAAAAAGTATTTACATAAATGAATTCCTCTAAATAAACAGAATCATAGATTGAACGTGACTTTACATTGTGGTCTTGTCCAATCTCTGACTGAACTGACTTGCCACAGATCTGGCTGCAAAGTTACATCCAACTTTGTTATATCAGGTTGCTCAGGGACATATCCCATCAAGTATTTCCAAGGATGGAGGTTGTGTTGACCTCTCTCTCCAATGGAGCAGTTGCCTCCTAGATGCTGCCTGTGCCCAGCACGGGATTTATAGTGTTGACTCTTACTCTAGCAAATGTCTGTTATCCCTTGCAGCTGCAAAAGAACTGTGTTATTCTGTTATGCTTAGTGTATTAACAAGAGAATGTAGCTACTAAAATTTTCTGTTATGTATGAAGGAAGACTTGTGTACTCAGGGCAGAATTTAATATGAAGTTCAGGGAGAGATTTTTGATACAGGTGCTGTTCTCTGAGGTTTAAGTCCAGAATGCAGAAGCAGCAGCCATGCCGTTTTTCAAATAAAGAATTTATAGTATTTCCTGTAAATGGGGAAAATACTCAGTCCTGGACTCTAGCCTCTCTTGGAAGTGACTAAATTTTCTTGAAGAAGCACAGGATGGGTTCTTAAAATGTCTTATGTTGCATACATACAGACAGTTGAAATTAAATGTTTATCAACCAATCGTGACAGATACGAGCACAATCTCAAAGAATATGACAGTAAAGCTAAATGACAAATATATTAATATGAGTATTAATGTGCTTTCCACTTCTAAACTGAAGAGTTGGCTGTTGTAGGCACGTACACTATGAAACGTGAAGTTTAGTTGTAAAACAGCTCTTCCTCTTGAAGTCCTACTGTAACAATAAAATCCCTGATTTATTTACAAACATTGCATAACCTATTATATCAGGCTACGTTGTTAGCTGGAAAAAACAATCTGCATTTGGAAACTTGTTTGTTGCTTAGGTAGCAATAGCAGCAATTTTCAGACTTGCTCTACTGCAACTGTAAAGGCTGGCGTTACATAATTTGCAGTACCTACCTGCGATTAGTGTTGCAACCTCACTTCCATCTCTGTAAGTCTTATTTTCGGTTGCAAACTTAGATGTAGAAACAAGCTTTGTCACAAAATTCTTATCACGTGTTACTTGTGTTGCTACATTAAATGAATGCTTTTTGTATTTAGGATTGTAGTGGAAGTTGTTTAGACTTTTTGTTTGGGAACTTACTATAGCTTTCTGAGTTTTCAGCTTCTGTAATTGTTAACATAAGACGATACAGATCTTAATTTAAGCCAGCTGGCTTTAGGAGGACTGTTTTTTGCGTGATACTAGTTTATAACGTATGGCAAAAAAATTGGAGTTCTAGGGATACATTTTAAAGCAGAGCAAGTCAATATTTATAATATGGGTTTGAAGATGACAGCAAGTTGGTCAGGAATACTGATGTACTTGAGGATAGGAAGGCTCTACAAAGGGATTCAGACAGGCTGGATCAATGGGCTGAGACCACTTGTATGAGATTCAACAAGACTAAGTCTTGGGTCTTGCACTTGGGTCACAACAAGCCCATGCAATGCTGCAGGCTTGGGGAAATGTGGCTAGAAAATTGCTCAGCAGAAAAGGATGTAGGGGTCTTGGTTGATAAGAATATGAGCTAGCACTGTGATTAGGTGGCCAAGAAGGCAAAATAGCAATCTGGCTTTTATCAGAAACAGTGTGGCCAGCAGGACTACAGGAGTGATCGTCCCTCCATTCTTGGCATTGGTGAGCATGTCCATTTAAGAGTACTGAAGCTGGTGAAGAGTCTGGTGCTCCAGATTTAATATGAGTAGCTGAGGGAAGTGGACATGTTCAATGTGGAGAAAAGGAAGCTGAGGGGAGACGTTATTGCTCTTTATAGGTACCTGAAAGGAGGTTGTAGCAATGTGTGTGTCAATTCTATTCCCAGGTAACAAGTGATAGAACAAGAGGATAAACTGCCTTAGGTTGCACCAGTGCAGTTTAGATTGGGTGTTAGCAAGAATTTCATCACTGAAAGAGTTGTCAAGCGCTGGAATAGGCTGCATAGGGAAGTGGTTGCATCACCATCCCTGCTGTTTAAAAGGCATTTAAATGTGGTACCTAGGGACATGGTTTAGTGATAGACTTCGCAGTGTTAGATTTATGATTAGACTCTGTCTTTAAGGTCTTTTCCAACCTAACTGTTCTGTCATTTTGTTCTGTGATTCTAATATGGGAAATTAACTGGAGCTACTGTAGAGATCAAGATAGATTGACTTTACGTGATGCTGATTATATGAAAAACTACCTTCTGAAGTCTGGACACTTAATCTTTTAAAACTGTCTAGAAAATTCTGTAGTCTAACTTATTTGCATTTATTTGGCTCTGTCTTCTGAATGATAGTAATTTTCGAAAAGGCATATGCTTCCAGTTTTTCTGTTGGTTACAGAAGAATCTAAGGGAGAAAATTCAAAGGGTTTTAACTTACAAATGAGGGAAAACATTCATTCCTCTGACCTTATCTTGTCTAAATTCTGCTTCTGATCTTTTTAAATGTGTAAATATTCAGATTTAGTGGAACTACTAAATTTGGAACCAATTAATCATAGGTCTGCTGGCAGTTGTGAAAAAATTGATCTTTATTTAACTTATCATAGTCTTGTAAAAGTGGATAAGGTTACTGCCTGTCCAGTGATGATTACGTTCTTATGGCCAATACTTGGAAGAAGTGTCTTTCTGTTAGTTAAAAAAACCCCTGTAACTCCAGATGAAATAAATTCCAACCTTTTTTTTTTCCTACTTACCTATTCATAATTCTAGACCTCAGTGCTTAATTATGACTGGTCCTCCAAATGCACGTCCAGCTTTGCTTCACCTTGTCCATGCTTTCACCAAGAATGTGGGCTTGATGATCTGTGGGCATGTACATATGGTAAGTTCTGTGTTTACTTTAAAGTTACCATGTTTGGGCTTTTTTGAGGGGTTTTTCTAACCTATTTGCTTTTGTGTGTGGTTGCGTTTTGGTTTTTTTTCTTGGAGGGGTTTGGGTTTAAGAGGGTTTTTTTCTGTTTGATTTGGTTTGGATTTTTTTGTTTGAAATGAAAGCATCATTAGACATTGAGAAGTCTAAAAAGATGGATTTACTGGTAGGACCAGTTATCTATTATCTATTCGTCTTCACTATTCCAGTTAGATACACAACAGCAAAAACTTTGGAAAGTTAGTACCTTTGATTGTGCTGAGGTAGCTTTGTAGAGTAAAGAGAACGTTGGATTACAGCCTGGGTCTCCTCCTGTCCCTTGTGTCATACATGTACTCTCTCATGCTGTGGACAGAGCAGTTCATCAAAATGATATGCAGGACATGATGTCAGCAGTTCTTACTCTTTTTTTTAAGTTGTATATTCTACAGCAGACATGCAGAGGATTTGGGGTGGGAGGAAAGAAGCAAGCTTCGAGTAACTGTTCTTCAAAATCACTCTTGCCATGAGTTGTTTTAACTATGCTAAAAGGTGGCTGTCATACTACCATCTGCACCAAAACTTCTGTTACCTACAGAGAGGCTGTTGCATCTCTGATAAATGTAGGTAAATAAACATTTAAGCAAGTGTAACTTTAAATACAAAGATTGATTACCCTTAAATGTGTTACTATACTTACTAAATAAGTAAGTGCTTCTAATCTAATGAACAGAAAAGAGCAAATCAAATTAATGCATTCCACAGAACATACTTTTTTAAAGCAAGTATTAGCCAGTTGTGTCTTCAGAAACTTTAATTCAATTAATTCCTGTCTATACAAACCTTTGTGAGTGCAAAGGACAGAAGCTCAGTAGTACTATAGGGGTATAAGATATTATAGATGGAATACTGTCTTTTAAAAGTAGGAGTGTAATGAAAAGAATAAGGTGATGCTATCCTTTTGTGTAGAGATTTTCCGGGAGCATATCTCTATTTAAAATTGCTTTGCTGCAAGAAGGATGACACAGCCTTACTCTTCACTAACTGTGACCAATGGTCTGAGTCTGTATCCTTTTCCAGACAAGTTGTGCCAGGGGAGGTTTACACTGGACATTAGGAAGAATTTCTTCACTGAAAGGGTGCTCGGGGATTGCCACAGCTGCTCAGGGAGGTGGTGGAGTCGCCATCCCTGGAGGGGTTTAAAAGATGGGTGGATGAGTTCCTTAGGGACAGGGTTTAGTAAGGGGACAGGGACAGTTGGACTCGATGATCTCAGAGGTCTCTTCCAACCTGGTGATTCCATGATTTAGGTGTTCCATGATTCCATACAACTGTAGAAGTTCTACTGTTACAAAGGCTTTCTGAGTAGCATCATATACACACACAGGCACACTCATAAAGCTTGAAATAAATATTGCCATGAAGTCTAATACATACACATATCTGTGTATGTTTCATAACAAAGCCCTTTCGTTTTAGAAGCATGTTATGCTTTGGAGAACAGGCTTGTGTCACCTGCTGGGGAAGTGGGCTGTGCTTGGCAGGAATATGATTGCTGAAGTTTGAGCAATCCTCTTCCTAAAAATGAGAATCTGGTCACAGAATCATTTAGGTTGCAAAAGACCTTTAAGATCAAGTCCAACCATAAACCTAACACTGCCAAGTCCACCACTAAACCATGTCCCTAAGTGCCACATCATCATGTCTATTAAATACCTCCAGGGATGATGACTCAACTGATAATGCCTGGTGTTTTGCTGTTTTGTTTTTGTGAATTGGATTATAGAAGTGCAATTTAAAAAAGGGGGGGTTGAGGCTTTTATTACTACTCATAATTCTTGTTTCCTCTCTTTTTGTTATTTCCTTATTTTGAAAGGGTCCTCGGAGGCAAGCCATGAAGGAACTGTCAACTGACTTAGCGAAATATCAGCGATGGCTAATTAAAAAGAAGATGAAGGCTTTCTATGCACCCGTGCATGCAGAGGACTTGAGGGATGGAGGACAATACTTAATGCAGGTACACCTCTCTATCTTAATATATTTTTTCTTTCATGAATGTGGTGAAGATGAACATCGAATTGGAAGTGTTTTTAAACTCTGAAGTATTTTCATTTTGCCGAGTTGTCTTAAAACTTTGATTAAAACCCATTTTTTTTTCTCCATAAGAAAATAATAGAAGCTTTATTGTTTCAGTAACAGGTATTATGAAAAACATTTTTTGTTCTTAGGCTGCTGGTCTGGGTAGAATGAGGCCTAACACCCTTGTTGTTGGATTTAAGAAAAACTGGAAACAAAGTGACATGAGAGATGTTGAAACCTATATCAATTTATTCCAGTAAGTAGAAAATGCAGACATGTTCCATTTCAGTAAGTTTGGTAATAAGTCAGGAAGATTTTAGTTGCCTGATGTCTCTTTAGGTAGCTCATATTTTCCATGTTGTGATCCTGCAGTCTTCAGTAACTTGGTTTTTTCTGATATGGAAATTAATAAGTCCTTAAACAGATAAGATTTCTAGATAATAACTCTTTTCTGTGTCTAGAAGGAGTTGTGGCAGTGGTCTGAGGTTTAAGAGTTACTGTCTTTAGAGATGGAACTAATGGCTTGTATCCCAATCTGTTGAATTTTTTTTAAGCGTAGTTTCTGTTGAAAACAGGATTTTTCCTACACTTCCTCTGTTCAGATTAAATGTAGTAGAGAATGAATCAACTCTTACGCTGAAGTTTTAAACTTTACTCTCATATACAAGAAATGTTTTACTTGAGAGATCCATGGTACTGACACCCAAAGTAATGTAGTAGCCAAAAAACAGCTTCAGTTTTGACTGAAAAAATTAACTTGTGCTATAAAAAGTTAAGAAAACCAAATTGAACTTAAACAGTGGGGGTTTTGTTTTCCTTGTATGCTGTTTAACTCACTCCATTTGTGGTTCACACTTCTTGTTTATGATGCATTTAAAAGAAGGAGAAGATGAGGGATTTCAGTCAGAGATTACAAAAGGAAAAATATCATATCCTCCTATTCTACCAGTTCCTTGAGAGAAAAGCAGAAGCACTAAATGCAGTTAAAAATAAGGAAACGTTGGTTGGTTCTTTGTTTTTCCTTTTTTTTCCTATTTTATTTTTGAATGGCTTGTGCTGGAAGATCTGTCAAGGCCACAAGTTGTCTGGTTCTCCACATTCCATAACAAAAAACTCAGGAGGTTAAGCGTATTTCTGGAAAAGCACTGGAAAAGTTAAAGTTTCTGAAGAACACAGTGGAAACACATATAATCTGTACAGATTTAACAAATTAAATATGTTCAGTAATGGATGAAACATTTTTTTCTTAAATCGACCACAGTTTTTCTTACACTTAATATAGAAGGTGTTGATACTTTCTAATCAAGTCTTACTTCTGCTATAGAGAAGTCTTTTAATGAGTAAAATAATGAGAAATTTCTGTCTGTAAAAGTGACATGGGAGGGAGTTCTCTGATTTAGTTATTTATAATTAGCTATTTATGTTTAAAGGACTGATGATTGATGGCTAATGTAAACTGTATGATATAGTTAAGTTCGTGTTTTTCTGTCCTATATGTCAGTGAGTTTTTAGTGCTTCATTTTATTCCACTTTTACTCAGCTGTTTATTCAGGCTTTTTCCTTGTTGCCACAATGATGTTCCCTCTTACTTTATTTTTTAAAGAGGCAAGTTCCTTTCCCGTCAGATATAATGGGAATAGGCACAGAATACTTAACTGATAGGTTATTTGTTTTTATATTGCAACTTCAGAGGTTTTTTAATATCCCAGTGTTTTGGAAAGACATTAGAAATTTTTAATTCTTAGATTAAGATCTATCCAAAATAAATCCTTTTATTGACAGGGGAGATAAAAATTTAGATTTCTCAGATATCTTTTCATCATCTGTGCATTACTTGACTGACCTGTTCACGTTGCTTTTATTTAATTGCTGTTCACCTAGGGGAGAGAGGGGAGGAGAGGGAATAGATATCTTTTCTATGTGTTTCTTTTCAGGATGTGATATTTAGTTTACTGATGCAGTTGATAGTTTGCAATCGAAACTAAAATTGTAACACAGATTTATGATTTGGAAGTTTAGATGGCAGTGTTTAATTACTACACTTTGTTAGAAGAGGGTATGTAAAGTAGATGCTTTGGGAAAGAAAAAGCTGTAAAATATTTTATTTTTGTTCCTTTTGTGTAGTGATGCCTTTGATGTTCAGTATGGTGTGGTTGTCATCCGCCTAAAGGAAGGCCTGGATGTTTCTCACCTTCAGGGCCAAGGTAAGATTTATTTTGTTTCCTCTGATGAATAGCTGTTCGAACTCCAACTTCAATATTGATTTCTTAAAATACTAAATTAAGATAAATTATTAAAAAATCCCAACAAAAACACCACTCTTCTCCTAGAGTAAAAATCACTGAAATTTGCAAGGCTAAATGTAAAATAAGAGTAGCCCATTTTCAGCAACAGAATTTGGTTTTCTGTGTATTTACTTTTTCTCTTATCTGTAAGCTCTATATAATTGCTTGCTAAGGATTTTCTGTTTTACAGAAACAAATTAAAGAGGCTGCCAATTGGGAACCAAGACTAGAAATAATAAAATTAGTAACAAATGTTGCACAATCCAAGAATGCTATGGGTCTGATGTGGGTTACCAGCCCCTACACACACAAAAGTTTAGAAACCTCAGCAGTAGTCTGTTTCGAGTTCGGAAAGGTTGTGTATGTAGAAGACTTTCTTAGACTTTATATGTAGTGGTCTTAAGCCGAATAGTATAATTTTAGTTAAATTTCAAGCAGAGTAATGAAGGAAGCCTGTGAGCTGTGGTGGCAACTGTCTAGTGAATTGATTATGTCTTAATTTTGTATTTTGCTCCATACATTGTTGTTACAATGACGAAGAATGCTTTTGACGCAACCTCCTTAAAGAGGAGGGAGGTTGTTCCTTCACTGGAAACATACGAAAGTCTTAGGATTTGTAGAGAGCCAGAGGGCCTGTCACTGTTGTGCAAGAGCACAGAGGAGTATGAGAAAGAGCAAGGGGAGTGCACATGCAGTGTGAAAACAACACTGCTGAGAAGACTGAAAGGTGTATCACCAAGGTATCAGAAGGCCCCTGGTATTCACTGAGGACTGGAAGTTTGTTTTAACTCTTGACAGCTACCAAGTAGCTCCACTGAAGCCAGAACTGGAAAATAAACTTGGCAGTGAGACGTATTGGTCTGGGATTTGTCTGAGGCTCATCTTCCTCTCAGAGCTGAAGTGAAAATGGAAAATGTTTCACCAAGTAACTTTTTTCCTACAGGTTGTACTTCCTCGTATTAGCTAGCTCTGGTTTATGTTTAGCCTGTGGTAATGGAATAACACTCAAAATCTGGGAAGGAAGTAGCATGTTTGCTCAGAGGAGGAGGCTTTTTGTACTCCGAAGGAGTTGTTTTCTGCCTTCCACCACCGCAAACCTTTGCCATATCACAACAGCTGCAGAATAGTTTAACCGTTAACCATCTCAGTACAGTCACGTACTTCTTGTTGCAAATGGAATTATCAATAGTACATGATTTATAATGTGTTTCTTTGTCTTCTCAAAGAAGAGTTACTGTCATCCCAAGAAAAATCTCCGTGTACCAAGGATGTCATAGTAAAAGTGGATTATAGCAAGAAGTCAGAGACAGACACTTCTATAGCTTTTACCCCATCATCTAGTGAAAGAACTTCCACTCTACATAAAGGTAACTTGCTAATTAACAACAAAATTTGAGTTTTTACTGTTTCTCTCTCATTCTCTCTTCAGTTCCTCTCTCTCCTTACCAAAGAATTATTGAAGGGATTTTAGTGTCTCTGGAAGAGAAGTGTGTCATGCTTTTCTAACATCACATGTCTAATCACTTAAGTACTTTGGTTTAGAACTTAGATGTAAAATGAGCCTTTCACATCTAGTCCCCTAAGTAAAACAGGTGGTAGACAATGGATTTTCTTTGTTTATGAGTTTGATAGGCATTAAAAATTGCTTGAGATTCGTGCCACATATGTATATATATTAAGTATGATTTGAAGGCTAAATTTATGAAAGTTTTTTCACCTCAGAGTAGAATATTAACATGCATCATAAAAGACACGAAACATTCAGTACAATAACCAACTTTCCTCTTCTGTTTAAAGTAAAAGCTTGGAGTGACTTTATAGTTAAGTGAGCAATGTGATTAAGTTTGGTTTTTTAAAGTATAAATAATCTCAGGATCTGGTAGACTCCATTTATGTGCTTTTCTTTGTATGAAAATCCATTTCATTCTACATCTTTATTTTCTTTTTTTTTTTTTTGATACACTAGTAGCATTTTCATTAACACCACAAAGGAAATTAACCTTTTTATTTTGTATCTTTAAAAATCTTCCAGAGGAGGACGAGGATGGAAAGACTTCAACACAACCACTGTTGAAAAAAGGCAGGCATTTTCCACCTTTTTGTGTTAAATCATTCTTTCACATTAATTTTACTTTTCCTTTTGTACTCTTTTCTACGCGTATATATATGAGAGATAGGAAAATACCGATCATGCAATGTTAATTTGTTTCTTCTGCTTTGGAATGTGCTTCATCTTTAGGGATTAGGCTATGGAAAAATAACAAGTCGCTGCTGAGAAAGGATTGTGCATGTGTCTAAGATATGAATGTCGAATGGATATAGCTATTTTTTAGCTTTTGTTATTAAGTAATATTCAAAATGCATTCAAGAGCTTGCCTGTTTCACTGTGTCTCAGGTATCTATCTGGGTCTTTACCAGGTTTAGCAGTAAATAATATGTAATGGTATAGTGAAAGTAAAGTGCTCTGTCAGATCAGTAGATCTCCTAAAGCCATACTTGTTGCTGTCATTTGGAATTGGTCAATGGCTTGTAAATTAATGCAGCATATAGCCACTTGGTGAGATTAACATCTGAAATAACGTGAAGTAGTCATTCAAATAAACAGCATTTTGAGAGATGAATTGAGTAGGTTTCACTTCCTGATTTATTTCAGACTTTTTTTGAGTTAAGCAAATATTTTTGCTTTAAATAAAATTAATTTAACATTTTTTTTTACTTTTTTTTTCATAATTTTAACAGCTGTTGTGTGTAATAATGGAAAGTGAGATTACATCTTGAAGCACAAGATGGCAGTTTGGAAGAAGTCCCAATATGCAGCAAAGTAGTATATTACTGTAAATCAGTCACAGATGTACTGTGAATTTTAAAATTCCTAATAAAAAAAGGACTGAGATGACTACCCAGCTCCTGTTTTTTGTTCAAACTAAGGCTTTAATTAAAGGAAAGTTGTTAGGTTTTTTGGTAGTTTAAAAAAATATTTACTTGTATTCATCTAATTGAAATATGCCATTCTGGTCTTGTTCTCAGCAAATCTAGTAATGTTGTTATGCAAAATGGTCTGTATTTTGCTTCAGAGCCTTGCATATGCAAAACAGTACTTTTTGTAAAAGACAGAATACCAATACACAGAAATAGCTTTTATTTTCACCACATGCTTAAAGAGAAAGTAATTTAAGGAAAAGAAGAAAAGCACTTAAGACATGGTATTTACTTGTAAACTAGTATATACATGTCTTTACTGAAGTTTTGTCATATGCAAGACATAGCAACAGTGCATGACCTAATGCTATGAAGTATGTGTGCAAGGTTAGTTAAATTGTCCAGGCAAATATTCTTGATTTGTCAAATGTCTGCTAAATGACTTTGAATTTTAATGTTTAACTGCTGAAGTTACACGTTCGAAGACTCCCTAAATATAGCTCTGTTTATCTTGATTTTATCAAAATTTGGAGTTTGTTTGGGAGGAAGAAACAATTTTTGTTTAGAGATACAAGAAAATATTAAGTTTAATGTGATGAATTTCAGAGTGATTAAGTAAAACACTTAAGAAATGAAATATTCTCATACTTCTTTCCAGATTCAAAGAGCCCATCTGCTCCTTTAAACTTGACTGACCAAAGACTTCTTGATGCTAGTACTCAGTTTCAGAAGAAACAAGGCAAAAGCAATATTGATGTCTGGTGGCTTTTTGATGATGGAGGTAATGTGCTTTATACTTCTAAAACAAATGTTGAAAAAAAAAATTGAAATTATTTTGAATTAAAAGGTATCTCTTTCAGTCAGTTCATATATACATTACAAATTCGTACTATTAAACTCTAACATGATAATGTGTTTTCTGTATCATTCCCAAATTCTGGGCAAAATGCAGGTTTGACACTGTTGATTCCATATCTTCTTACAACCAAGAAGAAGTGGAAAGACTGTAAGATCAGAGTGTTCATTGGTGGAAAAATAAACAGAATTGATCATGATCGAAGAGCGTAAGTTTACCTTTAAAAATCTCATTTCAGATGCTAATACAGCATGTTACACAGTGTATGACTTTCTTTTCCTAGTAGCCTTCTTTCAATTGTTATTTGTTTGAGGTATAACTGTATTCTATGCCCTTTCTCCAAATTAAGTTCTGTTTCCCGCAGATAGTTTTGGATGAAATACCTCGAGTTAAACTAATATTCTCTGCAGCATTGTCTGATAATAACATTTTCTTTTTTAAATATTTTGTGAGGTTGTCTATTAGGGAGAGGTCTTCTCTTAGTTTTATGGTTTAAAGGCATGTTGTTGATTTATAGCCATCTGCTGGGTCAAATTGATTTTTTTTTTTTTTTTATCATATTTAAGTTGCTTTTTTTTTTCTTAATCTACTGTTTTCATTACCAAACACCTGTCTGTTTACTCTGTGAAATAATTAAAAATCTGATCATGCATAAAGACTTATTTTTCTGATACAGGATGGCTACTTTGCTCAGCAAATTTCGGATAGACTTCTCAGACATTATGGTTCTTGGAGATATTAATACTAAGCCAAAGAAAGAAAAGTAAGTGTCAAAAAAACCCCAGTTTGTTTGTTAGTTGAATTCCTGATGTCTTTCATGAGTCTGGATTACTTCATTCTTTCCTACATAACAGCTTTGATAGGGTAGTTCCTATAACATGCAGTGTTTCATGAAAATGCAAGAAATAAATTAAGCAATAATCCCACATCCATGAACACAAAATTTTGTATTTTTAAAATATCTGGTCTTTGGACTGTAATATTAGATTTAGAAAAATATAGTTCAGAAAACCCCTATTTTTCTGGAGCAATCTTCTTTAAAAGGGAAAGTCTCACAAAAACTTAAATGGTCTTTATTTTACTTGTAGTTTAAGGTAACAAAGCTTGGTCGTCAAACAGCCTGATCTAATTTTTTTACCTTACTTGGACTTTCATACATGTGGACAATCATACATGTTATATAAGATCAAAAGTATTGTTCTCCTTTCCCTTTAATCCTTCTTTAGTATGTTGAAGTTGTAAAAATATCTTCTACATGGATATGCAGGTATCTGAATAATCTGAGATGTCATGCAAATTAGGAAATACTGTTTCACAACTTACATAAATGGTAAATGCTTATATGCATTCCTTTATACTCTGCTTTTAATGACATTTTCTTAAATGTATAGAATATATCAAGCAACACAAATACGAGAGTACTTTTGCTGCTCTGATACTTCGGAGTTCGTTGCTGCTGGGAGCCTGCTACTGTAAAATGTGTAAACTTTACACGCAGCACGCGTTTATGCATAAAAAGTTGAGATTGTAGCATTATGTGGAATTATTTTTATTTCATAAAAGTGGTCCAAGAGTTACTTTGAGAGCATTTTTTCTGTCTCCATGGATACAATACCTGCAATATATCCAAAACTTTTCTAAGATACCACTTGGCATTAACAATAGCTATAAACTAAGTGCAGGAAGATTGTTAATTTTTAACAGTTACTGTACTGTATAATAGAACATTGTTAATACTTCTCTTTTTTCTTCAGCCAAAAAATAGCAGATTTCTCTTGGTTTTTCCCTTTTGATGAAAGTGAAGTCATGGTATCAACTAATTTCAGTAAAGACCAACAAAGGCAGAGAAAAAATTCTGGTTTTAGTAGTGCAAGGCTTTTCTAGCGGAATGGGAACACCTCAGTTATAAAATGGACACGAAGGGGTGTATAACTATACAGAAGCTAACGTTACACGTATTGGTATTGCTGTATATCCTAAGAGGTATTCCTTAATGTTTGCTAAACTTTCCACACTCTAATTTGCAACCACAGAAGACTGGCAATACTTCATAATCTTTGTGGAAAAAACCCTATGCTATTTGATGCTATTCAGATAGCATCAAAATATAGATATTTTATTGGATGTAAGGTATACATTTCAGTATGTTCTGCTAAAAGCTTGTTTATTTTTTTCATATCCCGCATGCTGGAGTTAATTCAAAAATAAATTACTTTCATAACTTATGGCAGCCTTTGTTTGCTCTTCAAGTATCCTGATGTGGGTAGAGAAAGTAGGCTAGTATAAGTTGTTCTTACTAGTAGGCATGAATGCCTCTTTGGTCTTCAGAATGTTTTCTTTCAAGGCTCTTGCTAAAGTTCAGTTACACTCAAAGTATACTCTTAACAAGTGCAGCGGGAAGACCAAACAAGATGGCTGCAGTTATTTGCATTTGAATGTGGCTCTCAGAATGTATTGGAAAGATTAGAAAGAAGCAAAATAAAACATCTAAAATCCTAATGGTGGTGGGTATGGGACTTGATAGCTATTTTTTTTTTTTTTTTTTAGTGACATGTAAACTTCTCTTTCAAATGTAATTCTGAAGAAACTACTGTTACTTACATTACATTCTCTAAGGCAGCACTCTTCAACTTTCAAGCAATTATAGTAAACTCTAGCAAGTTTAGTTGGGTTTTTTGTTTCTTCAAAACTGGCTAAAACTTCATATTTAGTTGCATGATGAAGATATCACTATTTGATGAATTATAATGGCTGCATATACAAATAGCTGATTTGATGTTCTAACTGCAAATGAAAGTTAAAAAATTTCAATTGCTTTATTTTTACATTGTAATAAAAGTGATACTGTGAAAGTCATTGCTGACATACTCATATCTGCTTTAATATGGCGACTTACTTGATCATTCCAGTATTGCAGCTTTTGAAGAAATGATAGAGCCCTTCCGACTTCATGAAGATGATAAAGACCAAGAAGTTGCAGATAAAATGAAGGAGGATGAACCATGGAGGATAACAGATAATGAACTTGAGCTTTACAAAACAAAGGTTCTGTATTCGTGAATGTTATGTTAAACGTTGGTAGACTTTTTTTTCTCCTACTGCTTTTGTGGATGTCATATCCGTGAGTTCATTCTTTTTATTCTCTCTCTTTCATAGCTGTTTTTATGAAAGCTGATGGAAATTTCTCAGCATCTAAAACCATTTAGATGGTTCAGCAAAAAAAAAAGATATGTTTCTGCATTCAGAAGCGGGGGGGGGGGGGGAGTCTGCAGACACTAGCCCGCGGGCTAACTAGAGTTCAGCTCATCTGAGAACAACAGAACCATAAGAAATGGCTAACCCAAAATGTTTGCTGTCAAGTTAGTTGACATCAGACAGAGAACTGAAAATTACTACCTCAGATGTTAAGATAGGGTGGGGAAAAAAAGGGAGGCTCATTATGGAGATAGGCTTACCAAATGAAGATGGAGCATCACTTCTGTTAAGACCTGCTCACTATAAGCTTATAGGACATAGTTAAAAGAACCTTGAAGAGAGCATAAGGGCTTTTGCTTTCAGGAGTTATGGGGGCTGGTATCATTATTAGAAGAACTAGCTTAAATTTTGCTTTCACAGTACTTTATCTATTTGCGCATTTTAAAGTTACAGCTTCCTTCTCTCCTAGCCTTGCAACCATAGGTATTCTGGAAAAGTGAAAAAGTTGCCAAACTAAGGTGGAAGTACATGCTTTCTATAAATGATGCATACCAATTGATGATAACTGGTTTTTATTTTTTTGAATAACTGAACTTTTTGTAGTTCTATGTAAAGTTTTCCTAACGAGTTTCATTTTAATTACAGACTTACCGCCAGATTAGGCTAAATGAGTTGCTGAAAGAACATTCAAGTACAGCTAACGTAATTGTCATGTAAGTAGAAGGTTTCTACTGTTACTGTAATTGATTTAGAACTTGAAGTCTAAATTGAAGTCTAAATATATATAAATACAGGTTAGGATAAAACCTGTTTCTCGGCATTAAGATATAGAAATACTCAAGAAGGTTTCAGTGCTCTAAGTATTTATTAGAAGTATGAAGTTGCTATACTGATGAACAAAAAAAAATAACCTGTGTAGTTTTGTGCTTCTGTTACACTGGTGAGTAGCCTCCATGTCTACAGTGTGACTCAGGATTCCAACATTTCTTCCACTGCATCATCCAAACTATTCCCCTCTCTTTCTTTTCAGTTCTTTTCCTAGGAAGTTTCTCTTGATAAAATTAGATCATCATCCCTCTGATGAATTCCCATGGAATTAGTTTTGTTGCAAACAAGCAGAATGCACATCACAGATTTCCCCCTCCTGTGTTTTTCTTCAGGAGCCTGCTTCACGGCTCCCTGCAGTAGTACTATAAGTGAAGCTTGACGAGGGCAAATAGACTGAACAATTATTTTTTTTGAAAGAAAAGAGTATGGCTTGTTTTGGAAGGACTGGGAGAAAGAATATTAGACTACATCCACCTGACATCCTAAGAAAAAGCTATATTTTAAAGTCTTTCAAGAAACTATCTTTAACTGAGGAGAATTCTCCATGAAGCTACCTAAATACAAAATGGTGGTAAGATGCCAAAAGTGGGGGACAAAATAGGTGCAAAGGCCTGTGGTGCTTAAGATATGAACTCTCAACTCAGTAACTGAGTTCTAAGGGAAAAAAAAACCTAAAGATTTTTGCAGAATCATACTTTCATACTTATATGTTGTGACTTGTACTCCACCAGGTTTTTCTGACTATTGAATGCTTTTTTTTCTTGTTAATTGTAGGAGTTTGCCGGTTGCACGAAAAGGTGCAGTTTCGAGTGCACTATACATGGCCTGGTTGGAAGCTCTTTCTAAAGATCTGCCACCAATTCTACTTGTTCGTGGGAATCATCAGAGTGTTCTTACCTTCTATTCCTAAGAGTACTGCACATGGGACAGCTAGATGAATGGTACTTCAGTGCCGAGGGGAGAGTGACTGATTTGGTCTATAGCTTATTAACATCACAAAGGCAAAAAGTGACTCTTCTTTCACTATTTCACTGACTTGAAAGCACACAAGGAAAGTCACTGTATTTCTAAGGTTGTGACATCTTCAGTTTTATTCTATATTTTCTGTAATTTAATCTTGCTTAATGGAGGAGGATTCCTTGTTAGACTGAAGAACAAGACAAGCTTTTTTTTTTTTTGCTATTTGAATAGCAGCAATAAAATGTTTTATTTTTGATCAATGAAAGGATTATAGATTTATAAAAGCCTTTTAGCCTTGAGGTGCCTTCTGAAATTAACCAAATCTCATCAATACATCCTATTTTGTAAATTTATATAGAATGTCAAAATCTGCCTTCAAGAGTTTTGATCAGACTTCCTTTAGTTTCTAGTCTCTTCCATATTACAATAAAAATGAATGCTGCTTTTCAGTCTTCCATTGAGCTATTAGTTTCTAGTACTGTATGTTTTCTATTGTCAGAAAGTTTTTGGGTTTTTTTATTACTATATCTGTTAGATGTAAAGGTGAGAATTGGGGCAGGTCTGTTGAACTAAAACAAATTCCCGATGGTATTGTCAAGACTTCGTGCTACTTGATTTTATAACAGTTACAATAAAACTAATTGTACTAGCAGAGAGGATTCTTTTCTCAAATTTGACATGTACTATTTGGCACTAGTTTGAGTTAACACAGCTAGCATTAATTAACTGCCTTGGCAAAAGATACTGGTCAGTCTTTGCCCTGTAGCTCTAATAGGAAACTGAACTCATCTTACTGGCTGAGGCTTTTTATCTTACTACAAATTAGAAGAAAAGCAAAAGACCTGTCCTGGTTCTTGGCCTGTTATGTTTAGGTGTCACTTCTCAACTTATTTTGAAACAAAACTCAACTTAAGGCTTGAATGGGGATAATACAAGCAATGTGATGCTATCTAACAGAAAACAGTAAACACTATGTGGAATCTTGCTATCCAATATGAAATGTAAAAGATACAGTTCACTTGCATTTTTCAACAAATGGTTAAAAGGACCACTCGTTACTTGGGGAGATGTTTTTAGGTCAATTCATTCACTTGTCAGAAAATACATTTAGTTTTATTAAATAATACTCAGGTTTGATTGTCTAGCAATTTAGATCTATTCCATACATCCTACTTTATACATTTTCTATGTTCAATAAAGAAACTGCCAATCTTTTGTGCCCTTTCATTGTATATTTTAAAAACTTCATAATTTAGTCTACTATAAACACCTACACAAGAAATTTCACTTGAGCCTTTGTATAAAGGTTAGTAATGTGAGCTGGTTTTTAAATTCCTACTATATTTTGGATAGAAAGGATTGCCTAAAAACATTTCACAGGCTTTTGATATTAGTATTGGACATGCCACTGGATTCGTTTACCAGTGGTTGAGTGACTTTCACTTAAGGGTGCACAGAAGAGATTTATTTTTATGCTAAATACAAGATCAAAGTGAAATGTAACTGGTCCATTTGAAGGACAAAGCGTAATCATTGTGTGGCAAGATAGAACTTCAAGTTGTGATCAAAGATAATGTTCTACACAGTGCAGTATACACTATTGTCAAGTTGCTGGTAAGCTGCAAAAAATCTTTTTGCTGTTTCTGTCAATTGGATTTGACTATTGAATCATTTCACTTTAAAAAAAAAAAAAATGCATGTTGTGCTGCTAAGTGTGAGATAACTGATGCCAGCATGAACCCAGCTTGTTATGATAAACATTTTAAGACAAGCCAGTTTGCAGTAAAAGTGCTGTTTCCTTCAGGTGACGGGGCAGATATCAAGCTTACCAACATATCTATTACAGATTTTACAGTGGGTTTTAGGGGTTAAGGATGTCACATTGTGAATATGGAATCATTGCCATGTTTCTTTTTGTTTTGTGGGTTACATTCTTATGAACAGATGGACAGTAAGGCATGGACTTAGTGCTGCTATCTTAAACAAAATTAAAATGTGCACAGGTACACTTATTTAAAAGGTTTTTTGCCCATTCAGGAAACCATTGCTTGTGATCTGTAACACAGAAACCAAATGAAGTGTGTGTATACATGCATATATGTGTATAAAATTATATAAAATATATCTAAATATGCATATGGGGATAGTTAAGGTAATGTCTGTGAAATAACATAGGATGCTTTTCACGTGCACTCTCAGAAGTCCACTAACGCTAGGCACAAGGTCAAGTTTCAAGATTATTTGCTACACTAAAATTTCAGAAGTTAAAGGTAATTGTTTGCAACTGATACAATTTAGTGGCAGTCACTCCAACTTCTGCTTTGATTTTTGATGCCAAACTTAGTTATGTTCCAATCAATTACTTGAAAAATGAAATCACTTTCACATGGCAATTCATACCTTCTGTAGATTAAGTTTCTTTGTGTGGGTTTAGAAAGACAAAAAGTGGCAGAAATCGATTATTTATTTGTTCACTTATATTTGTATTTAGGTTTCATTTTACATATTCTTTTTATATGCTTTTTCCTGGCATTACATATTTAAAAATAACTGAAAATAATTTAAAGATTTGAGCGTTAGTGGGTAATGGCCCACATGGCTTGAAAATGTAAGATTTGATACTGTACTGTAACTGTCACACACAAATGCTTTTCTAATGTTTTAACGTAATTATTGCAGTTAATACTTTGTACCGGGGGATGTCACTGCAATAAAAGGAAATGAATTCAATACAACTGTCTTGTTTTAAAAAGCCCTTTTTATTGGTGGGGGATAGGGAATAATGTTCATAGTTGAACAGATTAGTGCTGAAAATAGTTCCCTGATACGTGAGTATGCTTATTACCCACTTCTGATACTTACCTTTATAGAAAAATTTGCGTAAGACTTTGAATAGAATTTAAAGCCATTCAACTGTCTGGTATTAAGAAGACAAATGTTTTGTTCTTGAGGGGGATGTTTGTCACTACTGGGTTACAAACAGTGGTGACTGCATAATTAAAATAAGCCTTGTTTCACTCTCCAAAATTTGTCATAACTTGCCAGACAATGCAGACCAATCTGGAATATGTGTTACATTACACCAGAATATTAGTACCTGAAAATGTGTTCCTAATAGGCAATTCGATTTGTGTCTGAATACAGTAAAAAGGACTGCCAACTCCCTCAAAACAGAAGTCCACTGGGATGTGAGAAAATATGTTGGGAAAATGACTGGTAAGGCACAGCCTTGTAAGGCAAAGCCACTTGTAAGCAGCATGTTTGGCCTTCAGTCCACTAATGTACATTCAACTAGAAACTAGTTGAAGAATGAATCTAAGTTTAGGAACAATAATGAAAACTGGCAGTTGTTTTCTTTTATCAAATGATGATTACAAGCACTGAAGAACTTTTTACTCTTGTCAGTGTTGGTGTTTCCCAGTGTAGTTGCATGACCGAATTTTTATTTTAAAGTTAACTTCTTGTCCTCTACTACATATCCTTAATTTACTGAATACCTGTTGATTAAGTTTTTTGCATTAAGTTTGTGCATTTAAATCTAGGTGTTAACAGGTTTAGAGGCCGGTGGAAAGGGAACATATGTCACTGCCAGTTCTGAGGTGTTGGCTCTAACCTGTTTCAATATGTAAAGAGGTAGAGGAGATGGTTTGTAGCAATATTTCTAGATTCTCCTGTTTGGTGGAGGATTTGTTGACATAAATAATGACACAGTACTATTACCTGAATTCACAGACATGTGACTTCACATATGCTTTCAAAGCTAAAAAGTTAAAATTGGGTTAAGGTTGAGCTCGTCACTCAGTTACATGATCAAACAGTAAAGGTCTGTAATGCATGGTAATCTATTTTGGTTTGTTTTGAAACAAGAAAGCAGGACTCCTTTCACCTTAGTGAATGTTCCTTATTAGTCCAGTTACACTTCTGATGTAACTTCTATGGGACCTTATGCATCTTGGTTCTACATCTAAAACCAGTTTATATTCTGCTAGAATGGGAGCTAAGTTTCCGATCTGAGACTACAGAGGCACTGAATGGTGTTCTGCTTCAGTAACACTATCTTGCTTCCCTTTCATGCCCCTTTCATGGGCACTTGACCAGTGCATCATCAAATCTTTCTTGCTGCTCTGCCTCTTGACAGCACGGTGTGGAAAGAGTTTTCAGGTAAGGCTGTGGGTTAGGTTGATGGAAGCTGATGCCTGCATTTGGGAGAGCATGAAACAAGCTGGTGGAAATCATCACTTTGTAAACTCTTGAACTGGAAGAGTAAACGCAGAAGCAGTAACACACATCTTCTCCAAGAAGAAGCAGAGATGTTTACCTTGAAACACGAGGTGCCTCATATGCCCTGAGGTGACAAAGAAGTGCTACTGTGTCCTTGGGGCAGTACAAAGCAAACCTGCCGGCACAACCAGAAGCCGTGTGTGTGACCCGGCGTATGTCAAGATCAGGTTGACTGCTTGCATACCTATTCTACTGGTGTCAGTAGGCACAGAACTGAGAGCAGAAACTGGACCCTAAGAGCAGTTTCTCTGCTGTTCTCGCCCTTCATCTGCTCCATTTCTTCCAGAAAATGTTGCCTTGCAGCTGCAGGAAATCTGCTTCCTACCCTGTCCCTTGCCAGCCCACCCGCCTTCCCCGCACGCACCGAGCTGCCGGAACGCAGCCTGCGCAGCCACGTTCACCTGCACGTCACGGTGTAACAGAGACAGTGGAAATGTAATCGTTCCGCCAAATTCATGCTCCCGACCCCAGTCTTTCCAGAGAACAATTCATCTCTCCTCCCCGCCCCGCCTCCTCACTCCGGTACCGCCCCCCTGCAGCCCCGCGCTCCTATTGGCTACGGGCACCTTCCCTCGCCTTCTGATTGGCTGCTACTTTCTGTCTCTCGCGGCGGCCGGGAAACGCCCCGGCCGGGGCTGCCTGGCGGGCGAGGGAGGGTAGCGGGAAGCTTGGGACCTGGGGTCTCCGGGGGCAGCCGCGTTTGCTGGCTGCCCATAAAAACCTACCCGTTCACAAAGTGCTCTGATGTTTGCCTAGGCACGGTGTTGTGTGCTGAAAATGGATTTTTACTATGCTTCAGTGAAATCTTGCAAAATAAGGTGTAAAGAGGACTCTAATGGCAGCAGCGCCTGCCCGTGAGAGGGGAAGCGCCTCGCAGCTCCGCTCCAACCCGGGGGGGGGTGTCTGAGGAAAACCGACCTGATGAGCTGTAGACAAAACAAGTTCTAGTGTCCGCTTCGGGGTCTAGGTAACCCGTCTTCACTGTCCCTCAGTTCCCGTCCACAGTAATAATTCTAAATCCTGTTCATTAAAAATGGGGGGTTTCAGTGAAAGAAATAGGAAATACTTCCTGCCGTACGGTTTTCTAGGAATTCAAACTGCATCAGTAACGCCAGGTGGCACCGCTGTCTGCCTGCGTTTCAGGGAACGCCTAAAATCGCACCGTCAAATACGCTCTTCTTGCACTATCCCTTCAGTTTCACAAGCTAAACGACTTAGTGCTTTGAAACAACTTAATTCACATCAGCGTAACAGTATTAATTTTTCATCATTTTGACTGTGGATTGGAGAAAAGTTTAATAGTCCTCCCGCCCCTCAATTATGGGAAAATACTGATTTTATTCTAAAGGATGCAGTAATCTCCATGCAGATGCTGTCTGTTGAGGTCAAACAACATTTTTACCACCAAGTAACCACCATTTCATAAAGCACTGGGGCATGCCCCCTTTTCTCAGGGCTATTTCCAGCTGTGTTAACCTTCAAGAGCAAAAGGATAAATGCTGCAGGCAGAGAGGGAAGAGATCTTAGAAAACAAAACAGACTAACATGTCCCGTCTAGTTTTAGAGTCATCTGTAACATTCCAACAAGGTATTTTTGCTTCATAAGTAACAAACAAGACAAAACATCTACCACTTTCTATGGAGGCAGGAGCAAGATTATAAAAGCTTTATATCATCTTAAAAATATTAAGGTACTGACTGTTTATGGTATTGGAGGAAATTGAATAGCGTAGCACCAGCCATTTCCAAGCTTATTAAACTTGATACTAACTTTGTCATTGTTGAAATGTTTTACAACTAATAACTAAGTCTTGGAACGTCTGTCTGCAATTAAATTTGTCACTGCAGAACAGATGGTAAAATGGAGGCACAAGCAAAGGATTTCCACAGACTGTGGCTGAAAATTGGAGAGCTGGGATTAGCCTTGAAACATCTTTACACCCAGTTCTGAATGGTCGTTTTTTATTTCAGACCAAGCTGCCTGCCTGGGTGGTTTTGCCACAGTGTTGCAAATTATAGGGACTCTTGAATAATTCCTTTGTACTACTGTTATCGATCACATAGATTAACATTTAGAAAAGTATTAACAAAAGCATTAACAAATACATGAAACAGGGGGTGGAATATATATACAAAGGATTATGTCAGGACAGTGTTAGCCTATGCGTTTTATAAATATTTCTATCAGTTTAATGCAACTCATCTCTGATAAGCACTGAAGGTAAAGCAAGAAATTCAAACCAGATTTAAAGTGCAAAAGTATAAACACAAAAGTTAAGCATTGTTGCTTGTAATAAAACATATTAGTTTAAGCATCAGTAACCTAGAAATCATAGCAACTCAAAGCACAGCGCCTGCCAAGAGAAACTCGCACCTAAAGGAAATGACATTTTATGAAGTGAACAAGCAACAGCCATTCACAGTATTAATACATGAAATAAAGGATAACCACAGAACAGTATGGGCTTTCCAGTGGGGTTTTGGTTGACCTCAAGCAGAATATCATTTTACT
Organism: Neomorphus geoffroyi; assembly: GCA_033558235.1. Lineage (NCBI taxonomy): Eukaryota > Metazoa > Chordata > Aves > Cuculiformes > Neomorphidae > Neomorphus > Neomorphus geoffroyi. Next base: position 2,973,764 of record JAUMJM010000008.1, read on the forward strand.
TTTGATTGTGCAGTTATGTGTTGTTAATTTTAAGTTTGTATTCTGATTAAAATCTTTCTATATCCTTCAACTAGCAACAATAGTATTTCAGTCATGGAAAGATTTAATGAAAAAGCTCAAGCTTTGGCAACTACATGCCAAACCTTACTAGGCACCTTTATCCTTTATATTTTTATTTTAATTGTCTTGCCAGGTTTGGGGGTTGGTGCTTTCTTTGTTCTTGCCATATTTGTAAGCACCTATGAAAATAAGGCTTGATTCTCAGCTGGGATCTGGGTGTCACCATGATGCAAATAATTCCAGTGGGAAGGGAAATTAAAAAAACCATAATGCTCTGGGAACTGAGCATCCTCCCTAGTCAGAGAAGAGATCTTTTTTCCATCCTGTTCTATTGGCCAACCCTGAAACTCTTAGCTGATTCTAGAAAACTCACTCTGTCTTAGACACAAGACATTGCAGAATTAATTTATGTGATTTAGAATCTCCCTTTGCAAATGTGTGTATGTGCCATCACTCCAAATGCATCACAATCCAGAAAGTTTCACTTCTCCAGGATTAGGCAAGGTTAGTAATAAAAAGGATATCCTTTTACAGTAGCTTTGACTATAGGTAGTCAGCCTGTAAATAAAGAGCTGTAGGTTCTGAGTTTGTTGTCCTGTCGTTCAGACGGTATCTGACCATATACTATGGCAGCTTTTATGCCAGAAAGCTAGTTAAAGGTGCCTTTGTAGTTCACATCAAATCCTGATTTCTAGGCTTTGCTGTGAATATTAGGAGTATCACCTCTTTCCTTTAATAGGAAATGCTTTAAAATTAATTCTTTGTAATTACTTCTAATTTTATACCATTCCTGTCTAGTGGGATAATTAATTGTTACTGATAAGGAAAAATCAAATACATAACACAGCTTGTTCCTTTAGTGCATAAACATAAGCTAAGATTCAGGCTATCTGCTTCCCAAATCTAATCAGCAGCAGGAAAACATGTTATGTAGTTTCACTGGCTTCACTGCAGTATACATGGATCTTTGAAATTAGTGTGTAGTGTATTGTGTAGTGGTATACGTATATTGTAGTGTAGTGTAGTGGTATACGGAGCTTGAAGGAATGACAAGGTTCTTCCTAAGATTTAAGGTTTTCATGATGGCAGTAGTAATGGTGGGGCTGGTCAAGTCACATCTCACAGATTTCTGAAGTTTGTTCATCCTCCAGGTAAGCTACTAGTGAGCAGTTATTTCTGAACAAGGTACAGTTTCTTAACTTTAAAAAGAATTAGAGAAACTCTTTTGCCCTCCCACCCTCCTGGCCCTGCTTTAGTAAGAGAACTGGGATCTTACAGAATAATATGTTCATTGTTTGCTCATGCTGGGTTTTTAAGAACTGTTTATGGAACAAAGCTCCGAGTTCTTTTCCAGGAATAAGTAACACATAGAACATTTTAAGATATCTTGCTCTATTTTGGGAGAGTTTTCAGACTTGTAAAATAAATAATTTGTGGAAAGACGTGGAAGTTTTCTACTGCAACCTTCTTCTCAAAGCAGATCCAAGTATAATCAGATTGCTAAGGGCCTTGTCAGGTTGAGTTTTTAATAGCTCCAGGCCTCTCTGGGCATCTGTTCTACTCTTCAAATTACATGTTTTCATCATATGGATGATCAAATTAGACTTCTCCATGTTGCAACTTGTCTGTGCTGTTGCGTCTAACCCTGTTGTACACCAAGAAGCATACTTTCCCATTAGGTTATTGAAGGCGTGAAAAAGATCTCCCTACTGCTTTCTCTACTTAAGCTGAAAAAACTCAGTTTTCTGAATCTCTTCTCACATGTTGCCTACTCCATCACAGTCACCAATCAGCTGAGTGATTGTGCTGGACTTGCTTGTTTCCTTAGTATTTTGCTGCAAGTGAATTAAAGCCATTTTATTTTTCTTCACGTGTCTCACTAGCTTCAGTTCCAGCTGAGCTCTGGATATCCATACTTCATCTCTGTACACCTTGTCAATGTACTGGTACTCTTTTTGGGCAGCTAGTCCCTGCATCCACTTTGTGTGCGCTTGCATGTGATTGCATGCAGAGGTTGTTTGATCTGTGCTGGCCTTCTGCCATGCTTGCTCAACTTCTTGTACATCTGATTGGAAGGTTCTTGTACTTGTAAGAGATGATTGTTGTGGAAGATCAGATGGCTTTTCCAGGTCTCTCTGCTCTGCAGAGCAGTATCCTGTGGGAACCTGCTACACAGTTCTTTAAAGAAGTCAAACTCTGCCCTCCTAAGACACAGGGCTGTATATCTAACTTTTGTGTTGCTTACTTCTCTCAGGATTTTAAACTCCACTATTTGTCATAGTTTTTGCAGCCAAGACTGATCTTGGCCTTCACATTCTTTCTTGTGAGAAAAGAGATTCAGCAGAGAAGTTGTCCTAGGTGGCTTTCTAAGCAACTACACCAAGATAATATCACAAAAACACTCAAGAAATCTCTTGAATTGCTTTCCCAGCTGTATTGCCTCTGCAACATTTATCACTGTGTTTAAAATAACCTGTAAGTACAAGACCCTGTGTTCAGATGGTTTCTTCCAGTTGTCTATTTCGAGTCTGTTCATTTGTACATATGCTTTTAGGAGCACAGAAAGGAATATAAGGTCACCTGCAAAAATGTTAGAGGCATCCCATGTCTCAGCTTAGAGCCTGAGAGTCAAGAAAATTTAGGTCAGTCTGCCACTATGGGAGCTGTGAAATAAAATGTCTTAGCCAACTGGCAGAAGACGAATGCCTGTGAATGAGATCCTATGGTTCTGAGTTCTGTTTTGGAGAAGAGATCATATGGGAGTTCTAAGAGGATGGGAATTTACATTGAAACTACTAACTGGCATATTCAATTCACCTGAGGGTGAAAAAAATAAAGATAGAACATGGATTAAAGAGATTAGTGGAGTGCATGTGTGGAATAAAACTGGGAACTCAGAGGGTAAGGACACAAGGGATAGACTAAGAAGATGCATGAACCATGGAATAGAAATGGGGGCTTAATAGCTGAGTGCCAAGACAAGGAGGAAGGCCATATTTTTATCATTTGTTTTTCTGTCACTCATCTGGTGAGAAATTAAGGTCTTGTGTGGAAAGACATTACAGAAATATTATAGGATACCTGGAAGTGCAGAGGAAAAAAAATTGTAATGGAGGTAATCAGCTTAACATTTTGCATTATTTGTCTTATTTCCATTTTCTATCATAGCTAGTGTGTACCATGTATGAATGCCTTCTATACATACTGAGTTTTTTTGAAAAAGCATAGTGTACTACGGAAGTGCTTAAAGCCTTTTGTTAGTCTTTTGTCACTGTTTTTCATCTTTTTTTTTCTCTTCAGAATTAACCATTTAGTTGTGGAATACTTAATATTACTTACATCATTGAAAATTTTGGATTTTGACAGCTTATGTACCATATTCTGGACTTCCTCTTGCTTTGTAACAAATCTTAGGTTTTGTCTTGGTCACTTTAGAGTAGTTTTTCTTTGTTGATTTCATAACCAGCTTTTGTCCTTGTGTGCTTATTTGATGTAAACTGCATTCTACATCTGAATGCATAGTTCTCTGATAGCTACTACAGTAGCATGTGACAGTCTCTGTGTATTTATGAGGATTGGTGATGCGTGTACTGCTTTTGGAGATAAGACTTCTGAATGTTATGGAGAAAAATAAGGAAGTTATGACACTAGGAGACAGAGTTAATTTTGTAAAAAAAATGAAAGCTAAAAGTAAAAACTAAAGAAAATTAGAGTGGTTAATTAGCACCATTAAACAAAAGCAAAATTAAGCAGCTTTTCATTTCATGTTCTCTTTACCAGCTTTTTGTATCACAAGTAGCAATGTTTGTGTGGGTTTTTAATGTCTCCTTATGGGAACAAGACCTTTTCAATTATTTGCTTTGCTGGTGCTCAATTCAAGTGTTGGTTGCTGTGGCTTGTTTTTCTTGGCTTTCCTTAAGAACACATGTCCTGATGTAGGGTTGCTTAGTTTTCCTTTCACTAAAAGAAGTTGGGGAACATGCAGAAGTGGACAGGATGTTAAATACAAACAGAAATACACAAGAGCCAGTTCAGTCCATTTAAAAATGAAAGAATAGAGTGGGAAGACACTGAAGTGCTCTGCAGTGTGTCATATTTTCATCAATAACGTGAGTAATTGATGTAAGTAATGCTATTATATTCTGTTCTGTGTTGCTCCTCTTCTTAGGAGAGGAAGCTAGACTGAGGAAGTGGTGGATGCAACTCACTGCAGAAGGAAACAAGAGTCATCTGTGGCTAACTCCATATTCCATGAGCTCATGTATTTTAAAGTGGGCACATCTATAAAATTTACATCTGTGTTCTGAGCAGCTGTAAAATTCTTATAACTACCAAATTTTCTTTCAAACAGTTGTCTTCTACTTTCATCTTGGCTATAAAACTAGATTCCAGGACAGCTACCAGTTAGCCAAAAACCAGCTGGTTTGAGACTGAATGGATCTTATTATTCTGTGGGATACTTAGAAATAGCGTTTCTTTGCATCGTATGGTAAGCAAGCAAAGGAATTTCAATCCACTTAGTTAACAGCATGTGTGGTATACTTGGTATTTTCCATGAAGTAATACTAATAGACGAGCTACATTAGGAGCTACCCCAATGAAGCTCAGCTCTGAATCAAAAGCAGCTACTTAAGACTGTCTCTGTGTGCTTGGTTAGGGTAACAGTAGTAAGAATTGTAAGTATTGTGAGAATTTAACTGAATTTTAGGCATACTGAAATGAAAGGCTTAAAATACTATGCATTATATGTTCAGGAATTCAATGGATGATTCAGGAAAGTGATTTTCTACAACATTCAGAGGTCTGATGAGAAACACTGTACTTTCCAGAGGTGGGACTACTGTTGACTAAACTGTCTGGTGATGTTAGTCTTACTGATCAAGAGAGACAGAGACATAGAGCTGAGGTATTGCAGTAGTGAGTTTGGCTTTAAAAATACTCTGGCCGTAGGGTAGATTGTTTTGTTCAGTTGCAAATTCGAATGTTTCAAAAGTGAAAAAATATGATTATAGTGCAAAATGTTCAAATAATAATGTTTAAACTTATTGGCTGGATTTTAGGTTCACATTTACATAAGCTGTTAAGAATTTTTCCTTTGAGTTGAAGGTACTAAGCCCAACACTGAAACAGGATTTGTGGTGCTTATCATAATGCAAGTTCTATGGAAGCTGAGACTGCCTTACCCGTGTGTCTGTTTTCTGAAGAAATGGAAACTTTGTGTCGCTTGTAGTCTTACTGAAAAATGAGAAAAGTTAAACTGAAAGAAACTGAAAATTTAACTGAAGATCACATGAGCATGTGCTTTTTTCATAATAATGTCAGCATGACTCTAGTAGTAGAGCTGGAATTTTCCTGCATATTTTTTGAGAAATTTTTAATTTAGAATAAGTATTTCTTGAAAGAGCTAATCTTAAGTGCAGTGACCAAGTCTATTAGAGGCCTTATCTGAACCCCATGTAGAGCTGTAGACTGGGTGCAGAGTGGCTGGGGAGCAGTCAGGTGGAAAGGGACTTGGGAGTGCTGGTGGACAGGAAACTCACCAGGAGCCAGCAGTGCGCTCAAGTGGCCAAGAAGGCCATTGGTATCTTGGCCTGCATCAGGAGCAGTGTGGCCAGCAGGACTAGAGAGGTCATCATCCCCTTATACTCGGCACTGGTCAGGCCGCACCTTGAGTGCTGTGTCCAGTTCTGGGCCCTCAGTTTAAGAAGGATGTTGAGATGCTGGAGTGTGTCCAGAGGAGGGCGACGAGGATGGTGAAGGGGCTGGAGCACAAGCCCTATGAGGAGCGACTGAGGGAACTGGGGTTGTTTAGCCTGAAGAAGAGGAGGCTCAGGGGAGACCTTATTGCTCTCTACAACTACCTAAAGGGAGGTTGTAGTGAGGCAGGAGTTGGACTCTTCTCTCAGGCGACCAGTGACAGAACGAGAGGACACGGTCTCAAGCTTCGGCAGGGGAGGTTTAGGATTGACTTTAGGAAGAAATTCTTCACTGAGAGGGTAATTGTTCATTGGAATGCGCTGCCCGGGGAGGTGGTGGAGTCACCATCCCTGGAGGTGTTCAAAGAGAATTTGGATGAGGCACTTAGTGACATGGTGTAGTTGACAAGTAGGAGTAGGTGTGGGTGTTGGGTCATAGGTTGGACTCGATGATCTCAAAAGTCTTTTCCAACCTTACGATACTGTGATACTGTGATACTGTGAAACTTAGAAAGGGATTTGAGAAGATATACTGAGGGAAAATAAAGATCACACCAACTCATGCCTGAATATATTAGGTTCTTCAGCTGTCTGTTTGAATCAATGTCATAAAAATAAGGTATCCAGCAACACTGTGTCAAATGATAGCAGTAATTTTACAGAATAATGACCTTCAAAAATGTGACACACAAAATGTTAAGTTAAAGTTTGCATAATTTAGAAATAATTTAGGTAGAATAAGAAAGGAACTCTGTAACTGCCAAATGGTGTGGGACTGCAGACTTTGCTCCAGTGAAGAGGGGGTGTCTGCGTATTTTTTACGTATATGTGTGTTCTCTATTTTTTTTTTTTTTTTTTTTTTGGCAGCCTTTTGGTAGTCTTGCCCCATGGCAAATCTTAGTGCCAGCTGACAGGATTTTGTTGAGTCTATGCTGGGCAAAAAACACTATAAGATGAAGTATAGAAATATCACGTATTTCTATAATTATATAAACAGTATAGAAATACCAGAATTAAGTAAAACTGCAGTGATGTAATACCCCCAGCAGTAAAAAGATAGATAGCATGTTACTGTTATTGGAAACTTCATAAAATATTTCAGATTTACTTTATGTAAGAACTTCTTTAGACATAGGATTTGAAAATGTATTCTGCACCAAAAGACTGCTTCCATGCTTCCCTGGGGTTTTTTTTTCTGGTTCGGATAGAGTAGGAACCTAGTGCTCCAATCTAGCAGTTTTGTTGTCTGTACTTCAACAGTTTTAGCTTTCCCTGTGTTTAATATTCCTGCTTTAAAACAGTGAGAATGGTTACACTTTCATGTGCATGGATTATGTTTCCTCAAGTTACTATAGATTTATGTATGCTTAGTTCTAGTGTCTCAGCATATTCAATTGCTATTCATATGACTGACTGGAGTTCAGACCCTTGAGGAGGATTTCAGTGTTTCTTGGTCATTATAGATAATATTCACTCTGTCACTTTTTCATAATTTTTTAACCGTGTCGTAAGTAGTAGTGGTTTCTAAGGTTAGCTAGATTTGAGCTAGCTATGGCTAATTCAGTTTAGGATATACTGTAGTACAATGTAGACACATTTTGATGCATGGAAGTGCTGCTGAGCACCTGCTGCTCTGGAGTCCAGAATTTTAAACCTCAAAATCCGTCCTTGGGTAACAAGTACTTTTTGAGGTATCAGAGTGATGGCATACCACCAGCTATTTCTGTTGACAGTCCTTATGTCTCAAGATCCAGGTTTGGCCATGGGTAGAAACACTTCATTCTTGACAAGCCCAGGAATTGTGGAGGCCTTGCTGGTACTAAAATCATGTCTAAATACACAGATTATGCATTTCTGTGACTGCCCATGCTGGCATAATGTTGGCATTCTTGGAAGAAACTTCTTATGTCATGTGAAGAACAACCTCCATCAGTTCTAGGCTATGGGAGCAAAGACTTACTTCCTGTCTCTGCTATATCAATTTGTTATCAAATACATAAACAGTTGCACTAGAGACTAACATTTTATTTTACATATAAAATGTTGTATTTCTGCCCTCTCATGTTCTCCTTCTCTCCTGCTTGAGTAAATGTGAATGTAGAATTGTGAATCTTCACCCTCTCAGAGCACTAAGTTCATAAACCCAGCCCATTTCTTAGATTTAAGACATGCCTGGTTTGCAGCACTGGTTAGTTTAGGTGCTTAGGTTTCATTTATAATACATGGGAAGAATTAAGAAACACGCTTAGGGCAGTGAGACAGTGAGATTTTTTGCTGTATATAGTTTTGCAGTGCATTGCCACACCTGAATTCTTCTGTGGGTTTAGCATAAAGACATGCTTTTCAGTTGTTTGTGTGCGTAGGCTTACCAGAATATCATGAGTGTACTGAAGTCTCCACTGCCTAGGCCCAGCTTAGATGTTACAGTTACTCACTGCTATCTTCCTTCTAGTTGTGAAGAGATTTATACTGCAGCTTTCTCATTAATTGTTTAGAAATTAAAAGGCTAGAGCCTATAAAAGGGTAAAGTTTGGATACACAATATATATATAAACTATGATAGGTTGGGTGGATATGAAATTTTTTTAATCCAAGATATTTTTTCATCTGGATTTGAAGCTGGGGTAACTAATTTCTGGGTATTATGCATAATTGTATTGTACATTTTCAGAAATTAGAGACTTACACTGCCTTTCTAGTAAAAGGATAAGGTATTTTTGTGCTTTATATTTACATATTAGTAGTTAACACAGGTGTTACGTGATGATAGTTTCTTGTTTAGACAATAGGTTTTAAATCTACTAAATGTGCGTAGCACATGCGAATAATCTCTGTCTACTGATAAAATCCTCCAGAACCTGTAGCCTCAGGGGACCTGTTAGTAAGACTGATGCTGCTATTTTCTCTCCATTTTTGAGAGTTGGCAACAAAGCATAATTCTTTACTTGATTCAGTCTGTTGGCTTTTCTTGCAAAAAGTGTTTCCTGGAAAGCTCCATTTTGGACAAAGAGCAGCCTCCTTGGAAAAACTAGCTGTTACAGTTGTTAAGTCTTAAGTCATTGCCATACTGGATGTATTTATCAGACCTATAGATGTCCTTTTATTCCTGTCATTTTACCCAGAAGCAGCTTTGAATCATGATGAAACTTGCAAAACCATATCTGGAGGTAATATCAAGTAAGTCTGGTTCCAGGCAGTTTCATATTGTCTTGTTTAAAGTGATGCATTATTGAATGTCAAATAAATCTGAATACATATGTAGACTTCAAGAAGTACTCAAGGCAAATAATTCCCATCAAATAAATCAGTAATTATGAAAATAATTACAATGCCATAATTCCTGATTATCTTCTTTCTTGAGTGAAATTTGTGTGGTTCCTTGATTCCTTTAAAAATTGTATTTCTTGTATTACTTTAAAAATTTGTATTACTTTATTAACATTTTAAGCACAACAGGGAGGCAGGAGAAGTATGCTAGCCTGGATCTTTGAAAGCATGAGGAAGAACAATTTTGTGCTGAAAAAAAGTTCTCAGACTATAGGGAAACTCATTGTTACAGCATCAAGTAATTAGAATGATCTTTAGTCAGCATTCATGTGTGACTGAAACAATCCTGGAGTCAGCACATGCTTTGGCTATTCTCACATGAGATTCAGTTATGTGACTAGTGACAGGCACTAGCTATCAAAAAAAGCACAATTGAGACTTACACTTAACACATAATGGCACGACATTTAAAAAAAATTCTAATGTAAGATAAATCACAATTCCTTGTACAAACATCTTTCATAGAAAATAAGCTATGATAAAATGAGGTGTATGGGTGTATAACTACAGTACTAACGAAACTTCATACAAATGGATTTCAAATACACATTTTCCTTGTCTGTAATTAGTTTGCACACATGGCAGTCCTGCTACAGCTCTCAGTTTTTTGTAAATGCACAATTAATTCAAGCCAGCACCAAACAGTATGAAACATCACGTGTTCCCTTCAGAGAGACAGACATGTTCTTCAGCTGCTTACAGTAATGCAAGTTTGTAGAGCACCCTTTCCAAGAATGCGGTGTGGTTGCATATGTGGTTCCTTGAGTTTATTGGAAGGAATATAGTACAGTTTGGTTCTGCAATTCTAATGGTATTAAAAGCAGTCAAGGTGTTCTGCTTCCATTATTTGATGTGACTGATTCAGAATACAGCCCTATTGAGCTGCTGTGAAATACAATCTCTGCAGAGACTGATATTGTAATTCTTGTTCTTTAAGGCTCTTTTTTGTCTTTGCCGTTTTTTGAATACTCAGAGTTTTGCAAAAGCACTTCAGAATACTCAGAAGATGTACTGCAGGGCTCTGATATATTTTAAAAATATTTATATACTACTTGGATGACTAGTCCAAATACAACAGGAAACATCATTCAAATCTAATTCTTTTAAGTAAGAAAGTTCTGCTAAAATGTTACAGCTTAAATTTATAAATCCAAAGAAAAACAAGGAAGTTTCCTTTCTTGTTTTACATAATTTGTTATTTTCTCCATATATTACTGCATTAAAAATAAATAAACTTCTATATATTTTTTAGGAGCTATAGCAAAATACCCCAAGTGTTATAGACTGCTAACGGGAAAGAAATAGCTCACACTTTTGTGACATTTAGTGCTATATGATGATTTCTTGAACTTCAGCTTTTTAATATACTTTTAATTGAGGTTATATAAAAGATACAGTAACCATGTTCACCATTGTAATCAGGGTTTTGGATGTAGCAGAGTTTAAGTTACCCTCCTGCAAAGACGGTTCTGCAGTCTCGCAGGATGGAAAGGAAGAGGTGTTCCTTCATCTCTCCCTTCCTTCCCTGGATGTCAGTGGCTGTTTCAAAATCTTTGAAATGGAGATGTGTTCAGGTAGGTAGACAGGTCAACAGAAATGAGTGAAGAACTGGACTCAGTCTGGAAGATGGCTAGTAAAGGTCTATCCACAGCCTCATTCGGAGAGCTTCTCTGAGCTCTCCTACGAGACAGTTGTTCTCATTGCTCTCTTCCAGTTTCTTTAGCTCCTTTTTCTTATATAGAGGAATGCTAGTGATTTCCAGTATGTGAGTTCCAGGCACTGACTTTTTCTTAACTGTGTACAAATAGCTCAGTCCATCCCTATGATGGATTTGAAAGATGCCGTCAGCATTGCCATGTGAGACGATGTAGTGAATGTTGTCAGTAAGGGGCTCAATGGCTGGCATGATTTCTAGGATGTGCTTGTTGTGTTCAAGTCTGGAAATGTTGACTTTTATATTCAAAAGACTATCCATGTTTAGACTTTCAAAGCTAAACTGCTTGACCTGAAGCAAAGGAGAAAAGAAGATTTTTTAGAACAGGAGGAAAAAAAAGTATTCACTTCCACTGGGAGAAGAATAATACATGATTATTAACAGTTTCTGAATTCGTCAAAATCTAACTATGAAAGAAACAATTGTAAATGCATCCCACCCGGGACAACTACTTCATTCCATATAACAGACTCTGTAAATCTTAAAGGCATTTCACACAGGCTTAATAGGATAATTAAAGTTACACCATCAGGTCTACAGAGGGGGCTTCAGATTTCAGATTCTTTTCTGAACCTGTTTAACTTCATGCTTGCAAAAAAGGCCATGTAAAGAAGAGGCATGTGTTTACTACTGCAGTAAAGACTGAACTGCAGTACACGTGGCACAGCCTTGTTCTTATCATCTTCAGTCAGAACCATTATGGAAACACATAACACAATATTATATGGGAAGTCCCTGAAACTTCTGGTGAAACAGTTTTAATGAATCCTGGCTTCTAATAAAAAAAGCAGGCTCAGTATTTTGTGATGAGGAAATACAGTGATTATAAAGGAAATTGAAGTAAGGAAAGAACTGTTGTTTTGTTAGTTTTTTACACAGAAAGGGCTAGTATGTCAAATTGTCCAATTATATTCTATTTGGACGACTAAAGGGAGTGTGGAAAAAAGTCCCAGCATTGTTTTTCTGACTAATTAGTCATGTTATTTTGTAATTGGAGCTTCCATATAGTTATGCTACAGGTGTGAAACTGTCCAGAGGGATTCGCTATGAATATACTTAGGGGCAGGGGGTAAAAGTAAGTGCACTCCTAGGAAAGCAGTCTAACCAGGAACAGCTTTTGTATGTACTTCTACAAAAATATATAAGCTGCACTCTTCTTTAGGAAACACGGTACCAACTGAAGTACCTAGCCCAAAAGTTAAGATCCTTTCACACATGTAAAGATAGCAAACATTTTCCCTCTCTGGGGGAATTCCAATCACATGTGAGTATATATGTGTATTAATATGTAATGTAATTAAAAACACATGGTGAAAACAAGGAAACTTCATGGACAGGAGCAAGTCCTGTAGTGTTTTAAATACTACACCACATAGATGTCATTAGTGATGACATTATTTCTTTTTTCACATAACGTTACAGATGTGAACATTTTTACTTTTATTGCTTAGCTGGTTCTAAAAACTGAAAAGGTTAATTCTATAAAAAGAAATAATTACAGCAATTATTAACTAGATATGACATTAACTGTGCAATGGTAAAAAAGCTTTTAAAAACATCCATGTATTTCTGTGGTGAGTTGACCACAGAATTCAGACTGAAAAATGTCCAGTAGAATAGGGGCTGGGGAGGGCAAAAGGGATCTTTGTGCTAGGTGTGAATGTGTGTGGGAAATCAGACATTTAGATTTTAAGTGCTAACACTACATTCTTTAGAGCAGAAATTACAGGAACTGGCTTGCCCCCTCTCTGGAAGTGTTCAAGGCCAGGTTGGATGGGGTCTTGAGCAGCCTGGGCTGGTGGGAGGTGTCCCTGCCCATGGCAGGGGGGTTGGAACAGGATGGGTTTTAAGGTCCCTTTCAACCCAAACCATTCTATGCTTCTATGATTGCATCATGCAAAGTAGCCTGTACTAAGGCTGGACTTTCTGGATTGTGGTTTTTTATTTACTCTCCCTTTCAGAAAGGAGACTTGTTTCTCTTTTCTTTCAATGTAACTTGTGTGGCCAGCACACCTTACCATTTTGGTTGAGGGTCTGCATTTTGCCCGCTTGCATTACACAGGTCTTGTACTTCTGAATGAACATCCATGTGTGTCTTCACCTCTAAATTGAGTCTGTTTCCCATTACTGCAGATTTCAAGACCAGAGCTAAAGCTACAAGACAATATCCTATCATACAGATGGTGCAGATATGCCAGTATACTCTTCTAACTTTTGAACAAAAGGCATCTAAGACGTGTAAACAGTGGGGTGGTCATTTCATGACTTATATTTATAACCCCATGTAATATAGTAAGAAAAGATGTCTGAATTGTAATTTTCTAATACCCTCAGCAATTGTGCAAATGCTGGACTTAAGTGTATCAGCTAGGCCATAGACTCTAGTCCCCCACAAATATGAGCAACCATGGAATAGACATTTAGACTAAAATGATCTGAAAGAAGATCTGTTTAGCTGCCCCAGACCATAAAATATTATCCAGCCTCCTGACAGCAGACCAGATTGCAGACATGACCTACCTCTCTGTAAGTACAGGAAAATTATTTCCCTGAGTTTGTTTTGATGAACTAGACTACATCTTGCACTACAAAAGATTCTTTACAAGCTTTAAAAACTTAAATTTATTCACAGCTACTGAAGTCTTTCTGACTGTGACATCATTCCTGCCAACAGGACTCAAGTGTGAAAAAGATTTTTGCTATTAAATGTGGCCTGTTAAAACACTCCCTCCATTAAAATGCCTTGAAGTACATTATAGTGATTATTTATCATACCACATACAGTGTCATTAGCACTTCTCCTCTTCCTGTTGTCTTTTTTGGAATAGCCATTGATTTTGCATTCATAACATGCTTCAAGGGAAAAAGCACTCTTCTTGAGCATCTCCATCCAGTGGCAGGTGCTGGCCTTCGTTAAATCCCATCCCTGAGACACAATGGTTGTTGAATAAAAATGTCTGGTTTAGTTACTTCTTGCAGTGTTATGAACTGTCCTGTTAAATGGTGAGTGTATGTAATATGTACCACACTGTCTGGCACTGTCCCTTCACAGGATATCTGTGCGTTAATTTCCTCATGCTAGTTTGGCATACTGAATGAAACACAACTACTGGCTGGAAGCCTGTAGGCTTTTCTAATTTTAAATCACAAGTTTTCAAAGAAACAGAACAAACTCAGCCTGTACTGAACTTTCACCTAAAGAATTTAGTCATTGTCATGTACCAGAACAACATTAATTTGTGCTTAATATTCTGGATTGATCAGTGTGGCTTACAGCCCTTCGTTATCTCAGTGTAGATGGTACCTATGCTTATGCAGTAAACGTCCTCATTGGGCAGGTTTGTGAAGGAGTTCTGCCAATACTGGAGAGAAAAGTAGAACTAATTGTTTAATGTTCCTTATATACTAGACTTAAAATGAGTGTCATGCTGTACATACACACATGTCTTTTTTCTAGCTTAAGGTGTGCAAAGGGAGTAGAAATGATGACTTAGGCATGTCCTTCATTTTCACCTCTGCTCTTCACTCTGACTACGGTCCAGCCTTTTTATAGCCTTCTGAATGTGACTGATGAATGACTGTGTGGAGATACTCACCCTTGTCCAACTCTCTAATAGCCAGGTGGACAGCCATAAAGGTAACCGCCTTCAGTGTTGGAACAACCATAATTGCAGGGGTTCTTTGTAGAAGAACACCCATTCACATTGTGGCATTGCACAGGAGAATTGGTCATAAGAAAATCCAGATGGACAGGCACACTTGTAACTTCCAAGGGTATTGCAGCAAGAAGCAGAGCCACATGTGTTAGGACTGGAGCATTCATTTTCATCTAGTAAGCAAACAAAAGTATACAGATATCTTCTAACCTGATAGACATCAGGTAAGCATGATGTAGCTAACAAATTAACATATCTGGAAGTTCCAGGGCTCTAATGCATCCTTGACCCGAGTACCCCATAGAGACTTGCTCTCTGAAGAAAAAGTACATTGGCAAAAGTCCCAAACGCATATAGCTAGGCTGTAAAGGACACCGTTGCTGTAAAGCTTATATTGATTCAGTCCTCCCCCTTCCTTCAAGGTATGTCTCCTGTTTTACTTAGAGATCCTCCTTCTTCTGGCAGGGTACACTCCTACCATGGAAGGTCCACAGAGGAGAAATTAACTGAAACACCCGTCATACTCCAACCATGACAGTGGTGTTGGTCACCTAGCAATGCGGCAAAGTTAGCACATACTTGTAGTGGATGCAGGCTCTGTGAAGCGAAAGGCAATCTAAATAGCCAGGCAAAATAAAAGAGAGAAAGGAGTAGTTTCTTCACTTTGTGGGCGTTGAATTAAGATACAGAGAAGATGACTCCCAGTCAGTGTTAGTCATCTCTTTCCAAGCTACATTGTGAAAACTGAGGGAGGAAATTAGCTCGATTTATGGAAGATCATGCTTTTCATAGTTGGCACGTGTTACTTACTTTATTTATCTTACCAAGGCACCACTTCCCGTTAAGTGTTTTCCTCTCCAAAACATGCTTTCCCATTCTTGCCTGCAGTTACTAGGAGACACATTATTTTCAGGACAATAGTAACATTCAGAGACTGCAGCTGGTACGGAGTTTTGTGGGAGGTGCTCCTTGTGTCTTCCTGTCACTCCCACCCTAGTCCTTTGCTTTCTTTGCTGTAGAGCAGTACTAAATAAGAAGTGATCACTGTCTGTGATAGCAAACATATATTCCATCTCTGAAGCTTATTTCCATCTCCCATTCTTGAATACTAGGAAAACTCCTCCATTCTCCTTCCTCCTACTTAAGAAAGAAAAGGAAGAGGCTGCTTTTTCTTTTCAGTCCCATTTTCCTCCTCTTTACTCCTTGTGGAGGAAATTATTTGCCATTTCCACTATGTCACCAGGATAAACCACCTGAACCGAAAGTAATACACTTTTTACAGGATGGGTGGCAAACACAAGGCCCGTGGGCTGAATCCAGCCCTCCACCTTGTCTTATATGGCCTGGCACCTTGTTTCTACCTGGTGGCGGCACCAAGCTCCTTGCCCCTACCCTCCTGCCATATCCTGCCAAGCTATAATTTTCATAAATTGGTTATTCTTTAGGGGCAAATTTCAAAGGCCAGTTCAAGTGTACAGGCACACAAAAGGTATGCATCAGCTTATCCTCCTACTGTATTATCATTGGATTCTTTTACAGCATGTGTTTCTGTCATGTTGTCATCCAATTCATATTAGCAGAGGGGTTTGCTTTGCACTAAATCTAATTGTTTCTGTAAAATACAGTTCTTTTATACATGTCTCCAAAGATGACACTTTTTTATCACTAGCCATCCTAGTAATTTACAATAAACTCCCCAAAAATAATAGTGATGGGATTTGGTCTGAATCCTTCTCCTCCTGGACAGAGAGTATTATATTCTGCTAAAGTAAATTATAACAAGAAAGAGCATGTCAGTCATATGAAGAATAAAATGCTACCAACAGAAACACAGAACGTAACATTTAATTTATGTTTTTATTGAGTCGTCTTCCCTACAGTCACTGGTTTTCTGCTCTTCTTGACCTATTCACAGTAAATAAAGTAAGTGCATTAGATTGGTAGAAAAATCCACGTAAGAGTTCTGCTTAAAATATTACTATAACCTCAGATACTCTGAAGGCAGGCATAATGTTGTTTTCTCCATATTTATAAAGGCTTTCCCAGAGAGCACCAGCATGAGAAACGACTGAATCCAACTCCAATTTCAATGTTGAAGGATAGGCTCCCATCCCTCGTGGTCCATACTTCAGGTAGCAATGGCCAACACAGTTACCTACATAGAAAGCACATACTACCACAGCTGCACACAATGACCCGGACAAAGTGACAGCAGGCATTCATTTTAACACTTCATATCAGAGCAGGAATTCATATAATATCGTGGTTTTAAAGTCACTGGCAAGCCCAAAACACTCAGAACAGTGACAGTTACTGAAGCTGAGAGAAACATCCAGGAAAATGTGTAGCTTCAGCTCCCGAAGTATCCAGAGATGAGTTTAAAACATTTGGATATCTTCCAAAGTCATACCATGTTCTAATGTAGCATGTAGACCACTCCTGGTCTTTCACTTCAGAAAATATCATAAACCTTGTTGCAGTTTGCTGTTAGTATTTCTCCATGTTCTGACTGTGACTAGGCTATGACTCTTTCTTCTGGAATTAGAATGATTTTCGTATTTTTCTCTGGAATCATAGAACAAAGACATGTTACTGGAAGAATTTTTCCACTAGCAAAGAATTATTCAAAAATTATTAATACTGAAACAAATAATCTAAATGTGTATTAGGTTTGAGGAAAACTAGTTTATTAGTTCACTTAAAATGTAACAATGATTTAGACAACTGCTGGCATCAGTAGAATGAACAAGGGATCTAGGAGAATTAAAGTTATGACATTTCTTACTGCTGCACATATTGTCTCCTGTTCTTTATAAATAGAAAGTAACTAGCAGTGAGTCACAATTATAAGGAATGAGAGGACAGTCAATTATTATAATATTTCTTATAAAAGCCAAATAAGATGAATATTAATTTCCTCAAGAGTAGCATTATAATTCTAAAGGCAATTTCTGTGAATTAACTTCCTATCAAATGTTGTCTCTAAAGAAGCACAGAAACCCACTCAAAATTTTTTTGATAAATTCATTTGGGAAAGGTTGCGATACCATTTTGCATTTTTACTATTTCTGTTAAGGGTAGGACTAAGAAACTTGCAAATTAATTTTTGGAATTATTTCCCAAATGTGTATTTTACCAACAAAGACCAAATTTTTAATTTACTGCTTGCAGCAAGTGCCCAATTCTACAGCCTTAGGAATTTACATGGAGTAAAATGAACACAGTATGATGTGGGTATTTCATACTTTCAAAATTTCAAAAGTTTAACATGTCTTGATATGACATAGGTTTTTAAATTGTACTAAGGTTTGGGACATACCGATGAAGAAAACTTGAAGACAACTTTCTGAATTGCTAGGAACTACTTGTTCTTAAGATCCTCAAGTTAGTTAAACATGTATGATATAAAAACCACAACTTTGCATTAATTTATAGACTAAATATTTTTTTAGAGGGTCTTGTAAGAGTCGGTCCGAAGAACAGTATTTGCCTCAACATCGCCATCAGGGACTTGGAGAGGGACCAAGAAGCAAACGTCCTGAGAGAAAAGAACTGCATGGTACAAGCAGTCACCGTGACCAGGGACTGCCAGTCCAAAAGATGGATTTCCTCAGCAAGTTTGCCCCATCTCCTCCCTGTTACAGAAGCCAACAAAAGAAAAGCATGCGCAGAAACTTGCAGAGGGTCTTCAGGTCACCTAGCGGTCATGAGAGAAAGATGGTGTGAAGAAGCAGAAGACCCCCGAATGCGAAGTGGCACAGGCTCAGACAAGTTCTGGCAAGTGAAGCAAGAACTTTTGGGGACTGCGCAGTTCAGTCTGGATTGCGAAACAAAGGTGGAGATTGGCCACAATCCATGGGAGAGAGGAGATGCAAGGTGCTGTTGCTTAGCATAACTGAACCCTGGTGAGATCTCCCCACCTTTGGATCACGACTGTTGTGACGACGGGTCAAGACTGAGGATCGGCAGGATGCTGTTCGGGACCTGGGACCATAGGGATGCCTTTGGACCTATGGCGGTAGCTATAATCCTCTTTCCTCCTTCTTCCTCGCCTTTTCTCACTTTGTCTATCGCGTCCCGCTTTACGGGCAAAATAATAAAGTTACTCTTTGATTGAATTAAAACCCCTTGGCATTTTGGTTGCCTTAATTTTGCGCTTCTAGATCAAGGTAAATGAATCATCACGAGTCCACCAAGTGGACTGTGACGGGTCTTAGCATCAGTCAAGGAAAACCTATTTCTGTTTCTTCTGAAAGGAACTGGAATTTAAATTCTTCCATTTTTGCTCAAGTGGGCAACACACAGTGTTACTGAAGAGAAACAGAAGCTGGTGTCCTTTGACAGAAGTTGTTTCTGAACTATTTTGCAGCACAACTTGTGCATTCCAGAAGTGAAAAATTTTCTTTTTTCTTGGTGAAGTCTAATTGCCTCTGTGGGGATTCTTTTACAAATTACTACAAGCTTAAAGAGAAAATTGGGTAATATTTTATGGCATGCCAGTAACAGAAACATCATTGCAAGTGAATTTGCAGTGTGGAATTGTATTTCTGAAACTATAAAGGATCCCATGCAAACTGAACTTCGATACTTCCCTCTTCAGACTGCATAAGAAAGTAAAGTAGACAAACCCAAAGCACAACAAATCTAGAACCAGAACTAGTATAGCTGCATTGGAAAAGCAAATTTCTCTGTTTCCACTTCTTATGCAAAATCATTTAACCTTCTGGGAATATTACAAATGAGAACTGATGATGAAAGAATATAAATTCAAAACCTAAAAGTGCCTACATTATATAAAATAGTATAACAAATATATTTTTAGTTGCACATAGTGCCCATTCTTTCCACAGCTTCTAAAAAAATGGGCACTAAAGTGTCACTTCCTTCACAGATTAGGGCTTTATTTCTGTTATACGATTCTGATGATACTTTATGAGAAGCCGAGGCTTCGCTTGCCTCTGTCAAAAATGAAAGCTGAATGTTCACTGAGTGTTTTTTGCACTATGTCACAGAATGAAGCTGTAGAGATGGGAAGTGTACACCTGAGGCTCGCAGCTCCTCCCACAGACAGATCAGTGGATTCCAGTTGTCACTGTTTGAAACTGAACTTGAAAAAAATCCAAAACCCAAACAAAAAAACCCCATATGGCTTCACCTCTAAACCCTTCATCAGCTTTGTGGCCTCCTCTGGACACTCTCCAATAGTTTTATGTCCTTTTTATACTGTGGCACCAAAAACTGCATGTAGTACTCGAGGTGGGGCTACACCAGTGCGGAGGGAAGCAAGACAATCACCTCCTCCAACCGGCTGGCAATGCTGTGCTTGATGCGCCCCAGGACACAGTTGGCCCTCTTGGCTGCCAGGGCACACTGTTGGCTCATGTGCAACTTGCCATCAACCAGAACCCTCAGATCCCTTTCTGCAGGGCTGCTCTCCAGCCTCTCGCTCCCCAGTCTTGTGTGTGTATCGAGGGTTGCCGTGTCCCAGACACAAACCCTAGCACTTGCCCTTGTTAAAACTCACGTGGTTGATTACTCAGCTATACAATTTGTCCAGATCCCTCTGTAGGGCCTCTCTGCCCTCAAGAGATCCAACAGCTCCCCCCAGTTTTGTGTCACCTGTAAACTCAGTTATTAAACTTTCAAGTCCTGCAGAGCACTGGCCCTAAGATGAAACCCTGCGGAACCCAGCTAGTGACTGATCACCTGCCCTATGTAATCTCATTTACTATGGCCTTTTGAGCCCAACCCATCAGCCAATTGCTCACCCATCAGATGATGTGTCTATCCAGCTGTGTGCTGGACATTTTGTTTACAGGGATACTGTGAGAGACTGTATCAAAGGGTTTACTGAAAACCAGAAAGAATTCATCAACTGGCTTCCCTTGGTCAACAAGGTGGGTAATCTTGTCATAGAAAGAAATTAAATTTGTCAGGCCGGACCTTCCCCTTGTGAACCCATGCTGACTGTGTTGTCTTCTAGGCGTTTTTCAATAGCTCCTAGAATAATCTTCATAGTCTTACCAGGCACTGAAGTGAGACTGATAGTCCTGTAGTTACTGCTCTTCTTGAAAACTGGGACAGCATTTGCCAGCTTCCAATCAACTGATACCTCTCCAGAGTACCAAGAGCACTGGAAAATCATTGAGAGAGGTCTCTTTAAGCACCCTTGGATGAATCCCATCAGGTCCCATGAATTTAGAGGTATCCAGCTGGAGAAGCAAATCCCGCACAAGTTCACGTTTGATTTGGGGTTTATTATTTGCACAGTCACAGTCCTCTAGCCCAGGGCTCTGAGGGTGCCTGATGCATCATCAGTGTTGAAGACCAAGGCAAAGAAAGCATTAAACGTCTCTGCTTTGTCTAAATCCCTGTATGTGAGGTACCCATGCTTATCAAGTAACAGGCCAAAGTTATTTCTGGCCTGCCTTTTAATATTAACATATTTTGAAATATTCCTTTTTATTGTCCTTCACAGTGCTGGCCACTTCAACTCTAACAGAGCTTTGGCAACACAAATTTCTTCCCTACAGTGGCAAACACCATCCCTGAAGTCCTCCCATATCACCTGTCCCTGTTGCCACTGGCCATACACCTTCCTTTTATGCCTCTGTTCCAGTAGAAGATCCCTACTCAGCCAGACCAGCCTTCTGCCTCGTCTGCTTGACTTCCGGCATTTTGGAATTGCCTGGTCCCGTGCTCTTAGGGGGTGACACTAAAAAAAGTGACTAGCACTGATGGACCCCAGCATCTTCAAAAGCTTTTTCCCAAGGGACCTGACTGAGCAGTTATCTGAGCAACCTCAAGTCTGCTTTCCTCATATCCAGAGCTGCGGTCTTGCTACCAGTTTTCCTCCTATTACCATAGATGTTAAACTTGCAATTCGCACTTCACCAGCAAGACCCTCTCTACTAACAAGCAACAAATCAAGGAAGGCATCTTTCCTGGTTGGTTCCCTCAGCATGTATACCATGAAGTTATCATCCAGAGAGTTAGGAATCTTCTGGACCTGTTTGTACCAGCTGTGTGATACTCCCAGATGATACCTGGCAAATCGAAGTCCTCCATAAGGACAAGGGCAGAGAACTTGGATGTTTCCCTTAATTTCTTAAAGAACAACTCATCAGTGTCATCCTGACTGGGTGGCCTATAGCAGACTCCTGCAATGACATCTGTTCTGTCTGTCCCTTAAGCCTCACACAGAGGCCATTGTCAACTGCAAGCTCCACACATTCCAGCTCTTCCACTACATATAATGCCACCCCACCACTATCACTCTGCCTTGCCTGCCCTCCTGAAGAGCCTGTGACTATCCATCATGGCACACCACCTACATGACTCACCCCACCAGGTTTCAGTTATTTCAATAATGCCATGTCTCTGGGATTGGGCCAAGGCTTCCGCCTCCTCTTGCTTATTCCTCATGCTGCATGAATTTGTATAGAAACTTCAAGTGTGGTTCATTGTGCCTATCACCTCATGAAGCAGTCTGAAGAATCTCACCAGTATGCAGCTCCTCAGACTCTGGTGTGCTTTTCCATTGCTCGTCCCTGACAAGCCTGCTATTGCCCCCTTCCCCTGTCAAATCTAGTTTAAAGCCCCACTAACCAGCCCTGCTAGCTCTTGAGCAAAACCCCTTTTCCTCTTCTGTGAAAGGTACATGCCATCAGATGCCAGTAGACCTGATAATGAAGAGATCACAGAGAAGGTCTGCGAGATGATGTAGACCACAAAGAGTACAACCCTTCTTTGCTAAACAGGAAAAGTAACAGGAAAAATATTGGTGCAAGAATGTGAATGGAATCAGCCCTAGAAACTGGGCAACGTACTTCATGAACAGTTAATTGTAAACCAATTGTATTGTTTAGATTAATGTTGCCCTCAAACATGTGTGCCACAGTCAAACACGGAAACAAAGTGACAAGGGATATAGAAGAGGAGACAATGCATCTTTTCCACACCTTGATCAGCTTTTAGCTAACAGCCAAGACTTGATTTAACATAGTAAGACCAAAGAAGAAACCTAGGCAGTCATTAGCTGGGTCTGTTCTTAGTCAGTCACAGGATGGGCATGTCCCCAATTCAGGGACCAACATGGGGAGAAGGAATATAGGTTCTTTAGCTGGTCTTCTATGCCACATCCAGCTTGCTGCCCATATGTGGATGTCTGCTTTATGTTCTCAAAATGTAAATGTTTCCATTTCTTTACTCATTAGATGATTCTTGAGCACAATGATATTTATTTTTAGCAGCCAAATTTAAGGGATGGAAAAATAAAACTAACATCTCAACAATGATTTAAACTAGACAAACTAGCAGGTGACTTTCTTCACACCAGCTGCATCTGCATTATCCTGCCAAAGTGAAAAGTTACTACCTAGCATCAAAGCATTCTTTCTGTTGCTTGCATCTCTTTGATTCTGACTGGAAGGAGAATATAGGCATACTACAGGCAGATGGCAGCCTACTTTATTGTGCACTGTATGAATTCCATAAATCGTGACTAGAACACACATAAAAAGTATATGTTTATTAAGTGCATATTTCAAAAAGCACTAATGGCAGTATCCCTACTGTATGAGCAATTCCCAAATAGCAATGCACACTTGTACCACCAACAAAAGTATTTCAAAAACAATTCCATTTTTTTCCTCTTAGAGTGCACCCTCAATATTGCCAATATGGTCAGTGCACAAGAAAAACAAATGCAAAATGTGTCAACTTTTTTGTGGAACACTTTGATTGGAAGTGCTGAACTAACAACCCTCATTTTCTGGAGGGTTGATCTTCAGTTTGAGGGCAACTGCTGTGACTTGAAATCAGACTGTAATTTGAGCAAGTAAACTTCTATTCTGCCAAGTAAAGCTCACTGAAAGATACAAACAGCTCACACCTGTGCTCAACTCCCACAGATAATATGGATGCAAATGGCTCAAGACACCTGCTTCTTCAGCCTTGAGGTGAAAATACTGAGCAAAGAAACCAGAGGAACTGACAGACTGAAGTCTTCTGTCCACAAAGCAAGTAAAAAACCTGCATCAGCCATGTCACTTCTACAAATAAGATCAGGCTGACATGCCATACACAACCTGAGTCCACAAGACAGTGAAAATCAGCAATAAGAACATGTAGCAACAAACACATTGGAGAAATAAATTGTAACAATAAAGTTAACAATGATGTTATGTTAATCCTTTCTTATTGTTGTCATGTGCTTTTATTTAAAAAAATTGTGCCATTTTTAAGTTAAATAACTTTAATCATCATCATGAAAGCAAGAAAGAAAAACATATTCTTATAAAGTTGGACTGATCCTGGTTCTGATGTGAGAGGAAAACTGACATTAAAAAAACAGAGACATTATAGAAAAACTAAAGAAAGCTCAAAATCTGACATGACCTTACTTTGATCATTCTTCCGAAGAACACCACACATTCCTAAACCACTACGCTATTTCAGCCACACATTTATGGTTTGGCACGTGCTTTTCATAGCTGATGCTACAGGAATGCTTTACAGGAGAAATACGCTAAAATAATAAGAGCAAAAACATTCCATATACAAGTCTTACACTTCAGTGGTAATGTGAAAAAAAACAACTTGCCCTACGTTAGAGACTGAAAATGGCATTCATTTGACAAAAGCATTGGCAAGTTTTTCACACAGTAAGCTACTTATAACTGCTAACCCTCTACTCACTTTTCAATAACCCAGTCTCATCACTACTAATTCCAATGGAAATTTCGCAAGGCAGAGAAACATAGAAAACTGGGCTCTAACAGTATAAATCTGGATGTTTCACATTAGCTGTACTGCTGACCCTTTTGTGCTAACAGAGTCTCACCTGCAGTACAGAGAACTCTTCCTGAGATTACTTTGCTGGATGTGAAAAATTAGTGATAAGGCTCATGATACATGGGTGGCTCCTGCTCTTCTCTTTTTATCTGTATACTCAGGTATTTTTTTGTTACTTGCATTTTATGTTACTTATCACTAATATTCAGGCCAAATGGGACTTCACACTGTAAACATTTCAATAGAAAGCACTTGCAAAGTAAACACAGAACATTGTTGTAATTAGGTCCTCTGTGAACTGGTAGCACCTCTGGATGTCAGAACACAACAAGATTGAAAATAAGCCATAGAAAAAAACATGTTAGTATGGTCGTATCAAGAAATCAGCACAATGTAAAAAAAGAACAAAGACAATACTAAACTTCACTGGCCAGTGATGCTACAAGGAAAGCTAAGAGAAGGCTTAGGCACAAACGTAACATTCACTTAGAAAACACGTTAAGGCATAGCCAGACTCCATTATTAAATGGAAAGTGGAGCCTTTGCATTCAATTTCCTCTCTTAAGAAAATCTTGGCAAAGCAAGGAATTTGAACCAAGAACACCAGACAAACATATTTTAAATTAAAAGGAATATTTAAAATTAGCATCAACCACTTATTAACAACATTCCAATCTAATTTATCCCACATCTCCTATAATGACTTCAATTATGTTACACAAAAAAGAGGAAACAATGGCAGCTTGTGATCACCTAACAAGTACAGATGTCTGCAATCCTTTGAGTTTCCTAGGAAAGGCAATGAATAGCAATGAAAGATAAAGCCAATGACATCTTGCAGACAACTCTTGCTGCCAGCTCTGATTAAATCTGTGCAGTCAGTGCTCTGTTTTTTTTCAATGCAACAGAATCCTTAAAGGACGCTCATGTTATTTATATATATATCTGTGTATGTATATATATATATAGTGTGTACACACATATAAAAGCAAGACCAATACTCATATATAGTCCAGGGGCCACCATCCTGACAAACTCTGATCTGTCTCACTCATTGTTACCGGCTTCCTACAGAAGGGGTAAAGGATGAGATTGTGCTCTGATGCAAAAGCTATCAACATTTCCTTATGGCTAGGAAAGACAGAAAAGCATGAAGAATGTCCAGAAACCCTACAAGCCATGTGTTTTCCTATCAATATCTGAATAGATGTTCCTCTAATTTTACTTGCTTTCTTGTCTCGGATTAGCCAAAGAACTGAGTGGGCATTTCTGCTTTACAGTTTCACAACTACCAGAATAATCGCCCATCATATTCTCATATTCTCATTCTCCAAAAGGACAAGATAATTCCTATTAATGACAAGATACACCCGCTCACTCCCAACAATCAATACCTGCATTTCACCAGTTTCACCATAGTTTGGGCATCTTAATGAATTATGTTTCTCGCACTTTATCCCTGCTCCCAGGGAAGCAATCAAATTAGTCTGTGTTTGCTGGGTTTTACCTACGGAACCAAACACATTGTCTGCTATCATGGGGAAACTGCCCAGATACGTTATTTTCTTGCTTAATTAATCATTAGGATCAATGCTTTTCAAGTTAATAGAAAGAATGGAGAGTAACAGGAGGAAATAGCCACCAAGACATATCAGCCCTGTAGGGTCCAACTTGCTGTCAGGTGCACATTCACAACTGAAAGATCCAAGATGGTTCCTGCAGACACCAATGACACACGGGCTGCTCTCACATTCATTTATATCTATAATCCAGAAATAACAGACACAGTTACAACTACGACACATTCCTGGGAACAGTACAAAGTACAAATGCAGCTGTGGACCATGATTTGCCAGGACTGCTTGGCATATTTGCATGCCTCCCCTGCCTCATCCTCTCAGCATGAGACTCAAAAGATATAGGGACAGGCAGGTACCATGTGTGTGCACCTGTAGAGCAGCACATATTTTGACAGTGTTAATGAAATGACTCTTTTCTACAAAGACAGTAATTTCCAACTACTCGGACTATACAGTTTTCCAGCACCAAATACAACTGTTCTGCAAAAAAACAAAACTCTTTTTTTATAGAATGCAATGCATTCCCAGGCACAGCATGCAGTGCATAAACACAGGCCTTACTGTTTCTGTTGCTTATAATTCCATAAGGTTGTAGAATAATTAAGGAAACCATGCCAGAAGCTAAATATTAGAATGTTGGCTGCAATTCTCTAGTTCTGGAAAGCATTCAAGACATCAGACTTGAAACTGGAATACTGCAAATGGTACTTCCCTCTAGCCCCTAACTCCTATTTATTAACCCTCTGAGGTTTTTAAGCCTGTTTACATGTAAGAAAAGGGCTTCTGCAGACAGCATTATTTGCTGATTCTTTTTTTTAAGTGAAATAATTTTGAAGATTAAAACAATACTAGCAAATATTGTCAAAGAACACCTGCTCATTTCTTCCTGACCTCAACCAATGTCAGTTTTTGATTTGGGTCCTGAATCAAGACACACATTCTAATCCAACCAGACAGCTCCTTTGGTGGGCCTGAAATTAAACTGTTCAACGCCTGTTTATGTTTGCTAGCAGCACTTAAGGAATAATGTCATATCAATAAAATACCCTGACTTAAATTAATTACAAGTTAATGTGGAATCTAGTTAGGCACTGGAAACATCAATAGCATCAAGAGAACATTTTCAAGACAAACTAAAATACTTCCCTTATATTTCAGAAGTTATGAAAAAGGTACTGTTTCCTATTTCATGGAATGTTTTGGGTTGGAATGCATCTCACAGACGCCCCTGCCATCGTCAGGGACACCTTCCACTAGATCAGGTTGCCCTTCTTTTCAGGCCTACTCTCAATCCTTTCTCTGCCCAGCCTATATTTGTAGCCTCATCCAACCTGGCCTTGAACACCTCCAGGGATGGGGCATCCACACCTGTTTCTGTGTCTCATCACCCTCACACTAAAATATTTCTTCCTAATATCTAATCTAACCCCACCCTCCTTTTTCACCACTACCCCTCATCTTATCACTGTACTCTCTGACAAATCCAGTCTGATTTCCAGCAGAGGCTTTGGATTTAGCAGGAGAAATCGCGGGCCCCTGTAACAGTGCCCACACCAGGGAAACCGCAGCAAGCTGCCAGGCAAAGAGCTAAATCCCAAGCTTCTATGGGATATCAGACTGGAGCTCCCCATCCCCATTTCATCAGAACTAATGAACACAAAATTCATTGCCGCCCACCGCCCCCGCGGGGCTAAGCGCAGCGCTAGCGATGGCACGGGGCACGGCGCCCCCGTGCGGTCTGCCAGCCAAACTGCGCGCCCCGCGCCGCCTCGGAGAAGCGACTCTGCCCACTGCGCCACAGTACGAGGCGCCCGCGCTTCGGACGGAGGCGTCGCTGCCCGAGTCACCGCAGATGTGCTTTCTCAGGCGAACTGCACAAGCGCACCACAAGGCCGGCGGGAGCCCCTGCCGGCGGGAGCCCCTGCCGGCGGGAGCCGCCGGGTCGGCGTCCGTGGGTGCGTCGGTAGCGCGCCGGGCTCGCTCCACTCGGCGGGAGTCGGCTCCGCTCGGCAGGGCTCGGCTCCGCTCGGCAGGGCTCGTTATAACTCGGCTCCGCTCGGTGCAACTCGGCTCCGCTCGGCGCAACTCGGTTCCTCTCGGCGGGGCTCGGCTCCTCTCGGCACGACTCGGCTAGGCTGGGCGGGTCTCGGGCGGTGCCGCCGCGTCGGCCGCAATGGCGCCGCTGCTGTGGGTGCTGCTGCAGCTGATGCTGCAGGTGAGCGCGGGCTCCGCGGGGTACGTGGTGTCCGTGGATGTCGGGCGAGCCGAGCGGCTCCTGCGGCACTTTTGGAGAAGCACTGGGTTCTGGTAAGCGCGCACAGCCCTGCAGGCCTCGAGTTTTTGTGAGATATGTGAAGGCTTCTAGCAGGCTCGGAAGCAAGAGACTGTTCCTCAGCCATGCTTATATCTTAGCATAAACTGATGATGACATCCCTCACGTAGGCATAGAGTGGATTAAAAACTAGGTGTAGGTAAAAGAGTTGCAACGGGGCTGGAATTGGTAGCACTAAGCACTCCTTAAATAATGACAGTTGACATTGTCCTTATGCATTGGAACAATTTAGAAGACCCACACTTTTAGTAAGACTGGAATTGGTAACTTCTCAGCCTTACTTGTGTGACTTGAAGCAACCTCAGGAGGTGATGTTTAAGTCACTTTTATACTAGTAAAGTTGCCAGAAGGGGTCACGTGTGCTGGTAGGTTTATATGAAGCACCTAAGGATGTAATCTGTGTAAAGACTTGCACTTTCAGATAAGGATGAAGGAGATGGGGTAATACTTGGGCAATGCCTTAACTAGGATAAAAGTTGCATCAGGTTCTTGTCCAGGTGAGGTCAGTCTTTTCCCCTTTTGGGCACACATGGTTCTGCAGTAACAAGTTCATTCAGTGCGGTCTTTGGAGATGACCGCATGTGTGGAGGGGTACAGAGGACAACAGAATGGCAGTATGACTCTTCCCAGCATAGTTAAGAGTCAGCACACTGATGATCCAGCCATCAAAGGAGGCAGATCACAGTAGGCAAAGCATAAACTATATTAGTTCTTCACTTACACAGTTAATATACAGTCTGTAGTTAGAGCACGTCATGGCTTTTTGCCGTGTGAAGACGTGGAAGTTATTTACTGAACCTTGGGGACAATGTTGTGTTTTCTTTCTTGTAGTGCTCTAACACTCAGAATTTGCATATTATTGGGAGGCTTAATGAGAGTCCCTAAGGATGCCCAAACCTAGTAAACTGGGCAGCATTCTAAGTTTCAGACTTAGGAGAGGGAGGGTGAAATCTCCCTCCATCTCGCAGCTATTTATCTGTGGAGACAGAGGCAGCAGAAATTTGCTTTAGTGTGTTAATTTCAGTGGAATAAGTAAACACCAAAGTCATGTTAACGTAATCGTTGGTATATAGCCATGAGCAGGTTAAACTGCTTGCAATATCAAGCACAGACACCTCAAGCCACATATTCCTCTACTTCATTATGGTTGGAGGTGAGTTGAACATGGCTTGAGAATGTGGAGGCTCTGAGCGTCGAATTCTGCTTCTAACAAGTGCAGCTTCCACAGCAGAGCAAGAATTGATGTCATTATATGGACATGGACATTCATTGGCCTGAACAGGCACACCCTCTGCTAGGCAAAAACCGGCTGAGTGGCTGGGCCCAAAGAGTCGGAGGCCAGTCACAAGAGATGTTCGGCAGGGCTCAGTGTTCTGTTGGGTCCAGTCCTGTTCAATATCGATGATCTGGACAAGGGGTTTGAGTGCACCCTCAGTAAGTTTGTGGATGACACCAAGCTGGGTGGAAGAGTGGATCTGTTTGAAGGAAGGGAGGCTCTGCAGAGGGATCTGGACAGGCTGGATCGCTGGGCTGAGACCAATAGGACGAGGCTTAACAAGGCTGAGTGCCAACTTGGGACACAATAACCCCATGCAGCATTGTAGACATAGGGCAGAGGGACTAGAGAGCCATGAGGTGGAGAAGCACCTGGGGGTCTTGGTTGACAACAGGCTAAATATGAGCCAGCAGTGTGCCCAGATGGCCAATAGGGCCAATGGCATCTTGGCCTTTATCAGACACAGCGTGGCCAGCAGGAGCAGGGAGGTGATTGTGCCCCTTTACTCAGCATTGGTGAGGCCGCACCTTGAGTGCTGGGTTCAATTTTGGTCCCTCACTACAAGAAGGACATTGAGGGGCTGGAGCGCATCCAGAGAAGGGCAACGAGGCTGGTGAGGGGGCTGGAGAACAAGTATTATGAGGATTGGCTGAGGGAGCTGTGTTTGTTTAGCCTGTAGAAGAAGAGGCTGAGGGGAGACCTTACCACTGTCTACAATTGCCTGAAAGGAGGTTGTAGTGATGTGGTTGCTGGTCTCTTCTCACAAGTGACGAGTGATAGGACAAGCGGAAATGGCCACATGTTGCACTAGGGAAGGTTCAGACTAGACGTCAGGAAGAATTTCTTCACTGAAAGGACTGTCAGGTACAGCTACCCAAGGAGGTGGTGGAGTCACCATCCCTGAAGGTGTTTAAAAGACATGTAAATGAACTGCTCAGGGATGTGGTTTAGTAGTGGACAGGTATGGTTGGACTCAGTGATCACAAAGGCCTTTTCCAGCCAGCTGATTCTATGATTCAGCAGGAAGATCAAGCCCTTACTACACACCTGAGCAAGTCTGACTCCACTCCAAAGTCTAAAAGACTCTGAGGTCCCTTTATAATCAGTCACTCAGAGACAAGATGACTGTCATTGTGTGGCTTCTGCAGGCCATTGCTGCCTGAGGTTGCTACCTATACAGCAATGACTGCTTATAATACTTTCTTTTGATTATGACACTGAGATGCACCCAAGTTGTGTCCTGCTCTGCCAAATTACGTATGCAGCCAGTTAGCCCCAGATAACCTGCAGGTCTTCTTTGCTTCCATTTCATGTTAAATGGTACTTCTCATGCCAGGGAGGATCTTGCAGGTGGTATAGGGACATAGCAAAGGGATATTTGGATACCAAATGGAGCTGCTACTTAATGTGGTATTGTTTCCTTTCTTTCTCACCTTTCCTGTAGCCCTCCTTTACCTCACAGCTGTGCTGACCTGTTTGACCTGAGCAAAGACCAAGAGATGAACCTTGCTTACATTTCTTCTGTTCCACATGGAGGCATTGAACAAGTTCGGATTCACTGGTTATTGGAATTAGTTGCTCTCAGGTAAGCCAACACCTTAAGTCAAAATGCAGTAAAATGTGACACATGTAAGTGTCCAGCAAGTGCTCACTTTGATATTTATCTTGATATAATTATAAGCTGAACATGAATTTGCTCTCTTGAAAGTCAAGTAAGTGCCAGTGGTGGGAAGTCATTTGGGAGCGTATGACATTAAGAAAGACAGAGCTTGTATTGAGAAAATTGGGGTTAACCTGCACGCATTCCATCCTAACAGCAGGTTAAGGAGCAGTTTAAGATTTCCATTCATCTGAAGAGTCTTGTGGGTGTGCTGGTCAAGTTTTACCAAGACCGTCTCACGTCATGTCATAGAATCATAGAATCAGTAGGTTAGAAGAGACCTCTGAGATCACCAAGTCCAACCATGCCTGTCTCCTTACTAAACCATGTCCCTAAGAAACTCATCCACACGTTTTTGAAACACGTCCAGGGATGGTGACTCCACCACCTCCCTGGGCAGCCTGTTCCAGTCCCTGACCACCCTTTCAGTGAAGAAATTCTTCCTAATGTCCAGTCTAAAACTCCCCTGGCACAACTTGAGGCCATTTCCTCTTGTCCTATCACTTGTCCACTTGTGAGAAGAGCCCAGCACCCACCCCGTCACAACCTCCTTTCAGGCAGTTGTAGACAGTGATGAGATCTCCTCTCAGCCTCCTCCAAGCTAAACAACCCCATTCCCTTAGCCGCTACTTATAGGGCTTATTCTCCAGCCCCCTCACCAGCCTCGTTGCCCTTCTCTGGACGCGCTCCAGCCCCTCAATGTCCTTCTTGTAGTGAGGGGCCCAAAACTGAACCCAGCACTCGAGGTGCAGTCTCACCAGTGCCGAGTACAGGGGCACAATCATCTCAGTCATTCCCCAGCTCCTCTGCTACCATGTCCAGGCCTCAACATCTTGATTCCTAGTTGTACCTTAACCTCCAGTGAGACCTCAGGCGAGCAGAAATGGGTTTCCTAGACCATTGAATGTAAAATGTTCTAGTGCAGCATTTTAACTGGTGCATCCTTTCTAAAATACTGCTTGGCACAACTTTGAAAAGAGAACTCTAGAGGATTCTCTAATTGTTCTTTAAGCAGGGAAGAGTTCTGCTTTGCAGTCAGGACACCTGCACCCAGTGTTAAGGAGAGAGCTCTCAGCTTGATTCAACGCAATGGTCATTCTGACTGTTTGAAGACTCATATTAGGTGTTATCACTCCCATTCCTTCAAGTTCAGCAGAGTCTGATCTTGGTGCAGTGACACCAGTAACTGCTCAGTACTGAGCTGAATTGCCGGATGAAGCCAGACTTTGAAAGGTCAGCTTGAACGCACTCGTACCAGTATGCCCACTGGCGTACTGGATGCCTATAACAGGAGCAGTTGGTCTGTGAGGAAAGACAAACCATAAAAACCCCATCAGAAGTTGTAATAGTTTTTAAAGATCTGCCTAGCTCAGGCTGTTGCTAAGGTGAGCATATTTATAGTCCACCTCATTACTGCATCTGCTGTCCCACACAAAGTAAGATGGAAATTTACCAGTTTTAAGTGTGGTGAAATGACAAGGGAAAGAAGAGCTTAGATTCTGGAAATGGGAGCAGAGGAGCAGTGGGTTTCGGAGTGTTCATTAGGAACAGAAGTTTTCTTCCTAGGTATCAGGGTGTGCTTGTGTATGTAGGTTTATTTGTAGAGGTGTTCAGAGATGCTGCACATAGACAGGTACCGGATCTATACTCCAGAGCCAGTCAATCTTTGAATAAAGGAGGTGATACAGCTCCTCCAACCTGTCTTTCCCTGTGGAAGTTTCCCAGTAAACAACCTTTCCTGTGCTGTGTCTCCCTCTCTTAGTGGGTTTTGTAATTACTCTTGAAGTGACTCAGCTTCAGCAGGGGCAAGGACAACTGTCACTGCTCACCACCACTGAAGACCCTGTCTTAGATCTCAGAGGTTTATTCTGAGAGATGGCTTGATCTTTCAGGTTTCTGTAACCAATTGACTTAGAGAAAAATCTGTGAGTACCTTTGAGAAGAAGGCAGCCGCATCTACACTCAAGGTCCAAAATTCCTCCTGGCAGCCTGTCTCAACTGTGTCCTGTCTTGGGTTGGGCTTTCCAAATGACTGAGTGAAGGGAAATGCATCTGTTATGGATTCTGCTCATCCTTTTTTAGGGAGTGAGGCACTGAGTCCTTCAAAGTGGGATATCCTTGATCCAATCAAAATTTTAGGAGCATGGAAACTAAGTAGTCAAGTAGGAAGCTCGAGGTTCTGACACAGCGGACTCAATGTCTAGCCCAGCTTTGATGTGTAGAAATTAGAAACTTTGCTATTGTCTAGAACAAAGCTAGCTTTGCTAAAATATGCGTATGTTATACACAAGAATACATTTATGTTGTGAAAGGACAACGAGTTGAACTAAGCAGCAACAACAGTTTGGAAAGGAACAGTTCGGAAGAGAGCCTGGAGCCTGCAGACAAACATTGGGATTGAAAGAAGCAACAGGGGCAAGAACTGAAGTCCAAACAGGATTTTGGTGCTGATGCTAAATTCTCTCCATGTGCAATTATCTTCCTGAATCAGTGATTTCCAGGAGGATGCAAAGAGTTTTTGAGTGAGAACCCTGTATCAGCAAAACTGTGTTATATCATGGGACTGACAAGTAGAGAAGATGTCTTGGAAGGTCATAGTAGGTACTTGACTGAAGAAGAGCGCGTGCAGAAAACAGAGGGCTAGGAGATACCACCACTTCGGGTGGCTAACAGCTACAGGCATTGCTTTTCCTCACAGTTGTGCCATCTGTAAAAGGTGCCATAAATGTTCCTCCCAAGATGTACTCATAGAAGACCACAACCTTCCCTTTCCTGCTTCTGTAATGCTCTTTCTCATTATGTTTTCTAATCCCCTAATGCTGACTGCATCCCTGTATTTTAACCCTTTTCTAGGCAGCTAAACTCATTACTGCATCTGCTGTCCTACACACAGGCAGACAGGAATCTACCAGTTGTAAGTGTGGGGAAGAGACAAGGGGAAGAAAAGCTCACACTCTGAAAATAGGAGCAGAGAAGTAGTGGATTTCAGACTTTTCTTTATTCCAAGTTTTTTAGCACCTGTGAAAGGATACCATGAGACAAACTGTTTTTGAAGAACTACTAGTTTTATTGTCCAAACAAAAGCACACATTGGTCTCTAGGTCATGTGACACAGGAATATTCATGGTTACACAGGAAACCAAGGCGTCTTTCATGAACAGGACAGTTCCCAGGATGCTAGTTACCAGTGCAAATAAATGCAGCCATTTTGACACCTACACCACACATTCTGACCATGCTGCACTAGTAAACAGGAGGGTTTGAGGTAAGGACTCCCGTGCCCAGCTCCATGGAACCTACAGAATCCCCAAGATAAGAAACTTCCTATTCTTATGTAGCAGTATTAAAGTTTGTCAGATACATGGTTTATACAAGGCACCACAGCGAAATAGTCAATCTACATGATGGATATAACATTTCCTAAAAGACTGATAATGATTGTATTTCAACATTATTATTAACCTAGTTGAAATTACAAGCCTATCCCCAGCTCTTCTCCAAGTCACGATACCTAATTCCTGGTAGAACAGGAGAAAAGAAAATCAACATTTTTTAATATTTTCAGTCTTTATAACCTTAATCTTTTAAAATGTGATATAGCAAAATACATGTGCCAGAGAAAGGCTTGCTTTTTCAGTTACCTTTTACATGCTCCTTAGAAATAATTTGTAATCTCCCAGCATCCCTACATCATAGCACTGAAAGCTGTTTCCCTGCTGTGTTTGACGTTGTCCAACACAACAACTTGATTGAGAGCCAGCTGTGCCAATGCAACTGAAACAGAAAATTGTTCTTATGATTTCTTCTGGTCAGTAGTTTCTTCTTAGTAAAAGTCTTTAACACCTACCATCCCTTTATGCATAGCCAGGTTTCTTTGCTTAAGTATCCTTTGGGGCCAATCTTATAATAAATGAGATGAAAAAAAGACTCCTGTCTTGTAATTTCTCAGCCTTTTGGATAAGGCAGCTTCTTTTAATTTTTCTCCAGAGACTGTTGCAAGGATATACCTTCCATTGGAACCTTTTTCTTTTTTTTCTCTTTTAAAATGAGATTGACCTAGAGTTAATGGAATTTTTGCATGGGTTTTTTTTTATGTTGTATGCTGGTAGCTTGACCAATAAAGATGAGAGAAGTCTAGTTTGCTAGGATGTGTCTTCTTTTATAATGAAGCAGTTTTGACTTCCAATGACAGCTTGCTTTGGCATGACAGCCTAAGAGTGTCTGTATTGGTACTGTCTGGCAATAACTCCTGTAAACCCACTTCCTCATGCTAGGCCATGGCAGGACGTTAAAAGAAATATACCCTGATCAAAGAATGGGTAGAAACAAAAGCAGACAAAAATCAATGCTTTGACCTTGGGCTCTGCCCATTTACTTTTATGACAGAAATAAGGTAGTCATACCAAGTCAGCAATTTAAAGACTAATGTAATTAAATTATTTTATGGCAGGAAAATGCTGCTAATGGTCAATCCTTTAATCTCATGAGAGACATTTTTACTGCTCTGGCAGTACTAAACTGTGCAGCTGATAAGGTTTTTTTTTTATAATGAATACATGAAAATGTCAGCATTGAATGACTTACCTAATATTCTGCTATTCTGAATCCTTTTGAAGACATTTTTTTATTTGTCTTTTGGGAATGCACTGCTTTTCCTTTAAGAAAATATTTGTTCTTGAGAACCAGACAGGCTCTGGGGCACCTGGAGAACCTCAGTTTGAGTATTCTTTCATTCAGTGACCTGAAAAGTTGAAATAAGCAAGTCACATGATGTGTTGGCCTGATTTTCTTTTTTAAATGGCACAGCAGAAAAATGGCTTCTGCATACATGGAATGTATTTCTAGAGCTGGTTAATTGTAAGAAGCACAGCTGTGAATTTCCTTCACTGCTTGATGCTGTGTGTGAACCAGCTGCAAATTAGGAGAGAAATATAGATAGGGCAGCTATCCTGTCTTTCATGCTGGTAATTATAAGCTTGAGTATGACAGAGGATATTCTGCCAGTGCATCGTACACTGAGAACTAACTCTGTTACAATCAAAATCTGAATCTATGCTTGTTTGTACAGAGAGAACATGCATATATAGCAACACAGCTGACTCTGGGGCTGTCATTTGACACAAAGCAGAAAATACAGCAGTTAATGAAAATTACTACAGAAAGTAACCCAGCCCTGGAAAACATAGTTTAATGGACCTCAAATCAAAAAATAATATGATGAGAATAAAAAACCCCAAAATGTCTGTAGTATGTACAGTGGTGGAATTTTTCCAGCATATAGGGATACACAGCTTAGAAAGCATTGCTCCCAGGTGATGGCCCCTTTGCTGCCAGAGAAGATCAGCCAGGCAGTTCTCACTGACCCATCACTTCCCATCTAGGCACATGACACATTTAACTTCCCATCCTACTATTTTTACTCCTGTTTCTTTTTGCACTCAGGCAGGCAGTTGTAGAAAAAACATGCTGTGGTGCATCACAGTTCTGAGGTTTTGTGTTTGATGATCTTTACAAGTTCCTGAATTGTAATTGAATATGCCCACCAGGGTCAACTTACTTTTACTGGATCCTCTTATTAGTTAGAAAACTTACATCAGAGTCATATTTCTTCCAGCATCATTAAG
Organism: Neomorphus geoffroyi; assembly: GCA_033558235.1. Taxonomy (NCBI): domain Eukaryota; kingdom Metazoa; phylum Chordata; class Aves; order Cuculiformes; family Neomorphidae; genus Neomorphus; species Neomorphus geoffroyi. Next base: position 3,010,484 of record JAUMJM010000008.1, read on the forward strand.
GCTATCAAAACCTTCAGTAACTAATTGCCACAGATTTAAGTCAGTAACACAGGTGACTCCAGGAGTAATTTTTGGAAGTGATGGTTTTGAGAGGGAACCTGTAGTTTCTTTTCCTGTAGCAGGTGGTCATTAAGCCTATGTAGTCAGGGTGGAGAGACATGGTACTTTCCAATATTTTTTACATTTTATTTGTATGCAAATAGTGGGAGTTTTCTAGGAGCATGCCTATAATGATGGAAGGGGTAGGGCCTTGCAAGCCAGAATTTAAACCATAACGTGTCCAAGATGCTGAATCCATTGCATTTTCGTGGCGATAGCTTACCCCTATTAACACAAACCAGCCATTATAGCACTGGGAGAGTCAGCTGTGACTGGCTAGACCTTCCAGGGCTACTGTCTCGTGATGTATATATTGGGTCATATATGATCATGGCACAAAGGGGAGGTTAATCCCGAACTACCGTATTGTTCATCACCTGCATTTCAAAGTGAATGTGCAGGTAATAATCCAGCCTTTTCCATCCTGGTCCTGGACTGCATCCCCACTGGCTGTTCTTTGTGGCATCTGATGAACAGCAGAACTTTTCAAGGGGGGAAGGACAATGGTGTGTCTGATAATTTAATTATTGCGAACTGCCTCTCCTCATCCATCTCTTTTGTAGTGAATCGTCAGGGAAGATACAGAATTAAACTGAGCAATCTGCTGGAAGCTTTTGGTCTTTTGCAAACTGCACAGCATTGTGTATACTGTAGAACAGCATTTCCTGCATACTTCCAAAATCTCTCCCAAAGTAACCTCCCCTTTTCAGAGAATCTATCACTGAAGGATTGCAGCAAGCCAGGAGAACAGAAATGTTTAAGTCCTTGTAGTCTTTCAGGATTTCCTTTAGAGTGTTAACTCCAGTGGTGTCCAAAAATGAAATGGAAGAGCAATCTACAATAAGGGCTTGGAAATCAATTTGCCTAGGAACTAGTTGCAGAGTGGTTTCTCCAATGCCCAGGCCATTAGCAGTTGTTTGATCTCCCTTTTTCAGTTGCTGCTTTTCCTTCTTCTCGTATTTCTTCCTTCTGGCAGCTTCTAGGTTAGGATCTAAGTTGGTCAATCTGTAGAGTGACTTTAGGAAATAGTTTCTATTTGCATAGTAAAGTGGGGCCTCAAAACGGAATATTTTGACCTTTGGAACAGAAGAGAGATTTTCATATTCTAGGTCGTCCTCATAAAAGCTGGTGTCTTGGATCTGACCAAGCAGGGCTGTCCGTGGCCGCTGTGTTCGAACAATGATGCATAACATGGAGAATACAATGCCAACCAGTAGCCCTATTTCTGTGCTGATCAAGGCAGAGGCGAACATGGTAACAACCCAAACAACTGTGTCCACCTTATTCACATGGTACCGCGCTGGCACATCTTTGAACTTCCTCAGGGCTCCTCGAAGGCTGACAATGATGATACATGCCAAGACACACTTCTGCAAGGAGTAGAAGAGAGGTGCCAAGAAAAGCAGCACCAGCAAAACCACCATTGCACTAATTACTCCAGAGACCTGAGTCTGGCAGCCTGTAGATGTTTTGACAAGTGTTTTTGCCAGGGCTGCACTTGTGGCAAAAGAGTGGAAGAATGAAGGAATGATGTTGCAGAACCCCACAGCAAACATTTCTTGATTGGCTCGGATGGTGTAAGCATATTTCTTTGCACACATTTCAGAAAGAGATACAGTGAAGACAAAGCTGACTATGGCAAGAGGCAAAGCATCTACAGCGACTCGGACCATTAGGTTGAAATGCGGTACCTTGGGGGGAATAAATCCTGTTGGAATAGTTCCAGAAACACTGGATGCATACACTTCATTTAACTTCCCATAGTGTGAAACCAGTGTTGCCACAACAATAACTACCAGCTCTGTGGGAAGAGGAAATTTCAGCTTATGCTTATACCGATCTCCCAGCTCCTTAGCTGTGACCAGCACCACAATGCAAATGGCACTTGTGATCACATCACAAAAGTTAGCGTGAGTAATATTCCGGAAAATGTTAATCCAGGTAATAACAAGCATCCCATGCCCTTGGCTACGTGGAATTTTTATTCCAATCAGATACTTCACTTGAGCTGTTAAAATGGTTAAGGAAGCACCAGTTGCAAAGCCATCTAGTACAGACTCGGATAGGTACATAGATACAAAACCCAGGCGAAAGATCCCCATTAGAACCTGAGGAGACACAGAAAAAAAAAAAAAAAAAGGGAAAAAAAAGATGAGCCTTAAATTGTGCTGCAAATAATTGAGTACAAATGGGAGAAAACTAGCTGGAGGCAGATAGCATTTGGCTATTTGAATTTTAAAACAGGAATTATTCTGATGTTTCCAGTCTGCCTTTAAAACATGGTCCTTTTTACTGTTGTGGGATACTACAAACCCAAGAGGTGACTAAGGAGTCAGGGTCAGTCCAACTCTCTAGCTCAGGCATTGGTCTGAGTTATTCCAGTGAAGTTGATTGTCTGAATATTATTTCCCATGCAAAAGAGCGGTGGATCCCAAAATACTTCTGTTATACCAAAGCAAATTTTCTTCTTTTCCTGTCTTAAAGTGAATGAAGTTAAAACTTATGGCCATTCCTTTGTGAACAGAACTTGAATGACAATAGCTAATATACTTAATTGGCACTGTTATATTAAACAGTGCTTAGTTTTAGCCCTGTGAACAGAGAGGGAAGTAGAGCACAGACAGGATTTGTGGCCTGCCTAAGGTCAGAAGCAGCAGAATTGCTCACAAACTTTCCCACATCCCAGAATACTGTTCTTAACTAGTTGCTTCTCCTTTCTTTGGTGGCTTTGGAAAATATAGCTTCACAAGGGCATTTTGTTCTTTATAAGTGTGACCTGAAATTTCTTAAACGGGAAGATAGTTAGCTCTGCCAATACAATTAATATGTAAGCATGTTCATCATGCTTCTTGCTGTGTTCTTTTGATATTCTTTTGACAGGCTGCGTGCTGACAAGTCTCAAAAAGTCCAGCACATCCATTGTCTGAAAAGTAGGTTACTCAATCTTATTTCCTCTCTTGTCCTTTCTGCTTCTGAATTATCTTTGGACAGCAGTTTGCTAAGCTTGGTACTCACTAGCAAAACACCGAGCAGCACGTTCTGAACCTGTGTGGAAGTAGGTGGGTGGGTCAGTACCTTTATTGAAGTATGGAAACAGAATTATATCTTCATTGTTGAAGTACACTGGGAATTTCCCTCATGGTAAGATCTGTATCGGATCCATGATCCCATGAAAGCAGCAAGGCCAAGAGGCAGTAGTAGAGTATCAAAACAATGTTAACAGTCTTACAAAGGCCTCTTGTTTCATGTGTGCTTGCTAGTAGCTAAGAAAACTGCCTACGTCATGCTTTCTCTGAGTTGCCTACACTTAGGCTTCCTGGAGAAAACAGTCCAATGTCATTCAAGTGAACTGATGCTGTACCTCTCATTGAAAGAGAGTCAAATGAAAGCTTAGGTCATGCAGGGAATCTTTAGGAACTTCATACCTTGCCTTTGGATGTCGGCAACTACTTACCTGATATACTCCAGCCACAAATGTCAAGGCTGTAGCAATGCCGATGGCATAGCATTCTTTCCCACACTCAGCATTCATCCCTGCAATTGTAAGGTTGAAGGCAGTTGTGTTGAAATGACTGCCGTTCTGCAGAGAGCCATCAGCCAAGCCTGGTGGGACATCATCATTCAAGTCAAACCCAGCCAAGAGAAGTTCTCGGTCCACGACTTGTCCTACCATTAAGCTTATCAAGCTGAAGATGCCAACTGAGACGTGACGGGATGTGCCCATTAAAAAATAGATGATATTGGCAAAGAATGATGTGTAAAGACTGTAAATGGGCTTCAGACCTGCCAGGAGTGAGTATGCAATTGCCTGGGGCACCAAAATTATCCCAATCACTAACCCAGACATAACATCCCCCCAAATGTACTCTTTGCACTGGTACTTGGGAAGCCATTGTAAGACAGGAAGGAATTCCATGACAAAGTTCTTCAGCTTCTTTGGGGTGCAGGAGCAGCTCTTCTTCAGCTTAGCTAGCATAACTTCTTTTGCACTAATCTTGACATGAGTCTTTCTTTCTATGACAAAGCAGGAAGAGGTGTTGTTTTCCATCCTGGTAGCCTCAAGTGGTCTTTCCATTGTCCCAGTGTTTACTTCATTTAGCTGTTCCTGCAATGTAAAGAAAATGGCTGGTAGGTTGCAATTCATGAAAGTTTTTTTAGCACAGATGCTTAATGCTGGAAGTTTGTCACCTGATTGTACTTTTAGGGAAGCATCATTGCAACAAGACCACCACAGGGCTTCAATGACAGATAAGAAATAAATCTGGAGATTGAGCCTTTCGTGTAGACATGTAAGAGTTCATTAAGTTCAGTCCAGTTTGTCTTACTAAAGAAAAATGGGAGTTAAATTAGTATTTTCTTATTGTGATAGAGGTCTTCCAAATTCTTCGTTGTAGGGATCTCTGTCATCAGAGGCAGCACTCGATGGTGTAAAATAAACTAGCTATGATCCTTCTAATAGTGTGTCTATAGTCCTTTATGTGTAACTCACATGTGATACAGTCTTCTGTCACCACAGCTGTTCTCAATACACAGGAGAGAAATTTTGCTAGTAGAATCTGTGAAGTAGAATTTTCTAGAGAGCAACAATTTAATCTTATGCAAAAAATTTGTGCATGAACCATTGATGGACTCTTAGAAGCTGCTACATAAATGATCCTGCTGAATTCTAGATTGTTTTGATGTACAGTTTCCATTAATTAATAAGCATCTTGTCAGAAATAGCAGTTTAGCAACATATGGACTGTGCACCATGATGGAATCTGTTACCATCCCAGAAGAGTGCTACATGTTAGTATTTTCAGTTTAAACTCATAGTTACCCTGGATTTGCTCTCCAAGTTATAACAAATAATTCTGTGTGCAGCATAACAAACAGCAGTGTTTCCTGTGGTTCTCCTGCATGTCAGTTTTCTGTTATGTAAAGACTGGGAGCATTTGCATTGTCCAAATGGAGGTGCTTTTCATGTTTCTTGCCTCTATGAACACAACTGTTCTCACTAAACTCAACCTCTGCATTTTTGCTTAACTCTCAAATTAAATTGAAATTAACATAGTGCATTCATAGATCGTTTGGGGGATGTGTTGGAAATGACTAACAGGCAGAAACAGTATTGCATGCAAGTGGTGTACCTTAAACACTTCAAAAATAAAAGTAATAACAGGAAGGTGAAAAATATCAAACAGACTGTGCCCAGTGGCAAGTCTTGTCTTCTGGTTTGCAGTGGAAGGAAAGAAGAGAGTTCCAAGAGTGGATGCCCATATGTAAGTACTGGGAGATATGGAATGCCTCATATTGACCTAGAAGAAGAGAGTGTGTGCTAGTAAACAGTATGCAGAATCTCTAGGAAAGAAGGACTTCTCAAGCCCAGCCTCTCCCAGTGTCATAAACAGCCAGGATCTCTGAGACAAAGCTTTTTCGTGCCAGCTGTGATAGTGTAATTTATGTCAAAACTTGTCCTCACTTACAAGTTAAAGCTGTTCCTTTGTTCTATCTGTATCTAGAGACAGAAGCTATGCTCTTCAGTTTCCTAAAAATTGAAGTACACTCACTGACACAGTATTCTGTTGGTATGTTTAGTTATTTTAACAGATAATAGTAAGTTTAGGCTCTAGTGACAGAAGTCATCATTGTCTGTGTAAATTTTATAGGATTTTTGGTGAAGAAATCTGTCTTGATTTGTTAATATTTGGTAACACCCAGTTAAAGTGTGTAATTCCAAGTTGAGAAAAAACAAAAGGCTTATGAGTCCAACTGAAAGCATAACTGATAAGCGAAAGAACAGATTACCAGCAACCTGTAAGCATGAAGAACTCCAAATAGAGTGTCTGCCTTCTATCTGCCCTGTTTAGGATTTTTTTTCAAGGTTGTAACAAGTACTTTTTGCCAGCAAACTGAAACCAATAAGATATGTTTCTGTAACTAGTGCAAAAGTCTTAAAGAATTTTCTACATATTGTAAATGACACAGCATGATTTCTAAGGCTGTGCAAAGTTTACCTGCAGCTTGAAACCAGGATGTTTAGGTATTACAGGTACATAGTTCATAATTTGGTAAAAGGCAGAAAAGAGATTCTTGGTGGAGGTGTGTGTAATGATTGTGCAAGTTGACCTGCATAGTAGTGTAAATAAATTTCAAAAACCCAGTAGATTTCAATCCTTCCAAATTATATTAAATAGTTTTTTAAACACTGTATAAGTTTCTTTATGTTTGTAGGTGAAGTTTATCTCTATCGTAAGGGAAAACTGATTACAATTATTTTGAAAGATTGATGGCTAATTTTTATCAATAATGCCAAATTTAGTTTTAGATTGTAGCGTACCTTGTGGTTGTCCTAGGCAAGATCTGCTTGAACAGGAAATAGATTGGACCTAGTCTTTGTTAGAATGCAAAGTGAGCGAAAAGGTAAAAGAAGTTACAACATCAAGAGAAAGACTTAAGAGCATATGATTAATGTTTACTGAATACAGAGCACTAGCAACTGTAATAAGACGCTCATTTTTAAGATGCAAAAATCCCACGCTTCCTGTCTTACCTAAATTAGTTTGGAGCATGAAAGGCTTGTGCATGGGTACAGCAAGTCCGATTTGAATGAAACACACTTCTTACAGCCAAGTGAATTCAGACAGCCAAGGAATAAATACGGTCTTTGTTCCACGTGGTTAAAAGCTAGTGGGCAGTTCAGTATCCAGTGAATGCTTTTGATAGGCACTGGCTTTTGTACACTAAGGCTCATATATTTAATTGTACGGTTGCTCTCTACCTGTGTCTAAACTCACACAATTTATTTGCAAGTAAATTTGTATTTACTGAAAAAGCTCATTAAAATTCACACATATGCGTTGTTTGTGCAGCTTCCTTAGGGATTATAATAGTTGTTAATATAAAAGATTATTGGAGAGTAATTTCACTGGAAATATGTTGAGAGGTATTGTGTATGAATGATAACTTTATGATATATCTGGATTGTAGTGCCTTAATGGATAATCAGAATGGTAGCTTTTTGTAGCAGCTGACAAGAAAAGAAAAAAAATCTAGTGTGGTGAAGCGTGTGCCTTTTCAGCAGTTTTGATGCATTTTAGACACAGCTCAAAAATGTCTTCCTGGTGGAATAAATATGTTCATGCTAAAACACAGCCAAAATGCTGAAAGGAGGTGATATTCTTCAGTTGTTTTTTTCCTGAAAATAAGGATTTTCTTCCTGTAAATAACCATTTATTCTGCTAGTTACATTTTCAGAACCCAGGTCAAATAAACCTACTAGCTGTAAAGCACTCAGACAAGATGTAACTGTTTTCCAGAAACTATTGTTTACTGAGTTTAATCATTGCTTTAAAAATATATTAAAGCCACACCAAGTAATAGAAAGGCCGTTGTTACCAGCAAAACATTTTTCAGCTGAGTACTCTGAGAATTCACAGACAGTGATGCTTGTAGCTCAGTAATAATTTAGTTGGTTCATCTGAAGAAAAAGAGATTCCACTGTGGCTGCCTGCTTGCTCTGTACATTTGTAAAGCTTAGAAGAGAGCTGGAAGCTTCCAATGCTCTTGCCATCTCCAAAAAAAAGGAGGGTAGAGAGCAGATCTGTCTGCTACTCTGCCCATGAGTAGACTCCAGGCTCCTGGTTCTGCTACTGAGTTATAAAACTGTCTTTTCACACTTGAGCAAGATTCAGGAGCCCTGGATTATTCCTCTGTGGCTTCCCCAAACCAATTAGTTTTTGGCTCAGCCCATGCTAGGTGATTTATAAGAGAAGGGACAACTTCTGTTTCAGGCTCCCCCTCACAGCCTAGAGGTTCACAGAATGTAATGTTGGCATTTTATTCAAGTAAAGGCTGCCTGCCACTTGCTGAAAGAGCTGTTCTAAGCATAGATGCGCAGATGAAGCAGCGTATAGCATAGAACATGTCTATCCATGGCGTTTGACATTGGTATCTGAATGTTCTCAACTGCTTGAATACAAAGGAAGGTTACTTGCATGTGCATTCATATACATATATATCATCCATATCATGACAACAAAAACTAGTCTTGGTTATTTTTAATTGTATTTTGATATTTGGAATCTTCACTGTTAATTTTTTTCAAGTTACCGTTGACCATATAAGCAAAAGGAAACCTGCTTGAGCAGGTTAAATGTAGTAAATCAGTTTGTCTTGTGAAAAGGGAAAACAAGGCAAGGAACCATTCAAGACAAACAAATCACTGACTTTCCAGCTGACCTTAGTCTCACCTTTCTTCCTGTCTTTTCACCATGCAACTGACCTGACAAAATCTCTCTGGAGTGGAGGAAAGATTCGTCTTAACATATTCAGTGGGATTTCATTTTGCAGATTCCTTGACAAACAGTTTCTGCTGGTGCACATAAAACCATTCTAGCTGGATGAGGTGTTCTTTGTAAAACAGTACAAGCCAAAAAAACTGTATTCTGATGCATCCTTTTGTCTCTGTATCCTGATTGTCCACCAGAAAATCTGAAGCTGTGTCTCTAGAAATCCCAAGAGGGAGTATGCAGGGTGAGCCCACCTTTCTGTGCTAAGGCAATCTGCTATATTTTGGACAGAAGTCAAGCAGAGTGTCACAACTCTATGCAAGAATCACTCGGTCTTCCTGAAATAGTGATTGTAAGTTAGGATAGAGCCCTTTAAATACTTTGAACCAAGTGATGGCTTGCGGTTTTCTGTATGTTCAATCTGTGAAAAAACAGCTAAAACTTAATGTGGATAAAGCAGGTTTTGTATTTATCAGCTGAAGTTCCATTGTGGTTTTGTTGCATATATCATAGAAAAATGTGAGACAGTTGTAGCTAAGCGTTTGATATAAAATACTTGTAGGTGCTGAGTTATAAACCATTCATTTTACTCATCGTTCCTGTCAGCAATCTTTTCTGCCTATGAGAAACTTCTCTTGGTCTCTAATAGATATGACTACATTGCTGTTCTGGATTTGAGTTTTAAAACAGTTTTGAAAAAAATCTCTGGTTAGCCTCATTTATGGTGCACAGATTCAATGTACAAATGTGTTATGCTTGCAAACAAGATTTTTTTCAGAGGAAAGTACCCAGAAACTCTGCCTCAGTGCACTCTGACCCTTTGTGGTGGCATACAAACCTTGAGCCAGTAATTGTTCGGACAGATTTGAATAGATGTGGTAAGGACTTTTAGACCTCACTAGTCTGAAATAAAATCCCATTAAATACATTACTGCTTCAGCACCTACTGCTTTGATTTACTAAGGTGCTTTTGTTGTGCAGAATTACTTAGAAATGTCGACATAACCTGTAGAGAGGATCAAGTGACAAAACAGAACAAATGCTACGGATGTTTTTCTGTGTCTTGCCGAAGCTGTTGTATTTTCAGCTTTAGAGCACCGGGACCTATGTGTACTTGGAAGCAGATTTAAGCAAGGTGCCAAGTACCTAAACCTTTTATTTAAACACTGACCTAGTAAGCTTTCATGCTACAGGCAAAGAACATCGCAGTGCATTTTAGGAAAATCATGTGGTGGTCTCGGTTAGTTTTTCACTATATGTGGGCAAAAAAAATGTGCCTTGAAAGCATTTTTCTGTTATTTTTCAATGTTATACTGATTCAAAAGGGAAAGAAGAAAAAAATTAAAGTTTATTGGTCTCTACAAGTCAGGAAAGCCAGAGCATTAGTCTAAGTTGCCTAGAACTTAACACTGCTATGCTAAGGAGTTACTCTGAAAGTCAAGCAGTCCTTTAGATTTGTGCATTTCTCCAACTGACAACTTCTACTTCCAGCTGTAAGTTGATCTATTTCCAAGGCAAATTAGATTCTTTTTCAAATGCCTCCATTCACCAGCAGCTGTGATTCAGTTCATATTTTTCCAAGGATTCTTGCTTCAGTGCCCTAGTGAGTAAGTCTACAGCCAATGACATGTAACAATCCCAGGGATGATGAGCAGTCTACCGTAGAGCTTAAACAGTCAGCCAGCATCTGCTGTTAAGACTGGCCCATCAGATCATCCTTGGGAATGATCAGAGTCTTTAAATAAAGGATAAAGTAGTTTCACAGATTTCTTGGAGACTGGCTTTGTTCGGGGGTTCCTGAACGTGCTAGTCAAAATAATTGGCATACATTCAAAGGCAGGACAGCATTATTCTTCTGCAGAATCCTAGGGTATGACCATTAAAAAGACATCTTTTGTGGTGTCAAAGAATATTCCTAAAAATTAGGCTTCTTGCTTTGGGAAAGGTAGCTAGCTCAAAGTGAAAGTGTCTTTTAAAAAAATCTTTCAGGACAGCCTTCCAAGACCTTAGTTATCAGTCACAAAGCTAAACACTAAGCTTTGTTTTCTGCCGTCTGTTTTTGCTGGACTTTGTTTAAAACAGTCACATTAAGCGGCTGTAGAGAAAAACAAATCCATGTCCATTTCTCCTGTTTTTTTCCTATTGCCTTCCCAAGTGTCTTGGGTTTATTACACACAAGATCAATATTTTGGAAACCCTCTTTCATATTTAATCAGTAAGAAAATACTCAGTCTTAATGGTAATTTAATGCTTTTAGAAATAGATGAGCTTCATATAGACAACTTTTCTGAAGTACAAGATAAAACTGGCCAAATGCCTGGTCTTGAACTCTAAGAGCATGGTTTGGAGGTGAGACTAATTCTATACTGATTTCGTCTGACTACATGTTTTACAAACCTTTGCCCAGTATCTACCTTATAAGCAATATTTATGAAGAATGGAATAATGACAAAACTTAAAAAGGAACACTAGTATGCAAAAGAGGCAGTTCTGCACCTTTGAAAACAGGCAAAGAGCAAATGAAACCTGAATTTAGAGGTATAGGAGGGGAAGCAAATCTCTTACCTGGATAGCTTTTTGACAGGAATGTTCAGCTGTGGTTTTGCATGTCAAATGAATGAAAGTCTTCAGTCAGGCATTGCTTTATTTGCATAAAGGGTAATTATTAGCTAAATATTCCTCAAGGGAAGAATGGGTAGTTATGGAACCTTGAGCTTGCTGCTTGGTGGTGTGTTGTCACTTGTAGCACTCTGAAGACTTGGAGATATATGCAGCACTTGCTGAGGACATGAGTTTAAATAAAGTGCAAGATTATTAATTAACTAACACTGATCCAAAATTCATGCTGAGTTCAGGCTAGCACATCTCCGACCTTTGAAACTGCTTCTCATCTGAGATTTGATCTGATTTATGCATTCTCATATAATATTAGCTTTTGCTTTTTTATATTCAAGGCATAAGATTAGAACTGCAGTCTTGCCTGAAATTTATGGGGTTTGCAGCCTGAAATAAGTACTGTTCTGTTCAGTGCATAGGATGGGACTGTTTAAGGTCAGAGTTCCATTCCTTCACGTCAGCACATTCAGATCACAAGATCTCTGTTGCTTCTGTGTAAACTCACAACTGCAAAATCTAGGCAGATCAGCAGGACAAAGACTGAATTTCTTTGTGGAGTGTATGAGGCCCAACACAAAAAAAACCCCAAGATTAATCCTATTGCTCAGAAACCAAGGGTGGGAGAGGAGAGTCAAAAGAGTTACAGAACATGTTCTAACCTGTCACAGTGAGACAAGGCTCAACTTGATCACTAAGTATGAGTAGACACACATTCAAACACATTTTCTTAACCTTGGTCAAAAAATGTCAGTGTGCAAGAGTCAACAGTGAGTTAATGTCATGTTTCTTGTGGAACTGAAGAAATCCGTGATGGAAACTTTTCAATTATTGACTGAAGCTAATGTTGAAGAGATCCCAAAATCAAGTCAGTGGTCAAAGGAGCATGTTTTTTGTTAGTGGAATATGTGAAAGCAAAAATGAAGGAGAACCTCAACAGCCTTTCAGAAAATGATCTGTGGAGTTACTTTGAACATTGACAGCATCGTGTGCAGCTGTTAACTCAGAAGGGAACTATTTTGATGATGATTGTAGTTGACTTTCTTCATTTGTTAGATAAAAAGAGTTACAGGCACAGTCTTGAGGTTTTTATGTTGTACCCTGTATAGATGACCAAGTCCCTCCTCTGTTACCTTAGCTCTTTGGATAGGAGCAAAGCTATACAAATGACTAATAATTATCCATTCCCTCCTCTCAACAAAGGCGATAAGTAATGTTTAGTGGTTACTAAGCAGTGTAGGTTAACAGACTGGGCCCAAGGCCAGGACTCATGAAAGCAGTTCGCCTACAAGCTAAGGGATAAGGAGATGTGTATGTTTCTCAGCCAATGAAGAATATGAACATGCATGTAATTACAATCTGAAATGGGAGGTCCAGAAAGGCCAGAAAAAGTCTGTTGCTGGATTGACAAAGATGATTCTTCCTTCCCTGCTAGCAGGAGTGCTTGCAGAAAGATGCAGTGCACAAGCATGTCTACAGAGGGTCAGATTTCAGCATCGTCTTTTATCCTACTGCAAAAGTTTGTTTGCTGCTCTTTAAAATAATAAGAAACATGAAAATTATGGAAATGAAAAGTGTGAACACCCACATGGGTGTGAAACGGCAACAAAAGAACATCTCACCTTTGTGGAGCTAAACTAGTCATCATGGCTTGTTAAAATTACTGGCTGTTACCAAGAACAAAAACTTGTCGACAATAGTTGTGACATTCTCATCCCAAAAGCTAAGGAAGGTCTTACTCCTTTCCTGTCAAAGTCTCATCAAGCATTCCTTTCCCTTTGCCAAGGGAAGCAGTAGTGCACTTAATCTGCATGATGAGTTTTGCACATTGGTTAGTAGTAGGTTAGTATATCTCTTTGGTCTTGTGCACCACAGAGTAGAAAATGGCTTTATCACTTCTGTTAATTTCTTTTCAGGCCTGTGGTATTTCTTACTTGCAGGTAAAATGACTTAAACTCAGACTCTCAAATTTGTCATTTCATCCATTTTACTGCCTAATTCTTAAAGCCAAAAGTCTTCTGATCTGAAGACCTCTTAAAATAAGCATGCTGTCTGCTTCAGGACCAAAGTAAGCTTGCCTGCTCTGTTCTCCTTTATAACATGTTTCAAATATTTGGAAATCGCAATGTCTAGTATTTGAAGTCTTGGAATTTACAGAATAATGGATGTTGCCTCACTTTTTTTGAAAGACATCTCTCTGCATTTCTCCCTAGCAGTACTTTTCCCAAAACCAGGCTCCTAAGAGTACTACAGGAATGTTCAGGTTATCACTTGACCCCTACAATATAGAGTTGTTTCAACTTTTACTTCAAGCCAGCCTAAAAATAACACTTTCTGAAATTTTCAAAGAAAAAAAAAACATAAAATCTTCAAAAGCACATGGCACAAATGAAATACCTTTGTTCTTCCTTCTGTGCAAGTAAATTCAATTATAAAAAACATTTAAGCCTAATGTCTGCAATATTTAAAATGCCATCAAGCCTCCATTAGTCTACAATTTACTTTTATACCATAGGGACCAAGTCATATGTCTAAAAACCATACATGTTTGCTATTTAATAGGAAAGATGGGAACAGTAAAAATAAACATCCACTCTTTTAAATTTCCCTATGTGCTAGACCTGACATTCCTTCTCTAGTTGTGACAAGTATCCAGTGCAGCTGAAAATGATCTCTGTATGGGAGGGGAGAGACATGTTATTGGTAAGCTTTTTTTAAAAGAAACCCCAAACAATAATCTTCTGTAGTCACTGCTGAGGGAAAACTCTGAGATCTGCAAAGTCCAGTGCAAATGTATGTATTCAAAACTGAGTCAGACTGTCCTTTACTGGGCATCTTTTCTTTGGTTTCCCACTACATAGAACCAATTGATTAGCACTTATCAAAGGCACAAAGTAGCTGCAGTAGGTCCACAACAGATTTCTTATCAGCACACAGTAGCACAGTTAGTTAGAAGTACAGCTTTCTACAAGACTAGATTAGAAATTCTGTCATAATATAGTTTGGGTCTGTCCAATGATATTACTCCATTGGTGTTTACAGTGAGATAACATAAATAAATAGTAGCACTGGAAAAAATCTTTGTCCTGTAGAGTATAATCACAGGTAGAAGATAAGCTAAAAATCATTACATTACTGAGGTTGGTAATCTCTGCCTTATTACTCATCCCTGCTATTCTGTTTTAATAGAGCCTGTTGTACTATATGGAGATCAAATAGGAGTGCAGACCTGACTTAGCTTTAACATTTTTAGGGGCATTGTGTAATTATTTCAATTAGAAAAAAAATTACTGTACTCACTGAAGTGGGATTAGGACAGGCAGCATTTGGAATTTAGGCAAAGTGTTGAGCTGCCCATGGTCATTGACACAGTTGTCTCCTTTGAAAAAGGATTTTTATGAAAATGCATCACCGAGTGGGCTTGGCTAGTAAATCTTAATGTCAAGGAAGACTTTGCATACCTTCAGCTGCTGTGGAGTGGGAGGGCTGTCACTACCATGTTTAATGCCTAATGCTGTGGCTAGCCTAAATTGTAATGCCAAAACCAGGTTCAGAACAGAACTATCAGCTTTCACTTTTAAGAAACGTGTAGGTTTGTATCTGTATATAAGGGCATTTGGTTAGTTTTATCTCCTTGATTGTAGGAGGGTTTTCTGTATTTTGCGTTCAAATACCAAGAGCAGACACTGGGATGCCATTTAAAGAGCTGTTCTTTTCCGGTTGGGTTGTAGTGCTCAGTTGTCAGTTCTGAATTGTTCAGAAACCACTCATCACAAAATTTTGCAGGATTAAGAGCAAGACAGTGGATGGCATGTTCACTGTGCCTTTCCACCATCATTAAGTTATTGTTACACCCATTTACAAGAAGGGTCGGAGGGAGGATCCAGGGAACTATAGGCCTGTCAGTCTGACCTCGGTGCTGGGGAAGATCATCAAGAAGATCATCTTGAGTGCTGTCATACAGCATGCGCAGGACAGTCGGGTGATCAGGCCCAGTCAACATGGGTTTATGAAAGGCAGGTCCTGCCAGACCAACCTGATCTCCTTCTATGACAAGGTTACCTGTTTAATGGATGAACGAAAGGCTGTGGATGTGGTGTACCTGGACTTCAGTAAAGCCTTTGACACCGTTTCTCACAGCATTCTGCTTGAGAAACTGGCTGCCATCGGTGTGGACAGACCCAGCCTCTGCTGGGTTAAAAACTGGTTGGATGGCCGGGCCCAAAGAGTGCTGGTAAATGGAGTTAAATCCAGTTGGAAACAAGTCATGAGCGACATTCCCCAAGGTTCAGTGCTGGGTCCAGTCCTGTTCAACATCTTTATCAATGATTTGGTCGAAGGGATTGAGTGCACCCTCAGCAAGTTTGCGGATGACACCAAGCTGGGTGCAAGTGTGGATCTGTATGAAAGAAGGGAGGCTCTGCAGAGGGATCTGAACAGGCTGGATCAATGGGCTGAGACCAACGGGATGAGGTTCAACAAGGCCAAGTGCAGAGTCCTCCATTTAGGTCACAACAACCCCATGCAGTGTGACAGGCTTGGGGAAGAGTGGCTGGAGAGCTGCCTGGAAGAGAAGGACCTGGGGGTGTTGGTTGACAACCGGCTGAACATCAGCCAGCAGTGTGCCCAGATGGCCAAGAGGGCCAATGGCATCTTGGCCTGTATCAGACACAGCGTGGCCATCAGGAGCAGGGAGGTGATTGTGCCCCTGTGCTCAGCACTGGTGAGGCTGCACCTCGAGTGCTGGGTTCAGTTTTGGGCCCCTCACTACAAGAAGGACATTAAGGGGCTGGAGCGCGTCCAGAGAAGGGCAACGAGGCTGGTGAGGGGGCTGGAGAACAAGTCCTGTGAGGGGTGACTCACAGGACTTGTTTAGCTTAGAGAAGAGGAGGCTGAGAGGAGACCTCATCACTGTCTACAACTGCCCGAAAGGAGGTTGTGGCAAGGTGGGTGCTGGTCTCTCCTCACAAGTGACAAGCGATAGGATGAGAAGAAATGGCCACAAGTTGCACCAGGGGAGGTTTAGGTTAGACATAAAGAAATTTTCTTCACTGGAAGGGTGGTCAGGGACTGGAACAGGCTGCCCAGGGAGGTGGTGGAGTCGCCATCCCTGGAAGCGTTGAGAAGATGGGTAGATGAGTTTCTCAGGGACATGGTTTAGTAAGGGGACAGATACAGCAGGACTCAATGATCCCAAAGTTTTTTTCTAACCAGATGTTTCCGTGCTTCTATTCTATTCAACATCAGTAAATTGGGAAATTAACACAGTATCATTTAGTGAAGACTTCTTCTATTTTTCATTTTGCAAATAACTGATATGTTCAAGTTAGACATACAGTTGCCTTTGAGCAGGCAAGGATTTATATGGCAAGACACACCTGAAAGTACATCTGCCATGCAAATAGATCCAGGAGCAGCCTAACTTCATCAGACATCATGTGCTATCTGTACTTTAGAGATCAGAGAAGTAAATCAGCTGAGAACTCTAGCTGCCAATCTTCACATCTCCAGTATTTAACTCCATGTTTTTCTTTTCTTAGGCTGTTTGTTACTTGTCCCATTACGTGCTCCTCAATACAAATCTCACCAAGTGGAAACAAATCTTGAAAATCATAAGATGGAAAAAGTTAAACACCTGATAAAAGCAGTACACTGTGCACTAGTGCAAAATTTTGGGTCCAGTTACAGCATGTGAGTGGAACCTATGAGCAAGCTGCGTGCTTGCAAGATACACAGAGCAGACTGAGTAGAGCATTGTTGAATTTGGTCCTTGTTGCATTTTTGGCAACCGGGAGGGCAATCATTCCAACTCTGTTACGATATTGCACGACAATAAATAAGTTATGTCCTGTGCTGTATTTGGATTCACATACTGTTCGACTGTATTTCCACATACAGCTGACAGCCAAAGGACTAGAAGGAGCATAAACAGAAAATAAAGGTGTGAAAATGAAGGTGTGACACTAACAGTACCATGAAATGAAACCAGTAAGTCAAATATGTACCACGGACGCCTGTTACTGAGGGTGAAGTATTAGGCTGGATGCTTGAATTAGGATTCTGGATGCATACAGAGAACAGTTGTGCTGGAATTGGAAAGAAGAGTTCAGTGACAGCTTTCCCAGATGGTGCCAAAAGGAGTTATGTGCTTGAAGCAAGCTAGTTTTAGCACTTGGTCATCATTCCTCTTCCTTGTGCATCTGAAAATTCACCCTTTAATTATCTTTATGGATTTAGTCTCCATATCCCTTTCTTTCCAAAATTTTTGCATATGGATGACATTATTTGTAGTTCCATTATCAAGAACAGCATAAAATCACAATGAACATTTTGCTTGTAGCCATGTAAATGACTCCTCCTTCTTATGCAGGAGGAAGGCTCTTCCATGCATGAAACTCAATCAGAAAGAGAGTGGCCCAGCTCACACATAGTGATTGAGCCTACCTATCAGTCACTGACTGAGTCTTTAAATTTGTAGTGAAAAATCAGTCAAAAAGAATATCCTGCTACTGGATTCACCTTACCATTTTTTTGTTGCTTCCCTTCCTAAGTGAACGTAGACAACAGATCTCAACAAGGGATCATAACAGGATCTCACAACAGTCTAAATTACCCACACCTAGATGATCTAATGGGGTATGTTTGCATGTCTGGAGAGACCAGATACTAAAATACCTTGTGCCTTTGCCTGAATTGCTATGCTTTCATAGCCTATTTAATCTTTTACGTCTTGAATTTGTTTTGAAAGGGGGGAATTGAGGAGGGAAGAGACACAGCAATCTAACAATATTTTCCTAGCAAACTAACTCACCTCGGCACAGGAAGCTGTTGATGCTTTGTCTGCCTCTCTCTCTCTTCTCCCCACACACAGCACGCACATTGCTGAAAGAAGGACTGAGACTGTGCTCACAAAAGCAGGCTGAGTAAGAAACGGAAAATCATAGATGGTGATTAGCATCAGCTTAAAAGCATTCATTGTTAGGTATTTAAAAAAATAGAAGGATTCAGCTGAATGCACAGCCTCCTGGCTAGCTTGTAGAAGAGGCAGTTATTTCCAATAAATAATAGATTTGTAGTTTGCATTTTTGAAGCCAGATTGTTCCTAAATGACAAAGATTCATACCCGTCCGTCTTTTTATGCATGTATCATGCTGGTTGGTTGTGTGGATGGATTAACCGTGACAGGCTGTGACATCAGCAAGGGCTGGATGCTGCCTGGCTGTGTAGTTTTTTAATGCATCCTCCCAGTATTGCTGGGCTGGCTCATTCGCACTATAGGGTGAGTGAATTATACGTAGCATGGACCCAGGATGTACTAGTCTTCAGCTCTGTGCCTCGGTGCAGAAGCTGTGCCATAATTGTTAAGCAAGCAGATTTTCATTCCCAGCTTACACAAATGAGAAGCGAGTGCAGAGAATTATTAATTAATAAACCCAGAAGTCATAAAACATGCCATTTCTTTAGCATGGGTGCAGTAGTTTTGGCCTTGAGAAAAAAGCTTCTGAATAAGGTTTTTGGTCTGCAAAGCATGTGTGAAAAACACAGGCTATGTTTTGCCTGGGTGCTGCCAGGGAGGAAGAATCAGTGTTCATGAACCTGCAAAAGGCTGAGTGATGGTGCTTATTTATGGATAGAGAGATTTCATGGAAGGGAGACAGTTTTAACATACCTATAATGATCGTAGGAGCAAGAGTGAGTGGAGCAAGAACTGAAGAGTAGAAGGAGCTGTAGTATGCATGAGTACTGCATTGTCAGCTTCCACTAAATTCAGAAGGGGGAAGTGTTTTTTATTAAGGTGTTGTTTATTAATAACCCAGGAGCCTGCTGATTTCCTAGTTATTCATTAATGATCTTGTGCTTAAACCTGAAGTACCAATCTAGTAGGGTTATTTGAGTTGATATTGAGGAAACCTGAAGCACAGCTTAGAAGGCAGCCTCTGGAACAGTGAATGCTAATGAGAACTATATGCTCTGAGGTACATAGAGGAGGCAGGATCATTTTTTGTTGTAAAAGGTGTTTGGAAGGCAGCAAGATAAACTTGCTGACATTTCCTCACCAGAGCTTTTAACCTTCATCTTGAAGATGCTGTGCTCACAGTTTACGTAGTTCACTGTCACTTCAACAGCCTGTTCTCCTGGCTTAAAAAATAACACAGTTACTTCTGAAGACATTTGCTTCTGGAGGACCTGCTAGCAGCTAGAATTTGAACTGCCATAGTTTGTTGGTGTTTGTTCCTACATCTTTCCATTAAATATCTTGGCTTTGAACACCAAGTTTCTCTCCAATAAGATGGATGCTTATATCTATTCAGGAGTTTTATGATCCCTAAAATGACATAATAGACTCTAGAAAGTAATTCTGTAGGACACTGTATCTAAGGATGCTCCTGATAGTCACCTCTTGCAACAGATGTTTACTCTTGATTTACCCTAGAGAGGGAGAATTTAATTATTATGCATATTTATACTCATCAGAATAGTGACTGTGTTACCACTGGTCCACATCCAGCTTACTAGGCTCAACGTAGTCTGGCACACAGCTAAGCATCGCTATCAAATGAATAGTGGCATTTAATATGGTAATTATTGCAGCAGATACCCTACCAGGGTAGTATCTTAGACTTGCACTTTCACTTCTCTCTAAGACTGTATCACAGAAAACTCTGATGGAGCAGAGACATTTTCAGATGACTCCCTCATGGAGTGTACCTTTCAAGTCTGAGGTTGTCCAATATCCTGCTGAAAAGTTTTGCTTACTGTTAAGGTGTCATTTGCACCTCTTCTCTGCCAACACCTTGTGCTGGTTTCCTTTCCTTTCTTTTTGACTGCATTTACACTAGGTGAGCAGTCTTTCCCAGCAGCATCTCCCAGTGATGATGAAAGCAGGCTCTGCTGCTTCGGGAGTGGTGTTAGCCAGCCACTATGGCCAATCCTCTAGAAGAGAGGCTGTTCACAGACTCTGGTGAAAGCAAGCCAGGTTATGTTAGCTTCTAATGTGCATGGTAGCTGTGTCTGCCAGATGTAAAAAGGTGGGACACTGCAGCCGAATGAGAATGTCAGGATGAGAAAGGCACTACTGCAGTATACAGATAATTCCTAATCATATCAGTCCTACGCTAGACAAAGCTCTCTTCAATAGAATAACTCTGTTGATAGTTACCCTACATGTTACCTTTGAGTTCCTAAACTGAGTGTGACACGACAGGGGTCAGCCGTAAGGCTTCCTATACCAGGAAATTTTGTTTAGTATGTTACAGTGAAGCCTGATTAAGTCAGCTTGACGTGTTACCAGAGTTTCAATACTTGACTGAAGATATACCCTGAATGGAAACACTCCCTGCGTGTGTTTTTCTTGATGTCTTCTCGGTAGATAAGATATTTGGTCCAATGTCTGTGTGTGCACTTACTTTCCAGGGCATGCAGCTATGTCCCTGGACCAGATCAGACCCGGGCAGAAGAAAAGAAGCAGATGCTGGGCACAGGAGGGAAGCTGTAGCTGTAGGCTGTGCAGCAATATCCACAGCTGTGCTAACTGGAGCAGATCTGGCTGTGATGCAAGGTGTTGACAGCCAAAGCTAGCTTACCCCTACCTTCCCAAGAGGTTAATTTCATGAATGGGAGTAGGCTGAAGGTGAAATGGATAGGAAGAACAACATGATGATTTTACAACACTTTGGCAAGCTAAGCAATAGCTGCCTATGCACCTGAGAAGAATTTTCCTCCCTAGTGGAAAAACCTAACTCCAGGAAAAGCATGCAGTGGAAGGCTGTTAACATGGGGCTATAACCTTTGACTCAGTACTAGCTGGCCCACAAAGCAAGCCTTTCCAAGGAAGAGAGCCACAAGATTTTGGGACAGCCAGCAAACTCCCCTCCAAACTCATCACTGCTCTTCCAAGTTTACAACACAAATGTTGCTCTCAAGAGGCAGCACATACAAATGAGTCTAGAACTGAGACCATGACAAAGACTGTAGACACCTCACTAGCAGGCTGTCAGTTTCTGGAGTGTAGCAGCTTCAGACCAGGGGCTGATAAGGGCATTGGTACTGGGATGCCAATAAATGTGTTTTAGTGTGACTGAAGATGAGGAAGGCCTCATCTGACAGGTATCTCAGAAAAAGCCCAGATGAGGAACATTTGAAAGCTGGGCACAGACAGGACAATAATTCCTGCTTTGTGTCAGAAACACCCGACAGCAAACAATGAACAATCCCAGTCTGTCAAGCACTGAAATGAACTGACAGGGATATAGCCTCATCATAAATGAAGACAATGGTGTATGAAAATTGTGACTTAGTGGCAGAGAGATCAGAAGAGGAACAGCCTAAAAAATGGTAGATCATAGAAGTTTGTGAGCTTGCTACCACAGGCCAAATCATAGGTACGCTGTGCTACCACAGGAGGTCCTAGGTCAGATATACAAAGCTGTTTTGAACAACTTTGCCAATGTCAAGTGAATTTATCCTGGATCAGGGGTTTACCTTGTCACATGCCTGTAACAGTTTTGATCTGGTCTTCAGTGTCCTAAAATTATATTTATAGTACTCTTGGTAGCAGTCTGACAGTTGAACCAATCTTCCCCATGCAGAATGTTTGTAAGTAATACAGGCTTGCAAGGTTCCTTCTGTGCCTCATGCTTTGTAGTCAGCACAGCTTCCAGACACCACATGGCATGCAATCATGCAACCCAAATTCTAGTGGTCCTGTAGAGGTTATTAAAACAAAGCATCAATTGCACATCATAAAATTAATATGAGTAAAGAGAAGATCAAGGTCTGAGGAAGTGGCAGTCCTATCAGTCAAGTAATCGTTTTATTAACCATGCAGCCTAATCCACTTGAAAGCAAAAAAGAGGCTGTCATTAAGTGACAGATCAGCCAAGGACATAAGTAGTGCCTCTACACATACAAACATGACAGAAGATCTCATGTTCTGTTGTCACTTCAGTCAGGTCTAGGAATGGCATTCTGTTTTGTATGTTTACTTAATTGACACAGGAGGAAAAAGGTAGATGTACTGATATCTTAAGTATACATGCATCAGATAGAGGCCTTATTTACCTATGTTTTACACTGTAGACCTTAGACTGGAGTCAGAAAAACACTAGTTCCTTTGCTATTATCTAAATGGTGTTATTAAGTTTCTACAAGACAGTAGAGTTAATCATTCTTATGCTCACTGACTGTAAGTCTGCATGTAAGCAAATATTTTAATAGAACACAGGGTACAACTGGAAACAGTTAATGGATCTGAGGAGGCAAAGCTACCTTTTGCAACAAAATATTTGTCTTTGAACTTTGGAATAGGACTATCAGACTTAATTTTTTCACTTACGTCTAGTTAGTTCCCCACTAAGCTAATTCCCCACTTAGTTCCAAATAACCATCCTTTAGTTCAACAGTAACTTCTAAAATGCTCTTATGGATACTAAAGCAAAAACTATCTTTTTGCTCTTTGCTTCTTTCACAGCTGCAGCACTTGACTTTGGCAGGAACTGAAAGCCCATCGGTTGCTGTAGACATGACAATTTCTGTCAAAGTAGTAGAACATACTTTAAAAGAGAAAATCCAGCTTCAGGTCTTTGGTAAAAGAGTGTGACCATGCTGGGGACCCTTCTTTATTCACTTGACAATTCTGTCAGCAGTTCTTAATTCGTTGAGAGCTTTGGGACTGCTGCTAGAGGTTCTTCACTGGAGCCTTCCCTTGGCAAGAAAGCACAAGGAGGAGCCTCACTCAAAGAGATTCAGAAACACATGGGATGGCACAAAGAGAAACAAGTTGTGAATCTCAGCACAGAGCCCAGCATTGCTTTAAGAGATCTGCTGACTGCCCCATTCTCATTTTTTATTCTTTACGTCCAGCATACTTTGCTAGCACTGATCAGTTACAAGAACTGCAGTTGTTTCTCCCCCTTCCATCATACCTAGGACACGGAATCTGCAGTTCACTTGTACAGCTTTCCACCCAAGTGGAGGGAAGGTGCTTAGGAAAGAGTAGGCAAGACAGCAGAGGCAGAGCTCAGGCTGCTCTGTGCCAGAGAGATCAGTTTTTAGAGGCACTGGTAAGACCCTGATTAGCCCTCCTATATGACCAGGGCTGGACTTATCTCCACGGTACTTACAAAGGCTTTTACTCAGGGCATACTGAGGTTGGAATTTGGGCACCAGGCCAAGGCTATGGCTTGGGCCAAATGGCAGTAAGTCACACTACCAGACTATTGTCCCCAAAAGTTCATTTTTAATTCCTGTTTGGCACTTCATACTGGCAAAACGTCTCCCACCGTATCAGATTTCAGTTAAATAAGGCCACATGTACAGAGGTTATGGGAAATTACACACTGACCCACATATTTGTTTTCACTGGATACCAGGCAAGAAAACCCTTTCAGGAATTTAAAGCATACCTTTATAGTATGTATCGTAGATGAATTGCAAATGCAAGTTTTCATTCTCTGTGTAAAAGAACTCCAGTGGAGGTAGATGCCCACATTTTAATGCTTATGCTCCTGTAAGATTCACTGACACAAAGGGATGCATTGTGGGAGAACTACTCCTAAGTCTTTGAACACATGTTTTCAAAACTGGGTAAAAGGATTGCAGCCTGAGATCCTTAGAATACAGGATAATTAGTAGGCAAATGCTAACAATTAAGTAAAAAATACAGATGTTGTGTGCATAAATTCAGTATTCTTTAAAAAATACAAAGTTATTTCTCAGTTCTATGGGACGTAAACCCATAAAAAGCAATGTTATAATATTGCAAGTTAAGAGAATATTAAAAAAGGCTGCAGATGAGACAAGTAGGAAACCAGCTGGCCTAGGCAATAGATAATCAAATGGAAACTGAAAAAACAGGTTAGCCAAAAAAAAGTCCAGGTAAATTTTACTTCGGCAAGGAAACAGAAATCTTGATATCCTGTTAAAAACTCAAAATCCAGCAATCAAGTTCATTACATTGCTTTTGTTGCTGCTGCTGGAATAGGAAAAGGGGATGGGTTGGACATTGCTTGCGTACGCTGAACATCCATTACTTTAGAGGAAGGAAGTTTTTGTACAGTTTCAAGAACCTTAGTTACCTGTAAGTTTTGGAAGCCAAAAGAAGGCAGCCATCTGCAACCAAGTGCCACCTTTGCTATACTGTTTACATTTCTACTTTTTATTACCTGTATTTTTCAGAGTGATGAATGGGAAACTTCACTACAATTTTACTGCCTTGGATAACCTTATGGATAATCTGTGGGAAAATAAGCTAATTCCAGGTAAGAGCAACTCCCTACATCCGCGGCTTCCTACATCTGTTTACCCATGTTGTGCAATCATCAGAAAATTCGTGGAGAGCTTTTCCAATGCTGATTTTGATAAAAATTAATTTTTTTCCTATACTTACCTTTACCTCATGTCCATTTAACTGTAAACAGGGTGAGCAAAACAGTATTAGGACAATTAAGACAACACAAATGCTTTTATATTGCTTTCAACAACAGCTTGAGATGTATGAATTGGGAAATGAGAACTCTTGAAGAACAGAAAACTTTGTACCCATTAACATGTACCTGAAATGGCCAGAAAAGCAGATACTTAAGGTATAGCTTCCCTTGACCTTCTGCAAACATCCACTGTTTAAAGTGCCCTCCGAGCCCTGAATTTATGATGGAAAGTATTAGTGTTGATTACTATAGTCATTGACAAGTAACAAGTGTGAACATTCTGAAATCTGAAATATTCCTGGTGGGGCCATGTAGAAACAAGAAAGCCCATTTAATGATGTTTCTTCATTAACAAGTTTGTTTCAGGTAGTGTAATCACCCCTTTGTTAATCAAAACGGGATAGCATTCACAAAAAAAGGGAGACCAATCTTTTGTGTCTTTTTTAGGATTTGAATTGATGGGGAATCCATCAGGATATTTTTTAGATTTTGAAGATAAAGAACAGGTAGTAAGATGGAGAAACTTAATTACACTTCTGGCCAGGAGATACATCGGTAAGTTAAAAAACAAACAAACCTGTTATTTATTCTTTTGTAATCCCTGCTAAGTACCTCAAAAATTTCCGTGTGTTATGATCAATTTCAAGACCCTGGATTTTAACACAGAACAGGAAAAGACCCATAGCAGAACATACAGTGGGATAATAGACCCCTTTTTTGTGGATCCATGATGAGTAGCATCTTCTGGATACCACATTTGGCCTGCCTCTGAGGACTGACTTTTAACTTTGTTATGTTGTCATTGTAAACCACAAGCCTGCACTAAGACATGAGAACTTGAATTCTTCCCACATGCCCGCTTCAAATATCTCTAATGAGAAGCCTCATCCTGAATTAAGAATAGGTGTATGCCATGGCCACAAGGCTGTAATTCACATCACCTCCCTCTCACCTTTCACTTTTCAAATACTGCTGCATTTTATCGAAAATGAGAGACTGTTTTGAAACTACCCATATCATGTTTTCCTTATTATTAAAAATAGGTAGTATTTATACCTTGTTGTAGGTCTGGGTGCTGAACCTCACCTGCAGCCCTAATTGATAGGTTTGTCCAGTTCAGTGACTAATTGATAGGATTGTCGGAATATGAATCTTACTGATAATTGAGGCCTCTTCTGCAGATAAGTATGGATTGGAGCATGTTGCTAAATGGAATTTTGAAACATGGAATGAACCAGACCACCATGACTTTGACAATGTGTCTATGACAGTGAAAGGTAAGCATGTTTTGAAGCACTGACTAGTGTAGTAAAGTGAGACAGCTGTGTAGGGTGGGTGGAAGGGTAACAGTCCGAAATGAGAGATGCCGGCAAAGAATTAAGGTAAATAGGAGAGATAAGGAATGTGAAAGGTATACCTAGTCTGTTTTGCTAAGGTCATGTTACTGACTACACTATGTTCCTTGCTTGGACATAAGTAGGGATAAAGGAACGGGAAAAACAGGAGTAACACTAAGAAGACGTAGTTCATTATTTGAATATAAAGTAAGGTTACTGGGGGTTAGGGGGCAAAGAGTGGAATAAGAGAAAAACTGATTATTGGAAGGTGCATGCTTTGGGAACCTGTCCTCAAGAGCTTTGGAGGATCCTTGTGAATGCAGCTGAGGTTTTGATGTCTTCTTGTGTTGTCTGTATAGGAAAGAGCAGCCCCAGTTGTGAGGTCCTGCCAATAATGCAAGAATAGAGTTATAACATCACCCTGTACTTTTAGATCAAGATTCTCTTTTGGTTACCATCTTTAATATATATATCTATATATGTATATATATATCTGCTTGGACTTTAGGATTTCTCAACTATTATGATGCTTGCTCAGAAGGATTAAGAGCAGCAAGTCCTCTACTGAAATTTGGAGGGCCTGGGGATTCCTTTCACCCCTTACCCAAGTCACCCATATGCTGGAGTCTTCTGTGTCATTGCTACAATGGAACCAACTTCTTCACAGGAGAGTCTGGTGTAAGGCTAGACTACATCTCTCTCCATAAGAAGGTCAGTCCAAGATTTCAGTTAAGACTATTTTTTAATTGGTTCAATCCATGTTAAATTTGAGTCTGATTTATGAAGTTGATTTCCAGATCAGTGCCCAGCCTATAGCAGCAACCATGACTAATGATTCTAACAAAGTTTTGAAGATGTTCAGTTGCAAGACTTAAACTCAGAGTAAATTTGCCTTTGCCTAATTTCCAGGGGGCAACAACTCCTCTACCGCTTTTCGATTTTACATTCCAGAAGGAGCTCATGTGAACAGCACATGCTGTACTGGATCATGTGAAAAATACTAATATTGTCTGGCCTAGAACTCTCCAGGGACTACAGAAACATATTTTCAGGATATGTGCACATCTCTATGTTGTGACTGTGTGATTGCTACTGTTTGTTCACTTCCACTAAGCAGACTGGAAATACTGTTGCAGGGAGGTGGGAGTTCTCTCTACATCTTGCAACAAGAAGTAGAAGCAGTTGAACAAATTCAGAAGCTGTTTCCAAATTTTGCTTCTGTCGCCATATACAACGATGAAGCAGATCCAATGGTTGGATGGTCCACTCCACAAGTCTGGCGAGCTGATGTGACCTATGCAGCTATGGTCGTAAAGGTAACTTTCTTCATTGACAGTCCTGATGCATTAATGCAGTTACGAAAGTAGACTTACCGTCAGTTTTTAAGCAGCTACTCAGAATAATAGATCCAACAAAAGATCACCCTACTGATACAGCTGGGATTTCCCTTAATAGTCTGGGTTTGGTATTGAGTTTGTATTAGTTTTACTCATCATCCCTTTTTTAAAAAGACAACTGAGAACTGGTCTTCCATGTATTGGAGAGTATGTCAGGTATGGTGTACAGTCTCTCAGTTAGGTCCATCCACCCACACGTCTTCTCTGTCTATAATACTACTGCTATTATCTCACTACTGTTAGCTGTCAACTCACTTACCTGAGACATTATTTCCCAGCTTGTACATAATCTTATGTCTCATCAAGAGACATAAGATAGAATTAAGAAGTCCCTTGAGTTCCCAGCGTAAGCCCATTCTTCAGTTTTGGATAATGTCTGTACATGTGGTCTTATTTTAATTACTGCTAGTAATTACTGCTGTTGATCAGAAAAGCAGAAGGAGAAGAGAATGCTCAGTATTCCTGCCCCTGCAGGAATTGTAGCCTGGCCCTACAGCAAGCTCAGCTCTTGATCCTGCATAGAATCATAGAATGGTTTGGGTTGGAAGGGACCTTAAAGTTCAGTTCCAACCCCCCTGCCATGGGCAGGGACACCTCCCACCAGCCCAGGCTGCTCCAGGCCCCATCCAACCTGGCCTTGAACACTGCCAGGGAGGGGACAGCCACAGCTTCCCTGGGCAACCTGTGCCACTGTCTCACTGCATTCAGCATGAAGACTTTCTTCCTAATGTCTAATCTAAATCTCCCCCCTTCCAATTTAAAGCCATTCCCCCTTGTCCTGTCATTACAAGCTCTTTAAAAAGTCCCTCCCCAGCTTTCCTGCAGCCCCTTCAAGCACTGGAAGGCCGCTATGAAGTCTCCCCCAGAGCCTTCTCTTCTTCAGGCTGAACAACCCCAACTCTCAGCCTGTCCTCACAGCAGAGGTGCTTCAGCCCTCTGATCATCTTTGTAGCCTCCTCTGGACCCATTCCAGCAATCCCATATCCTTGTTATGTTGCAGATTCCAGAACTGGACACAATACTCCAGGTGGGGTCTCACAAGAACAGGGCAGAGGGGGAGAATCCCCTCCCTGGCCCTGCTGGCCACGCTGCTTTTGATGCAGCCCAGGACACAATCAGCCTTCTGGGCTGTGAGCGCACATTGCCGGCTCATGTTGAGCTTCTCATCAGTCAGCAATCCCAAGTCCTTCTCTGCAGGGCTGCTCTCAACCACATCATCCCTTATCCTGTATTGATACTGGGGATTGCCCCAACCCAGGTGTAGAACTTGGTCCTGTTGAATCCCATGAGGTTCACACAGGCCCACATCTCCAGCTTGTCCAGGTCCCTCTGGATGACATCCCATCCTTCTTGTGTGACAGCTGCACCACTCAGCTTGGTGTCACCTGCGAACTTTCTGAGGGTGCACTCGATTCTGCTATCTGTATCATCAATGAAAGTATTAAACAGCACTGGTCCCAGTAGACACCCCTGGAGCAGTAATTCTCACCGCAGGTCTGTTGCTTTGTGAGCCACTACCTTATACGGCATCCATAGTCCAAGTGTTCTCATGTAAAGTAATAATTAGCAAACCTGATTGTGACACTCAGGCACAATCTGTGAACAGAGAGCCTGGACCTCTGACCTTTTGCAGGAAGGCAGCACAGCAATCAGTGAAATACCAGGAGAACTAATACCATGTTAGCACCAAGTGAGTAAAATGACTCATTGAGGAACAGAATTCAGGACCAGCTCCCAGACACGTGTGTAATTGGTGCAAAGTAGCTCCCAAATTGGAGAATCATTTAGATTTCATTCACATGTTAAATCCAGATTAGTAATTCAATATTCAAGACAGAGGAACATCATTGTTAGTGCAGTAGCCAAGGAAATATATTCATAATTTATGCGGAGTACTAGTAAGAGTTATTCTTGAGACTTTCTACTGGAAAAGCTGTGTGGATACTTCAAATTTTCCAATCATTAATGTATCACCTAAGAAACAGTTTCTCCAAGAATTGTGAGGAACACTTTAGCTCTTCAAACTTTTCTAAGTGGCAGGGTCACAGCTGTAAAGATGCTGTAAAGATTTTTTTAAAAATAGATCGTGTGTTTGTTGGATTTCCTCCAGGGTGAAGTTCCATCTTCTCTATGATTTTGCAGGTAATCATCCAGCATCAAAATCTGCTCATTTCCAAAGCCAACAACACCATCAACTACACACTGCTAAGTAATGACAATGCCTTCTTGAGCTACTACCCCCATTACTTCACACAGCGGACTCTGACAGCACGTTTTCAGATGAACAATACAAAGCCACCTCATGTCCAGATGGTGCGGAAACCAGTGCTGACTGTCATGGGCTTGCTGGCACTGCTAGGTATAGTAACCACTGATTAAAAAGCCCATCAAAAACCTCTTCTACCTCTAAGATTCCTGCCTAAGAGAGATTATTCCAGCCATCTCACCACTGATAAAAGCAGGGTTTCTCCTACCCTCTTTTTTCCAGCTATGTGAAGAAAATGGAAGTTCAGTTCCTCTGAGAATTTAACAGCCTGGGATATATTCCTGACAGTCTGTTATCCATTTGATTTAATTTACTGCTTGGTTTATACCCTCTGTGTGCCAACGATTCATTTTTTGACTGGTAATTCCTCCTTGTGCTGTGACATCAGACTGCTAATGTCTTTAAGAAATCCCTGCAGCTGGAATATCCGTGCAACATACTAAAGGAAGACCCCAATTCACTTTTGTATGCTTAGATGTTACTAGCTGAATTGCTAAGCATAAGAACTGCTGTAGTATGTGCATCCACTGGTTTTGTAAAATAAGCCTGACTGTATGCTATACCTGGTAAAATAAGCTAGAATGTAGCTTAACCTCATGCTTTAACCCTTCCTGTAACAGAAGTTGATACAGAAATGACTAACAATGATGCTTACAGAGTTTTCACATCTTTTTAAAGGAGAAAAACAGATTTTTTCAGAAGTCAACAGCAGTGAAGGCGTAAGTACTCAAAACAGCACAATTGGTGTCCTGGCATCTGTGCACAACCCAAGTAAGAGGCAACCCTCAGACAGCTGGCAAGCTACTCTGCTGATCTGTGCAAGTGACGATAACAAGACTTCATCTAACATCAGCGCTGTCACTGTGAATGCCACACACTTCCGCAAACTCAAAGGTAAACAAATACCATGTAGACAGCTCACAGAAGTGATCTTTAGGACAGAACATCTACTGAAACACTTCTGCCAAGTCACCTTTAGTTGCAAGAGTGAGTTTATTTTGTTAACTTTCTCCCTTGTCTTTTGGGCACACCTAGATTTTCTGAAATAGGATGGTGCTCTTCTAGGAAAGGTTATTTCCTAATGCTTGCTCTTTGACCCTGTCTTTAACGACAGCTTCAAGTTCTGCCATTTTGGAGAGCTATTAATCTCAATGTCCTTATTTGGAATGACTCCAAGATAGGCAGCGTTACTACATGATTACATAGTTGATGCAGTTGTCCAACAAATTTTACCTGTGCAAAAAATTAAGAGGGTTTCAATTCTGGTTATGGAAGTAATCACTAGAAATTTAAACTTTTCAGATTCAAATTTTAGAGCCTTATAGGAGTTGTAGGCTTGTGACCAGGGTCTGAAGTGCTGAAATCACTTTTGAGAACATAGACTTAAACAGCTACTACTAAATTTTTTCTTGTTAATCTTTAAATCCCGGTAAAGAGTTTACTGTCTTTCATTTGTGTTCCTAAAGAGCTGGTGTTTGTGACATATTACCTGGATAACAACCAAACCAATCCCTACCTGACGTGGAAAAACCTAGGAAGCCCTGACTTTCCTTCCCCAGAACAGTTCCAGCAAATAAGGGATGCTGAGGTATGATCACATGTTTGCTCGAAGTGTTGTATAAATAAAGTGCTTGTGAATTGCTTAACTACAGCTGAAGAGACAAGAAATCAAAATAGTTAGTCAAAATTTCCTGTTCTTCCAGTCATGTCCATCTTGTATACATGTGAAAATGCATTTGGCAGTCATGCCGAGAAATGCAGCCGGTGGGCAACTGATACCTAAATGTAGATGACCAATTTCTTTGCTACTGGCCTACCCTTAGGTAAGGAGGCAGAGTTGTTCCAGAGCAAGTTCCACTTTCTTTCTGAAATTTCAATGAGCTTTGAGAGCCTTTCTGTTCCGTCTCCCCAGATAAGTTGTATGGCCCTATGTATGTTACAGAAGGGCTAAACTGCTGCATTAGGAAGTTGAAATGAACCCTCCTCAATAACATAAAACCAAGAGCTTCCTGAGGTGGAAACTACCCAGTACAAGTTAAGAAGACACTTGGCATCTCTCAGGGGCTTACAGGGAGGCCTCCAATTTCCCGTCATTGTCACCAGTTCTGAATGCACCCTAGAAGGGATGGAGGTGTAAGTCCTTTCAGAGGACTGTATGATCATTAAGGTCCCTTCCAACCTAAAACATTCTGTGATTCTATAACTCCTCCCAACTGAGCAAAACCGTGTGCAGATTACTTATTGTATGTGAGAATATGTGAGCAGCCTGTCCCTTTAGCTCTGTCTCCCGTAGTTTACCTATGCATTCAGACCCATGGGTTAAAATAAAGGAGGCCAACTTTATGCCCTTCAGGACCTATAGACAGTAATTGCCTTCTGACTTTGGTGTACAGAGCTATTCTCTTCTGTCACCATAATCCACCGTTGCTAGTGCCTGTGCGATACTGTAAGAGCCATCAGATCTGCCCTCAACAGGGCAGCAGCCAAGTTTTCAATGCGCTTGGCCCTCTGGTCAAACCTTATCCTCAGAGACCAGATGAGTGGCTGTTGTAGCTAGCACTAGCTTTCACTGCACAGCAGAAATCCGTATCTAAGAGATGGGGGGGGCTGGTTTTTAAAGATCACGAGTCTGAAAGACCTCCATGGGAGGTAACTGAAAGTGACAGATTGATTGTGGTCCACCCCATTTGTGAGTTGGACAAAGCTTCTCTTTCCTGAAGAGATGGGGAAAAAAGATGAGATAGAAAAGTCTCCTGGCTTAAAGAGCTTTGATGGCTTATCAATGGTACTCAAAATTTACAGTCCCAAAGGAAATACACACTCAGTTTTCACTGATACAACAGTTGGCCTATAGGTGCTGTAATGAAAGATTATTCACAATGATTCACAGGATCCGGTGACAACAGGCCCATTCCCATTTCCTGAAGATGGCATCCTGACACTGAAGCAAGACTTTCCTATTCCATCAGTGTTTCTTATCCACGTCTGTGCAAGACCCAGATCTGTTCCTGGTCAAGTATGTGTTTTATTTTCTGTCAGATTCACTGAATTAGAAACTGCTTCCTGCTTTAAGTCTCACTAAGAAGAGATGTATTGGCATTTGGACTTATTATTTGTGTAAGACTTAGTAAATAAACAATTATTCTCTCGTTTGATGGGAAGGCTCTCCAAGGCATAATTCAAGATAAGGCATTCCATGGCAAGTGATAGGAGCCATCACTGAGATAAACAGAAGTTTTATCTATGGTGATAAATTAATAATGCAGTACTGGGAAATGCAGTATTTTTTTTTTCAAAGCTCTCCAGTTACTAAGTGATAGCTAAAAATGAAATGGAATCATGGCTGTCATAGTTTTGACATCTGTATCTGCTCATTCAGTCCCACCCATGTCCATAATGGTGCCCAAAGCCTCTGAAGGTCCTCTGCAAAGTTGTCAGGTTGGAGACCTGGGGTACAAAGCCACAGAGACAGGAATTTTGTTTTTATTCCCTGGTCTTAACGGAAAGAATCAAAGCAAATAATACTTAAGGAAGGATGAATGCAAAAATCTGGCCTGGCTGTTTGGTTTGTGCAGTTTTCTTACATGGACATGTGTCTTTGCACAGGTGACCGGTGTTCGTTTGATCCCACTCACAAAGGGGCAGGTGATTGTGTTGTGGGACGATGAGTGTGTAAATTCAAGGTAAGTAGCTTTTGAAATAAAATAGATATATCCAAATTACCAGCACATTACTCCTTAAGTTGCCACCAGTCCTACAAAGTGACACAAATTCACAAATGAATGACTACTTGGTCGTTGAGAGATGCTACAGTGTATTTATCTGACGGTGGACTGTAGGACCTACATGCCAGAAGTACAGAGAGCAACCCTGGCTAATTTGTGATCTGAGCAAGGAAATTTGCCTGTTGCTCACCAGCATCCATTGGCATTTTTGAGTGACTAGCCTTCAGCATAGCGGACAGGAACATCAACGATAAAAGTTATATTATATATAAAAGCATATATTATATCCTGTAAGGGATGTGAGCTGGAAGAGAAGACCTCCAGTTCCTTGCTTCAGCAAGCTGTGCTAACCTGAAAACCCTCTGAAGGAAAACTCTCAGAGGCGACCCAGTGTACTTCCAGACTCCCTCAGGAAGCACTGACTTAGCTCATTTTCAAGGCTTGATGACCCTAGTTTTGGAGTAAAAGATGTTTGACAGTTTGTGATGCTGAAAGTACCCAGTATAGCAGGGCAGCCTCAGTGTTCTTCTTTGGGCTGTTGGATCTGTGGTTCTTCCTAATACTGACAATTCATGCCATCCCACAATTTGTAGGAATCAGTCAACTGAGTATCTCCTGGTTTGGGGTTTATTTGTTGAGATGGCCTGAGATCAGGATTTGGTTACTCACCACATCATTAGTTTTATTTACTGAGCTGACTGTTTTTCTTTTCTAGATGTATAAAGACATTTGAAGTGCAGTTCTCACCAAATGGAAAAGCATACCAGAGGATCAATGCCAAAGATACAATATTCACTCTCTGGGTCTACAGTTCAGGTAAAGCAACAACAGACATGTTATGTGGTCTGTCATATTAATAGTGCCACTCACGAGTGTATGGAACCTCATTTAGTAACTAGTGAAGGTATGTAGCTTGCTAGTGACATACAATCCCATGACAAATAAGAACACAATGCTCTTAAGTAGGGCAGTAGCAGCAAACACCTTAGTAACACTTGTTTTGTTAGACTATCTAAGGATATGGCATCAACACACCAATAAGCGGGAGGTCACATCCACCTTTCATGTAGGGGTTGCTTGTATAGCATTTACCAGATTCTGAGTTCTGGGAGAAGACTGGGATTCTGCTGTCCTCGTGGTCACCTGTCTCTGTTACCATACCCTTTTACGGCTTGGGAATTTTAGGCTATTGAGCTGTTCCCTTGTAAGAACAGAAAAGGTCCTCCATTAGGACAGTTTATCCTGGTTTTCTGAACAGCTAGCCAAAGAGAGACCGCTCTTTTTGCTGATTCCTTTTAGCCCTGACTAGCTTGCCTAAGTTTTAGATGTTCCACATTAGAGGGCAGTGAGTTTCGTCTTTGTTAAAAGGAGAAGCTTCTGCCAGAGCCTGTGGTCATTTCTCCTTGAGTACAACCTAGATGCAATAGAACATACCCCGATGAAAAACACTCAAAGAAGATAGCGGTGCTTTCTTTTGGTATTTTTTTGTTGTTTGGGGAGATTTTTTAACCAAACATGGTCTAGTCTAATCCACAATGTGATAATCCAGCGAGTATAACTAATAAACACTGATCAGAGCTGTGTGAAACACAAGACAGACCTTGCCTCAAAGTGATACTAGTAAAGAGCAATACAAAGAGGTTTTTGCCAGAAACACAAGCTCACTTTAGCCTGAGAAAGGGTTGGCATCTGCAGTGGGTGCATAGCAAAGTTCAGAGCTATTGTTGCAGGATAAAGTCTACACAGGTAAGCAAAGACTGTAAATCATGGCTAAGGCAAATCTCTGAAATTAGGATGCTGCACATCTGGAAAACCTAGCAAATTTAGTTTTTTGTTTCAAAACAAGGATAGAAACGATTGCTTGAAAAAGTCCTACATCTCAGCAGCCGTTACTGCTAGGTTCGTCCTTCTCTCTTATTATTTCTAGCATTCTTTTAGGGAAAAAAAAATATAAAGCAAACATAAAAATCAAGTAAATAGATGAGAAAATAAGCATTTATATTGCTTGTGAGATTAAATACTCTGCTAGTGAAGGCTATATTCTTTGAACTGGATCAAGGATGAAAATCAGCAGATCCACAAAGAATCAACTCACATACCTTTGGAGCAAGTGGTGCTGCTTCATGAATCGAGCAGAGGGTTTTCAGTCAGCCTGCATGCTTCTTGCTCTGCGTCTTTCTTGATCCTGTTGCCTGATAACCTGTTCCAAAGGCACAATTCAGGCAGAAAAGTAAGTCGGAAGAAAGGAAATTAGTACTTGTGGTTGCAGAAGATGTCATAGACTTCTTCCAAAGGGACTGCTGCAACAGCAGTTCTGTAGCTGTACTTACAAGTCCCAGTGAGGAGGGAGGAGGACGTTGTGCTACAAAGGAAGAAAAGCCAGTACTTGACCATGAGGAATTTGTAATCATTTTTAGTTAGGCAGACACACAGGGTACAGAACTGATTTCACCCCATCCCTAGCCCATTCCACAAACCTACTTTTTATAGGAGTGGTGCCTGTTCCACATCCTCCAGACACCTCAGGTGTCAGCCTTTCACAATGACCATTTCTAACCTTTTTATTTGCAGGTAGCTCTGTCTCCGGCTTTTACAGAGTGCGTGCTGTTGACTACTGGGGCAAGGCAGGCCTGTCCTCTCTTCCTGTGAAGTATGTTGAAGCTTTCAAGTGACTCTGAAGAATGGTGGCTGGCTTGGTGACCAAGTGGTATATGGTTCCTGAAAATGACAACTCCTCAGAAAAATAAACTCCTCCCAATCTGAGGAGGGAGTATTGAAAGGACCTGATGGAGCAAGTTAGGAATGCAAGTTAAAAACAGCTGCCGTTTTTAACTCTTCAGAGCTCAAAAGATGGCTTTATCGAGCAGCCCCAACTGACAATGCAACAGCTACAATTGTAAGAGTCTGCCATAGGACTGGGATTCAGCTTAGTAACTAGGAATTAAGGGAATAAATATTTATTATTCTCTCTTTTACACTGAGCGGATGGCCAGGACAGCCAAAGACTTATAGATGTTACAAACTGCAGCAAGAACAGGACTATCACTTTACTGGGTGCATGATGAGGGCAGCACAGGCACAGGCAGAACCTGTCTGAGAGTGAAGTGCCTGCCTCAGCTACCAGCCTGTCTTAACATAACGGTGTGATGGAAAAACGCACAGCACCCAGATGCATTTGGAGCAGGAAGTGAAGGGTCCCCGCTTCCCTACTAGTTATTCTCACATAGTACAGTGAGTTATTTCAGAGCACTTGCCATGTCTTCAGATCTATGAGGTTCTTCACCCAGCTCTCTGTGTTTGTGGCTGTTACTTGGGTACCAGAGCTGTTCCTCTTGCACAGGCAGAGGAACGAGTAGTGGCTGTTCCTCAAAGAGGAAAAACACACAGGAAGCACTGCCCTCCGGACTTGCCTGCCCTTTTTGCATTTTCCCCAAGTCACCTGTTTGCACTATGACCATTACCCACTGCCTGTTTGTGGTAGAGGCTCTAAAACTGAAAGCCTTCTATTCTCTCCGTTACTGTCACCTCTACAGGCCTTTCAGCTAAGGTCTTTCCCTAGCGTGCCTCCCCTCTCAGACTGCAAGTGACCTGAGGCTTGGCTTTCAGTGGCTAGGAGAAAGCTGAAAGCCTATTGTGTTTTCATATTGCAGGAGACCACACTCTTGAATGCAACAAAGCTGCTACTGACAACCAGTTAGGAAATTATCCAAGAACAGTTTGAGCTTCTGTGCTTTGCAGAGCATGTGCACAAGCATGTGATAGCCGCAGGTCATGGTCCACAGAACACCTCTGGCTGTCTTTGCAGCTGCCTAACACATTATGTAACAGCAAAGATCCCTGAAATTGCTGGGGTGTTTTCTTACTCTTCTTTTCACAACTGGCACAGTTTCCACTTGCCCTTAAAATGCTTGTAGAGGGAAGAATAATGCCAGTGAAAACAACAGGAGTGTTTTCCATAAGAGGAGCAATTTTGTCACACAAACAAATCCCCTGCTGCTCTCTGCTGACATCAGCCACATCACCAATGTAACAACAAAGGCTGCATATTTAACAAAACATTCAGGTCTCAGACAAAAAAACAAGTTTGCACAGTAAGAGAGAGCTGAACTACCTCAAATGGCCTCACGTGTCCAGTACAGAAAAGCATATACAAAAAGTCAGTCTATATGAGATGGGGCCTTGTATCTTCCTTACCTTATGGTTAATTTTTCATGTGCTTATTCAGAAATTTAGCCTTGGAAGAGTCATTTTGTCACAGAACTCAGATGAAACATTTCTTGCCTCACTGAAGTTTGAAAACGGAGTGCTTGTGGCATCCTAATCTGTTAATTCATTGCTCATAAAGGCTAATTTAGAACAGAAAAGGGCCATTAGAGCCCTTTTCTCAGTTTCAAAAAAGCTAGTGAGAAGTTCTACTTGGATGGTGATAGTAAAAATACATTTTGAAGTTGCTGTAACTACCCCAAAGTGAAGAATCACAATGTACAGTTAAATAAAATCCAACAGGTAAGATGTATTGTTTTGACAGTTTGAAGTGGAACCACAGAAAAAAAGAGTTTTGGAAATACGGAAGTATAGGGCCTTGAGAGATTTCAGTGCATCTAAAGGCGAGGATGATACAGGAGCTTGAGAGAACAGTTCACCCTATTAGGATATTTGAGTAGCCTTCTACTTCAAATTTTTCCTACACTGGCAATCAGAACATAGCAGTCTTTAGCGCACCAAGGACTGCTCACACATTACAGGTGTTTGGAAAAGAACAAAGTGTAACTGTTGTGAAGAGTGTTGATTTCACTATGCAGGATGTGGCAGAACATATATAGATGTGAAAATAATGAAAAATAGAAGATTAAAAATCACTGCCATGTTTAGTAGATGAACTTAAATTATACCTCACACAAGTGAGGTCAGTAATGGCATATATGAGAAATATGATTCAGACCTTATGAGTCCTGGTAGGATGTTTGGCTTTTGCAAAGCTGCAGAACAGAGAATGGCAATTTGCTTGCTCTTTCAGTGTATTGAAGTCTGTCCCTATGGCAAGAGATTTCTTTTAGGGCAAGTTACTGTCTTTTAGATGCTTTTAGTCTGGGAGTACTGCTGGTCCAGGGCTTTTGCTTCTCGGCAGTGACAGACATGAGGTTTTCTGCCTCCTTCAAGTGATTTGTAAATCTCATGCTTACTCTTTTTATTAAAAAGCAAAGTTAGAGTGCTGTTTTCTGTTAAGCTTCAAGGTAAAATTCCATACATTATTGTATCGCTTATTGAAACTTCAAAAAAAGCAGAAACGTTATTTGCAAGGGCAAATAAATGCATGTTGTAGATGCAAATAAAGTTCAGTTTC
Source organism: Neomorphus geoffroyi (assembly GCA_033558235.1). NCBI lineage: Eukaryota > Metazoa > Chordata > Aves > Cuculiformes > Neomorphidae > Neomorphus > Neomorphus geoffroyi. The sequence goes on from JAUMJM010000008.1 coordinate 3,048,962, forward strand.
TTAGGGTCAAGTCCAGCCACTTTGAAAATCTGTCACTAGGTCGCTTTTTAAGGGCTTCTGCGTAAAACATCATTGAAACTGTGAAAGACACAGTGCTTTTTCTGGTATTTTCCTGGCAGTGCCAAATATGCATTGAAAGCAGAACTGACCAAAACTGGTGAAGTGTATGTCAGAAACAACCTTTGAATATTCAGCAGAATATTTCTTTTTCTTCCTCTTTGCTGTTCTGTTACAAATTTATTCTTTTAAACAATTGCAGCAGAAAATAGAATTTGGTGTTTCCATAAGTTGGATTTATTTCCAACAAAGTATATAAGCTTTGGGCTGCCCTTCTCTTTTTTATAACGTAATATCTGTAGAAAAATGCTATTTGAAACTTGCAACTTGAGTTTTAGCTAACTGACTGTCTGATAGGGCTTCCAAAATTGCATGTTTAACTCTGCCATCTCCTCCATTACTGTGCAGTGATCAACCCCCACACGCAGAGCTCAGTTTTCCAGTGTACCAGCCAGATGTGTGTAGTGCTGAGTGGGAGTAGTAGAGACTTTGTAGTTCCGTAACATCAGAACCTAAACAAGACTTCAGAGTGCTCAAGTGTGTCTCTTGCTGACCGTAAATCCAAACTGGAAATGAAACTGCACCTGCAACATGAGACTGTTTGATCTTCAAGTAAAAGCTTCTGTGACTATGTAAAAGTTTTGCAAATATTTGTTTAAATGAGTATCAGCTAAGAGGTTTTTGAAGGAGTGTTTTATATTGTCCAATTGTGAATGTACTGCATTCGTTACCATCTTTTATGCTATCCAATAAAACCAGTTTTTAATCTTTCCTGTGAACTCTGTAAATACTAGATCGATCATTGTCTGATTATTGTGTTCTGGAAGCTGCTCAAAACTCTTTTGTCAAGAACATAGTCTTGGGAAGTAAAGCCTGTTCTCAAGGAAAGAAAGATGGCTTGACTGGTGCAAGTTCCAACATTGCATAAAAATGAAGCATGAGAGGAATGTGACCATAAGAAATTTCAAGGCTGAAGTAGGAAATTGAATGCATAGACTGCCTTAGTTACCACAGTCCAGGGAAAATTGGTCTAACTCAATATGATATCATAGCATCAGATCTCAGGACTTGCTGTGTCCTTGCAGGGAGGAGGTTCACTGGTGCGTGAAGGACAATATCCTTGCAGGGTTTCTCCTGCTGTTGCACAGTTGTAGCCTTTCTGCCAGCACCAAAGGACCTTCTGAGGACAAAACAACAGTCCTGTTCATTTGTAAACAGCTTTTTCTTTTCTTTTATTACTGGAAAGTTTGTGCAGAACATAAATTATGACTTGGGACCTATACACGCACTTAAATCCAAGAATAATAGACTGGTTCTCATCAGCCAGCTCAAAAAACAAACTGAAGTGTGTCTGCCCCTAGAGATACCCTACATGTTGTATGTTGAACTCAATAAAATAACAAAAGAAGTGTAGGTTGGATCAGAATACACTTGTAGCTGCCTGCCCTACCCTACCTTATCTTTCCTATTCCTGCAGTCAGTGGAGAACAACAGATATGAGCCTAATTCCCATCTTTTTCTTAACACACCGGATTGTATGATAAGGGCCAGTGCTGCTGGGAACGTGTCCCCCTAGTTCCTCCAAGAACAAGGCAGATTCTTGGGGCATTTGTAACTCAATGGTGTATTCTCCCAGAATCATCACTATCCTGTGAACCTGGATGCATAACCTTGTGGGGCTGAGGAGGGATATTGCTGCTTACTCATCTGGACAGACAATTCCAAGCACAGTAAGGATGCACTTGTTCCTGCGTATAGATCTTTTTGATAGAACTCACATCTCCACTGGTCATATAGTTATTATAACCACAGACAATAAATATCTCACTTCTCTAGGACTGGTAGTATTGGTCTGAACGTTCTGGCCAAAGGCTCCTTCAGCTAGGGTTTGCGTTGCCTAATCACTTGTGATACAGGTCCTAAGTTCACAGATATCCACCCCAATACTTCCTCATGAGACAGGGGGGCAAGTGGTGAACATTCAGTCAATGTACTGACCTTGCACTTAGTCCAGCACAAAAGGCTGGTGTTTTTCAACACTCACTGGTTGCTGTGGTTTAAGTTTGGATTGCCTGCTGCTGTTCTTCTGTTTCTGTCCTTAGATTTAAATGGTAGTTCACTGGCCTGCATATTGTCAGGGTAGTTTTTCCTAAACCAGAAGAGCAAGTAACACCTTTGTTCAGTGCTGGCTGAGAGTCTTAGGAGCCCACCTGGGGAACAAGCTTGAGAGGCTTCCCTTCATCCCTAAGATGTCTCTGGCCTTGGAGAAGTGTCTTTAGTAAATGTTTTTTACACTCCTTCCAACAGATGCAGTAGATAATCATTGGATACTGTAGATAGGATTGTGCAAGCATCTTGCAGAAGCTGGTTTATATTGCAATGCTTGAAGATCTTTACTCGATATCAACCTTGTGTCACACACCTTTTGAAAGCCTTAAGAGCCGAGTCTGCTCAGCTTGGTCTTTGCTCTGTGCTAGGTAACTGTAACTGGGAAAAATTAGCATTGCTGACCGATTCCAGAGTTCATCAGGGTCTTGGCAGTGTTCTGGACTGCTAATTTTGTTCATAGGAAACATTCTAAGTGAATGTGATTTTACTAAGTGCAGTGGATAATATATGTCACAAATGCTGACTTTTTCTACATGGAGTTATCTAGATACTATTCTTTTGGTTCGCTCTACCTATGAAATGCCGTAAAACCTGTTTTTTTTTATTTTTTAGTTCTATACCTCTCAGATATTGGAGGCTGGACTATGAAGGCAGTGGTGAGTAAATTACTGCCTATGCAATTAGAAAGGCAAGTAAATGCTCATCTAAAGCAACATCTCAGTGTTATGAAAGGAACGTCTGATTTATTGCATTTGTGATTCAGGGGCTAACTAGAAATACTCTGTACAAGCTTTGGAGTATTCAAATACAGCAGATATAACCATAAGATATTAGCAGGCAGCAAGGATCTTCCTATCAGTGTTGTTCCAGACTTAGTTTCAGACTTTAAGTAGAAACGTGGCTGCGTGAGGTTCGTTGTGCATGCCACGGCCCTGCAGGCACCCACAAGCCTTCGCTGCTTTACACAGTCTCACCTAGGACCTTCACCCAAATGCCCCTTGCCCCTGGTCCACAAACCATCTTCAGCTCAGCCAAGGCTGCTGTTCCCTGAGAGCCTTGCCGAAGGTAGCTCTCCCTCTGACCCAGTCTCCAGTCCTCTATCTGGCCAAAGCCACCTTGCGGGCATGCCTGTGCCTTGCCTTGTGCCTTGCTACCCTTGCATGCTGGCTGGACTTTCCAGGTGAACCCTAGACCTGCCTTGTCACCATGCATTTGTCTGATGATCAGCCCTGCCAGAGAACCTATCCCTGTCATCACCCCTGCCCTGCTCCCCCTCCTTTGTGCTGGGGATGGACACCGCCTGGCTGGTGCCAGGGCCACCCTTGGCTGCTGTATCACCTCCCCTCAGTGAGTAGCCCAGCTCTTCCTGCTCCCCAACAGGACAGCAGGTAACAAAAAGCAGTTCCAGAGGTGTTTTTTTTAAAAACGTTTATTGACAAATGCCACATTAGGTATTCCCTTGAAAATTCAAATATGAATACTGTATTGCAGTCTACAAAATCCCAACATTTTCAAGTGTTTTTCAGGAGATCATGCTAGTCCATACTATGATTTTCATTTTTTATTATCTGAGTGGCAACTTCAAGACCAAAAGGTCTAGTTTCTGTGCTTTAGCTTGGGATCAGAAGTGTACTTTTAGCAGGCCCCTGGAAAGAAAAAAAAGTGAACTTTAGTCATAAGTAAATCTGCGAAGCACTTTAACAGCCCTTTAGTCTTCAGCAAAGCTGTAGCTACAACATTTTTAGGGTAATTTTGAATCAAGATTAGGATGGGGAAGTGCAAAAGTTGCTGTTTGCATTGCTCTGTGTCTGTCAGCATAGCACTTGTGCAGCCTTTGCTAGTCCAAGCTAGCCATGTGTTTTCAGCTTATGTGAGCACCTAGGCATGAGCCCACAAACCAGCTGCCAGCTACCCTACTCTGCTGGGGTAAGCAATACGGAAGGTGAGGGGGCAGGAATGCCTGGACTGGTCCCATAACCTTGGATGATGCCAGCACTTGCTCTGTACTGGAGTGATGCGTTGTTTAGAAGGTTTTGGCTGCTGTCACAGCACAGAACATGTGTTAATGTGCCAGTCCTCCAGTCCAGGTCTTCAGGCCTAGCTTAGTAAAAGACCAATCTCTGGGAAAGGCAGTAAGCATGTCAAGAGTGTGGGCACTCAGGTGCCAACAAAGAGTAATTTCTGCCTCCAGCATAGCCCTAAAGAATTATCTGCTTATGTCATGAGCAAACATATGAGCTAGATCAGCTCTCATGCCTCCCGAAGAAAAAGTTTAGAAAAAATCTCAAGATGTGCTTTAGATATGCTCTGTTCACACGTAGGTGGCACAACTGCTGACTCTCACTGCCAACTCCCACTGCCAGCAGACACAGTCAGAATTGCTGTTTAAAGCCCCTCATCTCCACTACTCGGACTGTCCAGGACACAAATCATGGTGGAGCTGGAGTCCAGAAACCCCAGGCTGTTCTCCTATCCTATCCTATCCTATCCTATCCTATCCTATCCTATCCTATCCTATCCTATCCTATCCTATCCTAATCTATTAACGTAACAAAGCTGTTCTTCCTTTGGTAGTGTGCCAGTTTCAGCACACAGGATTCCTCAAAGGGCAAACCTAAGCCTGCAGAACCACCCTGTGACAGGCTCTCTCCTTCACCTGGATTTCCCTTTGCAGCTACTTCTTGGAAGATATAGTGTTTAAAAAAAGGTTGTTAAAAGAGTACTACTTAGTTTGCTGGGGTTCTGCCACGTTTACAGCAAGTGCAATCACCTGCTCTAAAAGCTGCCAGTGCAGTCATTTCAGTGAATTTGCTAATTAGTGTGGAATACCTGACTGAAGCACAGGCTGGAACTGGCCAGACATGCAGATTTCTTCCTGCTTCTGACGCACGATGCGCTGAATGGCTGGAGGGAGGCCACGGGGGTTGCGTGAGAAGATCAGGGAATAGCCATCATCACAGGAGCCATCCTCCTTTAAACTGCGGCAGGCATAGGTAATGGCATAGTTATCATAGTCGGTGTCAATCACCCAGTAGTTGTCCCCTGAAACACCAGAATACACGTTAGTTATGGTCAGCATAACAGAGCACAGGTAGACCCAGTCATTACATAGGCAAACATAATTTCAGCATTCCAGCAAGGGATCTAAAGCCATATCACAAGTTTAGCTTATCTTCACATCACAAAGTGTCTAGGCAGATGTAAGCTATTGACCAACATGTGGGACTGGAGAAGTTCACTCACCACCGCTGGAGAGGTAGCTGGCCAGGCCCTGGTAGGTCATGTACATTTTTGCTGGAGTGGTTGGGTCGGGTACTGTATACTGAGCAGCCATATCAGCACAGATCACCCAGAACCTGCAACAAGATCGAAGAGATTCAAGGCAAAACTCTGTGACGTGTTCAAATGAGTGCCCTGCACTCAGAACTCAGACCAGAACCAGGCTATGGTTCAGCACAGCTGCCTTAGCCATGGGCATGGCAGTTCGTCATTAAGTGATGCAAATCTTTGGCAAACCCCTCATCACTGGTAGTGCATTACTGCTTTCTGGTCCCATCTCTCTTCTACACAACTACATTGCAGCTAGGACAGTGCTCTGATCCTTCTTCAGCTCAGCACGCTTTTTACCACCCATTTCTGTACAAGCAGACAATCATCAAGCAAAATGATGGATGTAATTTCTTGGCTTCCTGCTGGCAGTGTGCAGAGTGAGCTGACCTGCATTTTGGTTTGTTTGGGCTCATTTGCTATGTTTCCAGGTGGCTCTTCTCTCCCTAACCTTTCCTAACTCTGTTGGCACAGGGATAGCTGTTACAAGCAAGGAAATAATTACAACCACTCTGCTGTCCAAGCTATTCAAAGGCCCATGGAAACCCTGTAAGTACAAATGCAGCCTATCTTTATTATTCATTTCTTCTAATGCCCTTCTCTCATTGGCATCTGTTCACTTTGAATATCACTTTTGTCTTAGCACAGTTCATCAGGCGTCACCTGGAGCTGTGAAACAATGGAAGGTTCTTCATTCCCTACCTTGCACAGGCCACGCTTGTCCTTTTTCTTACCATGGCAGAAATAAACGCCTAGCAGCCTTGAGACCCCACTGGATTTCTGAAGAGTCCTTTCAGGAATCACCCCACCCTCACCCTTTGCCATGCCTGCAAAGCTTCATTTGCACCACCCCAAAACATCCTGGAATGCTGAGCTGTTAAGACTCGTAAGGCTCATAGCCACCTGCTCTACTCTATTATTCGTGCAGTTAGACAGTTGTGGGTGGTGAATGCACAACAGAAGTAGTGCTAACCTATGGGAAGGCCCACGTTTTCTTTTCTATGCTCAGAAAGCTATTTAATGTCTTCAAATGTTGCAGTTCCTTATAGTAACCATGACCAATAGGAAAAATTCTTTAGCTTCCTTCCATCTGTCTATTCAGGCATCGCAATGGCATCCCAGAATTGACGGTTTTCCTCAGAAGTCCCTAAAACTCTGTGTTGGAAGACCTGTGAAAGTAAAGCTCACTTCCTCTCTTTCCCCTGAAGCTCTCAATGAAATCAGAGCTGTCCTGCCCTCGCAGCCCCACAAGCTTTGCTAGGTCCACTCTCTTGGCTGCAATTGATTTACCTGACCACTCCATCACTCAAGGCTTGACTTTCTAGTTTACTTTATGCAGTAGTTTTGTGATGAACTCAGACCAGAACCAGGCTGAGAAGTAACGCAGGACTTTTAAGTATCTTACCTCTGGCTTCTAATGTATTACCTTGATTGCACTTCCTTTTTTGACAAAGCAAACCCGGTCATATTGTGTGCTCAGATTAGGCCACCATCCGTGTCCCCCTTCTCTAGCAGCTAGACCTGGAAGTCAAGAGAGCTCACCCAAAAAGCTTCACTCGGCCTTTGGAAGATGCTGTCATTGTCCCATCTTCTTCCACAGTGTACTCAGCAGAAATGTTGTCCTGAAGGAAAAGGCCCTCTGGATCCTTCTTGGCCAGGGCATACCATTTCCCTGCATACTGACATGAAAGACTGTTAATATCCGGATTATTCACAATGGCAAGATAAGCACAAAAGCATTTTTGTAAACATAGTGCCATTCTAACTACTCATTGCCCGGCCTGTGGAGAAAGTCTGTGTTTGGGTGGCTGTGTAGACATGGGTCTTGTCATGCCATCTGATGTGCCCTTGCCTCTGTGCCAGGAGCAGTGGGTCTAGCAGTTCTGCACTTCTGTGCACGTGTACTCATTGCCACATGAGATGTTCCTGTCAGAGTGACCCCACACTGAGAACTTCTCCCATCTGCTGGGAGTCAGGCCAGTTCTTCCCTGTTCCTGTTCAGGCCCCTGCTTTTCCATGGAAGATGCCATCAGCAATACCATATTGCAGCCAGAAAGACAGCAAGTTGGCTGGAGACACTCTTGTGGTTCCCAGGGACCACAGCTGATCACTAATGTTGAAAAGAGTCTACCCAACAAAGCAGAAAGCAAGAACCCTTGTGCACTATGAAGAGGAAAAAATGTATTTGGGAGACATGCAGCAAGGGGAAATAAAAATAGATGAAGAGGACAAAAATTTCTAGGAAAAAACGGGTCCATGAAAATGTACAAGCAGTATCTAGTAAAATGCAAACAAGATCTAAACAGATAACAGGCAGACAGAAAAGCCCTCAAAAGTTAACATTATCAGTAAAAATATTGAGAAAAGCAGAACTTAGCTGTGTTAGATTTGATTCTTCGGTGAGGCTGATGAGATCTGTTTGGCTTAGGCCTGAAACAGCATCCATAATTCCCAAATACAGGAGCCTGAGCAAATCTTTGACTTTTCAAAACTTGGGTGTTCCTAAAGCTTTCCCCAGACTGAGATTTGTTTGCAGCAAAGCAAATCTTGCATAGAGGAAGTGCTGGCCCCACTCAAGCTGTGCCTGGAAGTGATGTTTGCTGAGGGACAGCCAAAACAGTACTGGCACACTTGTTTGGACCTTTCCAGCACCAGGTTAGCCTCGATTTCCTCCTCACAGGCAGGCAGATTAAATGCTGTGTTTAAAGAAGAGTCAGTCCATGTTCAGGACACCCAACTAGATAAAATTTCTATTTGCTATGACTCCTAGGAACAGCTGGTGGTGGATGTAAGTGCCCCAGGCATGTGTTAGGACTGTTTCTCTGATGGGGATCTAAATTGTTTCATTCACAGGACTACTCAAAGCAGAAATCTATACCAAACTTCAAGCTCACAGAAGATCATGTCTAACAGAATAGTATCCTTGACTTTCAAGGAGAAGGTTTACTACAACGCTTAACAGTAGTGAGAAAAGCAAACTAATATCTGAGAGCCCCATATGAAAGAACTTAACTTCTTGGTGAGAATTAGGTTAATGCAACCCATAACCTGGAAAACCAGTTTATATAAGAAGCTTCTTCACATACACTGTTGAAGTAACCATAATTACCCTTTTTGGATCAAAATTGTCTTTCACAGAGAAAGACTCCACTGCACAGGTCTGAGCTAGGCTATATTCAATAGTGGAGAAGATCGAGGCGAGGAAAACATACTGTGTGTATTTCATTCTGCAAGACAAAAAAACAGACACCTTTATTTCATGCAGCAGGTGTGAATAGCTAGTGCTGTGCCTACAGATACATTCCCCTCATTTTAAAACTAGTTTCTTTCCATGCTGAGTAAACTACCATCTCCTCCAATGAGAAACCACTGGGTCGTTTGTGGTGCCTAAATCCATCCAAAACTCAGCATCAAAGGCAATTACTTTGCAAGAGTATTTTACTTGCTAGTAGTAGTGATGTGGTTCATGATATTTTTACATTGTAAATCAAGTCAGACTCTGGATAAAGTTGGTAAGAATTGATTAAAATGTGATTTTTTTTTAACTTTTTATTTTCTCAAGAAGAATAATGTTCTGATGAGCACTGGTAAAGCACTCTAGGTTATAAGGATGATGTTCCTAATTATTTCGTGGTAACTGTCCACTTTACTGTCAAGTTACAAAGCCATGTTCTTTGTAACCAGTTCTCTTCACCAAAACACGCTCTTCCTAGCTGGCTACTCTAACAGTTAAACACATTTTGGTATTGTCTGACCTCAGATCATTCCCTCTGCAACTATTACATATTATTCAGTTTCTAGAATCTTGATCTACCATTGCAGCACACCCACAAGGTGGCCATGCCTTTATTTGTTTCCTCCGGTATCCCAGCTCATCTGTATCCCTGCACATTTGTTTCTCACACTTTGGAAAGAAAGCACATGCATATATATTCTTGCAGAGTATCCAACCTTGAACACCTGTTCTGATGTCAAGATAAAACACAGGTATCTGCAACTTGCCTGCAGCATCCAAGCTGAGCTACCAACTCAGGACTTTCAAACACATGAGCAGCTACTCTGTTCTCAGCTGCTGCCATGCAAGCTGCATTTCCCTGCTGCAAGAGATGCTACTCTGGCCCAGCTCTGCTGAAGAGAGTCTTACCTGTTGGGGAAGAGATGTTGGAGATCTTGGAGACTATGCTTCAATCTTTGGGCTGCAGTCAGCAGGAGAGTTTTGTGTCAATTGTCCTCCAGCTGCCTTTAAATAATGAATCTGCAAAGTCACTAATTGGTTATTTTTGGTCGTGTGGCTGAATAAAACACTTAATCTTGGATAATCCATTATGTAAAACCCAACTGTAATCCTCACACTGGTGGATCTGAGTGCTATACTAATACAAGCACAGATTTTACATAATGGAAAAAGATGTCCAGAAAGCTAATGAGTCTGATGATGTGATTGTACCACACCTTTGTCTATTGAAGTCTTTCTGCTTCCAACACGTGTTAGAAGAATAAGAGCAGATAACTAACCAGAGACACTTGTGGACTACACACACTCACCTGCAAAGGCAAGTGTTCATATTCGACCACTTGCATGGGGTAGATGTATAATTAGATTTTCCAATGTCTGCATCATTAAATGAAGGTGATCTTGGAAAGAGCAGAAAGAAATTATGCATTATCTACTGGTGGGAAAGTGCAAAACTAAAGATTTTGCCTTCATGTTCACATTAGAATCGTGGAGTCCCCAGTTCTTCTGTGCGCAGAAATATCTGTATACACATCCTTCTCAGCTCATCTTGTCAACACTTCCAGTTACATAAATACTATAACTCTCTCCTTCCCAAGATGTGCTGCCTAGAAGTCTTTAATGGAAATGCAATAAAGCACAAAAAAATGAGAATACAGAAATTTCTAAAAAAACATTTTTTATAGCAAACTGTGCCTGCTGTTCTTAAAGTTGCTCCAAGTGCTCATAGAATTTCCCCAGCTGCAAAGGCTGCCCATGTCTTCTTTCTACCCAGGCTCACCTGGGAGACAGAACTTCAGACCCTCATATAGGTGTTGCCAGCACCAACATTTACTTCTCCCTCTGGGCTTCTGGGTGCTGGGGAGCCTTGGAGATACAGGTTAGGGATGACTTTATGCCATAGAGCAAGCTCAGGGAGTCCTGAACCTCCTGGTACTGATCGAATAATTTGGACATTCAGATTATGGCTAAAGCCCCTGGATGTGATGGACTTGCTGCAGAGATCCCTTTCAGCTGCTTGTCCAGGAATTCCTGAACAGGAGCACACAACCTGAGCCCATAGCTAGTGTAAACTGTGTTGCTTTCTAGGCAGCATGGTTAGGGTTGGCCATTGTATGGGAAAGACAGTCCTTGTTTGCTGCCAGAGGAGACTTTGCTTTGGCCTCTGTGCCTCTTCCACTCACATTTTACAAGGAGGCAATAACACTGTCTGGTGGTGGGGCTGAGTGTACCTTGTTTGTGCCATCTGCGTGTATTCAAAGACAGCCTGGGCAAGTTTACAAGTGATTGACCTGCTGGTGATTGGGACAAGAAGGTGAGAGCACCTGTCCCAGGCTGGGGGTGGCCCAAGAGCATGTGCCACACCATGTCCACCTGCACTTAATGGAGGGGTAGGTGCAGCCTACACACCCTCCGCAGGCACGGTGAGTCCATGCCATCAAACCCCACGCCCTTGGCTCTTTAAAACTGTCTTTCTTTGGGTCAGGTGAAGCACTCTGTGACTGGCCAGTATAATGTGTAATGTCCCCTCCGTCTCCCTGTGCATTTTGGCTGGGTTGATCTAGGGACACCAAGACCTGGAGGTATGGTGAGATGGCACATACCCAGACACTGCAATGAAATACCAGTTGCTTCATGTCCAGGGCGATGTAGGTCTGCTTCATCCTGCCTGGACCCCTTGGCATGATCTTCTAGAAGGATGCCAAACAGCCATTAGCCAAACTAATCTTTCAGCTACAGCTGTCTGTGTCACCATAGGTACCGTGCTCCAGGGTCTCTGAGAGGGCTGCAAAGGCCTGGTGGCCTCCAGCACCGACTGTGAAGATAACCATCTCTGGTAATTCAGGCACAGATTTTTACCTCTGTCCTTGCACACACAGTATGATGTTCACCCTCAGCTCCTGTGGCATCTTCTTCACCAGAAACTTCTACTTCATTTAGAAGCGAAAGGAAGATAAACAGAAAGCCCATTTAAATTCTTTGAAATCTTTGGCCACTTAAAGAATGTCATAAAAAGTAACTCCTTAAATTACTTTTTGAGGGCCCACTAGATCTTAAAAGGACTTTCCCCTGAGGCTGAATCCCAGTGTAGGTGTGCTTTTCCATCTTGACATGGGGATTTGAGAGAGAAAAACTGCAATGTTTTCTACAAATTAGGAGGGCTTCAAAACACTTACCACTTCATCTGTTTCCAACAAAACAGATTAGTTTATGTCCATGTGAGACATAGGTGACGCTCGAAGCCATGCTTAGGTGACCACTTAATTCCCTGGGGATTAAAGACATGCTAACAATAGCTAATCACAGCACAAGATTTTGGTTGCTAACCATAACATCTGTCACGGCATTATTTGTTGTTTGGAGCAAGAAGAAAACAAAATTAAACTAACATTCACTTTAACAGCATTGTGGTAGTTTGTGCTGAACAGAAAGGGAAGCATCAAAATACCAAAGCATACTCCTGGGCCTGTTAAATTTGGTGTAACACGGAACGTATCTTATAAAAGCAAAGGTGCACTGCAGGGGCTGGTTGTCAGTGAAGATACCCAAGGGCCTGTTACAGACCTGCTCATAAAAACTGGCTGGTTTTCATTAGAAGAGGTGGCCTGACCAAAGAAAGCACATATGCAACATACTGGACTCAGTAGAGGACTAAGTGGTAGTTTAAATGGCCTGCAGGAAAACAGGTACGCAGATGAGTTGATTAATCTTATCTTCTGCTATATACTATGAAATACAGTGGCAGCTGTTTTGGATTTCCTTCCCCTAGCAGCCCCCCTCCTTCTGCTTTATTATTGGAATAAGCATTGAGTAAACTGCCCTGGGAATTACTGCAATTGCACTGCTGGCTCAGATTTAGCAACCTATGCTAGCTCAGCAGCCAATGGCACAGTATGAGACCTCTAAATAGCCTCCTGAACCAGGCATTAAGTTCCCTGCTGTCCAGCAGGCAATCAGGTTGTGGGCTTGTTTGTCAAAGTGCTGGAAAACAACTACATGTAGATGCATTTTGAGTGACCCTCCACAGCGATTGTAGTGGTTATTATTGCAGTGTAAGTCAGGAGGATCTCCTGCTATAACTTGAGATCTAATTTGTGCTGCTGAGGCTGCATGTCACATACATGTGCCTGCTTTGCTGGAGGATGTGTGTCCCAGTCCAAGGTGTGCCAAGGAGTGAGGGGACAGGGATAGCTCACTCTACTCGCTCACCAGGGTGGGAGAAAGAGGTGTTTTACATGAAGGCTGTTGGCTAAGAGATTCTTGGTTTCTTTGGCTTCTGCTCAGAAATGCTGATCTTTCTCAGTGAAGACAGTGATACAATGTAGATGAAGAGGAAATAACTTGGAGTTTGATCCTTTGTGGTTCAAAGGTAAGGTTATTGGGTGTGTTACATCATTAGATAAAAAAGCATCATAAATCACTGCCTTATGACTTTCAACGTGCCATTCAAATACCTAACAGCTTTAAATGACATAAACTGAAAGGCACTTTATCGTTCTGAACTATGACAGCGTCATTCTTGCTAAATGCATTGAATGAAAATCTAGGGCTCACATGCTCCTGTGCACACAATACATCTCAAACACAGATAGATAAAATACATGTCCTCCCAGTTTGCAATTGAAAACAGGAGGCTGTCCAAAGCCTGGAGGAGCTGAGGATCCTCAGCAATTCTGCTGTGATAGGTAGCCAGCCAAGAGGAATGGTTTTCTCACAGCTGTTGTCGAAGGCTTGGCAGCAAAACTAAGTTACAGCCTCTCTCCAAAACCCTTCAGCATCTTGCCACCTGGGCGGCACAGGGTGAATGCAGAGCTGGCAACAACCTCTCCTGAACTGAGATTTCAACATATAGGGATCTGCTGACCAAGGAGGCAGATCAGTTTTTGTGTCATCTCCTGGTTTCTGCACAACTGCCTGGAGGATGTTTGCAGCTTGACTAGTGAGTTGCTGGATTTCACTCTCCACACCATGACAATTTCCTTGGTGGTCTGTTTCTGCTCTCTGGCGAAAGACTATCCAGGCTTGATTCAACCTGATCAAAACCAGACTTTTTTGGCCATCAAATAAACAGCTGGACATTTTGGGTGATGTTTTCTAGTATTTACTACTAGGCACACAGTTTGCATATCCACACACATATGCAGTATTTACTAATACTCTAATACTGCTGAAATGGCCCATTTGCAGACATTGGCAGGTTTATTCATTTTAGTTGCAATATTTGTTTAAAGATACAATATTTGTCTTTTCATATCAACCTGCTAGCTCCTGGAGGGCAGACATCAGCCTTTGCAGTATGAGAAGCCTGGAGAGCCTACATTTAAATGTGGGCAAGGAAGATGGCATCTGCAAACATAAGTGGAGTTAGCTGTCTGGATTTAAGGTCTTTGCACTTGAAGACAGCCACAGGATGTCTCCATGGTTTGATCCTATTCTCCTCTCAGGGGAAGACAGGAGGAAGGAGGCTGCTCCCTTGGGGCAGCCAGTACTCCCTGCTGCATTTTGCAGTGAGGTAACTGACCAGAGCTTGTTTTACCCCGATGTTATTCCCAGGATGCCTTCCAAAAACAAGTGGTAAGAGGGTATGTGAATATCCCTAAAGGTGTAAATCATGCACGTAGTATTCAAAGTCTGATTCCTTTTCTGTTCGTACAAGTGAAGCAGCTTAACACTAAAAGTGCAGGAATAAATGTATAGGCTGTAACTTTTTGCAAAGCACAATGTTAACAGCAGAATGTATGTCCTCCATTACATACTGCAGGCAGTAGCTGCTGTCTCCAGATTATTGCTGCAGATTACTCCAATGGGATGTTTACAGCTCCTTTCATGGCAGGCATCTCAAAGTGCTTTACAAAAGTAATACTGCTGGCACAGAGCTTGAGTAGTTCTGGATAAGCCAGGATGTCCAAGCCAGACCTGACGATGGATTTAAAAGCTAAAACCAGAAGTACAAATTACCGAAGCCAGGGGAAGCTGTATATGCATGCAACCAAAGGCTGTTAGCCAGGCACCTGGCCTTACTGAGCATTGGAGGACACAGTTTCTGTCTGCAAGAGAAGGTGGAAACAGACTAAGGAGGGAAGGTTTATGTGGGAGCACCTCCCTGCACTCCAAGGAGAGGGCAACTGTGAATATGAGGCTGATTAGTGGGTCACAGAGCTAGAGAATAAGCCAAAGGCTTTCACATGCAACTGCATTTCAGCTTTCTGTCTCTGCTTCCTCTGCAGGAGAAAAGGATGGACTTCATTATATTGCTTTGGAAAAGGGAAAAGGACTGTGAGTTTTTTTCCAAGCTATCAAAGATGATTAATCTTTTTTTTTTTCCCCATGAAGAACTTTGTTTTATTCTTTAAATGGCTGGTTTTCTTTGAAATTGCAAGACCTGAGTTAGGGTAAATATTCCATGAATAGGAAACTTTACTGTTCTCACCGTGGCATGCTTCTTATCAGCTGAGGGCACTTAAATAGAAAAGCAATTTATTTTACAAAGGGGCCAAGAGGTTCCAGTCAACTCTCAGAGTCCCAAAGTGTTAACACATCTGGAAACATTGAAAACTGAAGCATTGCCTCAAAGAAGCTACTACTACCCATTAAAAATACCATTTCTTCAGCAACCTCTACTGCAAGAAACAACAATTAAGCAGCCCTCAGCCCGCAAGGAGAAAAGGAAGATCAAACAGGCTGCAGTGTGTGCAAACACTGTCAAAACCGCTGCAGGACTTATTGCAGTTCTGTGAATGGAGTCCCACCTTGGGGAGCTACAGCCATTCCTGTTATCATCACTAAAACCCCTGTATGACCAACCCTGTTGCTGCTCTGTCGACGATGAGTACTTGCTTCCTTTTTGCTGCGGCACTGTGCCTGCCATTGCTACATCCCCCCTTTACACTGAGACCACAAAGACTGTCCCAGCTTCTAACAATTTCTTCCTTTGACTTCTTCTTACCTAAGGTGGCTACACTCAGCTCCACACTTCTGGTTCCCTAGTTGCCCACAGAATTCTGTCCTTTGAGTTAAAGCCACTTTCTGTGATTGCATCTCTATGCTTATAACTGTCCCCACATCCTGGCAAATCCTATCCTTGAGCCTCCTCCACCTTCATTATCCCAGTGTGCCATCAGCCTCTTTCTAAATTTATCTGAACATGTATTTCTCTGAGCATCTTGCTAGCCTGGTTAGCTGTCCTGGAGCAGATATGTTATCACTCAGCATCACCTGAGTGACATCCCCTACTCAAAATTCCCTTGACTTGCAGAAATGTCTCTGTTCCCTGGATCTTTCCTGATGAGGAGACCAAGGACTTACTTACCTCAATAACCAATTCCAGAAGCATATATAGGCATTTTCTGCTGGCTTTTGCCCCATGGCCCTCATAGTTCATCCCCACTGTTTCTAATCACTGTATTCTCCATGCTTTCTATATTCCTTCCCAGTATTCAGTCCTTGGCTGTTCCCTTAGCTTCCTATGGACTTAATAGCCGTTTTCTTCTTCCTCATTACTTTATCATCTCTTCTGCTGTTTCTTTATATTTGAAGTCAGAGTCAGTTTTTCTGCTCCACTTCTTTTCTGCT
The DNA here is from genome assembly GCA_033558235.1 of Neomorphus geoffroyi. NCBI lineage: Eukaryota > Metazoa > Chordata > Aves > Cuculiformes > Neomorphidae > Neomorphus > Neomorphus geoffroyi. The sequence goes on from JAUMJM010000008.1 coordinate 3,065,262, forward strand.
AAACAATTCTGGTTTCTGATTTTTTTTTTATTTTTTTTTTTCCCCTTATGGCCTTGTCTTCCACAAATTACTTCACTCATTTGGGATCCTGCTCTCTTGTTCTGCTGACACTTGAAAGCCTTTTCTTAGGGCCTCTTTTCTCTCGTCTTCATCATTTCCCTCTGACACTGCATGGATGAACTGATTTCTCTGTAGGTCTGTGCACACATACTGTGTTGATAGTATTTCTTATTACAGTTTCATATGTTCTACCATTGTGTTTCCCTTAATTTTAAGTCCAGAGTACTTAGGAAAGGTGATCGCACAAGGAGTGCACATGGTAGAGTTTGAGAGGAGTTTAATGATTTTTTTTGTTCTCCAGCTTCACAGGACATTTGACCAACTAAGTAATCTTCTTACTCAAGGTTTAGTGATTTTGTGCTAAGAGCTTTGGATACAATCTGTCAATTGAAAGATAATAAACTAACGTAGTCTTATTGCAGAAATTGCCATTGCTACTGTATGTAATAACGTTTTAACTGAGCTGTCTCTCCATAAAATGAAGAGGAAGAGAATCTTTGCATGTTTACAATGTATACAAGGAGGAAAAGAACAAAAAGGCACGTCACCGTGCCAGGTCTGCTGGACGTATTCAAGGCTTTGGTATGTTTCTAGCCTTCTGGCATAACAAACATACCTTTTGTCATAGATGTCTTTCAAAAAAACCAAAGCCGGACTTGCTTTGACTGACTTATGTGCTAGAGTGCAAGTGAAGGGCTGCCACTTTCAGGAGCCCAGGACTTGTCCTAGAGTGCTGGACAGTGCAGATTCCAGCCTCTAAGACACCGTCAAGCCCTTAAGTGAAGTAGTCCCTGTATAGCAGGTGCTGTTATACCTCATCTTAATATTAGGCAATTATTAAAACAAACAAACAAAAAAATATTGGCACTTAGGGAGAGATTGGGTTTTTCTTCAGAAATAAAATAAAATAAAATAACTGAGAACTAGCTTCACATTAACCTGAAGACATATTTTCTGTTTCTTAACAGTTTATGGATCTAATCCAGCATGTCTGTTGATTGTTGCTTATTCAGAACACACTACTGATCTGAAGTAAAACTTCTATTTATGTATGCATCCATAGTAATACCTCCTATCTATGAGAACTAGCAAGATTAAAATCTGTTTCCTGCAATTTACCAGTACAATATTTAAATTAGTAAGCTATTTTTAAAGTAATAGTCTGAAAGAGTTAATAATGAGAGTGTTGATGTTCCCTGGTAATGACAAGATGGAGCCAATATTCTGGCCAGAATGCAAGCAAAATTTTCTGAGGGGTGTAGAGGTACCAATTTTGATTTTAAAACACATTGTTCACCCTTTGCCAATGAACTGCTTTCATCTGTCCTTGGTAGTGAGAGGGATGTATATTTCATTGTAAACAATTAATAATCCTGCTACAATTCAGATATTGCCTATCCAGAAAATAGATCTAGCACAATCAGCTACTGCTCAGGCTGTGCTTTCTGCAGACCTAAGTCGTGTTCCTGTGCTCCACTGCTGTACTTTGTAATATCCAGATTGCAGTAAAATAGGTGTGCAGCTCAGGCTGTGCTCATCCACATGCCCCAGCTGACACGTCCCATTCTGCCATCCTGCACCTCTGTCAGGCTCCTGCCAGCCAGAGGCAGGACTGAACACTTGCTGGTACTTGTTTCTCCGGCCTGTTTAGGTCTCTCTGAAGGGCAGCCCTGCTCATCACCCTGCCAACCTGGTACCCTCTCCAGACTTGTCCCAGTGCTCTCTGCCCCTTGTCCAGCTCCAACCATCTTGCCCACAGGTGCCTGCAGGAAGGCTGTGGCAGTTTGCTACCTGCTGGTGGCTCTGCTAGCTGAGGCTGCAAGCCCTAATAGGGTCCAGCAGTGTCTGGCACAGGGGATGAATTCCCAGCTGGCAGGGTCGTGTTGTGGTGTCGTATAAAGATCTCCAGCCGGCCATGGAGGGGAAAGAAAGGCCAAGGGAGGATGTTGCGCAGGAGCCTTGAGGTTTCACACGCTATCCCTCTGTGCAGCAAGACACATCCATATGCATCTGGAGGAGAAGGATGGCCTCTGGGGGCAGAAGGCAACCCTGGCCCAGGGCAAGTAAGGCATATGGCTCTGCTCCTCACTGGGCTCTCGTGGATCCACGCAGGAAAGCTTATTCTTGGATGCAAGCAGGTGGTACAAGAAAATTACTTGGTAAATCAGATAAGCTGCAATCTCGTTATGCCAACAGATGAGCAGGCCAGAAATATTTGAGTGTAGCTGTCAGTACAGCATCCCATAAAGATAATAGCTAATCAAATTCGTCACTTGCAGCTCCCCTCCCCACAGCCTCTTGCTTAGGAGAGGAAAATACTGTTCCCATGAAGGAGGGACAAAAGCATCTTCAACCTAACTTTCCCAATGCTTGCCATCACCCTTTCTGTTTTGCAGGCAATATCTGCACCATCTGCTTTGGACACAGTGCAGTTAATGGCTTCAACAGTACTGCTCCTCTTGGGCAGTGTGTTTTGCTCCACCTCAGCTGGATGATTTTACCTCATAACTGAAGTTTTTAGTAGTGTCCAGTCTAGGGCTGGGGTAAGACTGTGATATGAGTTGTAGGGAAGGGAGGAATTTTATTCCCAGAGACTGCAGCTCATTTTCTCATCCACCAGCCAAGCCTTTGGACAGCTTAAGCATTTAGGATTTGCATTTGAAACACTGTTTAAGGGACATACACCAACACTCAACAAAGCAGAGATCTTATGGCAACGCGGCAATTCAGTTTTAAAGCTATTAAAAACAAGTGTGTGCAACCACACGTGCTCAGATATTATTACATTGTGTGACAGCTTAGTGCAAGCTTCCTAAAATAGCAGTTTCATCCTCCTCGAAAATCCTTCATTGTCTGCCTAAGTCCAATCAAACAGTATTATCCTGTTGAAAGCTTAGACAGTATCCACCTCAGATATCATTAGTAAGCCAGCAATGGCTTTGATGGTGCAACCTAGGTTTTTCTGAAGGCCTAGGAAGCATCTGCAACCTTTGCACCATGATTTAAATGCTGGGCACATCAGCCCACCTTTCTCCAAGGGATCTTATCTGGCACTTCTGGCTTCTTCGTACAGGTGATTTAGATTTCCACCCACCATTCCTACAGAGTTTCAATTGCACTGCAGTTACGCAGCCCTGATTTGCTTCAGCTGATATTGCCTCACTGATATTTCTTCACTTCTGCAGTTATAAACTCCAGTATTTAATGATATTTGTTCTTTCCTCTTGTTAAGAGGGAATTTTCTAGTTAAGTTTCAAACTCTGTGTGCAGAGGGAAATTGAACTTGGATCTTTTATATTTCAAGCCTGGAGTGTCATTGTTGGACACTGCTTGTTTTTCTTACAAATGCTTCACAATAAAAGCATTTATCTTGAACTGAACAGAAGGCTTAATACCAAACAAAGTGCAAATATCTGTGAGGTCTGGATCCAAAAATGTGCCAACTTCAACTCAGTGTGACTAGTTCACCCATTTGCAATTTTTCACCTCACAAATCACAACACAAAAGTGGATGCAATGGTTTAATAAAGCCACCAAACCTGTTTACATCAGCTTATACATAAAGAGTGAAGCTGTACAGCCTGGAAAACACCATATGTTGCCAAGTCCAAAGGACCTTCTGTTCAGCTGCAGGGCATCCTGAGTACGTCCTCTGGCTATATAGCTCTGTGTTGTGATATCCATTTTATACACAACCTGATTCCTGGACATTAGAATAATTCAGGGAAGTGGCTACGAGCTTCAAAGTCCAGGTGATACGGTACTTCATTCCTTTGAGATATCGGAATCCAAAATATGTTAGTCCTCTGGCAAGTTTTTTAGTTGTTTTTACTTTACCCAGTCCCTTTTCTTCTCCATTGTCGTGGGATAAAACAAGGCTCATGCTTTAAAGCACACTGAAAGGGCCCAGACTGACACTGGGGTGGAGGCCTTAGAAGGCAGGAGGATGCCTTTCTTCATCGTGCATTAATCATCAAGAAAATTGCTCGTGTCTGGCAGGTTTACACTTCTGCATGTGAAGTTTTTCCTGGTGTCCAAGTAAATGTTTTCCTCTCATATGACTGTCCTGAGAGTCCATGAACTGTGAGAAGCCAGACCAACAGAAAAATGGGCTTTCCTCCAGGTATAAGTTGTTGTTTGTCTGTACCACTTCTAGCAGGCCAGTGTGATTACACGTGCATCACTTGTAACAAGAGGTGTCTACTGGGAAAACAAATAGTGTCTCTTTTTCTGAAGGTATCTATGATAAGGTGAAAGCCATGTCTTCTACTGCTGTAGAAACCATTTCAGTGCAGATCTGGAATCTCTGGTCCACATGATCATGGAGAACCGACTGTTCTCTTTTACTTAGCAGCAGGCCTTCAGATGTTCGGGGACAGTTCTATTTAGAAAACAGATGACTCAAAAGACATGACAAACCTCAGCCTTTTGTCAGAGGTCACATTTTCTCACTGTCTTCCAGGTGACACATCTGTTTAGTACAACTTGGCATAATCTGTTATATAATAGAAGGTTCATCCTTATGGATGTACCCCTCCTTCTGCCTGGCAGTGCTGACACATGTCCAGCCTGTGATAAGCCCAGGTAGTGACTCATCCCCATGAATTCACCAGGTGACTCTTTTCCACAAAAATAACATGTTCCATACACCCTTGGTGAATTCTAGTGTTCTTCTCCTGTACACACCTACCTGCAATTTAGTTTTAAGATTGCGCTCAAACATATTTACAGACACCTGACCGAGTCTCATATGCTGGCTTAATATGCACTGATGTTTAATAAGCGTCAGTGTAAATACCGAGACACTCTACATCTAAGATCGTTGCTGCAGAGACTCTTACTCAAGAAGTTCTTATATTTAATTTGTGAGCTACTAACAACGACTCTTCAGCTTCCAAATAAATTTGCTACAACCTTTTAACTATTTAATCTAAGCCTCCACCTTAAGAGACAGAATATCTTGTGTGTTGTTTCCCCATTAGTCAAGACTTGTGACAGTCATCACTTTCCTTCCCTCCATAGACTTCTTACTCTGGCATAGAGGAAATTATGCCTATACGGCACAGTTTGCTCTTGACAAAAACCACACTGGCTGTTACTGATCTCCTCTAGTTATTTACAGAAGCATGTATATTCTTGTATTTTCTTAGAAGCTGGATTTAAAGTGGCCTGTGGTGAAATTTTTCAGTTCTTCCTTTTTCCTGTTTTTCTGAAAAAATCATTACATCTACTTTTTCCCAGCATTTCAGGGCCTCAAAAGATCATCTGTTAATTATTAGAAAAAGCCATTAACAGCTTAGAAGTTACTTAGAAGTAACAACCCTCTGAGCCCTCCTGTCCTTCAATACTTCTGCTGCTATTCCTGTTCTTCCTAATATAATAATAGAAATGCTCAGTGCCTTTCATGTTCCTTATTTAATCTCATTTTGGATCTTGACTTTTCTGATTTCTCATTTTAACTCATTCATGGTATTTTTATACTCATCTTCAATAATTTCACCATGCTTAGACACCTTCTGTCTGCTTTTCTGTTGCTTAAGATTAAAAAGGGCACATAATTTACAAAATGGCTTGTTTCTTCCAGTTTCAAAGTCTAGTTTCAAGGTCTTAGCAACCTGAACTGTCTTCCAGCTTCAAGTTCTTATCAAGATCTTCCCCTTGCCTACAGCCAAAACCAAAGAAAATTTCCTCTTGCTCTTTCTTCCAGCCTTGTTGAACAACCTGTATAACCTTAAGAATTGTCACCCTTACAGATGTTAGGCAACAGAAATGCCCTGCTGCCACTAAGTCCTGTGCTTAGGACAGTCCTGGTTCTTGCTCACAAAAAGTCTTCATCCACCTGCATTTTGGAGACCTGGAGCAGATCCCCACTGTGCGACTGCTCAGCCGGTCCTTGTCGCTCTGTTAGAACACAGACATCGGAGGCAGTGCATGCACCCCTGGCTCACATCACCTCCTCTAAGTCTTTTTGAGCAGTAATTCTATTGTAATATCCTGACTACAAGAATTACCAGAGCAAGTCTCTGCCACGGTAACACAAAAGTATGGTGTAACAGCTTTCCTACTGCATCTCTAGTGATCTACGTAACTGAAAGAGGGAACAGGAGAAAATGGAATTACAGATGATAATGGAATTATAAATAATTTAAATAATAATATGTTTATCTCTGTTTACACCATTATACCTGCAACCTTCTGAAAGGATTTCTTTCTTAATCGCCTTCTCCTGTGCTCCCATGCCTTTGTGTGATTGTGTTCACCTCCTTGTTGAGGAGTAGACATGGATGGATCACCAGCTATCTGTTCTATCTTTCCTGCTGGCAGAAGCCAAGGCCCTCCCCATCTGTCCTACTCCTGAGTTCCAGACTCATCTGCTTAAGCATTCCTAATACTGAAACCACAGCTTCATCTTTTGTCACCCTTCTCCCAGGCACCCACATTCGCATTTGGGCTGGTTTGCAGCACTTCCAGCAGTAGTGGTGCCAACAAGGAATGGGCAGCCTAGACCTCTATTCCTTGAGAGGGGGAGCCTTGGTTATCTTCCAGCATACAGTGGACGGGACTTAAGCCTGTTCCCCTCTGATGAAAATCCTTATGTATTGTTTAATTCCCCCAAAGACTCGTGGCCTCCGTGGCATTTTGCCTCCCAGCATGATGCTGACCCTCATCTGCTGTTTGCACAGCAGGGTGGCTTCACTGATGTGAAACAACTTCTGACCTTCACAGCCATAATTGCCACCCTATCTCCACTGATGAGGAAATTTTTTCTACCTTCCTGGATGGTTGTTTTTTTGATGTCTGGAAGGCTTCCCATAATTCCACAAGCTCTCCTGATTTCTTCCTGAAGAGATGCCACTAAGAAGTGTGGTTTCATCTCCTGATTCTTACTAGCAAGAAGAAAAGGTCGTAGACCTTGCAAATTCGTTCAAATTCAGCACTAAAGCAGTCAGGATTGGTGCTTCTGCTTGAGAACAGCTGTTACAGCAGCAATAGTAGAGGGAGCCCTGAAAGCATCATTACCTCACTGTATTTTTATATTTATTTGTGAAGGATGCACTTGTTACTACTAAAGGGAGCTGGGAGAGCAGAAATAATAAGATGCTCACCTTGTTAGCAAAGGATTAGGCCCAAGCAGTATATATTTAATTAGACTTTAAAGAGCTTATTTCATTGTTAGGAGATGCAGTTCTTTCCTGTTGCTGTTGCCTCAATGTAATTGTTTCAGTAAGTGTTCTGCTTATCAAGAGAAAGCAGAGTGTTTTCAGATATTGTGAGTACTCAGTTTATGTTTGCATTTAGATTAAGAAGAAGAAAGTTGACTCAAAGCTCTTGCAGAGGTCACTTAATCTGTTTGGTTGAGAAGATCTGTCCTCCCACAGACTCACCTCCGGCACTATAAAGGAATACCTCTTCCTGATGACAAGCTCTCCTTGCAGTGTTACCTCACCCTTGATCATTCTAGAGGAAACATCTTCTGTTACAAAATTTAGGAACTACATCAGAAATTAGAGTGCTGTTTGCACAGACAGCATCTTTAGACTAGTACCTACTGCAAAACCCAGGGCACTCACAATGAGCATCAGTGAAGACGACGTGGAAAAGTTTCTTGATGGCAACCCTGCTTTTGCCAAGCAGTACTTTGAGAAGAAACTAAGAGCAGAGTCATCGGATAGCAATGAGAGTGAAATCCTTTTTGAGTTGATCCAAGACATGCAAGAAAGCATCAACATGGAGAAAGTTGTTTTCAAGACCTTGAGAAGAATCAGATCCCTTATTCATGCTGACCGCTGTAGTCTTTTCATGTACAGGCAGAGAAATGGCACACCTGAACTGGCAACAAGGCTTTTCAACATCCAAGAGGGAAGCACCCTGGAGGAATGCCTGGTCCCCCCAGATTGTGAGATTGTCTATCCGTTGGACATAGGCATTGTGGGCTATGTTGCGCAAACAAAGAAAACCATGAACATCAAGGATGTCAGTGAGGTAGGTTTGCCATTTATTCGTTCACTTGGTAGGTGAAAGGCTCCCATGCTTACTAATACAAAGGGATCAAGAGGCAGCAGGGCATTTTGATGCTTGATCAAGCTGTATATTGGAAATGAAAGCACCAGTAGTAAGTCTGCAAATTGCTTCCGATTTCATTTATGGAGTGAGATGAAGTAAGAACATTAACTATACTAGGTGTCAATGCCTGCAAACAAGTGCACTGTCACACTTTACCTATCTAATTAAAAAAAAATCACATCAAGTCCAGCAGAGAAGGGAGGGTGAGGTACAGTCAGATGTGCACTGAATGCACATGGAATATTTCATACAAATTTATGTTCCAAAAGTAATTAAGAAAGAGAGAGAAACCCTTTCTAATAAGTCCAGAAAGGATTTTCCACCACAAATGACATCTGAAAATGTTTACTGTCTGATGAACCTTGGGACAAGTGCATTTAGAGGCATTTTTACCAACCAGAGGGAGCAGACTTCAGAGCAGGTGGGTTAATTACAGCCTGTACGTGGGTGAGATTCATCAATAGCACTGAGAGACAAACTTTGAGCAAAAAACCTCTTTCAGCAAACATTGCACACTGCAATACTGAGATGGATAGAAGGAAATTGGATGTTTTATTTTATGCCTTCAAAACAATATTTAGCCCCCGCCCCCATAGTCCTGGGTTGAATCAAGTAAAATTGAATGGCAGCAATCACAATCCGCTTGTTCTAATCACATGTATAAAACTAAAATCCATGTGACCCAAATATGACATTTGGGATTATTCCATCTATTGTTTGCTAGTTACAGAAAGACCATCTGTCTATACATCCATTTGTTGCTCAATACAAGTCTGTCCAAATCCTTCAGCAAAAACTTCCTTGTCCTCCACAGAATATACAGAGACTTGATTTCGTTTTGCAACATTTTTTTTTTTTTGCATGGGGGGAGGAAGCATGAGAATTTAACTTAAAAGTTTTACTGCTCTCTGACTTCAGACGTTTCTCCAAGAATATGGAAGGATTTCACTGCTGTGAGCCAGGTGCTAGACTCCAACTCTTGCACTTTCAGGAATTGCCATAAGGCAATTCCCTTGAAGAATTCTTGGTCTACCCCAGTTGGGGTGAGTGCGGGGAGAAGGTACATTATGGAGTGATTTTTCTTTTTGGTGCAGCCTTCTGAATACTATCAGGGCTCCAGGACTTTTTCTAACCCAACTAGAAGGACTTGTAGCTGACAAGATATCCAGCTGAGCTGGGACAAGATCTTGGGTCAGCAAGACCATTGCTGCACTCACTAATGGCAGGTGATGATGGTGTTAATAAGGCTCTGTGAAGGTGAAGTGATAGGCTACCTGCCTTCCCCACATCACCCTTACATTATTTTGTTTACTTTTGAGAAGGAAGGACTGTGACATTCATATAAGGAATAATTGTACCATTTCCCTTTGTTCTGCCCTCCAGCATGACCTAGCACTCTCCCAGTGGTGTGATTGGAAATGCCCTTGTGGGCAGCTCCCTGGGCAGCAGAGTCCATAGGGATGCAACCACTGCCAAAATGCTCCTGGAGCAGAAGGGAATGGGTTGCTCCCAGGGGCAGTGGAAGAGTGTCAGGAATCACACACACTGCTGGTGCTAGCTGCATCCTCCATTGTGATACCTTCCCATCCATCTCCCAAGCACAAAGATTCAGAGACATGGAAGGGAATGCCTGGGAGAAGATTTGCAAGGGAAATGAGGCATAGATGTCTTCATGGACACTGCAAACCTGTAGCAGCTTCAGGGCCGAGGCAAAAGCAGAAGCAAAATGAGGGTGTGTGAACTTCCCAGTAACTGCACCAGATGGCAATAGCTTATAAACTACATGGTGCTGTGTGATAACTGCCTGTACCCACTTCACAGTGCTAATGAGAAGTCAGAGGAAAGGGTGGAGAAGGAACTGTGAAAGATTTCAGAGATCTGATGATGACCAGTGGAGAGTCTCCTTTTTATGACAGTTTGACATGTTAAAGTTTATCATTTGCAAGATGTTTGCAAAAAGTGAAAAACTGCACATATTGCAGTCAGAAGCCACAGCCAGTTCTCAATACTATTTTTATCCTCTGTACATTGTCCAATTTTATGCTAATTCATTTCTCTTCCTCAATAATTTTTAAGCAAAACTTTCTTTAGACAGCTTACTTCAAGAAATTGTGCTTTAATTCAGTTTTAAGACTACAGACATTGTGGAAAATACTTAGTTGGTAATTTTTCTGTTTTTTATTTTAACAGTGTACCCAGTTCAGTCCATTTGTTGATCAGCTTACAGACTACACTACAAAATGCATCCTTGCAACACCCATTTTGAATGGCAAAGATTTAGTTGCTGTCATTGTGGCTATTAATAAGCAGAATGGCCCACACTTCACCAGCTCTGATGAAACAGTAAGTGGTCAGTAGCTCAGTTTCTATCAAGCAGTTGTTTCTTTCACCATGTAATGTAGACTCTCTTACCCTTAGAGAAATCCCACTGGTGCAAATTTCCCCACAGGGGACTCACTCTCTAGCACAAGAAGCTTATTATGAGGATGCTTATCTCAGAAATCTCTCGGGGAAGTTACAGTGAGATAAGCCTTATCTCACATCAGTGGAAAGCAAAGCATAGCATTTATCCAGGAGAATTGCCATGACATTGTTAGAGGGGTCCAGTGAAACCCATTATGCACGAGGCTGCTAATGCACTTGACTCATTCACATTGTTTGCTTTTCCAGCTTTTTCTGAAGTACCTGAATTTTGCCTCCTTGAACTTGAAAATTTATCACTTGAGTTACCTCCACAATTGTGAGACTCGAAGAGGCCAGGTAAGAGTGAAATGCAATTGGGCTGTATCTCAAAGTGAAATTACTGCATTCTACTTATTTCAAAGGTGTAGCTGATCCGCTTCAGAGTTTATTCTTAAAGAGTAGAAAGAAAAAAGTACCTTCATCTGCTTGCAGATACTGCTCCTTCCCCATAGTCTTTCATTAATCTCTTTCTGCTGCTGTTAGCGAAGCAGCAGGAACTGACACAGTGGCACCAGTTTCAGCAGGACTGAGCTGCAGAGGTTCTGTTGAACTCAGGCTATGAAACACTCTTGGAGTTTTTAAAAACTTCAACCAGCAGTATGAAGAGATTTTCCAAAATAGTTCAGAATGTAGTATTTTTTTCCTTATCTACTTACTAAAAAGTGCTATCAAATTTCTCTTTATTGCCAGTAAAATGATTCTCATACGCCTGTTGTATTTGCCTCCCTCAGCAGAAGTGAAAAAAAGATAAGGGGTTTTAGGTATTCTGATCTGAAGCAGTTCAACCGTCATTCTTTTCCATGACTTAGGTTGTGAAAGGACTCTCAGATTTATTGGGCTGGATGTCAATCTGTGCAATCACTTTCTGTAGCAGACAAATGGTTGTCTTTGAAGAAGACATGCAATTGCATCTATGCTTCTTGGCAGCCATGCTCTTGTCTGCAGTAGGGTTTCTTGTGGGGATAAATGCTTGTTTCAGCAAAATGGATGCAGAATGAAACTTTAGTTTAGAAGCTTTGGGATAACAATTTGTCTGTAACAACCCTCAGGGGTCAATATTGAGGGCAGTGTGGTTTAACATTTCTGTTACAGACATGGACAATGGGATTGAGGGCACCCTGAGCAGGTTTGCTGACCACGCCAAGTTGTGTGGCATTGTTGACATGCTGGAGGGAAGGGATGTCTTCCAGGGGGACCCTGACAGGCTTAGGAGGTGGGCCTGTAAGAACCTCGTGAAGTTCAACAAGGCCAAGTCAAGATCCTGTACGTGGACTGAGGCAATCCTAAACACAAATACAGGCTGAGTGGACAACGGATTGAGAGTAGCTCTGAAGAGAAGGGCGGCTTGCGGGTGTGAATGAATGAGAAGTTTAACTTGAGCCAACAATATGGTTTGCAGCCCAGAAAGCAAACCATGTCCTGGGCTGCATCCAAAGAAGTGTGACCTGTAGGCTGAGGGAGGTGGTTCTCCCCCTTTGCTCTGCTCTTGTGAGGCCTCACCTGAAGCCCTGCGTTCAATTCTGGAGTCCTCAACACAGAAGGGCCATGGATCTTTTACAGCAAGTCCAGAGGAGGCCACAAAGACTATCAAAGAGCTGGAGCACCAAGTGCAGCCTTAGAGAATTTGGCTTGTTTAGCCTAGAGAAGAGAAGGCTCTGGGTAGACCTTAGAGCAGCCTTCCCATCTCTCACTTAAAAGGGGCCTACAGGAAAGCTGGGGAGGGCCTCTTTATCAGGGAGTGTAGTGATGGGATGAGGAGCCGAGGTTTTAAGCTAATGAGGGGAGATTTAGATTAGACAAAAAGACTTTTTTACTGTGAGGGTGGTGAGGCACTACAATGGGTTGCCCAGAGAAGGCATAGATGCTTTGAGCAACCTGATCTACTGGAAAGTATCCCTGCCCATGGCAGGGGTTTTGGAACTGGAAGATCTTTAAGATCCCTTCCAACCCAAACCATTCTATAGTTCTATGATTTTGTGATTATCTCATGTACTCCATGTAATTTGTTTAGTAATTAAAAACATGAATCATGGTCTGGTGACATCCATGTCATAATGCTAAGTATTTGAACTAAAGTAGAATGAGAAAAGGTTTATTCCTATTGAGGGCTTAGTAGTAGGACAGAGGGAGGTAGTGGAGGGGCTAGAAGGCAAAATAGAGGCATCCAAAAGATGAAAGGACTAATGCCTCCTGCTGAGTGCTCTGGTCTGGGGCTGAAGCCAGAAGTCATGTGTTCTTATACCCCCGCTGCGTCAGCAAGTCCCACAGAAAGGGAGGAAAGCAAGAATGAGATGCAAGACACACTGCTAGTTCTACCAATAGTTCAACTGTCAGACCTTTGGCCATCTAAAGAATTAATATGTCTCATTTTGTTCAGCTAAAAAGTACTGAAGCACAGAGTGAGCAAATGACATTCTCAATGGTGGTCTACATTTTTAATAGTGCAAATCCTGCAAAGATTTGATATTGCAAATCCTGCAAAAACTGCAGAGACTGGATGGTACTGCAAATAAAATGGCTTATGCAAAGACAGTTCAGCCTGCTTGTGCACAGGTACCACAGAAGACCATATAACACATTTTGGCTACATCCCATGAACTGGCTGTTCTTCAGGTGATTTTTTCAGTCCTCATCACTGGGCTTATGGCTTTCAGTGTCACTTATTGCATGCTGTAAAATGCCAAAAAAGAGAAACCATTACGTCTTTCCCTTCTTTTGCCACTATCCTATCTGAGGAACGCTCAGAGACCAGTGACACTGACCACCTCAGTATTTATAGGAGTGGCAGTATTGTCCCCATTTACAGATTAGAAACAGAGACCAATGCGATCAGAATTGTCAAAAAAGTCTACTAGTGCCCAGTGAAGAAGTGAGACACACTTTTCCCGTCTGTGGTCATGTAACAGCATTTCTTGTTCAAAGCACAGGTCCAATCAGATTCAGGTATCAGCTCTCAGTGTTTCTGAAGCACTGCTCTCCTCATATCTCCTTGGGCTTGGCCCATACTCTCCTTGTGCCACCAGAAATACTTGTTTAATTTGCTGCATAACATCCATTTTTCCAAATGGAAGAGCCTGATAGCAATAGCTTTCTTGAAGTTACATCTACAAGGCACGGTATGGGGAAAAAAGTCATAGGCTGATGTGCACATAAAGAAGCTGTGCAATGTCTTGGATGAAGGTGTTCATTCAGATATTTCCAAAACAAGTCTCTGGAATTTGCAACATTTTTTGTGTTAACTAGTTTTGTATGCAAGATTTTACTTACAGGTATAAAATGCAAAGTGGGACTTCCCTTTATCTGGCACTAATACTTTTTTGTGCTTTGTTTGTAAGATTGGACTTTTACACAGCACTCCATGATGACCTGACTCTTCCTCAGAGTACATCTCTCCCTATTAATTTCTAGTGTGAACAAGCAACGTTTTTACCTTTTGCAGTATAGGTTGCTATTGCATTTTTCAGCAACTGTATAAAACCCCAATTGTTTCCTTATTATTCCAAAGACATTTGGGAAGCCCTGCTCTCAAGGAGAAACTATGCTTACACTTGGGTTTTATCCTGCAGGTGCTGTTGTGGTCAGCTAATAAGGTTTTTGAGGAACTGACAGACATAGAAAGGCAGTTCCACAAGGCTTTTTACACAGTGAGAGCATACCTGAACTGTGACCGGTACTCAGTAGGTCTCCTGGACATGACGAAGCAGAAGGTGAGTGCTCACGTGTGTTGTACATCTTTCTGCGTTGTTGCTAACCACTCTGGGGTGACGTGCTGAGATAAGTTTTACTGCAGCAGCCAAAGCATAAACTAGCTTTGAGTCTTTATTCTTATTTTGGTTGACATTTGTTTTTTCTATTATGCAAATGAAGAGCATAGGAAACAGAAAAGCCAGGGAAAGAGGTTACCACTGTGCTGGGGCTGCTGAAGGAGCCAGAGGCTGGGAAGACAAAGGAAGGACAAACATGTCTGACCATGGCAATCCTGGTCAAAGACTGTAAAATCAGCACAGCCTCATGAAGTCTGTGGATATCGGAAGCATAGTGAAAGACTCACGGAAACACCCAGCAACAAAGCAGCCACCTTCCTCAAGGACTCATACATGTGCATATTGTCCTGTCTTTTAGGTGAAATATGGCTTCATGAAAGCTAGATTACTTCTGCAGCTCTGATCTGATTCAATTGTTTGCACCTCTGGCAAGCTTTATGTGGGGTTTACACAGCATTCTTGACATAGGAGTCCTGCTTTATTCCATTGTCAGGCTGATTGAGGCTACCATGGTCTTTGATCTCCACTATGTTGCCTTCATAGGATGCTGACTTGTGAAGAGATGTATTAAAAGACCATTAGTGTGCTAAAGACCCTTCAATCAGCTTTATAAAGTAGCCTCAGAAAAACAAAAAAAAATTCTTTCACTTTAGCAAGCTAGCAAGTAGTAGATCAGCCACACTGGTCACACTTCGGGAAATGAAGAACACATGAAGAATTGACGTAGTCATTTGCCCTGTGAGTACAGCCCATGCTGTTCACTGAATGAAGTAGCATCCTCTATATAGGCAGTATACGGCTATATACAAGCCTTATAATGCATCTGACACTTCCTAATTTAGATATGTCATTCTTCTGCCTAGTATTGAACTACTTCATGCCTTGTTTACACAGTACCAAAACCAGCAAAGTAGAGAAGTTGTTGCTTTGAGGATCAAGGCAGAACAAATTTTTCCACTCAAAAATATTTCTTTCATTTCAAAACCAGGAATTCTTTGACCTGTGGCCAGTCCTGCTGGGAGAAGTTCCCCCCTACTCAGGACCTCGCACCCCAGATGGCAGGGTACGTGAGAGTCAGATTTCTTAAAATCTCTCCTCTCCGGCTGGAGTGCTGCACTACTAATTTTAACACTGTTCTTCTTTATATTTGTAGGAAATTGTCTTTTACAAGGTCATTGACTATATATTACATGGAAAAGAAGATATTAAAGTCATCCCGTAAGTACTTGATTTCTGTATGCTAGGTACTGACTGTAGTGAAAACCAAGGTTCCCCATGATTTAAAGACATCCATGAGAAGATATACAAAGGACAGATAGAAGACTGAGTAAGAGAGTAAGAATGTAAGTTGGTGCTTCTACTCGCATTTCTGCAGGACCACAATTTCCTCCAGGGTATTGGTATCCTGACTTGCATGTCAGACCCCAAAAGTCACTGCAATCAGTGATTCCTTTTAGATGCAGAAGTGAAACTCCTTAACTGCCTGCAGTTTTGCCAGACTGAGGCATTAATCCTTCTTGATGTCTTCCCTGTGTCAGTGGCTGAACTCATCCAGATTGCCCTTGTGTTGAGGCACCCACCGTCGCATCTCTGCCTCTCACCCCTCTGCTACCCTCCAGATCTCTCGTGGTCACTTCTGCTCCCCTGCCTGTCTTCCAGGTTCCTTGCTACTCTCTCACCCTCCAGTCACAGCTACCCATCTCAAGGCTACCTCTGGCCTTTCCTCTTCTCTTGACACCACACTGACTCCTTCTTTCTGAAAACCACTCTCTTCTTGCCACTGAATTTTTCAGAGAAGCCTTGGGTGCCTTGGATAAATGTGGGATAACAGGAGTTTTGCCCAGTTCTGGTCACAACACTTTGTAGCAGCGGAAGTGCTGCAAGAAAGGCTCCCATTGCTAAGGTACAGAAGTGTGCAAAAGTTCAGGCTCGCAGTCACCCTTAGACAGAGACTTTCTTTTGTCTTTCTCTGTGCTGAAGATCTGAAACAGCCCCAACTCCCAGCAATGATTTTTTCTTAAGTGTCTACAGACTATGATATTTTTGAGTTATTCTGTATTGAATCCTTGAAGGAAAAGTATTTACCTCAAAAATCTTTGCCTGCACACAGCTGTGTCCTTTGAAAGTAACAGGACTCTTCAGTAGCTGAGGGTGAAACATGTAAACGTGGATTGTACAATCAGCTGAATACGTTTCATCTCCATAATCATTCTTTAGTAAATGAATATCCTTAATTTCCTTCATGCATTTTTCTTTCATTCAGAAATCCTACCCCCGATCACTGGGCATTGGTTACTGGATTGCCAACCTATGTGGCCGAAAGTGGATTTGTAAGTACTTAACTCAGGATCCATGAAAGCTTTCTGAGATGAAGTCGTATTTGCTGCTTTATCATCAATTTGGGTTTTTGGTTTGGTATTTAAAATTCTCATTGCCCATGTTGTAAAACTTCTTCTTTTGTGTGATCCCCTAGATTTGCAACATTATGAATGCTGCTGCAGATGAGATGTTTAACTTTCAGGTACTGTAAAATCTTCCAGTCCCACTGAGGATTCTACTTTGTTTGCAGAAATGTAATATAGACTCAATTAGGCATGTAAATATTTCTTTAGCCTGTAGTCTTGACATAGAATGGAAGTGCTGATGTATTTAGAAAACACTTTAAGTACGTGGTTTCTTTCTGCTTGCTATTGCTTCAAGGAAGGTCCTTTAGATGAATCAGGATGGACTATCAAAAACGTTCTCTCCATGCCAATAGTCAACAAAAAGGAAGAAATTGTTGGTGTTGTCACATTTTATAACAGAAAAGATGGGAAACCATTTGATGAACAGGATGAGACCCTTATGGAGGTACAGTTCCTTGCTATGACTGAAAATAACGCAGAGGTCACTATTGCTCATTGCAGACCTGCAAAACACCCCCCAGTGTTTTGTAGCTAAGTTGCTTTGCTTGTAAAGGTGTTATGTATCAGCTTGAAAGTTTTGAAAGCAGCTGTACGAAATACTCCTTTTTTTCAGTTTTGGAAACCCAGCTGTGTTTGCATCATTTTGTTTCAACATTCTTGGATTGGACATCTAGCCATGAGCAGCTATGATGTACAAACATAACTAATACATGACAGCTGGGCAACTCCTTGATAAATTACAGAGAAATTGTCTGTGTAGCGAAGGTACAAAGGGTTGTCAGCCATTGAAAGTACCAACGGTAGCTGTAATTAAAGACCTTGCTGCTTAGAAACGCTTCTATGCTAGTGTCAGTCCAATATAGGCATTCAGGTCTTGGTATCTGTTATCAATCAGAATGTTTCTTGAAACAGACTTTTCTTATCAAACAAAAAGACTGTGAAAAAAAAATAGTTTGTCTTGGCAACTGGACAGCAAATAAGTTGGGAGCAAACATGTGGGTAAATATATGTGAAAGGTGATGAGACCATCGTGTTCTCCCTTGATATGAGAGTTCCTGACCTGCTGTTACCATTGTGACGCCAGCACTTCCACAGGCATGGAGACACTTTTAGCAACACAGAAATAGCTTTTTATTTGCTGAACTGGACAAGAAGGTCCTCAGACCTCCAGAGCATGGATGCTATGGAGGCGTAGAGAGATTCGGTAGCTGGGAAGCTGCTCTGCTGAGGAGCAAGTAGTGGCTGCAAGCAAACACACAGTTGGTCATTGCTAGACTTCTGACCAAAGTAGAGCATGTGTTTCTCTAAAAATGTATCATGCAGTGTTTTATCTCTCTGTCTTCGAGGAACAGATGATTTGGTTGTATCACCTTTTCCTTCTTTTCTCCTCACCAAGTCCTTGACCCAATTTCTGGGTTGGTCTGTACTCAACACAGACACATATGATAAGATGAACAAGCTGGAGAACCGGAAGGACATTGCTCAGGATATGGTGCTCTACCATGTGAAATGTGACAAGGATGAAATCCAGGAAATTCTGGTAATGCCTCACAATGTGCGGTACACCCCTAAGTATACTGGCCTGGCCCTTGACTTTCGGCACAGGTCTTCCATCCCACAGAAGTGCTTCCAGCCACAAAGGTGCAGAGGCAGCCTGGGGCCCCAGTTATTTCACAGCATCAGATCAAGCCTTTGTTTTGGTTGTGTGGTCTGCCCTAAACCTCAGTACGCTGTCACATTGTGTCCTCTGTAATTTCCTCAGCAAAGCCAGCCCTGGAGGTGGGCTCATGTGAGTGCTGCTCAGAGTAGGGCTATAGGGGTGGAACAAGAGCTGATTTATTCCCCAAAACCTCGTTAATGCACAGGATGTAGAGTTAGAGAACCCAGCTGGGACACCGGCTCTAGGGGGACATTTGCAAGTTAAGGAAGCACAAACCACAATAAAGGAGAGTGAGAACATTTTTTACCAGGAAGAATGAATTGAAAGAATAGAAGCAAAGTCCAGAAAGAAAACACAATTTGCATATGAGAGCTGCCTTAGATTGCTCCAAATCTGCACAGTGCAAAGTCCAGTGGGGTTGATTCATCAGTTTAACATATCCGTGCTCTTTGCAGCCAACACGAGAAAAGCTGGGGAAGGAACCAAGTGAGTGTGAGGAAGAGGAGCTGGCGAGCATCCTGGTAAGAGCAATTTACTGCTGGAATGCACAGCCCTTGCAAACAAATATTGCCTGGGTGGATACAAGGAAGAGTTCCCAGTGTTGGCACACTAGTACAGATCAACAGGGCATCTGGTGAAGGGTGAAGGCAAAGCATACCTACCCTACTCTGCTGTGTGAGTTTGAGGTTATTGTTATCAGGTGTTAGTGAATGCCTTTCCTGGCTCCTGGGGAGATCTACTCTCTGCCACTTTGTCTCAAGGAGTTCAAAGTTCACCTCGAAACACAATAGCCACTTTGACTTGTCATGCATGTTGTTCTCTGGAGTAAATATGGAGGGCTGTAAGTCTTCCCTTCTGACACCCAACAGGTTTGGAGTCTCCAAACTGTATCAATTCAACAAGACATGTACTTAACAGAAAACAAGCAATATTTTCTGCACTTGTCCAAAAAACCCTTCCCTTTTCCCCCAGTAAAAGGATTAACATTAAAAACTGCATTTCAGTCTATTCATGTGCTATATTCCAAAGGGAAAAGTTCCCAGCAGTATCAGACTGACAAATTTTTATTAAGCAAAACCCATTCCAGGGCTTCATGGGATGGCTGAAGTAGCACAGTAACAAACATCCCCACCTCTCTTACAGAAAGAAGAACTCCCGGGACCCAACAAATTTGAAATCTATGAGTTCAGATTCTCCGATTTTGACTGCACTGAACTAGAGCTGGTGAAGTGTGGCATTCAGATGTACTATGAGCTTGGTGTGGTGAAAAAGTTCCAGATTCCACAGGAGGTAGGAAATGGAAACACCCATGGACTCTCATCTTGGATGGTCAGCAGACTTGCTATGTGGCTCATAGAGTGGCCAGAGGTCTGGGTTCACATGGGTTTGCAGGGATAGGGGCGTGCATCTTGGGCTCACTTAGCCTGCTGAGCGCAGGGAGCCCCTCTCAAAGCCCTTGGTCACTAAATGCAGGTTTGGAACATGAATCTGGCCTCTTCTGCTCTGCACTCTCTGCTACAACTACACCATGCAAAAAATTGCTTGCACTTGCTGTGTCTAATACCAGTCACAGCCACAGCAGAAAAGCATAGTTTCTAGGTGCAACATGGATCAGTGCATACTTCTGTGCTTATTTCGTTTGCTATATAATGCAGAAATCCACACTGGCAAGTTCATCTGCTTTTGTTCCCCCTGCAAACATATGTGCCTTTACTTGGTGCATTTGACACCATCTTACTGAATTCTGGCAACAGGAGGGATGTGACTCTGTGAGGACCCCATAGCCCCTGAGGTGCAAGTTCAGGCCTTTGCCACAGTTCAAACCCGTGTAGGACTTGTGAAACTGACATTCCAGTCGCTCTGCCGCTCCCCAAGGGATTTCTCAGCACGTCATGTGAGTTTTATTTCCATCTAGTGGTATCTGAGGATAACTACAGGAGGAGTTTTCACTCTGGAAAGGCAGCGAAGTACGAGGGCTCTGAATGGGATGCCAGTATTAGTAAATCACGAAACATGGGAGGGACAAATCTTAAAAGTGACAACACAGAGAAACACAGAAATTCAATAAATTCATGAACAGTAGGATAAAATCTCACTTAATCTGGACATTGTTTCTTTTTTTGCCTCACAGGTCTCTCTGTGATTTTATTTCTCTTAAAAAAAAAACCAACAACAACAAAAAACAAACCCCCAAAACCGGAAATATTAAAAGCAGACAGCTGTATTTTAGTGTCCTGTTTAGATCTCCATCAAGCTTTTTACTATAACACCACCATCAGGGAAACCTGATGGTATTACATTTTCTGATTCCTTTCTGGGTCCACTTCTGTAGAGCTGGTCTCAACCTCATCTGTGAGTTCTGTACATGGTCTTTATTGCAAGAGCAACAGGCAGCAGCCTCAGCGCACACTTAACAACCTCTTTCCCAATGTACAGGTTCTGGTAAGGTTTGTGTACTCTGTCAGCAAAGGCTACCGGAAGATAACTTACCACAACTGGCGCCATGGCTTCAACGTTGCGCAGACCATGTTCACGCTTCTGATGGTAAGGCAAAACCAACATCAGCTAAATTTGTGGCACAGCCTTATTTACAGCAGGGCTTCTGGGCTGCCTTTGATTCCTGGTGTAATACAAGAGTTTGTCGCTCCTAGCACAGGTCCTGCTAAATGAAGTCTCCGTTTGCCTTAAGTGACAGTCCTTGCATTGCACTTAAAGTTGCAGCCACTACTGCCCAATGAATGGCGTGCTTTAATTCTCATAGGTACAGATGTGTATAGTGTTGAATGACCTCCAGATTAAATCCTTCCGCAGAGTAGGGGATAGCGGCTACAGGAATTCTCCTCCTCCAATAGCTTCTGACAGTAAGAGCCAAAGTAAAGTTAGCTGGCTGGGATAGTGGAAACCTCATGCTTTCCATTTCCAGGCAGGACAGGCACAGGTATAAGTCTATCACTTACATCTGTGAATGTCACAAGTGCCATTTCTCACCAGCTGTCAAGGCAACAGGTGCCCCAGCAAGAAAAAAACCCTGTTAGACTGCTGCTCCACACTGGTGATGGACCAGCACTAGGGCTCAGCATGGACAGTGTGGCCCACACAACCAGCAGCAGAATCACGCCTACCAGCCCAGACAATCCTTTGGGCTATTCAGCTTGGAGACCCTATTGCCAGAGAGATACAGAGCCCCTTCACATAGTACTTTGTGTTGAGTGGCTGGAGAAGTGCTAATGAGGACCCTTGTGTCTCTAGGGCACAAGGCTGCTATAGCAGCAGGTAGCCAACATTGCAGGTAGGCATTGAGCACACATGCATAACACACACGCTTACCTGAGTCTGAAACTGTCCATTTCCAGCTGCTTCCCCATTGTAACCCAAGTACCATATATCACATTTAGCTTCACAAGTATTTTTTGTTCTGCTGGGCTGTTCCAATGAGGAGATCCTCACCACAGAGCAGTCATTTTCCTCTAAGAGATACTAACAGACATGCAAATTTTTACCCTCCAGACTGGCAAACTAAAGCGTTACTACACAGACCTTGAAGCCCTTGCAATGGTAACTGCTGCTCTGTGCCACGATATTGACCACAGGGGAACCAACAACCTTTATCAAATGAAGTAAGCACCTTCCTACCAGTTCGAACCATTTACTGTTGCTCTCGGGTGGAGTGGGATTAGGCTGTGATCACATCAAACTCCAGTAAGGCTTTGTTTTATACACAGGGGGGTAGAAACCTTCTTTTGCCAATACCCTTGCTTTTCACATTCCTACAGCATTAGGCTTATGCTCTGGCCAGTGAGGAAACTGAAATTTTTCAGCGCTCTCTGTGGCTTTATGTCTTAGTTTAGATGAAAACTAAGATAGGTTATCAGATATTAGAAGATTTTTAATCCGAAAAAAAAAATTTATATAGAAAAGATAACAGTTTTCAGCTACAAATATATGTATATACAGAACAGAGTTAACACTAACCGTAATTAAAACCTTAAAATGGATTGAGTCCTGCACCCAAAATATGTTGCAATGCAGGTC
Source organism: Neomorphus geoffroyi (assembly GCA_033558235.1). NCBI lineage: Eukaryota > Metazoa > Chordata > Aves > Cuculiformes > Neomorphidae > Neomorphus > Neomorphus geoffroyi. The sequence continues at coordinate 3,087,710 of JAUMJM010000008.1, forward strand.
TCTTTGTGGGTAGCACCGTTGCTTCAGGGTTCCCGCCAGGCAAGTCTCCGGCGTGCCCCCCGTGGGAGAGGGGCTGGGGAAAGGTGGATGGAACTTTGTGTGAGTCCTGCAGGAGTTGTGGTAGATGCAGATGACCAGTGATCTTTCCTTCAGAGACCGCAAAATGCACGCACAGAGCAGCTGCCGCTGCCACAGTTACTCCTCCCCGGCACCGCCGAGAGAGCCGGCCAGAGGAAGAGAAATGCCAGAAGGATGTCCGGGCCAAGCGGGACACGACCTCTGCCCCGGTTTCCCCAGAAACATCCTCCCCCCACCCCCTCGCGTCCCACTCGGGTTCCCTTTGTTGGCAAGAGAAAGAAAAATTCCACGGAAAAAAACCCCCCACGAACCCCCCAGACCCACAACACTTTATTTACCTCCTAGCAAAGCTGTTTTTGTTAACGCAACAGTGTACAGCATGGAACAAGCACAGCGCAGGCATTTGATAGCCTGAGCATCACACGAGACTCAGGATGCCACCAGGAGCATCCTGGACATAAGAAGCCTACTTTTTGCTGGAAGGTATCTATGGAGAAAGCACCATGCATGGCACTGCCCTCACCACCTGCAGAAACGAAGCGTCTATGAGTATGAGGGTCCTGCTCTCTGTAGGTAGTTACTAGCTACTGAAAAACTGTTGCATTATTTCATTGGCGAGTCAAGCTGCTGTTGGTCATTTAAGGCCCTGTCAAATCACATCTCTTGCAGTGCTTGCTGGCTATACTGTCTTACAGTTTTCTGGAGGTTTGGAAAAATGTAAGTGAAGGTGGCTGGTGTTCTGGATACTCTTTTTGTCCAAGGAGTGCTAGTTTTCCTGTTCTTATTACTAGATATCAAAATGTAGTTATTCAGAAATTAAATAAAATTACTATGGTAAGTAATAACAGTTAAGTCATAAAAAATATTTGGGGTGAAATTTGTAGTTGGAAGACTGTTTCATACAGTCCAAATAGTTACAAGTAGGGTCACAAAAGTCTTTTACTAGTTTGAAACAATTAACTCCTAAATATATTACTTCTAAGCCTTTCAAGATTAGTTGAACTTGTATAACAAAGTTAGATATAAAACGGACATTTCTTTATAATTTTAAATGCTGCACTAACATCTTCAATTTTTCCTTTATGAAACCAGATCTCAAAATCCTTTAGCTAAACTTCATGGGTCCTCGATTTTAGAGAGACATCACTTGGAATTTGGAAAATTCTTGCTCTCTGAAGAGGTTGGTAATGAACTGTAATGAAGGGACATGAAGGTTTTCAGCAACAAGGGAGCTGTCAGCTTAGCACAGTATCTTCCTCTGCTTTTGATACCCGGGGAAATGCAGCTGCCTCATTCCCCAAGCACTCTATGCTCACCCATGACCAAAACTCACAGGCTACTAAAGGCTGACTTCCTGACTTTCTTCAGAAGCTGTATGATTATCTTCAAAGGAATATGTTAAATACAGTTCTCCTGTAGTCCCTCTGACATGACCAAGGCTGACACTCCCTTGATTAATTTTTCACTTCAGGCAAATTCACACTGGGGCCAGGGGCCAGGATTTGGGCACACACTGTGTAACAAAGCTTCAGGACGCTGAACCTGTTTAGTGAACAGAAGGCAACACTAGGTACCAGCATAAGGTGAAAAGGGCTCACAACCCTTGCACCTTAGGGGAGAAAGCTGACACCATTGGGAGTGGGAAAAAAAAAAAAAAAAGCAAACACTTTTACCTCGCTAAAGGGGAGAAAGGGAAATGTCTAGTAGCAACTCATAGCATCACAGTGCTTGCATTCTGCAGCTTCTTTTCCTTTCTTTCAGTCACTGAATATATGTCAGAACCTCAACCGCAGGCAGCATGAGCACATGATTCACCTGATGGAAATTGCCATTATAGCAACGGACCTGGCACTCTACTTCAAGTAAGTCAGTCACATACACTGTGTGCAAAAGGCAGAAAGCAGCTGCTACTTTACAAAGGCAAAATGTGATGCTTTGCTCTGAGAACTACCCCCAGGAAGCAATCCTCTTCACAGACACTGCCTCTGGGAGGCTGGCTTTAATACTGACATCAGAGCTGGTGGGGAGAACTCAAATCATTCAAAAGAATTTTGAATTTTACTCATTAGACCTCATAAGTGACTTTCTGACCCTCTATTTGCAACAAATAGGTGCTCTATGATCCCCTAATATAAAGAGATGTCTGTTTTGTTGGTTTGGTGTTTTTTTACCTAGCACTTCAGCAGTAAAAATACATGGCAAATGGCCTGGGTAGGGCTACATTAACTTATCTGGGAGATCAGCACAACCCGCATAACAACTGGTCCATTGTAGGTGAATATCCAGTTCATAGTCAAGTTCACATCCAAAACCCAAAAATGCCAAACGTCTTGGAGAGGCATGCAGCATACAAGGCTGGAAGTCAGCAAAACACAACTTCCTAATGAGCAAGGATCTTTCAAAATGGGCTTTCAAAATACAATGTTGAGACTAGAGACTGCTTCCATGTTTTGCACAGAAGAATGATTATGCAAAATATAAACAATCCACAGCAGAGGAATACAAGGGAGGGTGCAATACCCAGTCCTCTTGCTCCAGAGACAAGGTGGCTGTATTGCAAGTAGATACCCACTTCCTTATGAGGTGAGAACAAGCCAGTCTTTGCCCTCCTTGGTCCATGGCCTGCAAGCGAAGGCTTGGTTGAGATCAGACCCAGGAAGAATATGGAACAGGCTGCCCAGGGAGGTGGTGGAGTTGCCATCCCTGGAGGTGTGTAAAAGACGGGTGGATGAGTTCCTTAGGGACATGGTTTAGTAGGGATACAACTGCGGCTGGACTTGATGATCTCAGAGGTCTCTTCCAACCTTATGATTCTATGATTCTGTGATTCTATATGGACAGAACACATATGCAAGTCGCTTTGTGGATCTGGCCTAAATATCTTCTCTGCTAACATTGAAACAGAAGATTTTTCCAGATTTCATACTTCTCAAAATATGTCTGTGTTATGTGCAAATAGCTCCCCAGAATTTGCTACCTGTATGTAGGTATGTAAATAAGGTTGACAAAGTCAGACTACGAATGTAAAGCCAGGTAGCTTTACAAACACTCCAGCCAACTCTAGTTTTTCAGTTTGTTTAGCATTCTGAAAAAAACCACTTGTGCTGCCAACAAAGGTGTAAGAATTTCTCAGCTGACATAACTTGCAGTAGCAAGTTCCTGATCATATCTCACCACTATACTTACTTTTAAGTCATTTACAATAGCTTCTCCTGCTTAAGAGAACCAGGTAATGGTTCTTAGTTTTGTTGGGAGTTTCCTTGAGGACCTAAATGCCAGGACAGTAACTACTGGAAACTATCAATACCAGGAAGGGCTGGAAGGTCTATCAATACCAGGATCAATCACCTGTTTTTAATTCTTTTTCCCTTCCCTTCCCTTCCCTTCCCCTCCCCTTTTCTCTTCTTTTTTTCTTTCTGTTTCTTTTTATTTTCTTTCTTTTCTTTTCCCCCCTCAAAGAAAGAGAACAATGTTTCAAAAGATCGTTGATGAATCGAAGACGTACGATAGTATGACCGCATGGACTGAATACCTATCTCTGGAGACAACAAAGAAAGAGGTTGTCATGTGAGTAGTTGGCTATGGAAAGTTTAGTGATGTGGTCACCTGGTGAGAGCTCCAGAATGTGCCTCGCGCTGCCCTTAGTGCAAAAACAGCGTGTCTGCTCAAATCTGATTTTCTGAAAAAGCAGGAGAAAAACAGATTTTGGAGTTTCCTTCTGGCCATATACTCCTAATGAGATGCAGGATCCCTTCTGGCCATGTACCCTACCAGACCACTCTGCAGGCCACAAGCAGGGGCAGGCTGCAGTGGCAGATCTACAGTTGTCCAATCCATTAGTTGTTCTTCCCAGTGGCAACCAATGTGAATAGCAGAATTGTTGTTATTGTGACAGGACAGATGTTTTGCAGGGTGCTTTGCCCTGCCAATGAATTGTACCCACAATGTTACTGCAGCCTTTACTGCTACACCTCCATGAGGGGCCAGACCTGTTACTCCAAAGTTAAGAAATTCAGCCCAGCAGTGACTAAAGCAGCAACCATCCTAGTGCCAGAAGCAAAAAGCTCCCTAGCGTAAATCCATTTCAATCAATCGAGCAATCCTCGATAAGTGTCCCAGTCAGAGCCAAGGCTGCTACAGCAACCCATCTTTCATAGAAGTGGGGACTGGGGAATACCTGACACAGCCTTTGAGTGGGAGCACCCTGAGCCTGCAAGAGGTAAAGTGCAGGCTATGAGAAGAAACTAATTTTTCCCTGTTTTTAGGGCCATGATGATGACTGCCTGTGATTTGTCAGCAATCACGAAGCCTTGGGAAGTCCAGAGTAAGGTCAGGTGATTGATAAACTGTTAGATTTCTCTAGCTTTCACATTAAAGTAATGGAATAACCTAAGCTGCATAGAAGCTGAATCAAAGTCTAGTACCGGAATGGCCAAAAGGACTTTAGAATAATGGTTTTGATTGTAGTTGTGAATTCTGTAGAAAATTCATGTTTACCAAGAAAAGAAAAGAAAAATACCCCATGTGTTTAGCTTCTTGGGTTATAGTAAGGTTTCTTGCATTTAATATATGGGTTGAATTTTTTTACAGCACTACCTGGTTTTTGCTTAGTTTTTTGATGTCCTTTAGGACTTCATTCCTAAACTGTACTCACACAGTTGCTACAGTAAGAAGTATTAAAATTTAAAAGGATAAAAGAAATAAAACCCACCTTCCTGTTCAGCATGGAGAAAGGACAACTAAGAAAATCACAATAGGCAGCCACAACTGTAACCAAGAGACAAATCCTTGAGAGGGACACTGTAAACGTTTCTTAATAGATGAGCAGTGGACTAATGAGCTCCAATACATTAAGGTTGTTGAGTTGTAACTACATGGGTACAATTCCATTGCCACTGCTGCCCTTCCCACGAGAAAGGTTGGGGCTAGAGGTGCACATGAAGTGACAGAGCGGTTAGAGGTGAGATTTGCTTAATGGTGGAGACCTGAAGCGCATCAAGTTATAAAGCCAAAGTCAGAGCTAACTTTTCTTCTTCCCTTCTTGGCAATGTAGGTAGCTCTCCTGGTAGCAGCTGAATTCTGGGAGCAAGGAGACTTAGAAATAAGCGTCCTTCAGCAACAGCCTATTGTAAGTACCATGCAAAAGCCAGACACTTCAGTTCAGACAACAAGTCTCAGCAGACACTTGATACAAGCAACACTGTTTGAGTCTTCCTGAAATCACCATGCCTGCCAAAATACACTGGAAAAGAAAGTGCTCAGTTCTGGAACACCTTCTGTGACACAGCCTCTTGCCCAGTTCTCCCTAGAGTTAGACGAGTCCCAGTGGCTGTGAATCAGCAAGGACTGACTGTCCCCTTGGAGAATTTTTGCGGTCCCTTGCAGAAAAAAAAGGAAAATCAAATACGTACATTGTAGAGGAAAACAGAGTTTCCAAAAAAAAAAGGAAATACTAAGAACTTCATAGAGTGCAGAAATTACTTCTGGTAAATGGATGTACATTAAACAGCGTTTCTGAATGTATTCTTTCTGCTATTATAACAAATACTTAAATTTGGCATTGAAAGAGACAAGAGTCATTCCCTGATGTGGCTTCCACCTTTGTGGTTTGGGTTTTCTTTGAGTAGACTTTCATACACCCCATCTACATAGAGGTATCACATATGATACTGTAAGAAACAAGACCTTATAAAAATATAATTTAAGGTTCAGTTATGTTTTGGAGAATTGAAACCCTTTCAGCACTTTATAAGATGAACCTTTTTTCAAGTATGTGGTTGAAAGCTGCAAGGAAAAAAATCTCTATCTTCCTCCCCATCCACTGGCAGTCAAAGAGCTGCCTAAAATTTTTGCTAAAACGTTGAAAGAAATAAGCCCACTTCACTCCTTCGCAGTGGAGAAAGAGGGCTGTGATGGACAACCTTTATGGACAGCATGGTAAAACTGCTAGGCTGACACAACAAGGCAGTTTTGGGGAAAAAACAGAGGTGTGTTTTACAATGAAGTGTTTGCACATATCATGGTGAACTTGTGTTCTCCCACAGCCCATGATGGACCGGAGGAAAGCTGCTGAGCTTCCAAAGCTTCAAGTTGGTTTCATCGACTTCGTGTGTACATTCGTCTATAAGGTAAGCGAAGTACATCCTTGCACACCCCATCCTTCTCAAAAGGGGTTCAAATCCCAGGTGAGTGAGCCCTGCTGCAGCAACTCATGGGGAGATGAATAGGTAGAGGAGACAGCAGCTGCCCCTCTCTGGGGCTTTGCTCCCTCTTCATGCCATCAGTGCTTTCCCTGCACAAACCAAAGTGGGAGGTGAGGTGTTGGGGTCTGTTCTGGGGTATGATAGACAAGCATTGCTTCTGCACTCCATTGTGCTGATGGGTGTGTTTTGGTTAGGAATTTTCCCGTTTCCATGAGGAAATTCAGCCTATGCTTGATGGGCTGCTGAACAACAGAAGTGAATGGAAAACCCGTGCTGATGAGTATGATGCAAAAATGAAAGCTCTGGAGGAAGAGAAGAAAAAAGAGGAAGAGAAGATGGCTGCAAAGAAAGGTCAGAAAAGATACTTAGGTTTTCAATCCTAAATTGAAAACATACTTATGCAATACTCTCCCAGACCTACAGCAAGTTTTGCTGGCATGGCCGAGTCAGATGCCCAGAACAAGTTTTCTTCCACTTGCTCCGCTGGCAAGGTTAAAGACACCTTGTCAGGCACCATGACAAAGCAAGCTACCTGCTCAAATGACCAGGAGGAGCTAGTGGCTGAGAAACTAGCAATACTACATTCAGCACAAGCACCCATGCAGCTGGGGACAGCAGAAAGTCCTTTGCAGTATAAGTATGCCCGTGAAAAAGAGCAGGGAGACATTCCTTGGGATACAGGGGCTGCGGCAAATATGCTGTCCCAACAGTCATGAAGCAGAATGAGTTAAAGAAAGCTAACACACTCCTGGGGAGAACACTTGAGCAGACACTGTACATCCTATTTCTAGCCCAGATTAGGTTCTACTTAGAAGCAAACAGTAGTAGTACCTAGTAGTAATCTATTTTGGTCAAATCACTGACCAAATTTTGTGGGCCCAGCCTAGGTAGCACTGAAATCCATCAGCTGCAGTGGATGTTGGGTGAAAGCTTGTATGATAGCCTGAGGATCTGTTTTACTCTCAGAAAGGTGGAAGCAGAAGGCTCTCCTGGCCTCTCCCAAGTGTCTAAGCAAACATTTGTCAGAACTTGGTGCCTCCACTCCACAGATACTGCATCTGAAGTCTCCTTTTTTTCCAAACTGGACCAAAATCCCAACAGCCCATGGGGTGGATGCTCCTCAAATGACAGTTTAGAAATTATTAGGGCTTTCTAGATGTCTTATATCAGTTTAATTCATAGTAATTAACTTAAAATATAAAAATTAAGTGCTTGAGCTATGATTTGGAAAAACTCTGAAAAATTATTTTCTAAGAAATCAGTATTTAAGTGAGGAAGATTTCTATTGACTACAAAACACTATTCCCAAGACCTTACATGTACGATTACTTTGCACAGCAAACAGCTCTAGATATTCATAATATAGGTATGACCTACATTGATCACTGAATAAATTTAAAGTGCTAAAAAACTCCAAACTCCTGTAATGACTGAGAATAACACGTGACTGTACCTCTAATTTTGTGTTTCTTTTTATATGGCAGATGGAATAACCTGTAATGGAGGAACAGCTCCAGCTTCCAAAACTTGTAGCATACTTTAGAGACATTATGAAGGCAATACATGCCACCCAAAATGAGAATGCCCATGCTTTTTAAGGAAAAAAAATTATGGTATACAAATACATGATTGGACTGTTCTGCTACTTTAATTAGGCTTATGACCAGCCAGGGAAGGGCTAGATCTCGTTTGCCTTAATTGCATCTCTTCCTGATGGTGAGGAGCCAGTTCTGTCCTGCCTCTGCTCAGTTTAGTGTATCTGATGTCAGATGGCATATGGCAACCCAGAACAACATTTGGCCTAATGTACCAGGTTGCGTGACTACAGAAGAGCATTTCTCCTGCACTGAAACACTGCTTATCCCAAACCTGATGGAGCTTGTTGAATTCATATCCTGCTCCATACAACCCCATGTAACTGACAATGTATGCCATCATAGCCCACAGAGGAGGAAAACTGAAGAAAAGTCAAATTTATCATATCTAACTGTGTACCTGTTATGGTATCAGAAAGAAATCTGTGGGTAGGAAAAAAGCATAAAAACTGACCATAGTAAACCTTTAAACTGCTCTAAAAAGTTATAGTTCTGGGTAAATCCAAGAAACACTCACAGAGGTGATAGTTTTGCACTTACTAGCATTTGGATAAGGTGCTGCTCTGAAACATGGAGTTTACATGGAAACATGGAGCAACATCCAGTAGCTGCTATCTTCACGAGCAGAATGCATGCTGTGCATTGAGACTTCACTCTGCAACATGTGATTTTAAGATGACAGTGCTGTCATTATCCATTTCAGTTACAGTTATCCAAGCAACCTGAATCATGGATCTTCTAAATTTGTTCTGTTTTGCCTCATAATGCCAATGTTATTTAACACAATCCTATCAGATCAGTATCAGCCCTCATTCCTTTCCTACTCTTGTTATGAGATGTCAGTTTTTTAGCTTTCCTTGCAGACTTGGAAAGACTGTTGACTGTACTATTATATTTCACATGAAAGTCAATTTTCATGTTTATTCCTGCTACCATATTAGGACATTCAATTACACTTTTGTAGCAGTAGAGACACCCTTCTCTGCTCCCCTCTCTCTCTCTCTCTCTCTCTTTCTCTTTTTTTTAAGTATTTGGAAATTTGTTTTGCTGGGGATTTTCTTCTTATTCCTCTTCTCCTGTTACTCCTGCTATGTTCATTGCTTCTACCCTTCAATATCTTGTTTTGCATTACAAAAATACTGCAAGTAAAAGAAAAACCAGAGCTATGATTGTACTGGGTGATCATTTATAGCTGTCTTAGTCTAGCAAGCAAGATGTAATCCTCTACCACTATGCAGCAGTTCTGTGAGTACCAAGTTATTCTGCAGGGAAATATATCACGGTATTGCAGTATCACAAGGCTGGAAAAGACCTTTGAGATCATCGAGTTCAGCCTATGGCCCAACACCAACACCTACTTGTCATCTAAACCATGGCACTAAATGCGTCATCCAATCTCCCTTTAAACACCTTCGGGGACAGTGACTCTACCACTTCCTCAGGCAGAAACACGTCCAACTGCATGAAAACTAAATATGCTACTAGTAATGACTTCATGCGGTATGTCACACTTTCATTAAGAGCCATGTAGGAGGCTTTCATCATACAGCATACAAAGTCAAATAAGTAAATATTTTTCAAAGTATCACAGTATCACAAGGTTGGAAAAGACCTTTGAGATCGAGTCCAACCTATGACCCAACACCTACACCTACTTGTCAACTACACCATGTCACTAAGTGCCTCATCCAATCTCTCTTTAAACACCTCCAGGGACGTCGACTCCACCACCTCCCCAGGCAGCGCATTCCAATGGCCAATCACCCTTTCAGTGAAGAACTTCTTCCTAATGTCAAGCCTTCAGCAGGAAACATGCCACAAGGTTATCACAGATCACCACAAGGCATTGTACACTTAAACGTTGAGAAAAGCTCCTTATATCCTTAAACGTTTTCTGGGAAATGAAGCCAGGAGGCTAATCTTCCTGCCCCTGTGCCCAACATGGGGTGCTCAGGGCACTGCAGTGTGATCTAGCAGGGCTTCTGACACAAGAAGCACAGAGTGCCCGCCCAGCTCACCGAGCAGTGCCAGCAGGCCCCCGGGCTGTGGGTGGCTGTGCCCTGTCTGCCCACACGCACTTTGAGAACACCGCTCATATTGCACAGCATCAGAAAAAATGTGCAGTTGTGTATTTCTGAGGGGGACCACACACACATGCAGAAGAGTGTCCATGGATGCACAAGGTGGGGTGCCAGTGGAGGAGGTTGTTTCTCAAAGGTGGCCCATTTCCACAGGAGCAGGATGGTCTTCAAGACTTCTTTCTCACACGGTGGTGTTTGGGCAGCCCAGGAGCCCTGCTGCAGCAAGGATCTCACATGTGTGTGCCACAGGATGCTGTGCTCCACCAGCGGAGACAGGGCAAGCCTCCCCCACCAGCTCCTGTCTTTCTCTTGCCCTTAAAGCTCCAGGAAGAGCACACAGCTCTGTCACTCATGGCTGTCTTGTTGGACCATTTCTGTAGGTCAATAGTCACGGGTCCTAGCTGCTCTGCAGCAACTCTCATGTCACTGTGGGAAGCTATGTGCAGCAATTTCAGTGCAATAAGATAAAGAGCAAGCTGAGTCTTTTCCTTTTAATTTCCCCTTGCACTGTATCTAACAGGATACAGTCTGTGGGTAAAGCATTTTTCCCTGCAGCATAATCTCGGGAGCTGCAGGGTTCTTGCCTATTTTCTGCACAGATGTTGCATCCCTGTTTGGACAGCCATTGGTAACTTCTTTGAAGGCAAACACATGTGACAGGAGGCAGAAGTGATCCTTTCAGATCCCCATACAAGCAGCATGTCTGTACCAGTGAAGCTGGGAGAAGGTTCAGGGTGGGTGAAATAACTGGTGAGACAACAGATAGCTGCAGTTTGAGGCTATCTTAACAGTAAACTGCAAGGTAACACTTGTCATTCATCCATTGTACCCTGGGACAGGTCCCAACTCCTAATCTCCTGGACTGGCGCATCCAGGGGAAGCATTAATGCCTCAGAGACAGGGTGCTGGTGGGAGGAAACTCTTCCCTCCCCACACGAGGAGATACTGTTATGAGATGCTACATCTGCTACCCCTGCTGTCTCCTCTTCTGACCCCCACAGCACATGCAGTCCTGAGCTTGGGGCAGCCTGCCCCTCACTGTGGTTCTTGTTCCCACTGCCTAACATACATTGAGTGTCTGAGGGAACGCTGACTTTCTCATGCTACATAGGCCAGATGATGAAATTCATGTATTTATTTCCAAAAATGGCACCTTGTAACCACATGGCGACTTTGCCAAAAGATTGGGACAACTGTCCTTTCTAGTCAGCAACCCCTTACTAACAGGTATTTCTACATTCTGTTGCACCATCACAACCACTTGCAGTTTGCTTTCCACTGGAGATATCAGCCACTTAGATGCAGGTGAAACCTGGCACGGTTGTGTCTTTTCTGCTTTCTCCTGTACACCTTTCAACAAGTTATGGTTCCTGTGACTTGTTGCTGGGTCTTGCAGTATCCTCAGGCTCAAATAACACAGGTCTTTCTCCAAGTCTCTCAAAAGCCATTGCCAAACATACCTTTCATCAAATTTACAAATGTTTGGCACAGTGTGCAGTCATGTGGCCAAGAACTGACCTCACTTATTTTGCAGGGACAACAGTTACTTATCAAAGGCTTATTTAACATATCCACCTTATTTTTTCTCTTATTTCTAGAAGTCTGGAAAAGAATTTATGCCCACCATTTCTGCAGCAATCTTTAGATATATTTGCAGTCTGTTCTCACATTCCCCTGTTCCTCTAGAGGCAACTCCCTCAGTTTTCTCAGGATTGGAGGGGCTAAAGGCTGGGATTGAATTCCCTCAACTACAAGCAGTCTGATCATGCACTGCCCAGGAAACTATCATTTAGCAACACTATGCAACCATATAAGCACTTAGCTGCAGGTGCAAAGTTGAACTCTTATCATTTTTGTACCTTTGAATGACTGCTTCCAAAATTGCTTGTGCAGAGTCAGATGGATTTCTTTTTCTTTCCATGGGCTAGCCTCTCTCTTCCATCTGCTTTATCAATAAAAAAATAAAGCCTTGGATCTGAATACCTGCATGAATCCTATTCATCAGACATGTATGAAATGGAGTACTCAAGCCTGTCACAGAATCAAGGAAAACAAAACCTCTAGAATCTTGTTAAAAGTCTGACCACCCATGCTGTCAGAATTTGCTCTGTACTTGCTGCAACCTGTGTCTTACTGCATCCAGTTCTTTAACGGTACACCTGAGTATGCGGCTGTCTGTCTCAGAATCTCCCTGAGCTGAAGACAATTAGTTCATCCCTTGACCTTTTCTTAAAAAAAGTAATACTTTACTCAACTATTTCAGCCCTTTCACATAGTAACTTCCCTAGGTGACGCTTTAAGATGTATTATTGCTCACAGGAACCTTAGTCTTGCTGTATCTATTTAGCATTGGCTTTTTTTGGCTTGAACCTGATAATTATCTATTACCTGCTCACAATGGGATGGCAGAGGAGTAACTTGGTCACGGTGGGACAGCTGTAATGAGGTTTGTGGCACCTTTCCAATCCACATAGGAATTCATCCATTCATCAAACCCAGCTCAGCCCAGCATTTATTAGCTAGGTTACAAGAGACAAATGCCAAATTCAACTTATTAATTACTGCATGGAAGAAACAAACAAGGTTGAGTTAGTATGATTCACAGAAACCAGACGGATAAAGACCCTCCTGTTGAGTTAGAAGGTTCAGTGCTTTCTAAACTCCTGATGGAGCTTAGGTGCAACTAGGTCTATTCTTAAGTCTAAGACTTGGACAGTGTTTTCCTCCAAGCAGATTTATCTATACAAAGTCTATAATAATTGACCAGTTCCATGGATTAGTAATGTGTCATTAGTATTAACATAGCATGCTATCAGTCATTTACCAAGGAACTGTTGTGAATAAAGGATCTTTCCACCTTGCGTAAGGAAGGATCTCTTTAGCATTAGGTAAGGGACCTCAAACCTTGAGGAGCATTCCTGCACAAGGGGAGTCACCTGGCAGTCCAGCTGCAGTTAAGGGAGAGCTCAAATTCAGCCAAACCTGATGGTAATGTTTGTAGAGTGAAGTAATTGGCTGTTAGTCAATAGTAAAGACAAGATAGATACCTTAGTTTTAGCTTTAGTATCTTATTCTGTACATTGGTTACCTTGTATTTTTGGGCTTTGAAATCACCTTTTGTAAAATTTTTCAGAGGCATCTTCACTCCCTTGAATGTGAGCAAAAAGCTGTCCATTTGGGAAGTTCACCACAGGGCATGAAGGCTGTAACAGCTTAGCCAGTCTGAACCAAGGTACACAGACAGGTGAAGTGTATCTGTCGTAAGGACTACTGCCTTTTATTAGATGAGAACATTCACTGCTAGTTAAGGATTTGTTTCTTCTGAGGCATAATCTCAAAGTGACTGTGTAATTATTGACAGCAATTAGTTTAATGAAGTGTATGACAATGCTTCCTGAAAGACCACTACCCCTTGGAAAGATTTAGATCCCAAATCACTGCTTCAGCTGTCTAATCTGCAATGTCAGGAAAAGGAAGCAAGCCATTGTCCAAATAAGAAACCAGACTCCTGCACCATTGAGAATTACTGGTTATTATTTATAGTAACAAAGCCATAAAAATCAGCAAACACCACAATCTGCAGGGATAGGCTTTTTACCTTCTTCTGGGCCATCTGAGGTCTGTACAGCTGAGGAGATGCCTTAGCAGCTTACATGCTAAAAGCACACTGAATTTCACACTAAAGACCATAAATTTTTTACACATCAGTAGCACACATAGCCAGTCACTTCTTATGAAAGAGACAGACTGTAACTCATTCTTAATTTTGAGGAACAATGTTTGACCACTTGTTATATCTGAACAGGTACATGATCAGGAACATCTGACTAGTAAGTCAGCACCAATTCCTCATATCTCAGCCTGGCTTGACAAGTCACAACCACACTTGACTACAAATGCAAGAATTGTGTAATAATCCACTGTGATAACAAAGTTGAAAAAGAGATGCTGTGACAGCAAGTCCCTGGTCAAGCCATTTAACAAATTGGTTCAGTCAGTCAGTGCCATGCCAGCCTCCCCCACCTGCTCATATATATTCAATTGTATGTATTTTCTGATCACAAATATTACCTACGGGTAATAGGAGTAACGATTGACTGTTGCTGGAGGAACACAATGGGGTGTTTCAGACACAGCAATGGCCAGCTTGTGACAAATGCTTCCTGTCACATTCAGTAAGTGCTCTTGCTCCTGTTCTGAGCAATTCATTAAAAAAACCCACAAGCTGAAGTATTCCAAGTACTTTATTCATAGAACAGCATGCAGAGTCCCCCAACGACTGAACAGTTCAGAGCCTAGCCATGTATTTCTGTGTGCGAAATTACAATCCAATCTTTTGTTCATTTCAATATGGAATCTTCACTCGCTAGAAGGGAAGAAAAAACATATCAGGACTACTAGTCACTCTCGTGCAGTACTAAAACATGCAAAGCATTAGTGGGATCAAAGGCTACCTTCAAGTAGGCCAGTTTCTTTCCAGCCACTTTCTGATTCCCACTTCTGCTTATTATTATTATTGGGGGCAAAGGCATTTTTTGGCTTACTCATCAGTAAATGACAGTTTTCTTAACTGACAATTCAAATTAGCCCAGAAAAAACTATCATTACAGACACATCCCGTTATCCATCTTTAAAGAACAATCTTCAAAAACAGCACTGCAAGAAGTTCCAACAACTACTTTTTTAACTGGAAAACCACACCTAAACCACTGCTGGGAAAGCAAACTGGTCATGTGTGTGGCAGTCAAACAGATTAAACATTCTGAAGAAATGACAACAGAATTTCATCATTAAGTGGAGTAGCAACACTGTAGTATAGCCTTTATGTCCAAAAATAAAAAAGTTCCAGTTAAAATAGAAAACATTTAAACCACCCATTTACTTAGTCCATGACCAATGGAGACTATATATTTAAGATGGTAAAACAGCTGTGCAAAATAGCTTTACATCCAGTAAATGACAATTCACCAGCTTACATACTTAATTCCACACCTTTAGGACAATGCAAGTGTTACTGTTTCCCATGGAAAAAGTTACTAAGTGTGTAGCTGCCCCAAAACCAGCTTGGATTATTAACCATTTGGTTTTTAAGTTTCTCCTAACTGTACATCCACCTAAAAAACTTAAAAAGATGAATTCAAGCCAGGGAGCATACTCCTCTGTAAGAGATGGAGGGAAAACCTCCATTAGAAATGCACAGGGGACCTGAGAAATAATCATAAGGATGAGAGAAGGTATGCTGCAGCAGGAATACCATAGGGCGGAATGCAATGAGTAAAAAGCAGCAGCTCTAAACCCAGATGACCACTTTCAGTATATTATTTTCACATAGCAGATACAAAAAATGAAGCTGATCTCTAACACTATGCTAGTGATAACACTTCAATATTTGAGTTGAGATCACAAGCAGTTATCTATGACTTCTTGTTTTGATCGTAAGTCAAATCTGTGAGATTTCTGTATTGCATGGAGAAAAGTGATCATAGGTTTGCTGTATCCAGCTGAATAAGGGACATCTGAGTACTGTTAAGATACAGGACCAGTTATTCACTACAGAATAACCAACACCTTTTAGCAGTTTGTCCTCTCGGTAGAAATTCAGATGAACATTTATCAGGTACTGTTCAGCTGAAAAAGTATTTTTAACTCTTCCTCTGCTGATGCTGAAAAGCATGTTGAACAGCAGTGCTATTTACCCCTCACATAACCCACTGCTCTACGGATGCACATGGGTCTGCAGCCCATTGGCTGCAAGCTTGACTTTCTCCCAGAAACACTGTAGTAAACCAGCATTTCACCTGCAGGCCAGTACGTGCAGTCTGGCACTGAATGCATAAATTAAAACTGCGGGACTACCTTCTGCAATCTCTTTTGCAATCCGCTCAAGTTCTTCGCGTTTCTTCTTCTCTTCAGCCTCTACTCGTCTCTCTTCTTCAGCAATAGGCTTTAGGTAGTCTGTCGGTAACACACTTGCTTTAAAACACAATTTCAAGAACCCGGCAAATACCTGCCAGCTCACCCAAAAAGGAAGAAAAAATACGCACGAAGACCTCACACCAGGGGGACCCGCTTTGCGAGCGGCGCCCCGGTCCGTCCCGGGCAGCGCGAGGGCGGAGACAGCGGCTGAGCCGCTGAAGGTGCCCTTGCGGGCCGCGCAGAGACAGGGGGGTGGGGGGAAGGGGACGCTGCACTCACCATATCGCTTTTTGCCGTAGATCATCCCCACCAGCAGCGCCGAGTACCGCGTGAACTGCGGGAGGCACAGACAAGGGCGCGCCCTTCACTCACATCATACGCACAGCAGGCCCAGCCTGGCCGGGCCGGGCCCGCCGCTTCCTGCCCGCCCGCCCCGCCCCTGCCCGCCCAGCCCCCCCGCCCCGCCGGCAACGGGAGGCCCACGCGGAGCCGGGGGCGCTGCCTGCCGCCCTCACCTTGATGAGGGGCGAAACCTGCACCGGCGGCACCATCTCGTCGGCGGACGCGAGCGTCTGGAAGTGACGTACCGGAGGGGGCGGGGCGGGAGGCGGGCAGCGGCCGGAAGCGACGCGCGGGGAGCGGAAGGCGGGCAGGCGCCGCCCTTTGGCGCGCGGGATGGGGGCGGGGGGGCCGGTACGGCGGGCAGGGGGGCGCGCGGGGCGGGGCGGAAGGCGAGTGGGACGCCCCGGGCGGGGCGGGGCGGGACGGGACGGGAGGGGAGGTAGGGACGCCCCACGTGGCGGCACGCGGGAGGCGGGAATGGTGGGGTTTGCGGTGCGGGTCCCGCGGGCGCGGCAGGCAGGGAGTGCGGAACACGGTGGGAGTTTTCAGGGTCCAGACCGGTGTCACGTAGGTGCAAGAAGCCGTCAGGTCCTGAAACGCGTGGCGCTTCCTCTACCCTGACAGAGGACGGAGAAGCCGCCCCCCGGGCCGCCATCGGCGGAAGGAGAGAACTCGGTTTTTCTGCTGATAAAAACGCCTCGTGGCTGAGGAGCAGCATCGGAGGAGCCTCCCGTGACGCGACCTCAGAGGGCACCGCGAGGAGCGGAGAAGCCCCTGGGGCCGTGCCCGTGCCCTGCGGCGCCTTCTGCCCGCACCGGCCCCAGGGAAGCTGCATCAGCTGCCTTTTAGGTGTTCAACCACGTTAACAAAGAGTCACAGAATGGCTGGGGCTGGAAGGCACCTTAAAGCCCATCCAGTTACAACCCCTGCCATGGGCAGGGACACCTCCCACCAGACCAGGCTGCTCCAGGCCCCATCCAGCCCGGCCTCGAACACTGCCAAGGAGGAGGCAGCCACAGCTTCCCTGGGCAACCTGTGCCAGTGCCTCACCACCCTCAGCGTGAAGAATTTCTCCTTAATGCCTAATCTAAATCTTCCCCCTTAGAATTTAAAGCCATTTCCCCGTGTCCTGTCTCTACACGTCCTTGTAAAAAGTCCTTCCCCAGCTTTCCTGCAGCCCCTTCAAGCACTGGAAGGCCGCTATGAGGTCTCCCCAGAGCCTTCTCTTCTCCAGGCTGAACAACCCCAACTTTCAGCCTGTCTTCACAGCAGAGGCGCTTCAGCCCTCTGGTGATCTTTGTAGCCCTCCTCTGGACCCGTTCTAACAGTTTTAAATCCTTGTTACGTTGGGGATTCCAGAATTGGACACAGTACTCCAGATGGGGTCTCACAAGAGCAGCACAGAGGATGAGAATCACCCCCCTCAACCTGCTGGCCACACTGCTTTTGATGCAGCCTACAATACGGTTTCTTTCTTGAACCTTGAGGAACATGTTATATGCCAGGCAACTAAGAAATTCGGATGATGTTTCATACTCTCCTATAAAATTATGGAATCTTACTGCTGACTGCTCATTAGTGCCATCATTTTCAAATATTTGCATAAACACATCCAGTGAAAGGGTAAGCGTATGATTATTAATCTCCATGGAAAGTAATTGCCTATGCTATTTTCTGCTAATCAAGCCACAAGTAATTTAAATTCTTTCACTAAAAGAGGTCTATAGTGTTTTTCTCTTTACAGAGCCTGTCGGAAGACTCTCACTCTTCCATTCATTTGATGTATGATAATTTTTTTTTAATTATCGTTATATGTCCTGTATCAGTAAGACGTGAAAGTGCTAAAGTGCCTTCCTGGATGAAGTGTATGTAATATATCACTTTTTTTATTCCCACATTTCTTTTTTTATTTACTTTCAGTAGCAAGAACTCTGACAGACACAGTGTTACAAATGAAAGGTCACTGCTGGGTGGATATTACCTTAGTTCGAAACACCAACACCAATGCCATAGGAATTCGCAACAAAGCTCAAAGCCAAGTCAGTAACAAACCACTGAAGATACTAATAACACAATGATTTGTTTTGCTACTTTTGTACTACTTTTTATTCACTTTTTAGCTACTTTTGCATAACACATGTCTAGATGAACGTTTTAAAACCATTAAACACCCAACAGTGTCGTGACTTTAATTAAACATTATAAATCTTCCAAACAGAATTAGTATTACTAGGGATCTTTATGTTCATCTGTGAGAACACACACTGACTTCGAGCCTGGCACTTGCAGAACTAGAACCCAGTCTAGCATTTCTTCAGATGCCAGTTTTAAAAGCAAACAATTCAAGTAAGATCACATAATAGCAAAGTGCTTTTCAACTTACTACTACAAAGAAAAAAGTTGCAAACTGTGATGGTCTTGAATTATTGCATCAATTATTTTGAAATACAGCAAAATTTCATCATCCACATAACTACCCCTTTCTGTGTACCACTAGCCTGAAATGCCTTCTTATGACCCAGGCTAACAAACTCAGTGCTGAGCTGGTTTTGTCACTGACAGGAATGTGGGTGCTAAATACAAGTTACATTTTAAAAAAGGACATAAGTCTCCTAAGTTACAAACTCCTAAGATAGGGCAAGAAAAAAGAAGTATGTTTTACATCTTTCTAAAAAAATTACTTCTACAGAGGGATTATGTGAGTAGCAGTAGCTTCTGCTCTTTAGCCAGTATGCTTACGAATTAACACTAACTCATTTTTTGAGCTTTTGATTTGCAGTTCTTTACTGAGTTACCGATTGAGCTTGATTTATCCAAAGTAACAAAATGCTCCATTTTATCATGATTTCAAGCAACTAATTGAATGACAGCCCTATGCTAGATGCTTAAACAGAAAATTCTGAGGAAAAATAGCTACTGCTTTCCATTTTGTTTGGTGATACACAGATAGAACAGATGTTCCAGTCCTCTCCTACTGGTGCAGCAGGCACCTAGTACTACAAGGCATGATGCTTACACCATCACATATGAAAAAGGAATAAATGACACCATGTAGTTACCTGTAACAAAATCTCAAATTATAAGCATAAAAAGAGATGTGTAGTTTCTTCTCACCACAAAAACATTTATCTCCACTCAACAGTAGCAAACAAACAGGTCACATTTACCTGACAGTCCCGAGTAACTTGATAGATTACCAAGCTGAAGGCTACAAACAAAGTTCCTACAGTGAATTTAAGCTTTGCACGCTACTGTCAAGTACCCTCATGCTGAAAAATCAAACCAAACAAGTTCAAAATTCCTGGTGACTGATTCTATTTTAGTGAAAAATCAAATTGCAAGAGCTGCTCTTGGTCTATCAGATGCCAAACAATAGCTTTGACTAGGTCTGCTCCAAACTTGAGTAATTTTAAGAAATAATTTCCTGGTAAGTCCTAGGAGAGTTATTTGGCACTACCTCAGTTGTTTTCAAATAAAAAGGAAAACAGTCATAAATGATTTACAATGTATATTTATTAAACACAAATCCTGTCTCTGCAAAGAACTCCAGCTATAATGGTTACTTCTTTGAAGTAAATTAGGAACTTTGTACATTCATCATTATTTTAAAGGCTCCAAACTGAAACTGTATCCTTCAGCAGTCTTTAACAAAATTTTTCAGCTAGCAGGTTTTTGTCATGGAAGGTAGAGATAACACTGCTGCAAGTGGCTGTTACCATTTTTTAATGTTTCGAACGCATTAATCTTTATCATAAACCCACTAACAAGGCCAACCGGTCACAACAAATATAACAGATGTCATGGAATCCAATTGTGAACTGGGAAACAAGTGACATCTCAAATACCCTTTCATGCATGACCATATTTTGTTGAACCTGGCCTATTCAGTCTAGGAGGCAGTTGTCCCTGATTGTCATTATCCATTCCACAGCCAAAAAAAAAAAAAAGTCAATATTCAGAGTTTTACAGAACTATTTCACAGCAATTTTGCTTTCAGGAGATTTATTTAATTAAAAATATTATTCTGGCAAAGAAAACCAGCAGCCTCCTGGACTTACAAAGAAGAGGTGATTGGTGACAGCATGTGCAGTATCCCATATGCAGTTCTCCCCCTCCCAGTACAGGTGAGTCATGGACATTCTAAGGCAAATTTACCAAAGGGTGACAGAAATGATGACAGAGCTGGAGCACCTCTCATGCAAGTAGAGACAGAAAGCTGGGAATAAGCAGCTTGCAGAGGAAGGACCAGAGGGATCTTCCTAGTGTTTATGAATATTTGAAGCAGAGAAACAAAGTCTGAGTAAAGACTCTTCTTAGTGGTGCCCAGTGACAGGATGAAAAGCAATTAGCAAACTGTAATACAGGAAATTCCTTCTAAATGAAAAAAAAAAAAAAAAAGAAAAAGAACCTTTGTTTTTTTAACTCTAGGGGCAACTGGACACCCAAATGCATCTACCTGTTGAGTGGTTACAGTGTCTCCATCCATACCAATCCTCAAAGTCTGACTGGACATAGTCCTTAGCAACCAGCTCTAGCTGACCCTATTTTAAACAGAAGGGTCAGAGTGGACAGTCTCCAGAGGTCCCTTCCCTTCTCATTTGTTTTGTGATCCTGGGATTAGTGTTTCACATACATTTTTCTAGAGACAAAAACCTGTGGCCATTACTAATTCTGTAAAGAACAGCTAGTTAGTTAGATTTGAGAATGTTCTTTCTACTTGGGAATCACACATTTCTAATTAATGCCTCATTCTGAAATGCATTTTGTTTCTCCAGAACTTCCCCAAACTATCAGAACGTTTATACATTCTGATACTTTATACCAAACCTCAGGTCAAGTTCACCCTCAGGTTTGGGGTCTGAGACATTACTAAATTTGGTTCAAATAATGGTATCTTGACTACAAGATAAAAAAAAAAAAACAACGGTTCTTATACACTGCAATTCACTGCTCTGCAAAGCATCCCTGTAAACACTGGAACTCCTTGGTCAGATTCAGTTTCAGATCTCATTTTCTTCAAGTAACAACAGAATTATAATCCACATTTCTTTACATTATGTTAAAAACTTTTGGGCATTTCACAAAAAATGACAGAATGGTTGAGGTTGGAAGAGACTTCCGTGCTTCTGAAGGAAGAGCAGAAATAAAGGGCTAGAAGCTTTGTTTTTTCACTGGTTGAAATTTATTACAAATACACATATGCACGGCTTATTATGTGACCACTGCACATTATAAATGTAACCATATAGAACCAAAAGTGCTTTTATTAAATATCAGAAAAACCCTGCAATGCCCAACAAAATGCAGAATCCTACTGCAAATCATTTAGCCTCAAACAGGTATAAATCCCCATGAATACCTGAACATACTCCCTCACAAGAAGTACATAGTATTAACAATTACATATTGACACCAAGGTGCTTCAAAACAAAAGCACAAGTGCTTCTGAAATTGATATCAACGAAACAAGTTCTCACTAGCAATTACTCTAGGCATACTTTGCCACAGTATTTTAATTTTTTTTTTTAAGGATAACAAAAAAATCCCCCAAATGCCTTTCATTATGGCATTAAAGTTATCAGGCACTAAGACAGTTTAAGATGCAAACTAATGGCTCTGCCATAAAAAAAATGGGACGGCTAGATGATTTTGTCCACTCCTCCTGTACAGCTTGCTGCAGGGTAACGTCTGATAATCATAAGGCATAAAGCTTACCAAACTGCACATAAGCATAAAAAAAAAAAAAAATCAATATGCTATGGACTGGAACTTCTACAGGGCTAGTTTCCTCTACTGTCTTGCCAAGACTCAGAAATCTGTGAGATACCGTAGTTAGCCTCTACTCAGGGAAAAACTCAACTCCCTTACCTGCTGGGGAACTCTTATATGCAGCAAGGAAACCTCATACTATCTCTGAATATGAAATCATGCCTTCAGAATATCAGAAGGATGTTCCTTCAATAGGGATGAAAACACAACAAGCATGAGAAATCCAATCCTTTCATTTCAGATGAGCAGCTGGTTCAGAACTAAAACCAAATTTACCTTTAGTCCCACAGTTCTTTGCATGTCTTCCCTGGGAGATACCAAAATACTTCAAACCTTGGACAGCCAGCCACGTGACTTCCCATTTGTTAAATACAATCTTTTTCAAAAGGCCAGATATCCCTGAAGAACTTGGGTTCAGGCAGCCTGGAAGACTGTGTAATGGGTTACAACTGCAACTCCCATCTAAACTCACGCAATGAGCCACTCAAACACAGGTAGCTTTCAAAATGCTATCAAAATTTTGTGATTTTAGTTTGTGACTAAAAATGGGGGGAGGGAAGACCAGTAAACTGTATGCACAAATATTCTACCATGATGCACCATCCAGAAATCCAGAGGTCTTCTTGTCTTCCAAGCCTCACTCTCTATTACAGCAGCACAACCAGCTGCTTCTGTACTTGTGTATGGCTGCCATTAACAACTGCCGCATGTCAGAAAAAAAGGGCAT
The DNA here is from genome assembly GCA_033558235.1 of Neomorphus geoffroyi. NCBI lineage: Eukaryota > Metazoa > Chordata > Aves > Cuculiformes > Neomorphidae > Neomorphus > Neomorphus geoffroyi. The sequence goes on from JAUMJM010000008.1 coordinate 3,110,421, forward strand.
TTTGCTGGGTGCCTGTTTGTGCACTTCTTACTCAGTCATCACTGCAGTTACCTTTCAAGCAGTATTTTTTCCGAAAGGATAGCTCTAAAGGAAGGGGAACATGCTTTTCTTTATATCCCCTATTTACTCAATTTTTACAATTACAGGTTTTGGAGAAAGAGTGTCAAACATGACCAGCTAAAACTTATATATGCCCTAGTCATGGCCAGCATAGGCTTTGGTTTAGGTCAATATAATTCACACATGAAGATAATGTGAGTTAGAAGAACTTAAGTTAACATTATAACTTCACATGCACTGCACGGAGATTTAAGACAATGTTTCAGTAGGAGACAAACACGCCTCCTCTTCTTCTAACAACACAACCTTCTGTCTGGAGAGAGATATACCAGACTTTATGATAGTTAAAGCAATTCTAACAAAAATACGCAAGGCAAGAAAAGCAAATGGGATTATAATCTGCATAAGATGGAAAATCGCTGTACTAAATTCACTTAACAAGCATGTTAGAAAGAAGGCTCCAAGACTTACACATGGGTAGAGAGCCAGCTTGGCAAACATAAAGGCATGCTCCTTGCCACCGTATCTAGCTAAAGGATGCAAAGTCTCCCTTTCATAGAGGAGAGCTGTAGTCCATATTGCAAACTGAAATATACTGGCAAAGAAAGTGATAACACAGCTGACCTGAATGGCTTCTATTTCATTGTGAGATTTCTCCGCAAATTCACTGGTCAGCTGATAAGCTAGTGGAAGCCCACCAATGAAAGCCAAGGAAAGTATGTTAAGCAACCCCATTAATCGTGTAGCTTTTGTTACATAAAGGAAAAGTGAATGATGAACAAACCACAGGAGACCAATTGTTACAAATGAGCCAAAGTAGGCAAGGTAGTTTGGCCCATATTCACTTAAAGCTTCAAGAAGACTGCCATGGAACTTCTCCCCAACTTCTCTGGGATCAGGGACATTGTCTTCACTGTGGAGAGAAAGCTTACTTTACTTTGCATATTACTGTTATAAAAACACACCTAGAGCAACACTGAATTATACTGCTTTACTCTGAGCAAGTAAAGAACAAGCATTCCCTTCATACTTCTCTAACTTGTAATTTAAAAATGGCATTTCAAATAACAGCTCCACAAATAAATCAGATCTGAAAGGAAATCTGAAAGAAAGTTGGCATTCCTTTAGGTTAATGTGATAAAGTTACCACAGTGACTGAAGAGCTTTTGTTGATAAAAGTCTTCAAGACTCCCCATCCCAACATTCCAGCACAGCCTGATGATCACTACAGCCAAAATGTGGACGTGAGAAGTATCTTTTGTGTTCTTTATCTTTCCAGAAAATCATAAAGTAACCAGAGTAGGTTTTAGCAGTCAAAGATAATGTTTGATTAATTTTATTTTCTCAAATATTACATATAGACAGAAGTTAATATTATATTTAACAAATCAAAGCCTTACCATATATCCAAAATGAGTAGGGTTGCTACAATAGCGTAGACTCCATCACTGAATGCTTCTACCCGTTCCTTACTTAGAGGCTCACTAAGGTAAAATGTGAAAGTTTCTAAGCTATGGTGCTCCTCCTCTTCTTCCCTCTGACCTGAGAACATAAAAGACAAAATCAGGTAGTAAAAACCAAGGTAGTTAAACAACTTACTGCAACCTCCCTTTCTCTTTCTCCCCACCTGCCAAAATCTTTCTGTAGAAAGAAGGGTGCCATTCCTCCACACAGGTCAGCCACTCTGTGCCTGTCTCTGAAGTTCATATTGCTTTCAAGACAAGTGCTTCAGGGATAAAAAAGTTCTGTCCTTTAAACCATATGGCAGACCATTTCCACCAAGTGAATAATGACTCAAAGCTACAACTGAACAAAACACTTGAGCTAAACAAACTGGCTGCAGGAAGCCCTAATAGTTGTAGATCCTCTAAGACAGTGATGAGAACTTAATATTATATGGGAGAAAAACTTCCTGGAGCACAGGGTCTGCACTGGGACATCAAATTGCTTGCTTTAAAATATATCCAGTTCTTGGTCAAAAGGTTTGGTTCTGGAGCTTCTAAAGGAAATGATAGACACACCTCTAAAAACTGGACTCCGAACTGCCCAGCTAGCCAAACTGCACCACTTCAGGAGTAGAGACTGGGTGAAGAAAAGGTTTACAGCTTCCAAAGGAAGTAAGGAGAGGAACTGAATGAAAAGCAAATGCAACCACAACTCGGTCAATAAAGCAGTATTTTATCTCAACTGTCTGATGGGGTGAGAGGTACATAGACATGACTTGAGTGCAGACCACAGTGCCCCTGTCACACTGGGCACGGGCAATAATTGTATGAGTTTACTCTCTGGCTCCGAGAGTCTGCTTTTAACCCTCTCAAAGCATTTCTACTCTCGCGTCTATTACTGCTGCCACATGGAGGAGTCAAAAGTATGTCTTTATTTGCAGTGTACTGGGTTGAACAGCAGCAGCAGAAGCACAAAAGTGTTATTCTGACTCACCTTGGGAGTGTTAATTCCAAAGACATGATCTATCCAGAGTTTTTGTGGTCAGTTTATATTGCTATCAAAGAGGCATACTCCACCTTTTGGCTGAGTAAGTTGCACAATACCACCTTCTTTATTTTGATACTGGCAACTTGCTTCTCAGCAGAGTTTAAAAGCAACTCTGGCTGTTGTTGACACAATAGGAGCAGAAAGAACATAAGCAAGGAGCATGAGGAACGGAAGCATGGATTTAGGTTGACTTAAGTCATGTGTGAAAGCACACCTTTAGATCACTGCAATTATGTTAATGAGACTTAAGACCCTAAACTGTTAATTAGCTTGAAAAAGCTTGATCCATAAGTGCTCTGCTTACCAGTTTGAAAATGTGGGACCATACAGAAATGCTGGGAAGAAAGTGACACAGGCACACAACTTTTTTCCTATATTATTCAATTGCTGGGCTCCCTTTTTAGGAGGGAAAAGGGATGGGTGGCCTCCAGCCATCAACCCTGTACCTCTGTGTCTGCATGTACGTCCAAACTCAGGACAAACCAGAGAGGTTTTCCACTCAGAAATGATCTTTGAATGCTTTGCTTTACACAAATCAAGTCACAAATTACGAGAAACAAAGGAGCAAGAGAAACTACTTGGAAGCACAGAAATAAACGCTTAAATCACTATGTTCCAAGAATGACAATGGAAGTAGAACTAAAATTAGTTAATTTCAGGCTGTTGGAATAATATGTGGACAACTTAATATATCAGAACATACCCTTACAAATATAGTTACTTACCAACAATCTTGGTTTTACACCATGCAACAAATCGAGTGAGATGTGGAAAAACAATTACAAGCCCAAGAAGTACATAAGACTATAGAGAGGAAAACAAACAAGGTTTAAAGTTAGTTATCCAAATATAAATTACATTCCAAGTTTAATATGAAACTATTACTCTCGATCTTTAGGTATAATCATATTGAGAAAAACAAATCTTGGGAAAAGGCTCACTTGAAAGGTACATGCACCTCCTGAATATTGCCTGTGCAATCTAATACTGGTTTTTGATAGCTAATTTAGTACTAATAATGAAGAAAGTCAAAATAAGAAGGGAAATAATTCTGCTAACAAAAATGCAGTAATGACTTCTTTCGAAGTTGGAGAACTATCTCACATGATCCTTATGAGTCCCTTCTAACTCTACCATTCTACTGCTTGTGCCCCAAAGACACGTTAGTGGGTCATAAGTTGTTCACAGGCTTTGCACAGGTCTAAGCAGAAAAGGAACTTGGAGAATAATTTCACTGTTATTCATATAAAGAAAAAACACTAGTGAACAAGGTGAGAGAGAAAAGGGAAGGAAAGGTTTAAGAGGAAAATATATTTTCAGTCAAAATAGACCTTTTCATGTTTGGACTCATAACTGTCCCTTTTATCAAAAGCACCAAATTTGGGGATTATTTAAACTGCTAATTCCCATGGAATCTTTCAAAATTCAGTTAAATCCAAGCGGATGTTCTGAGAAAGATAAAAGTTATTAATAAGTAGGAACAACTCACTGCCATTTAGTAACAATCACAAAGAAAAAGGCTGTGTAAAAGAAGGCTTTAGCCAAATATATTTGGGGTTAGATGCAGGTTGGCTAACTGGCCTGCTTATTTTATTTGCTTTTACACCCTGCGTTAGGGCAGCAATTATATTCACTTGTCTTCAGTTTGTGCAATGTGATGTGTATTTCATTTAACTTTCCACATTATCTCACTTACCTATGATGAACAAGATGCTAAGTCACAATTTAGAAGATCTGCTTCTAATTAAGAGAGGTATTTAAAAAAACAATCAGGCTGAGGAAGCACAGAATATTCTTTCAAAACTATCCAAACCCATGGATCAAATTATGAATCAGTAACTGTGGACTGAATAGCTTCAATGCAAAATAGCAGCCATGATTACAACATCACAGAATCAGTGACTGAGAAAGTCTACATTTTTAACACAGACACCATTATTTTAATAGACAGTCCTACATATACCTAATATAAACTGCTGCATCAAAGTTTTCGGGTCAATGGGAGAACTTACCAAAGGAACAAAGAAAAAAGAAAAGATTGCTGCTAAAAAGCATAAAATTGGTCCTCTTAGGATAATCTTCAAGATATGATGTTTATAAAAATTCTGATTTTCAGACTCCTGTATCCGTTGATTCAGCAAGTGTGGGTGATAGAATCCATACACTACTATCACAGCCTGCAAGAAGAGCAATACTGAAGTCATTAACTCACAAGTATACAGAGCATTTAAAATACAAAACTGGCAAAAGTTATAAATCAACAAATTACAAAACACTTTCAAACTTATTCCTGACTCCCACATGAAACACTGGTTTTAGATACTCTGAGATTTCACAATATGCTGCATGTCAAGATTTCAGTCTCCTCTGCAGAGATTGTCATGACCATGAATCCTACATGAAAAGGAGCGAAGACCTCCAAAATAAGGAATGGAAAGTGACAAGACCATGCACAGGAGAAAAACAGTGCCACTGGACTGAGGCTTCAAGCCGAATTTCACTCAGCCATCACTGCTCATTAAGAACCTCAGTAGCAAAAGTCAATTGCTATTTCCCCAAGGCATTTTTAAAGAGTAGGAAAGGAATTACTGTTTTGTGGACTTTGAGATCAGCTGATTTAGTTGCATAAATCAGCTTCACAGGAAAGTGGCAATGCAAACTTTCATCTTATATACAGATACTATGCTATTGCAACAGGCACAACTTTGAAAAAGAATGCTATACTAACAAAAAAAGACATTTAGCAATTTATACCATTACATAAAAATGTAATTCTCATTCTACTCAAGAAAATCTATTTAAAAGTGAAAATGTAAATGCATAACTCCAATACCTGTATAAGGCCAATGACAACAGCACAGACACTGAACAGGAAAATGCCAAAAGGTACCTCTGGAAAGGAGGCCATTAAAGAAAACTAGAAAAAAATACAATTAATCAAATATTTAATTAAGAAGCAATGTAGGAATAACAGCAGAGAAACAGAAGCACTCTTCACTTAATAGTGAAACTCAAAAACCTAAATAATACTTTGCATTTCAACATCATTCCACTAAATGCAATTTCTAGCCATAAATATATGCAGGCTCCTCAACCAATTATGTTTGGAGAGATGGCTTTGATCTCATGTTGATATCTCAAAACCTTAATCTCTCTGACACTATGTCTCTGAAATAACTACAGACTAGTTTGCAGCTGAGCATAGAGATTAACATTGCTTTTGGAGGACAAGTTGTTCATAGCTGTGAAAATTCTTGATACTAGGATATCTTTTTATTCTTTCAATTTCTCTACCTCCATGGCTCCCTGTTGTATTAATTTCTGCAGTTTCATAAGGAAGAAAAAAACCCAGCAGGAGTAGTATTAGACTGGCAATTTTCTAAAAATCATTTCAGCTTCAAGGGGAAGTAAAAAGTATGTGCTCTTGCTGATAAAGATCGTTTTACTGACCACAGCCTTCTTCTTTGCAGACTAATATATAACACAGAAATATCCACAGCGAAACAGATGCCTGTCATACAGATCTATTATACACATGCAATAAAAGTCAAGATGCATTTTAAGCAACTGGTTTGTTCTGCTAATACTTAGTCCCGCTGCAAATAGTCTAGTTAGTTCTAAAGGCTATCTGACTAGAAGTTGTGCAAATTTGCAGATTTAAAATATGAATGACTTGCTGCCAGAATCAATCTGGCTGAATAAGTTGAAAGTCATATCAAAATCTCCATTCTAGATGACAAAAGGAAAATGTTTAATCTAGAGAGCAGTTGGAAATACAGCTTTAGTTCCCTTACAAAATGCAGAATCTTCAGCTGGCAGCTTTGACATTTTTTGATACAACTGCTTTTTAAAAAAAAGTCATGGGAAACTATGGACTTTCTATGATTATAATTTTTCTTCAAGAATATCAATTTTTTGCCAGGTCTGTAATATGCAGTAATTGAAAGTTAAAACATGTCCACATGGATTTTAAAAAAGTAAGGCTTGAATGTTAATATTGCAATGGTTTCAGGGTTTATACAATAATAACACTTTCCTGAGTTTCTGAATACTTTGGTGAAGTCTTTACAAATAAATACGTGAACAATCTTGTAATTTAAACATACATCAAATTTTAGAAAATTACTTACAGTGTAAGGCAAGAAAGTTATGATCATCATACAAGCCTAAAAATGAAAAAAGTGTACTGAAACAGTAGGTAAAATACAAAGCAAGCATTTCCCTCATTAAAGATGTGTCCAAACAATGCAACATGAACAGATCAAACACTCATGCTGTGCCACAACCCTGCCACATTTCTGAAGTTGCTGAACTTTGACTGTAACAAGTTGTACAGTTATGTACACATCTTCCATGTTTGCTATCTAAACTGTACAGGCTTCTTTTAGATAACACTACAGTTTTATTACAAACACCACAAGTAAAAGTTTTGGCATGGTTCTTCTCAGACTAGAGTAACAATGCCGGAAGTAGCACACCTCCTAAAGAGGTGTTACTGTTTTGTCAAAACCATTAATTTCTGATCACACATATTTCATATACAAAAAAGCCAAATTAAAAAAACACCTCAAGCACAAGGAAATGCATTGCTTTGAAAGCTACATTAGATAAGACTTACATGTTTTAAGCCAGACCTCTAACTTAATTTCCAGTAATGTTATCTCATGGAATTTAAACTCATTATTTTTATTAACAAAAATAAATCAACTGTGCGGTTGCACACAGTCAGAGAACAGAACAGTAAACACAAATCTCTAGCTCAAAGCAAGAATATGTTCACCATTGCAGCATCTCATTGCAACTATAAGTAACCAAGATATAACAAGTGACTTGGGTAAATGGAGAATTTTTAAGTGATAAGGTTTAGGAAAGTGTAAATCTCAAAACACTGATTCAGAGATTGGTTTCTCAGTGGTATTTTTTAAAGAGCATATAGTCCTCTGTTTCAAATAAGCTTCAGAATTAATTTCTGAGCCACTTCAACAGAGAAATGAGTGAAAATGCAGCTGTAATTCAAACCTACCACTAAGATTTTTGCCATAAGAGACACAGCACTTCATTTTTCTAAGCCTGGAGGACATAAATAAACAGTCAAAGGTTTTGCCACATCTGCCTCTTTAGTTTCCTCAGATGAACTTCAGACTAACCTGTTGCAGAGCTTCTTTTAGCTTACAGTAAAATATATGCAAGATAAAAGCAAGTTAGTTACCAATAGGCACTTTGGAAAGGAGGAATCTAAGCTCTTTGTATCTTCCTAACTTGGAAATTTGGCAGTTATGCTATTTAAACTAGTAACTTTAGGATCTGTAGATACAGACTTAAGAGAAAGTGAGCTGTACTTGCTAGTTAAAAGTCCAGTGTGTCTGACAAAACTCACCAGATTTAGAAGAGCAAGGACATCATCTATAAGCTCTATCACCTGGAACAACCTGTCAGGACAAGGCAAGATACCATGAGCAAGCCAGCTCCCAAAATATGTTCTACAACATTGTATACAAATTGTACACTCATGATATTATAGGGGAGTCTGATTTCCTTTGCTCCAGAACTTCTACAAGTAGTCCAGATGCTACCAAAACTCATTAACTCAAATATGGAAGTAATTTATTAGAAAAATTTGAGAAGCGAGATATGAACGGTCAAGTTCAATAACAGAGCAGTTATTAACGAACTAATATCTATTAGAAGGACAAATGGCATATGATATAGCAAACGGGCCTTTTTTTTCCCCCTACTCTATCCCTCCTCTACCCCTAACATTAAATATTTACTTGTAACTAAATTTTTCTATTGTTAAGAGCAAATTCATCTGTGAAGAACTGATCCAGATGTCAGTTTTGACCCATTGAGTCACCTACCAAAAACCTAACAAGGCCATAAGCTACAAACAGATATCATTCCTTGGAAAATGGAAGATACATTGGTGATTTGGGAGTAGGAGTTGATGATTCTCTAGAGGACTTGCTGTTTCACTAGAGGATGAAATGCAGCTAAGTCACAGGGCCAGGCAACTGGTTTGCTTTCTCACACACTGCATGTTTTTCCCAGAACAACTCGTATCTTTTCCCACCTGACACACCCGGGACAGGATAGCCAGCAAACTGCTAGTCAGCTGCACAAGGTTTGGGAGCTGCAGGACAACTTCATTAGCTGACAATGAATGACATATTTGCTTAAACACAGGTAAGGCTCAGAACTAACTGGAGATGGACAGCGTATGTTCACTGCTTCTGAAGCATGAACAAAGGCAGATTTTCACCAGCAGGCACTGTTCACTGCTCACACAAGATCATGAACGAGTCCATTTGACAGCACCGCAGAGATCTTCCAGAACAGATCCAGACATTTAGAGTCCATCCAAAGTCTCAGATTTTAATTTGTCTCACATGTAATTTTGAAAAGCTATTATTCTAATTTTCTATGAGTTTTATTTGGGAGAACAGAGGTAAAGTTCACAGTGTTAGGGTCAGAATATTTTCAGACTTCTAAGGCTTAAAGTTATTTCTCCTAAAGATATAGCATAGTTACTATCAGGCAAAGAATATAAGCTTTTCTTCCAAACTGTCCTACAGTTAAAGAAATTCCTGATCCACAAAAGCGTCACTTATCCACAAACCCCTAAACTATTCAAAGACCATGCCTCACTATTTACTTATTCAAGCAGAGAAAAGCAATGTGATAACAGCACTGATGTGAAATACCAGCTTCAAACACTGAATAACAGCTTGCGCAACTCTAATAGAACACACTCAACCCACCCACTTAAAGAAAGAATATTATAACATTTGTAAATTTCAAAACACAAACAAAACCTGCCCTGATTCCGGTATGATTCCTTCAAGTCAATTTATTTTTAACCACGAAGACACCGGCAGGTGGCAGTGTCCACAGCCCTACAAAATGCAGCACCTGTAACATCACAACTGATTTTGTGAGAAGCACTGCTGAGGCCTGAGAAAGCCAAGTGTTAAGCCGGCTATACTGTATCACTTTATTTGTGTAGCACACGAGTTACAAAGGCATACTTTATCAGCATAATTAGAATTTTAATTCTACCTCGAACATGGAAGTAAAATTAGGACTAACTCTAATCTGAAAGATCTATAATACTTGTTTTTCTCTGTACCACTGTGTCAGTGGTGTAAGAGTACAGTTATTCACTGTTGAGGGCAGAATTTCTTTACAATGAATTTTTTTATATTATCCAACAAAAGGCAATTCAGAAATATATTAGCAAGACAGAAATGTATCAGACACACAGTTACTTCTTGTCCCTTTAAACAATACCTTTTCTTTAACTTTGGAGTTAAACAGCGTGTTCCTACCTTACATGAGCTGCCCATGCCACTGTGACTATTAAGAAGGTCATCAAGTAGACTGCAATTTTTGCTAGAAGAAGTTGCTGAATACTTTCCCCTAATTTCTGAAACAGAAAGTGACACCCAGAGATGGAGAAAGAAAAGAGAAAGTTACATGCTGCATCACGAAATTATTAGCAGTAACTGCAAATGAGGAAAGACATGCAGTCATGCAACAGGTTTTTAGAAAATGCCTGCCAAGAATGCAGTTCTGTTCCAAGAATCTTTTTATTACCATGTAGTGCAACTGGTTTGTCAGACACTTGCAAATATGCTGAAATGTGGCATATGATGTATAAACACACCTCTTCGATCTACATAAGGGCTTCCCAATGCTCTATTCACCTCCTGATTCATTTAAACACTCCTGTCACTGTTATTGTGATAGTGTATTTCAGAGGACACTTTCATGTGCTGCTTGTCAATGATGAGGAAAGGAAGGGCTTAAATACAGCAAATTTTGTGTGTACCACCACAATGGCTTAAATAAACTAACACAGCACACTTGACATGCTGTGGATCATACTTGAGTTTCCTGAACTAAACGAGACAAAATATTTGTGTCTAGGCCTGTTTTTAAGAGCAGAAAAAGAAATTGAGAAAAAAAAACCCTATAAGTTTTCTCATATTATTAATTTATGTTTCCTGTTGTTTGTTTTCCGTAGTCTTCTTTTTCCACTTTTGCTTATACTGATTACAATTACTATTAATCTAATTTTAAACCCAGCTTTCAGCTTGCGCTATATGAGTGGCTTCTCTAGATGATGATTCATCACTAAACAGAGCACATGGTTTCAGAAAGACATTTTGGTCAGAGGGGCAATTTCTCATACAAAAGTAACTTGATAAAATCTATGGCCTGCAATATACAGCTCATTCAAGCTTTATATCAAAACATCCTCTGATCACATAAATGTACAGGATTGAAGTTCTTCACCCCAAGTTCAACAGCTGCTTCCCCTAGGGAAAATTTCTGTTGGCTTTAATGTTGCTTAATGTGACACTGAAAATGGCGGCAAATAAACTCTTTAAGACTCTTTTTAGAGTATTAGAAAGCAAGCATGCTTTATTTCAGTGCTGGACACATGAGGGCATGATTTTCATCAATCACACGTAACATGACAAGAGCTGGGGACAGAATATATTTATTACTTACATGCATACGTATAAATTTTCCCAGAAATCTTATGCATATTCTATTAATTTCCAAGGACTAATTTTATTATGAACTTCACAAATCTCTGCTAATTAGAGCCAGTTCTCTGTGTGGTTTTGCATTTTGAGATAGACAAAGATTGAAAACAGAGGTGATTATAGAAGACACATCTGTTCAGCACACATCATACTTAACACCAGACATTACTACTTCTCAAAGAACAGTGTCTGAAAAAACACTTTGGAAAAAGTATGCTATAAAGAAAAATATGCTATCAGAGGGACGTTCCATCTAACTTCCAAAAAACACAGTTACTTAGATAATACTTGCCCCTACTTTAGCTTAAATCAAAATACTCAACTTTTAGCAGCAGTAACTACTTGTGCCAAATGGTCTGGGTTTTTTGAAAGTCTGGAACTTGAAATGAACTGGGAGTGCTAAATTTGGATGTTACATGTACTTGCAAGGACACGACAAACAAAAACCCAAGAAGACACACAATACCTGATCTGGATGTATTTTTGTGTGAGCCACAGGCAAAATCTGAAATAACAAAACATTATTAGTAGACGGCTTTCCTTTACTTATTGAGAGATATATTAAAATCTTCAACACTGCAGGTAGCCAAAAAATCAAAGAATCATAGAATGGTTTGGGTTGGAAAGGACTTTAAAGATCACCCAGTTCCAACCCCACTGCCACGGGCAGGGACACCTCCCACCAGACCAGGCTGCTCAAGGCCCCATCCAATCTGGCCTTAAACACTGCCAGGGAGGGGTCATCCACAGCTTCCCCGGGCAACCTGTGGCAGGGCCTCACCCCCCTCAGCGTGAAGAATTTCTCCTTAATGCCTAATCTAAACCTTCCCCCTTAAAATTTAAAGCCATATCACTACAGGCGCTTGTAAACAAGTCCCTCCCCAGCTTTCCTGCAGCCCCTTCAGGCACTAGAAGGCCGCTATGAAGTCTCCCCTGAGCCTTCTCTTCTCCAGGCTGAACAACCCCAACTCTCAGCCTGTCCTCACAGCAGAGGTGCTTCAGCCCTCTGATAGTCTTTGTAGCCAACAGTTTTAAATCCTTGTTACGTTGGGGATGCCAGAACGGGACACAGGGTTCCAGGCGGGGCCTCATTAGAGCAGTCCACGGAATCTCCTCCCTAGCCCCGCTGGTCTCGCTTCTTTGGATGCAGCCCAGGACAGGGTTGGCCTTGGGGGCTGCAAACGCACATTGCTGGACCACGCAGCCTGCGGCGCTGGAAGATGGAATCAGCTTTCGGGCCCGCGATGTCCCCTCCTCCCCCGCCCCGCGATGCTGCCCGGGGCTCCCGGAGCCACTGCAGGAGCGGGACAGGCGCGCGGGGCTCCTCGCGCGGAGCCGGCACACGCGGCGGTGGCGGCGGCGGCCCCGGCCCCGGCCCCAGCGCAGCGCTCACCATCACGGTGGCGATGATGGAGAGCAGCGCGTCGCTGTAAGCCAGCAGCCGGTGCGACGTCTGCGTGCTGCTCCCCAGCTCCAGCCCCCGGCCGCGCACCACCTCGGACTCTCCCGCTGCGCCGCCGCCAGGGCCTGGCGCCCCGGCCCGCAGAGCCGCCATGGCCCCGCTGCGCTCCGCCCGCGCCGGGGCGGGGAGGGGCGGGACCGGCCCTAGGCGGTGGGGGCTCCGGGGGGCGGCCCCGAGCGGGGCTGGGGCCGTGCGGGCAGGGGCGGCTCCCGTGGCTGGGGCAGGGCTGCGTGGGCGGGGGAGGGCGGGTGTGTGGAGAGTGCTTTTCCTTATGTACTTGCGTTGGTGCCTGGAAACCGCTGGTGCCTGGAAACCCCGCCGTGTCCCAGGCTGCATCGCAAGAAGCGAGGCCAGCGGAGCTAGGGAGGGGATTCTCTGCTCCGCTCTCATGAGGCCCCACCTGGAGCACCGTGTCGGTTCTGGAATCCCCAACATAACAGGGATACAAAACTGTTGGAACAGGTCCAGAGGAGGCTACAAAGACGATCAGAGGGCTGAAGCACCTCTGCTGTGAGGACAGGCTGAGAGTTGGGGTTGTTCGGCCTGAAGAAGAGAAGGCTCTGGGGGAGACTTCATAGCGGCCTTCCAGTGCCTGAAGGGGCTGCAGGAAAGCTGGGGAGGGTTTAAAAAGCTTCTAATGACAGGACGAGGGGGAATGGCTTTAAATGGAAGGGGGGGGAGATTTAGGTTAGACATTAGTAAGAAATTCTTCATGCTGAAAGCGGTGAGACCCTGGCACAGGTTGCCCAGGGAAGCTGTGGCTGCCCCCTCCCTGGCGGTGTTCAAGGCCAGGTTGGGTGGGGCCTGCGAGCAGCCTGGGCTGGTGGGAGGTGTCCCTGCCTGTGGCAGGGGGTTTGGAAAGGTCTTTAAAGTCCTTTCCAATCCAAACCATTCTATGATTTAATGATACAGGTGACATGAGTCAGCGGGTATTAAGGGAAGTAGTGTTTCAAACGACATGTTGATGTGTCACATGCCACCAAAGCCCCTTGCAGCTAATGCATATACGCCAAAGACTGCACTTAGAAGAGGCTGCAGTATCTGCAAGTGCTGAGCTTTGTTTATAAATCATATTTTAAAATTCACATCTAGATTCTAAAGTAACTTCCATTCCAGAGGTCCTGCTTTTGTGTTTTCTCATTTACAAAGTATCCTAGGGATACTCAGTGCCTTCAGCCAGGAGACAGTGGGAATGAAGCTCCAGCTGTTTGGGAGGACCTGTTTAAGAGACCTGCTTGGCCAATTCGACATACACAAATCCATGGGGCCAGATGGGATCCATCCAAGGGTTTTAAGGGAACTGGCAGAGGTCCTCACCAAACCCCTTTCCCTCATCTACCAGCAGTCCTGGCTGATTGGGGAAGTGCTGCTTGACTGGAGACTGGGAATGTTACTCCCATTTACGAGAAGGGTCAAAGGGAAGATCCGGGGAACTACAGGCCTGTCAGTCTGACCTCAGTACCGGGGAAGGTCATGGAGTAGATCATCTTGACTGCTATCATACAGCAGCATGCACAGGACAATCGGGTGATCAGGCCCAGTCAACATGGGTTCACCAAAGGCAGGTCCTGCCAAATCAACTTGATCTCCTCCTGTGACAAGGTTGATCGTTTAATGGACGAGGGAAAGGCTGTGGATGTGGTGTACCTGGACTTCAGTAAAGCCTTTGACACCGTTTCTCACAGTATCCTGCTGGAGAAACTGGCTGCCATCAGCGTGGACAGGCACAGCCTTTGCTGGGTTGAAAACTGGTTGGATGGCCGGGCCCAAAGGGTGGTGGTAAATGGGAGTTAAATTCAGTTTGAAACCAGTCACGAGCAGTGTTACCCAGGGTTCAGTGCTGGGTCCAGTCTTGTTTAATATCTTTATCAATGATCTCGATGAAGGCATTGAGTGCACCCTTAGCGAGTTTGCGGATGGCACCAAGCTGGGTGGTAGTGTGGATCTGCTTGAAGGAAGGGAGGCTCTGCAGAGCGATCTGGACAGGCTGGATCGATGGGCTGAGACCAACAGAATGAGGTTCAACAAGGCCAAGTGCAGGGTCCTCCATTTGGGTCACAACAACCCTATGCAGCATTACAGGCTTGGGAAGAGTGGCTGGAGAGCTGCCTGGCAGAGAAGGACCTGGGAGTCTTGGTTGACAGCCAGCTGAACATCAGCCAGCAGTGGCCCAGGTGGCCAAGAGGCCAGTGGCACCTTGGCCTGTATCAGACACAGCGTGGCCATCAGGAGCAGGGAGGTGATTGTGCCCCTGTGCTCAGCATTGGTGAGGCCGCACCTTGAATACTGTGTTCAGTTTGGGGCCCCTCACTACAAGAAGGACATTGAGGGGCTGGAGCGTGTCCAGAGAAGGGCAACAAGGCTGGTGAGGGGTTGGAGAATAAGCCCTATGAGAAGCAGCTGAGGGAATTAGGGTAGTTTAGCTTGGAGAAGAGGAGGCTGAGGGGAGACCTCATCACTGTCTACAACCACCTGAAAGGAGTTTGTGATGAGGTGGGTGCTGGGCTCTTCTCACAAGTGACAGGACAAGAGGAAATGGCCTCAAGTTGAGCCAGGATATGTTTAGACTGGACATGAGAAAGAATTTCTTTACTGAGAGAGTGGTCAGGGATGGGAACAGGCTGCCCAGGGAGGTAGTGGAGTCACCATCCCTGGAGGTGTTTAAAAACGGGTAGATGAGTGCCTTAGGGACATGGTTTGGTAGGAAGACAGGCACGGGTGGACTTGGTGATCTGAGAAGTCTCTTCCAACCTTATGATTCTGTGATTCTAAAGCTTGACTGTATTTTCATTTTCTTTGTTTTTCTTTTACATTCAAGACTGGGGTTGGAGTATATGTGTAACCTACATTAGAAAGCTTATATTGAAGGGAATATTGTATAGGACACATTGTAAAACACAAGTATTTTAGTAAACATCATAGTATAAATTTATGACGGAGGAGACTGAAATTCTTCATATGGATGTTTTTCTATGCTTTGTATGAAGTGTTTTATGGAACATGTAGCTTGACTTTAGACCATCCTTATTATAAAGAATCGAAATATATCCAGGCACAAAAATCTCTGTATGACTAGTTTCATTTTGTCTTGTATCATAATAAACTCTGAAACTAAAGAAAAAAAAAGGCAACAAAATAGTTGAGTTAATGGATTTCATAGGGCACTTCCTATCATCATTAACTGTGGTTTTAAGTATTTCTTTTTATTGCTGTCCTTAACCGACAGTAAAGCAATCATGATCCTCTGAGAAGTGGTGGTTTTTCCTGTTATAGTCAGAAAACATTTGTTCGTAGGGTAAATAAGGCTAAACCTAAAGGGGTGCAGATAGTCTCTTTTTTTTCAATCCAGTCGCTTTGTAAAGCAGGTTTTCACTGAGAGTGACTGGCATGTTGCAGTACACTAGCTGTCACTTGGGTGACCAGTTAGACAGTGCCTTCTCTAGTCATTTCTTGCAGCTGAAATACAGTTTTGCTTTATCTTTTGAGAGCTGGCTTTGACTCATTTGACTAAGTGCTTTGCCTTCATTAGTACTTTTATTACTTCATATACCTCACTACTGGGAAATGTCCTGAAGTCAAGGCGTGCTGCTTCCAAATTGTGACAACTTCTTGCAGAATGAACACACCTCTTTCTTGAAATATTTGCTGGTGGCCTAGTAGGGGATGTGTTTTTCTCACGGCAGCCCATATTAAAGCTTTCAGTTTTAGCTGAAGTTGTACCTGCATCTCAGTACCAGTCTTGTTGCAGTTTAACGTGCTCAGGTTATGGAGCAACATTTTCAGAAATTACTACTAATTTAGAGAAGCTGAGCTCAACATAATGTGTTGCAGCAGTACAGAGCTGTTCAGCAGGACCAGGGTTTTTAAGACTAGATGAACCTATTTTTGTTTCTGGGTAGTTTTGTAATACTGTGCTGTACTCAGGTGCTCCAGTGTACTGTTGCACAACATTCCGGAACAGGTCAAAGGCAAACAGTGCTTCCAAAGGGGTTGCTCTTTTTTGCCTAGTTTAGATACTTGAGTTCAGCTGTTTCCTACTAGTATCTCTTCATCAAGGGAAACGGCAGGATAAAAGGAATCTGTAAAATGAATTGCAAGAACCCTGATCATTGACAAGTTTAAGTTTTATTGAGCCAGGACATAACTTTTAGTTTCAGAATTCAAGGTAACTTATAATGAACTCACTGTCTTCATTGCTGTTTCTACAGAGCATGCTGTTAGTTGCTCCGCAGCTCCTCACATAGCGCTGACACAACTAGTATTTGGGAAGAAGCGCACAGCTTATCACCTGGAGCTATTATCAACATCTGTTCTTATGTAAAGAGAGATGCATTTTTGCACAGTTCACTGCTGCAACTGAGTACAATATATGTGTATTATGCCTAGGAGAAAGTGCCGTATTCCCTCATAAATTCAGATGAAATCTCTGTGGTGTTTTACTATCTCAAATTGCTTTTTAGTTAGCATCTAGAAGAAAGAATAAGAATGTATACTTGGGAAAGTGTAAAGGCACTGAAGTCTTGCTTAGCTGTGTTCACATTTCACATAATGAAAAAACTTCTGCAGAGTTAAGCAGGACCAAGGTTAACCAATCAAAAAAGTCATATGGAAGGCGTTTCTGTAGTGTTGCATTGTAAAATCCATACAGATCAGTCTTCATCTATTGAAATTCTGAGGAAAAAGCCATACAGAAACATGTTTGCATTAACCTTTCCACTTCAACTTCTCCCCGTACCTGTTCTATAGTCGAGTTGCTTTGGGCCTTTCTTATTTAGAGGCTTGCTAATCATACCAAGACATGTAAATTCATACTTCAAAAAAATAAAACAATTTCTTTTTATCTCAGATTCTGTTGCTGCGGAAGAGTCTGATAAGTAAAAAAGGTGAGTGAGTCTTTTATTAATACTTGCACTGAAGAATGCTGTCTGATAAAAGTTCAGTCGTTTCTCTCCCAACAGAGAAAAGAAAGAACCAATTGATTATTTTGAATAGACTTCAGATTAGTGTCTTAGTTTGCTTGACAAGGATTTTTCCTGTTTGTTTCGTATGCAATGTAATCTGGCATAAACAACTTCAAACTTTTGCTTGAAAGAAAAAAGCATGGAGCAATCTTCTACAGGTTGACTTGGAGCTGTCACATATACTGGAATTATAATTTAATTTTTAATTAGTTAATGAAAAAATATTACTTTATGCACATGTTTATTATAAATGATCATTGAACTCTGAATCACTGAAATGTTTGGAATAATAAACATCGATTTTCATCAGAGCTGCATTCCAGATACTGCTATAATACTCCACATGCATATTTGCCACTTTACTCTCTCAAATACAAATTACACATATGCTGTAGGTTGTACAAAAACATTGAATTTTCCAGGTCTGGGACTGCAAGACAATGTTTCAGTTCTAGTTGCTGTTCATTAAATTCAGGTATTTTTCACACAGCTTTGTTTATACAAGTACCTGTCTAGAAGCTATCTTAACTAATGGACTGGAGGAAATCTGGACCTCAGGCAGACATACTAGTGACTCAAGTCTACAGTAAGGGTAGCAATGGTTCTTTTTATGGCAGAACATACAAATGAAGTATTGTAATGTTAACACTAAAAAAAAATAAATTACCTCTTATACTTTTCCCAAAGCAGAAGGAAGGACAAAACCCCCCCCAACTAATAGTGAGAAAATGAGGGTGGTGAAGGTTTGCAGCTAAGTTTTTCTTTTTTATCTGTATTCTCAGGGTTCTTATTCATTAGCTGGGAATGGCATAGTATGAGACCAGTTATATTACTATGTCTGTCCAGCCTCTACATGACCACTGCAGCATGTAGCATCAAGTCTTGAAACCACTACAACCACGTTTGTTTTAAAACATTGCACTGTATGTTGCAATGATGCAAATAACTGAAGGCAATAGAACTTACTAGTTGTTCCAGGTCATGCCATTCCTGCTTAAGCTTTGGACTTCTGTTGTGAATCAGTTTCCCAGTCTTTGCGACTCAGCTTGCCTCAGGGTTGTTGATGAACTAGCCAGATTACAAACTTTGGAACTTGATGTTACTGATTTTATACTTGATTGCATGAATGACTTCTTGCAGTCTGAAATTATGACCACATGATAATTCTTTATTTCTTTCATCTTATATCCTTGTGTCTTCAAACTGTGATCAATTTTTATGAGTGAAGGTGCAACATAATTATATAATAATATATTTCCACTGAGGGAAATATAGTAACTAAAGATGAGGAAAAAGCTGAGGTGCTTAATGCCTTCTTCACCTCGGTTTTCAACAGTAAGGCAGATTGTTCTCTGGACAACTGGTCTACAGAAGCTGTGGATAGGGTCAGGGTGCAATACAGCCCCCCTGTCATACAGGAGGAAGAAGTTAGAGACCTGCTGAGCCACTTGGATCCTCATAAGTCTATGGGGCCTGATGGGATCCATCCCAGGGTGATGAGAGAGCTGGCGGACGAGCTTGCTAAGCCGCTTTCCATCATTTGTCAGCAGTCCTGGCTCACTGGAGAGGTCCCAGAAGACTGGAAGTTGGCCAACGTGACACCCATCCACAAGAAGGGCCGTAGGGACGATCCAGGTAACTACAGACCTGTCAGCCTGACCTCGGTCCCAGGTAAAATTATGGAATGGGTAATCCTGAGTGCGATCATGCGGCACCTGAGGAATGAGGCAGAGATCAGGCCCAGCCAGCATGGTTTTAGGAGAGGCAGGTCCTGCCTGACCAACCTGATTTCTTTTTACGACCGTGTGACTCGCCTAGTGGATGAGAGGAAGGCTGTAGATGTGGTGTGCCTGGACTTCAGCAAGGCCTTTGACACTGTCTCCCATAGTAGACTACTGGACAAGCTGGCAGCCCGTGGCATGGATGGGAATGTACTGTGCTGGATTAGGAATTGGTTGGAGGGCCGAGCCCAAAGGGTGGTAGTGAATGGTGTCCCATCCAGCTGGCGGCCGGTCACTAGTGACATCCCCCAGGGTTCGGTGCTGGGCCCGGTCCTGTTTAATGTCTTTATTGATGATCTGGATGAGGGGATCGAGTCCTTCATCAGCAAGTTTGCAGATGACACCAAGCTGGGAGAAAGTGTTGATCTGCTAGAAGGTAGGAGGGCCCTACAGAGGGACCTTGACAGGCTGGAGAGATGGGCTGACTCCAACAGCATGAGGTTTAACAAGTCCAAATGCCGGGTCCTACACTTTGAACACAACAACCCCATGCAGAGCTATAGACTGGGTGCAGAGTGGCTGGAGAGCAGTCAGGCGGAAAGGGACTTGGGAGTGCTGGTGGACAGGAAACTCAACATGAGCCAGCAGTGTGCCCAAGTGGCCAAGAAGGCCAATGGTATCTTGGCCTGCATCAGGAGCAGTGTGGCCAGCAGGACTAGAGAGGTCATCATCCCCTTATAATCGGCACTGGTCAGGCCGCACCTTGAGTGCTGTGTCCAGTTCTGGGCCCTCAGTTTAAGAAGGATGTTGAGATGCTGGAGTGTGTCCAGAGGAGGGCGACAAGGATGGTGAAGGGGCTGGAGCACAAGCCCTATGAGGAGCGACTGAGGGAGCTGGGGTTGTTTAGCCTGGAGAAGAGGAGACTCAGGGGAGACCTTATTGCTCTCTACAACTACCTAAAGGGAGGTTGTGGTGAGGCAGGAGTTGGACTCTTCTCTCAGGTGACCAGTGACAGAACGAGAGGACACGGTCTCAAGCTTCACCAGGGGAGGTTTAGGATTGACATTAGGAAGAAATTCTTCACTGAAAGGGTAATTGTTCATTGGAATGCACTCCCTAGGGAGGTGGTCGAGTCACCATCCCTGGAGGTGTTCAAAGAAAATTTGGATGAGGCACTTAGTGACATGGTGTAGTTGACAAGTAGGAGTAGGAGTAGGTGTAGGTGTAGGTGTTTGGTCATAGGTTGGACTCGATGATCTCAAAGGTCTTTTCCAACCTTATGATACTGTGATACTGTGATAATTTAAATAACTGACCAGGATTCTAATTCGCTGAGTAAATATACTAGCAAGAAATTTCGGTAAAATAATGCTTGAGCTGGGGATCATTGCAGCACAAATAGCTGAAGACAGGCTTTACAGCTATCAGCTTGGCTTTTGTTGTTGTTTTGCTTTTTTTCCAAGTCTCTAAATTGTTGGACTTACTTTGCAAATGCTTATAAAATGCACAGTTAAATATTTAGCTTAAGCTTGATTGGGGAAAACATTAGAAATGAAACATAAAAGTATGGAAGTTGCTGATTCAGATTCTGAAAATTTTGCCATTGAAGGAGAGACCTGTGCAACCCCAATAAGCAAATCTCATGCTGACTGGTTACTGTAGCTTGTGTGGATAAAATGGGCACGTATATTTTTAACACTCATGTTTTGCTTTTAGCCTGTTTATAGTTTGTATTTGAGTGAGGTAGTATTGATGGCACATCCACTCAAGGCTACAGCCTAGCATTTTTCACTTTTTCGTGCTTTCAGATTGTACTAGAAGGTATTACTCAACAGTTCTTATACTAAAATTGAATTTGCACTTAAACTTTACATTGAATTACTGACCTTTGGGGGTACAAAATAACTCTTACCTTATAATTTTGGTCTGATGTTTGTTTGCTTCCAGACCAGATTATCTTTAGAAGTAAATAAATAATTTAGGGTGGACATTCAGTTATGTTTCTTCAGTAACTTCCTCTTTAGGCCCTAAAGTCTACACATATATGTAACAGTACTCACTCCTGTAAGGGAAGTTATTTTAGACTGGCAACTACATGGATAATTATCTTGGATGTTGCAAACAATAAAGGCATCAGGCTCATTGATAGACAGTGTTGTAGATCCAGCTGTAGATCCAGTTGTGTAGCTGCATGTATTATGGATACCTTTATTTGTAATGATGGTGCATGAAGATTAATTCATATTCCTCATGTTGGTTCTGTAGATATGCAGCCTTTCAAAGCTGAATTAATATGGAATGCTTTTACCTCGTTCAGTTACCCTGATGAGACAGAGAATCTCAATTTGTCCTCTGAACTGTTTGTTAACTTTTAACAAACCAAATGTGGCATTTGGCATACTCAGGTCTTACTTGGATAGTAAGTCATAGATGTTAAAGACAGAACGAGTAAAAACTTTTCTCTCCAGTGTTTTTGTCCTTAAAAAAGGGACCAAACCTCAGAAATTAACCATGAAAACTTGTGAATGGACAATGCTTCTCCCTGGGAGAACGCTTGCACATTCTTTTCTAAATTCAACTGTGCCAGATAGTTATGGAAAATTGAAGGAGTGAACTTCAATCTAATGTACCTGTTTATAGGGAGAGCTGCACCTCTTGTCATCCAAGAATGTTGACACATGAGATCTCAGAGGTCCCCCCTGGAGGTACTGAAGGGATAAACATTGCCTTAAATGTAGACCTTTGAGAATTGTAAGATGTAGATCAAAATAGGAAATTCATATAGGAAATGCAATATAAAGTTTAAAATAAAGAGGGGAAGAATGCAAAACCCATAAAGGTCTTAGCTTAAATACTTCTTCCAAAGTTACTACTTATATCTTCTGTTCTCCTGAAACCAATATTTCAGGATGTCTTTGCAGACTTTTTTCATTGTCTGCTCACCTGGGAGTCTGCTGCCCTGTGCAGATGGTACTGAAGAGTCAGTTAGGATTGGCTTGAGGAGAGGAGTGAAAACAAAGTAAGATATAGTTTTCAGAATATATTATAAGTTGCTTAAATTTCCTCTTGGCAGATACACTGTAAACAGAAGTATCTTACCCACAGGAAATTAAATTTTATTAAGAAAACACTTATTTGTTTTTATTTAAAAACATAAGCTATGTATGTCTAATTTTTATCTTCTAGATAAGATGTGTGAACAGATAAGTATACTGTTCTAGATGCTCATCTCAGTATTGATCCAGATGACAAGGTTGCCTGTGTTAAGTTCAATAAAGATAGAAAAGAACAGATCAATGAAGTACAACAAGTAATCCATGTTGATATAACATCCCATGATCCAAAATTCCTGCAATAGCTGGCTAGCAGTCAACAATTACACAGTAAATCAAGAGGCCAACTCTGGCACACTGAAGAGAAGGAAAGCAGGAAAAAGGCTGCAAAAAATTATGAAAAAAAAGAAATATGTAATGATCTGGTACTAATTAAAAATGATGAAATGTAAGATGTAAGAAATATATCAGTGGTATCAGGGGAAACTGCGATTGAGAGTGCTAATAGTAATAAGGAAACTAAGAAAATAAGGGGAAAAAAGAACTGAGGAAAGATGTCTGTCAAGATGCATTTCTTCATAGAATGAGTGAAAGGTGTTAAAACTCTAAATCTGGAAGTGCTAAATAGATACATATTGTGCCTTTACAGAAGAAGGGTGATGGGAGACAGTCATGGTGGGACTCAGTGATCTCAGAGGTCTCTTCCAACCTTATGATTCTATACTTCTATGACCTGGTTCACAGGAAGATAAGTACATGGTTCTTTTGAATGAGATTCTGATCAAAGTGTTTTTAATTTTTTGTGGCACTTGCTGTTAGGATTACAGTGCATTCTACATGTCACTAGCAACATCACCTCTTCTAGAGGCTAAGAACATATCACCAAACTAGAATGACCTGCATTGCCAAGAGTGAATGGACACAGAAAGGGAATGTTTCTGAAGACATCTATGAATGCAGTCATTTTTTTCTCAGAATAAGCCGTTGAAGCTACGGTTACCTCACAGAGGACCAGTTGCATCCCTATCACAAGAACAGCCAATTTTTTTAAACCTTTGAAATAGAAAGTTTGTAAATTTACTATTTTCCCGGTAAAAATGTAAAAAAAAAAAAAACAGTTGAAGGATAATTTCAATAAAAATGTGAGGTAGGAAAATTTTCTTTGAGCATGTCTCGAGTGTTCCAGTCCCCTGAGACTTTTCTTCTACTATTTTCAGTAGTTTTGTCATCCTCTGGTGTTTCATACACCAGAGTTAGATGAGAGTTAGATTTGTTGTTTATGTGTTTTGTGGCCTTTCAGAGCAAAGAAACTTAATTAGTAATATAATAAAGGACTGAAATCTGAGCAACCTGATCTAGGGGAAAGTATTCCTGCCCATGACAGGTGGGTTGAACCTGGATGAGCTTTAAGGTCTTGCCCAGCCCAGATGACTCGATGATTCTATGACAAATACAATGATCTAATATGATACTTCTTTTGAAAAATTTCATGTGTTCCTCGATTCATAGATGTAAGCAGTAATGAGATGGGGAAAGCAGCATATGTGTTAGATATGATGAAGCATATATTTCAGTATTGCAGGCCGTTTATGCTTCCAAAACTGCTGCGAAGCTGGAGAAAGTAACAGAGAAATGCTGCAAAAATGACAAGAACTCAAAAATGTGTCATAAGAGTTGTGAGAAACACAATCGGTTTGTCTTACCACAAAAGAAGACTGAGGTTTGCCATGATTACATAGGTAAATCCTTGATCTATGTAGCCTGTTGGGAAAAAGCTGTATCAAAACTGCTCACTAGAGTCAGAAAACTTGAGTATAACAAAGCAGAAGTCTGGAAAAAATATATTGATTGACAAGACACAGAGTCTGTTGTGGGCTGGAGAACAGAAAGCAGTGATGGCACTCAGTACAGGGTTTACCAGGTGAAAAATAAAATTTCTATTTAGTTGTGCAGGCCTTGACTCAAAGTTTCAGAAAAAAGCATCTAAACGTTATGTAATTGCTAAGTCACTGTAGCACTGTACTTTACAGAACTGTGAAATGTAGTTTACAGAAATAGTGAAACTAGATTCTATCTACAAGCAGTAAAATGTATCTGAGATTTATGTGCTGCTTGGACTTTAGGGTCAGCAAGTTTGGCATACGAAGTCTGAATTATTATGCTGGCACTACCTCATTTCAGCAGGACAAAGCTGGTCCCTCTTTGTGCTGCCAACAAACTGAGTAGCAGTAAAGTCAAGCAAGAGAATACTGGCTGCAAGTAGCATAAAGGAGAAGACAGAAAGTTAATTTACTTCCTCCCTGATTAAGTGAAGTCAAATGTTTTCTTGAAAATCAGTCCTTCCCAGTGTGCCCAGCCATGAAAGTCAAGGTTGTAGTATCTAAATGGTTTGAATCCTTGCCATCCTAAAGAATGCAATAAGGAATAGGGCAGCTTGTAGGATTGCACTTATCCTCTCAGTTTCAAGAGTTCCAGTTTGAACTAGTAACCACTAACTTGCCACATCCTGAAACTGTTACATAAATCTGCTGGTTGTCTGCTTCTATTAGCAATACAAAACACAGTATAGGAAGCTTAGATGCTTAGAGTTTTAAAAGTTTTAGCCAAGATAACTAGATAATTCCTAAAAGTTTCTCTACCAATTTGTGAACTCTCAATAATGTATGACATAACCTTACAAAACACCCTTCACTAGGACTGGTGTGTGAGAATTCCACAGTTTTAGCAGCCTTAGAGCTGTCTGTTTCCCATGACAAGAGTGATGATGGCGTTTGAATAGGGGATCAGGTAATGGAACTAAATTCCAGGCACTTTCTCAAATTTAGTGTATGCACAAGCAGTAAGAATTTCATTGGAGCAGAACCTTTCCTTAAAAGTGACTATGCAAAGTGGAAGAATTACCAGCTAAACACTGTGTACTCTCTTAATCACCAGAAGTGCAAAAAAAGTAACACAGACTTCACTAGTTTCAGTGTAAGTGCCTTTTCTCATATCTGGTGACCTTACTGGATAGAGCTACAATTCAGCTTTTTATCAGCAACTGTCAGTTTATGGTCTTTCTAGTCTTTTAGTTATTTTAGTTTATATGCTGTGTTATTTTAGTTATCACGTGTGAGGAAAAGGCTGAACAGACTTTATGACTTTTATGTCTATTAAGACTTTGCAGAGGATTCTTATGGGTACTTATGGCAGAGCTGTTCTTGGGTATCAGACTGTGCTGTGACTCTGTTACACACACAGAAGTGTGTTATGCACAGATACATAAATGTTATTTCCACCTGGTTATACGTCAAAGCATATTCACTCTCCATGTTACTGCTGTCTCTTTCTAGGCTTGGGTAGGTTTATGAAGGAAGCCACCTCAGGAATCAATACACGATCTTCATGGAAGTATGGTATTTTTCCCTTTATTGCCAAGATAGCTCACATTATATACCTTCTACAAGGGTTCACGCGGCCACAAATAACAAGCGGATTGGCTCTAAACATTTGCCCACTCCTTCTTACACTAGCGGTTTAGCATTCTGTTTAACATTCTTTCACTGATTACAAACTGCTTACTTCTCTATTCTTAGTCCTTCAAGGTCAGTTCACTGACACTGCCATCCTTAGTATAAGCTGGATTGTGCACATAGGCCACACAGGCCTCATACAACACATCGTATCCTTGCTCGATTAAAAAGATTCTCCTACAATTCCCCCTTTTTCTTTTTGCACAATCCAAGCTCCGCTCATCAGCCTTTCAAAACTCTTTCTTAAACATTGTAATAAACATCCCAAGATCATCATTACTATTATTGAACACAACACAACAAATCCATGAATAATCAAATCTTTGAGCCAACCAGTAATACCTAAAGAGGTTAACCAATCCTTTCAAACCTGATTCTACTTTGATTGTGTGCATATTATCTCTTAATTCAGCAAGGTGCTTATGAATAGATTTGGAATTATCAGTTAAATTCATGCAACACATTCCATTAAAATCATCACAGCCATGTCCATGAGAAATCAATAGCTGGTCTATTTTGCAATATAGCGTGCCTCATACTATCCATTTTCTTTGCCTGCTGTAAGATTTTCCAATCATGTTATTCATATAGGTTGAAGCTCTACCGACTGAGTGATCCAGGATTGCCTTTTTTTTTTTTTTTTTTTTATGGTTCAAAAGTAAGCACCTTTATTGAAAGTGACGGCTGCCTTTTTATATACTCTACATAATATAAACAGACATGTTA
Source organism: Neomorphus geoffroyi (assembly GCA_033558235.1). Taxonomy (NCBI): domain Eukaryota; kingdom Metazoa; phylum Chordata; class Aves; order Cuculiformes; family Neomorphidae; genus Neomorphus; species Neomorphus geoffroyi. The sequence continues at coordinate 3,136,961 of JAUMJM010000008.1, forward strand.
TTGACTAATACTCAACCCCGTTTGCTTAACATTCTTCTGTGCTGACTTCCTCCCCCATGCTTTCCCAATCCTTCAAATCTGTACACCTGCAATCCACCTTTTCTTCTTTCTCATGGTCTTCTTCTCACAGGAATACTTTGATATTACTGAGGCTGAAGCTAACCGTCTCCTTTTCAGAATCCACAGCCTGCTATGAGCCCCCACAATTCCCCCTTTTTGTTTTCATGCTACAAAGACTGCCCCCATCATTCGCTGCAGGTCTCTTTGCAGCAAAGAGATGAGACATGACAATATCAGCAACACAACCACAATAAAACACAAACAAACTCATCTTTACAATAGATAACAACCAACCAGAAGGATCCCAATCCTGAATGAATCTGTTCAATCTCAACCATCATCCATTTATAACTGCTATTAATCATTCTCTGTATACATATCATATACACAGCATACATATCAAAACATATAAAAACTAATAAACCCAAAAAGGGCACCTCACCCAAGACTCTTAAACCATTAAACTATCTTCCAAGAATATTCCATCCATTATAAAACATGTGCTGTTTGCTTGCTTCTATGATGGTGATGACAGGTGAAGTTAGGCTTAGTGTTAGTATTAGTGTTAGTAGGGCTAGTAGGGCATAAACTGCAGGGCTCTTTCCTTATATTGAATGGAATATTCTCCTCATGCTTTGCCCCCACAAATGAAAAAGGCATACCCCTGATAGCAAAGGCAATGGTGCATTGTTTGATTTTGATATGTTTGCTGTTGTACTATTGGACCATTTATTACTATTTCTAAATATCCCTAAAGATGAACTTAGATTTTGCACAAAAGATTTTTCTGTCCCCTTATAACTAAACACTACATTATAACTAAACACCACACAACCATCCATTTTATTAATCCTAACAACACTATTATTGACATTGGAAGAACACTTTCTGCAGCAATGTCAGCACGAGCCATTGGTCTGCAGGCCGATCAATCAGACAGGTAGAAATAGATTTTCCAGGGATGCTGTAGCCAGACATGTCAAGTCCGTCCCGTCATGTTGGTTAAGGTGATCCACACATTTGTTCTCTGTTCTGCAGGCATCCAAAATGCTGCAGCCATGGCCCAAGTCAGGATGATGATAGCACTGGCCGTACATTGCGTGCGGGTATCCATTGAGGTCCATGATCTGTGGAAACACAAGCACACCCTCTTCCCCAGGTCAGCAAATCACAGGGAGCCGCACTGACCTGTCTGCAAGTCTCGCATCATCACTTTCACTCCCGGACCCAAAATGTCGTAAAATTGGGAATTCCTGTAGATCATCAGTGATATGCAAGAAATTCAATACATAAGTTACCTTATTCAAACGTGCCTCTGGAGGTTCATCCACCATTCCCCCCCCTCCTTTTTTTTTTCACTCTTTTTTTTTTAAACTTTTTTTTCACTTTTTTCACTCTTTTTTTCACTTTTTTTCACTCTTTTTTTCACTTTTTTCCACTCTTTTTTCTTTTTTTTTTTACTCTTTTAAGTTTTTTTCACTTTTTTAATTCTTTTTTTTACTCTTTTTTCACTCCTTTGTCACTTTTTTCCCCACTTTTTTTCTCTTTTTTTTTTCCCACTTTTTTTCCCCCCCCACTCTTTTCTTTTACTCTTTTTTTTTCTTTCTTTCTTTTTTTTTTTTTTTTTTTTTTTTTTTTGTAAAAAGCACTTTAAGGTGCCATGGGCATGTTCCACAATGGCCTGCCTGTACGAGAGTGGGAAAGTCCAGTGACATGTGTCACCCCCCATAACTGTAAAAAGGATTACACTTTACCAGAAACTTATGCCGGACCATTATCTGGTTTTAGAGTTGCAAAAACCCCCAGTGTTGCAAATGCAGTTACTAAATGGCATTGGATCTCTCGTGCTCCTTCCCCTCCGCGCTAGAGCACAGATGCTGCTGTCCCAGTAACAGCAGCGCGGCTCTCCATCAATCCTGTCCAAACCCCTCGGTGTGCAGACGGCTGGGAATCGATTCCCATGTCAAAGAGGGACGCTTGAACCCCTGTAGGCACAAGGTGAACTGTAGGGGTTAACAAGCCCGCTGTGCCTGCGGGAAGGGCCGCTCCCGCGCTGCCCGTTGTTCCGGCGGGATTCCCTCGCCTGGGGGAGTGTGGAGCGGGTCGGGTCGGGGTGTGGGGGGAGCACTCGCTGCGCCCGGCCCGGGCTGCGACTTTCGGGATCCCTTTGTTGCCCCCCGCCCCCCGGCTGCCCCCCTCCAGGTCCGTTTGTTGGCCCCTCGGTGCTGCCAGGAGGATTTTGACCAAACACCGCTTTCTGAGTCGGTGCGAAAATGAGAACCGGTAAACAAGCGGATACAACAGTGTCTCTGTCAGGTGGTTCCTCGCTCTCACCGTCATCCTTTGCCATATTATCTGCTGCCCGCTCCGTGGGCACCAGTGACGACTCCTCCTGATCAGGGGGCGGCGGTGCCGATGGTCGGGCTCGCAAAGATGCCGCTGCCCCTGTCGCTACCTTATGTTCAGTTCCTAAGTCCCGTAAGGAATCAGTAACCAGTCCCCAAATAGTTAACAAACTGGTCGCGGTAATCGTTCCCTTTTGTTGCCGTCTCGGAGCCGAGCTCTGGGGCCGGACTTCGGCCACAGCATCACTTTCCTCAGAGTCACTATCCGGTAAAGGAGTACTTAGAGATGGATTCGTTTGCACCTCAGCTTTTATCGATTTTAGGGTATTAATCACAGTTCTCCAAATTGGACCAAAAGCTGCCACATCCTTGCCTTTTCCTGATATAGTACAGTCCCACAGATGGTCTCCCACCTCCCTCCATTCTTCTGCTAAGAATATCCGGGAGGGATCCTTTAAATGTCCATGTTGTCGTGCCCATACAACGAGCTTTCCTAAGTCTTTAACTCCCTCCCCTCGCCTAGCGAGGATACCTAGGAGCAGTTTCTGAGCAGCAGCAAACTCTAACTCCATTGCTGTGCTCCAATGCGGGGGGAAGGTTGCGCAATTCCTTCCTACCTCAACGTTCCTTTTCCGATGTCAGTGGACCCTCGGCCGCGTTGAGCTCTCCCGCTACCGCTTCCTCTGGCTCCAGTTTCTCCCGGTCTCCTGGGTTCCCCGTAGAGAATGTCGAGCCACCACCGCTTTTTGGTCCCTGGGTCGGGCGCCACTTGAAGTAAGCCGCCTCAGGAATCAATACACGATCTTCATGGAAGTATGGTATTGTTCCCTTTATTGTCAAGATAGCTCACATTATATACCTTCTACAAGGGTTCACGCGGCCACAAATAACAAGCGGATTGGCTCTAAGCATTTGTCCACTCCTTCTTACGCTTGCGGTTTGGCATTCTGTTTATAACATTCTTTCACTGATTACAAACTGCTTACTTCTCTATTCTTAGTCCTTCAAGGTCAGTTCACTGACACTGCCATCCTTAGTACAGGCTGGATTGTGCACATAGGCCACAAAGGCCTCATACAACACATCATATCCTTGCTCGATTAAAAGATTCTCCTACAGGTTTAAAGTACTGTGCAGCAAAGACAGTTGCAGAAATGGAAAGAAAACATGGAAATGAAGAGTTTATTTCTGTGTGAGTCAATGCGGTTGCCTGTTTTTCAGTGCAGGGTTTGGTGCTTGGCTATGCCATTCATGAAACTGAGGAATGTGTGCCCTTAACAGTCATTCTGGCACACAAACTAGCTGCAAGGATAAAGGCTTTAGAACAGAATGGAACATGGACCTGTGTTAGGCGATATAGGAAAACACAGGTTTGTAACATAGATGCATAAATTGTAAGGGTAAGAAAAAACAGAAATCATTTACTTTGTCTGCTACTAAATCAGAATTCATGTTTGTCAAAAATTGTTCTGTCATTTTCATGTTCCAAGATGGTATGAGTTTCATAAGGCACATTTGTATATAGCACATATGGTTTGTTTAAACTGTTCTATTAGTGTTTAATTAGGTTTCTTCAAAACAACACTTGCATTTTGCTTATTTTGCACTGGAGATTAAGAAGATTCACAAATTACAGATAATGAGCTGTTTTTATTTTTTTCTTAATAAATGTCAGCATTCCAGAAATATAGACTGGGCTAGTGCTATGGTTTCTCAGTTAAAAGAAGGCTACTTTTGATCTAAATCTCATGTACACTGTAACTGATCATTGATCAGAGCCTCTGACAGCTCTGTTGCAGAGCTGAGTGGATGAGTAACTGAGCCTCCTGTAACAGTGATGTACTTTGGCAGTTTCATACACAGTAAGTTCTCTGTCTTCCAGGCTGTGAAATCAGCAGGAGAGGAAAGGAAAGCCATATATGTGACATTTCGTAGGCAGTAAGATGTTTAATCTTAATTTCTGTTGCTTAGTAGGGATGAACTGCATTAAGTTATGCTGCTGTGTTGTTGCAGTGCAACATGGATTTTGTCCCTCCCTTTTGTCAGCAGTGCATAAGAACATATGAACATACTGATTTCTTTATGATTTCTTTATCTATCCAAGCATTTTCAAAGGGTATGAGAGGACTGCTTAGTCTGTAAGAAAACCTATACTAAGGATGGAGCAATGCTAGTATATATTGACTCGTACAAAAAATCTGCAGCAGTTGCTCATTTTAAAAGAGTCCTCCAAAAGTTATGAAGGTGATTCACTATTTATATTTCAAAAGTTATATTTGGTGATTCACTATTTGAAGGTATGTTAAGATGCTTGTTGTGGTTTAACCCTACCTGGCAACTGTGCACTGCACAGCCTCTTACTCCGTCCAGTGGGATGGGAGAGAGAATTGGAAGGGTAAAAGTAAAAAAGCTCTTGGATTCACATAAAAATGGCTTAGGAGATAAAGCAAAAGCCATACATGCAAGCAAAGAAAAGCAAGAAATTAAGTCACTACTTCCCACTTGCAGGCAGATATTAAGCCATATCCAGAACAGGAGGGCTCCATCATGCCTAACAATTACTTGGAAGATAAATATTATCACTCTGAACATGTCCTTCTTCCTTCTACTTCTCCCAGCTTTATACGCTGAGTGTGACATCATACGGTCCCTTTGGTCAGCTAGGGTCAGCTGTCCAAGCTGTGTTCTCTTATAATGCCTTCTGCACCCCCAGCCTACTCACTGGTGGAGTGTGTGAGAAGCAGAAAAGGCCTTGATTCTCTGTAAGCACTACTCAGCAGTAACTAAAACATCCCTGTGTTATCAACTCTCTTTCCAGCACAAATCCAAAGCATATCCCATACTAGCTGCAATGAAGAAAATTATCCCAACAAAAACCAATACAGATACCAAACAGTGAATTATTTTAGCATCTATGGGTAAAATCTTAGGCTTATGTAGCTTTCTTCTTGTTATTTTGCTTCTCTGTGGTGACACATATAATATCCTTAGTTAGCTTTTTTGGTAGTCGTCGTATTTCAGTACTTTCTGGTTTCGGGGGTTTTTTTCCCCCTTGTAGTGAGTTTTAAGCATAAGCAACAGCCCAACATTTTTCATCCATTTCTTTCATCTCTTTATTTTTTGCTGCAGAAAATGACTGTGAGGTTCGAACTGGTGCTCTTGGCCTTGAGTGTTGACTGTTTGGGATTTTTTTCTCTCCAGATCACAACAGAATACAAGGACAATAACAGTGCAGTGGAGCAATCTGAGTGTACCCAGTTGTGATTTCAGTACATCATGCCATGGACATACCTCTACAACAAATACAGAAGGGGCTGATGGAGAAAGTTGTTTAAAAAGTCACTCCAGAGAAGTATCTTGATGAGGGTACAATTTAATATCTCCTTCTAAGTGAAAAATTAATAGAAGGTGGTCCTAAGGTGTGGTGCTTTGAAAGAGGACAGCCTGTACAGACTTCGATTCTACTTTGCCACATGCTTCTAGATGTTCTCTTGCACGGAGGTGCAATGAATTGGTATACCTTTAACCAAGAAAGTTTGTAAATTTCAAGGAAGCTTCAGTCATTCCTAGCTGGTGTCTAAACTGAAGCTGTACCTGCTTGGACAGCCAAATGTAAAACTCTTGGATCTTTGTCTTGCTTCCAGAAAGTATTTTAAATGACTAGCCCTTAATTATATGCTAAAATGCCTGACTGGAAGTATCTCTTTTCTTTCACAGCAAAAATCAAAACCGGAACAGATCTGATCTTCTGTGCTGAACAAATTTCAAGGGAGACCTTAATGTATTAAGACTCAATACTTCTTAGAATTTGACATACTCTGCTTTCCAGGTGCTGGTACTAGGTAAGTGGTCAGTGCTGTGAAATTGTAAAAAGTTCTGTTACACAAAACTATATAGTTTTGTGTAAAGAGTTCAACGAAGGATTAAGACTACAAAGTATGCTTATGATCACACTGGGGTGATGTAGGGGTACTGCTTTCATTGTGGAATAAAAGTCAGCTTTAATCCAATATTACTTAACTGGGAATTTAAAATTAGTGGGTTAATGCAGGCTGTCCTCTTTCAGGATGGAGTTTCTCAACATGCTGGAGTTCATTTATCAGCTTGCAGTCATAAGCTTTATTAATCTAACAGAAAGAGAGTAATTCTTTGCTGATTGAACAAGTTGGATCACTTCACCAAGCTGTAGGAGGAAGGAAGGCAAGAAGAATGGAGAGTAGTACCTGGTAGACCTTATGCCACTAGTGAACCATTAAGATGAACTCAGCTAGAATTTCTCAGTAGTCTCATGATGGCAGCACAGAGCTACAGCTCTATGAAACCTCACCTCCCTGTTAGTTTGGGTATCTAAGTGAAGCTTGTTAATGTTTTAGGTTATATTTTATCTGTTTTGCAGGAGAGAGGTTTTTGTCTCTCTGAATTCTTGGCTTCTATCAAGTGCTCCTGAGTGAAGCCATTGGTCAGGAATCCAAACATGCTACTTCACGACTGCTTTGAAGGGAGGACACTCTTCCTGATGTTTACAGTTGTACCACATTCTTATCAGTCTTCAACAGTTAGTGCAGAACAGGTGGCTCAGTACATCTCTGAAAATACTCCAGTTACATAGATCTCACTCATTAAACAGTTGTATGTGAAGGCAAATATTGTGACCAATGAGTCATATCACAGAATCATAGAATGGTTTGGGTTGGAAGGGACCTTAAAGATCATCCAGTTCCAACCCCACTGCCACGGGCAGGGACACCTCCCACAAGCCCAGGTTGCTCCAGGCCCCATCCAACCTAGCCTTGAACACTTCCAGGGAGAGGAAATCCACAGCTTCCCTGGGCAACCTGTGCCAGTGTCTTTCCACCCTCAGTGTGAAGAATTTCTTCCTAATGTCTAATCTAAATCTCCCCCCTTCCAATTTAAAGCCATTTCCCCTCATCCTACCACTACCTGCCCTTGTAAAAGGTCTATCCCCAGCTTTATTGTAAGCCCCCTTCAGGCACTGTGAGGCTGCTATGAGGTCTCCCCAGAACCTTCTCTTCTCCAGGCTGAACAATGCCAACTCTGTATGCCTGTCGTCAAAGCAGAGGTGCTCCAGCCCTCTGATCATCTTCACAGCTTCCTTTGGACCTGTTCCAGCAGTTCTATATCCTCCTTACATTGTGGATTCCAGAACTGGACACAATACTCCAGGTGTGGTCTCATGAGAGCAAAGCAGAGGGAAAGAATCCCCTCTTTCAACAGTTCTTTTGATGTAGCCAAGGACAAGGGCTGCAAGTGCACATTGCCGGCTCATGTCAAGCTCCTCATCAACCAGTACCCCAAAGTCCTTCTCCACAGGGCCGCTCCCAATCACATCATCCCCCATCCTGTATTGATACTGGGAATTGCCCAATATATCTGTGGCAAATATAGAACAAAGCTGTACCAAATAATCTAGTATAGGATTGGGTAAACTGTTCTGTCTCATGAATTTATTAGAATGTTTGTGATGCAGAGTGATGCTGGACTAAGTGGCACGAAGATCATTGTTGATAACTATAGAGACTGGTGAGCCTGTAGTGGAGGTCATTCACTGGAAAAGATTTCTCCAAAGTTGATGGTTCTGCAGCATACACAGCTCAATAGATTGCAAAATCTCTGGTGAATGCTGGTCTCTGTAAAAGCATATTAGTTCGGGCAAAAGCAACCATGAAAACAATACTCCACAACAAAAATTGTGCCTCATGTGTGGTAATAGAATATACACTATCATCACAGCCTCACTCCTAGAACGGGGCTCCAGGAAGTTCCTCTTGTGTGTTATTAGAGAGGCCTATGAGGGAAGCCAAAGGCACAGGCCAGGGTGGATCTGAAACAAGGAGCGTGTTCTCAGTAGTATTCTTTCTCCAACTCTATTGCCATCCCTAGTCCAGGCACGTCTTTGCATCATCCTTACTTTTACTTCCAGCAACATTAGTAATCCTTTGCACTCACATGCATGCCCAGCATTCCAAATTGGGCTGCACTGCACATTACAGACAGTTATGTTAGCAGTGCCTAGACACATTTGTGCAACCTGCTTTACTATGTGGTCATATTAATTGTAACTTAAAACATTTGAAGTTTGAAATTACCTTAAAGTTACTGTAAGTTCTTTGCTGTATGCTCTTAGTATACTACTATGGAGTGAGATGTGACTGAAAGCAAAACTCAATTATTTTTAAGAGTTTACAACAAGAACAACTTTCATCAGTCTTACATGCTCAGAAGAAATGCACTTCCTTCCTTGTGCATGAATTTTTGGGACTACTAAGTATAAGAAGTCAAAAGTGGTGTTTTATTGACCTCTGAACTTTTGTACCATTAAACGTGAACCCAATGTGAATGCTAAACTATCAAGGTTTGTCTAGACAGTTTGCAATACTAGTTTATGCACAGACTTATTCTGTAATAACTTCAACAGTACAACAAATTACTACAGTGAAGTGTAGCAGCGATCTGGCGGATGTTTTGCTGCAGAGGTATATTTAAAACCTTTTACTTTCTGCATGGATTAGAGGAGAGGTCCACTGGATGTGGTTGTGATCAGTGGCGTAGTATCCAGACATCCCAGTTAGGAACAAAGCCCCTTGCATTAAACGTTGTGCATGTGTTTGGTACCTGATTAATCTTGAAGTCTGGAGTCCATCAAGGAAAGGGGAGATTAGGAATAAATCAAACACAAATAATGATGATTAGCAAATTGTTGCCTTTTTTTCTTCAGAGGGGAGAGAAAATAAACTTCTGATTTCTTGTTATGCACATTTTGAGTGGCATTTTTGAACACATAAATCAATGTCTTCATTCTTGAGTTAAGTGGGAATGTTGTTACAAGCATACCTTGCTTTATTGCACTTTGCTTTATTGCACTCTGCAGCTATTATAATTTTTATTACACCACTTTTTAGCAATAAATTATTTTTTATTTAAGGTATGTGCATTGTTTTAATGCTATTGCACACTTACATTCGCTTTATTGCATTCTGGTCTGGAACTGAACTCCCAGTACCTCCAATAGAGATAATACTGGCTGTATTCCACTAATTCCCAGAGGCTGTCCTTAAATACCTGAGCCTGACTCTAGGCAAGGCAAGATTGATTTTGTTAACAGCAAAATAAGGACATGTAAGGTATCAGTAATGAAGGTAAGATGGGAGAAGAGAGGAGGATGGAAGAGCAGAAAAGCAAATAACCTATGAATCATAGAAGGCTGGATTAAAGATTAACAGAAGGAAAAATTTATCAAGTGGAAATGCAGAAGTATTTTCAGCCCATTAGTGTCTGTGTGCCAAACTAAGACCTTGCCAGTCTCCACTGAGGCTGACAATTGAGCTGACTCTGCTATGGATGTTGTTTCCATGCTAACCACCTTTTTGTACTGAAAGGGCAAAACAGATAATGAAGGGAAATGCAGACTAATTAGTTGTATATTATCACAAACACCATGTAAGCTGTATTTAGCATGTTCTAGAATTGTCAACTTGTTAATGAAAAGCAGACTTAGCATAATCTCAAAATTAGCTAAGGGGAACAGAGTCATGAGTAGGCTAGTTTCTAATAAAAGTCAACTCTTTATTACTAGTAAATACACAGAGAGAACTAAGCTATTGAACTATTACTTCCTTAAATCTGTAGAAAGCAGACACAATGAGGAAGACCAGTGACAGCCACAGAACATTTGCATTGCTTAGTGACATTCAAGCAAAACATATTTTTATCCAAATACAGTATCTGAGGAGGATTAGAAACTACCTCTTTTGCTTTTAAGGAATGTTGCTTAGATCTGACATTTGACCAGGCTGAGCATTCTCTGAGGAAAACAGGTAGTTTTCTCATATAAAAGACAAATAGCATAAACTTATCTCCTAGCTTTCTTTATGCAGAACAGGTGTGCACAAAATCTTCCCCTCATACATAAGATAAGCCTTTCCCTTAAGCAAAAAGTAGGAAGGACTATTTTAACTGTTTGGGTTCTACAGCTATCATATGCTTATCAGTCTGAGTCATCCTCCTGCGATCTTAGTGTTTCTTTGTGGAATGTCAGACAGATTTGAACAAAAACTGATTGCTTTGATCTATGTCTTGGAGCTATCATAAGGTTTGTATGCTGTTAGTATTTACTGACAGGAATAATATTTTTAATGCTTTCTTTAGCAGTTTAATGTTAAAGTTTCTGGCACCTGACCCCATGAAAGTCACCTTCATCATAGATCTGTAATTGCTATAAATTCTTCTTTTCCCTCACCCATGCACCCAGTACAACATACAATGGCCAATTCATAAATCCAGTACTGAATAAGTAATTGTGGTCTAAATCATACCAAGTTATATCTCCCAGTAACCCTCATAGTGTTCTGTGTTGCAGTTTATTAGCAAGGTGTGCTTGGTAATGTAGAATTAAAATTTAATATTAGATGTAGTTAGGCTTTCCAGTCCGTTTGCAGTGTGTGTAAGTCTTCCAATCCCTGCCTTATCTGGAAGGCACCAGAAATACTGGCTCTTTCTGAAAAAAGTACCAGTGTGAGTATGGTCTCTCTGCCTTTGATATTAAGGTAGCAACAACTTGTGAGACAGCTGCCACAAGACGGAAAGGTTCTGGTGCCCTAACTTCAGAAGCAATCCCATTGAGATGGCAGCGAGAAGAAAGGACTGGAGGAGAGAAGCAGATCAACACCTGTCCTTATCAGCAGTTACCCACCTACACTCCAGGGAGCTGTAACTTGACCATAGTATTTTTCCTTCTTTTTCTCCTTTTTCTGACCAACTCATATAGTTCTTTATGCAAAATCTTAGGAGGTAGACACCTTTTTGTGTATTTGTAGTATTGCTTCCTAAGACCTGATGGTTCACCACACTTGACAGGCTGGATTTCTTAAAAGTTCCATGAAACTACCAATGAAGAGGCACACTATTTCTTTCCTCTTTTAAGGAAGCAGCCACACTGTGAGCTCACCCCTTATTAAATTCTGTAAAATTAACTCTCTGTCACTTTGAGCAATGGGAGTTTTAAAACCTCTGTTCTAAAATGCTAAAGTGTATATATTAGCTATCTCTTCGTAATTCTTTTACATATTTATAGTTACTGCTTCTCAAACTGAAATTTTCCACGTCTGCATGAATTGGAATTGGCTGTATAAAGTTTCAATTGTTTCATTTGGCCATTTCTGATATGTAAAAACGAAAACATAAACCCCACTCAAAATACGTTATCTTCCTTTGACTTCTCTGACTGAAAGCACAAAATAGAGAGACGGAATTCAAAATTATTTAGCTTCTCTTCAAGCACTACAGAGGAAGAAAAGGCCTGTCCACAGAAAGCAGCAATTCTGGCAAGCCAATTTATCATCAATTTGTAAACTAAGACAGAACCTTGGAACATTGTTACTGTTTTTACTTCATACTCAGGGAACAAGCAATTAAGAAATATGGGTATCCCATTCCCATTAAGAAAAAAATATAGACTTCAGTTTGATTAGTCTAATCAACTGCAAAGAGTTGAATATAATGATATTCTTGAGCAGGTTTTAATAAGCTGCTTCCTTGCATGTAAAGAATGATCCATTCACTACTGCTTTGACAGACCAGAGCTCAAGTGAGGTCAGTGTACAACCATACCTGCGACTTACCCAGCCTGGAACAGTTAATCCAATCTAGCACACTAGTGCTGCAGTCAGTCTTGTGACCTATAAAAAAGATGGAGTTCTTCATTCTTGAAATAAAAACTGCAATTCTTTGTGGCCCTTTTTTTCCCGTTTTTTATTTAATGACAAGTTTTCTTTTTTATCACAGAACCCTGGACACTGTCTTTGCCAGAAACTAATCCAGCATATGGCTATATAGGCATAAAATACGTCATTAACCTTTATTAAAATGTGTTCAAATTGGTATTGTCTAGGAAATAGTAAAGTATCTTGCTAAAAATTGTGAACTGTCAGAATAACTTCCACTCTCAGTAATACAGGAGTACAATATTTAAATGGCAAGGGACTGCAGGAACCTATACAGTAAACTGACTGTAATGACCTTTTGAAAATTATTTCAGTAAATGGGCATACACTCTCAATTTTACAGCTGTCTCAATCACAGCTAGTATCAGTTTTACTGGTACAATATTTCATCCTTCCAAAGTTGAACAGTGCTTTGGTAACAAGCTGTGATGCTTGCTTTGTGACAGAATACTATTTTGATAAAGTTGCTTGTTATATTTAACGAGAAAATGATTTGTTCATTGTTAGGCCTTCCTACCCATTAGGCAGCTGGACCCTACAGGAGACAAGTCGGACCATGGTGTATTTCAGAGAGTGAGAATAAGAACGTATTTCTGCAACTACTCTTACACCTTGATCTCTGGTTTCCTATGAATAGATTTGAGATTAAAGCGCAGGTTTTTTTTCAAGGATTTGTATAGTCTCTGTCTCCAAGGACAACCTTTACTTTCTCTTGTGATTGCTTTGTGTTTCAAAGTAGCTAGGAGCATTAGCCGCAGAAAAAATCCCGAACTACAGATTGGAATGAGTACAGTATGCATCCAGTCTTCTGAGATCCTATCTACAAATTTTAGCAAGTTTTCTAACAACTAGGGGTTTAATTTTAATTACATAGGGCAGATAATTTGCCCTATGTAATTTTTTCAAGAATAGCAAGACATATGCCTTGATTGAAAGAAAGAAAATCTACTACTGCTAAATTTGTAGTGCCTAATCTGAAGTCAGAGACAGAACTATTGCTCCACAAAATCAGTGAAGTAAGTTTTTTTTGAATGATTGGCATGTTTTCCCATTATTGTTCTAAAAATCAATCATGTAAACTGGAATGACAAAAATACAAAAGAGTGCCCAAATCCGGCATTATTATTGACATGGCAGTTATTGCTGGAAGTTTACCTAAAAATTATAATACTTACAAGTATCAATCAAAATATTTTTATTTCCAAGTGTTGTAACTACTGCTTTATCAAACTTGTTATTTTAAACCAGATGAACAGGCTCCTCTTCGAAACATGTGGTTACTTATAAAATTCTCCCAAAATATAGTGGTTCATAATCCATGTAAGAAAAAAAATAAAAACACATCAGAAGAACACAATAGTTTATGCATTGTATTTTGCAACGTCATCCAAAGTAGAAGGCTGTATAGATATTCAGCTAATACAGAAAATCTACATGAATGAAAAATCTGTATTGCAGAAAATTACCTGGGTGTACCATACACTGTAACAGGTAGAGGCATTAGCAGCTATTCTAGAAAATAAATTTTTCAAATACTGAATTTCGATAGGTACTTCCAAAAGCTCATGATTCTTGCTGGATTGTGTGAGGCAGATCTAAAACTAAATCTTTCAACAGGGCATAGTTTCACTTAAACCTGGACTAGCCAATTAGGGAAGAAAATGGAAGAAATTGAAGTACCAGTTTGGCTCCGAAAGTGCTTTTCATGTCTTTCTGGTCTCAAGAGATGAAACGTCTCTGCATGCAAAATTAAGACATTGAATTAAGAAGGGTCAAAACCTGTTCTGCTTGCTTTTTGTCAGGATCCGTTTTGTGACTTATGATTTTAGAATACATCACAAGTACACCTTGGATATGTATTTAATCTTCTTTCCAAAATGTGTTTCCGAATTAGATTTTCGGCTGTGCTGAACCTAATAAGCCCTATCTAGAGCCGTGCAGACATTATTCTATATGCCATTTTCCTAGCTATATTTCAATTAAATGCTATACAGAGAAATTCAAAGTAGAATGTCTGCTCATTACTCTTCAATTAGTTTAATTCCTAAGGAGCTGAAAGCAATTACTGGAATGAAAATTAAAGTGCATATCTTTACTGTGTGCTAATGGACATAATGAACATTTCATGTTATAATTCTGCAGTTTATAGCTTTGCCCTGCCTTGACCTTAATACAGAAGGAAATAGCTTCTTTATCACCTTCTCCCCCCTAAGTTTTTTGGCCAAAATGACTCTTGGCTGACGCTGGGTGAGACTGTAGAAAGAAGAGGACTGAATGAGAGTTAGAACAGGAAGGCAGGAGCAAAGGTTTTTCAAGAGTTTCAACCATCCTGCAGCAGTCCGGTGTGGCTCTCAGAAGTGGGATGCAAATTAGTAACAGATGTCACAATCTTGCTTTCCTCTACTTTTCAACATGTATGAGGTATGATGCCAGCCTACATATAGACAACGCTTACTGCCTTTAGTAACTTCAAAAAATGTCCATAGGTCTCTCAAGCTGCATGAATGAAAATAATACATTACTCTTTTTGGCCAAATACTGTTAAAACTGGAGAATTTTACCATACTTCTGTCTCAGCAATAAATAAAAAGCTCACCCCCTCCACTGGAGAGCCTTCTGGATAGCTGCAGACATTTCAAACCACATCTTACTTACTGGCCTGCTTGACCTCTCAAGTACAGACCTGAATATTTAAAAAGACAGGCTCATAAGGTATTACTCAGGCATTCTTTGAAAATCTTTGGTCAGAAAACCTGCATCTACATCAAGGCTCTCCTAGCATACCTGCAGTTGTTGGAGTGCTCAATCCACCCTGATTTTTTCAAATGTAACATTCCTGCTTTTTATTCCACATTTTTTCTTCTACTTCCTTCATAACAGATAGTTACTGCTCCTGTGATCTTTCTTAGGACAAACTTCTACTGTAAGCTGACGGTCCTGTATGAGCAATTTCAAGCAACCTGTGGAATTCCACAAATCTTTAGGTAGAGTTTTTAGTACCATACCTCACACATACTGCTTATCTGTACATTATTTTTACTGAAATTTTAGATTATTTGTGCTGACATCCTTTTTTCAACAGTCAGATCTCTCTTGCATAAGTAATAAAACTGTAGAGTTTTAAATACAACAGAATTGGATTTGCTGACTTTTATAAACTAGAAATGTACAAACTGACAGAAAACAAAGATTCTCAGACAGTAGGTTTAAAAGCATTTTGAGCAAGCATAAGCCTGCAATGCTGCTGAAAGAAATAAATAGTTATGCTGCCTTGTCATCCTCAGCTGTTTCTTCCAGCCTTGGGGATGTCTCTTCTTCATTGAGCTAAGCATGAGGCTTAGCAGTGAAATAGTCAAGCAATTGGCCATGTTAAAGCTGATTAGGAACCTAAAACCACCCCACCAAAAACCTACAACCACAAAAAAGAGGTCACTTTAGTCCAGGTCACTCAATCTGTTACTGAAGATATGGCAGAAACTTCATTCTTCATTTAAGATGAAGTATCAGTTTTAGTTGACTCATCTGCAACACAGTCCTCATTGTGGGAACAAGAAACCACCAACTTAAAATCCAGATCTTCAAACATAGAAGGATTGCTTCTGTGGTTCCTCACAAAAGATCTTGTTCCTTTTTTAGTGGCCTTGTAAGAATGAGTATTTGAAGAGGAATATGCAGGTGAATATGCAGGACAAAGAACAGTGAGCAGAACCATATGGTGCTGCAAGCCTAACAAGCAATATTTGTTTGCTCGATGTAATTCTAGCCTTTGACAGGAAGGATAATTGAAAAAGTCCGAAACCAAAATGGGGTTGAAGGTAGGATGCTCCTCCTGTGAATACATGTTCTGCTGTGAACATTCCCTGCTGTTCTCAAAGTGATGAGATGGTATGATTTATGACAGCAGAAGAGGTTTTCTTAAACTGAGAACTGAAAAATAGTAGTTAACCTCTGTTACAGATAGAAAGAAGCTCTCCATATAACCTGATTTTAATAATACAAGCTTTTTTTTTTTTTTTTGTAAGAGAGAAAAAACCATGGGATCTCTGTACAAACCTGTGGGTCTTTAAGACCACTCTTGTTGACTGATAAGGCATAACAGAACAGGAAGGGAAGCACAAGATGCTGTTACCACTGTGAACTTTTTTTTTTTATTGCTGTTGTTGTTGTTTTCTTTCTTGTGCAAGCTTTGTATCAAGTTAGCTGGACCTTGTGAGTAATGACATCCGGTACAGTATCTGTTGTTGCTGCTGTTATCATGTGGACATTGTGTGAATGCAGTAAGCATTTCCTAGAACATGTTGGACTAGCCTAGTTGCCTAAAAATGGGCCCTGATAGTCTGTGCTGCAGTGCAAGATAAAACCATATAAGGAGAAAAGACTAAAAGGCCAGAAGAAGGATAAGATGGAGAACTGTCATTACTTCACTGGAGACCACCAAAAGAATGGTAACAACAGAACTTTGATATGTGCAGACATATGATGATGTGGTACCAGGAGGAATCAATGTAAATAATTTCCCTGAAATAATTACAACACACAATAGTTTTCTGAGAAATGTTAAATATGTATCAGCTACCTGAGTCAGGGAAACCCAAGTAGTGATACTGGTGCACATGACTTCGTGGAGATATCCCCCATGTGCCTGGATCCTCAATAAAGCCATGCTCGCACTTTAGCACTAAGTGTTAAGTAGTTTGATTCTGGCAACACTGCCAAGTCCCCTAACTTACATAGTGGGACAAAGAACAGCAGGTTCTTAGTTTATGGAAGTCTCCAAGGAGACCTTACAGCAGCCTTCCAGTACCTGAAGGGGGCTTCTGAGAATGGTGGGGAGGGACTCTTCACAAGGGTAAGTGGTGATAGGAAGAGGGGGAATGGCTTTAAATTGGAGGGGAGAAGATTTAGATTAGACATTAGGAAGAAATTCTCGCTGAAGGTGGTGAGGCAGTGGCACAGGTTGCCCTGGGAAGCTGTGGTTGCCCCCTCCATGGCAGCATTCAAGGCCAGGTTGGATGGGGCCTGGAGCAGCCTGGTCTGGTGGGAGGTGTCCCTGCCCATGGCAGGGGAGTGGAACTGAATTGGCTTTATGGTCCCTTCCAACCCAAACCATTCTGTGATTCCATAATTCTCTGACTTTTGGAAGGAGAGTCCTGGCTAGCAGCATTCCTTCTGAGACATGTTTTGAGGCATCTGTGCCGGTCCGTGCAGTTTATGCATCAGAGTGACTGTATCGGTTTGTGATGTGCAAACGCACAGAAGAGCAGGCAGTGCACCTGAACGCACAGGCTAAACTCTGCGCAGGTTACAGCGATTACAAACACTTGCGTATCAAAACTGCAGCACGGTCAGGTTGGGGTTGGTCAGTGCATTAATGAGTCAATCTAACCGCCTTCTGGCGTGTGCAGGTTCCGGCATCGGGGATGCAGGAAGGGCGGGGATCAGTGTGTCGGGGCTGAGGAGGAGGAAGATCCTAAGGGGCAAAAGTGGAAGGATTACAAGAACACTGTGTGGAAAGTGCACGTGCTGCCCGAGGGCCACCAGCACCGTTCACATCTGCTGACACTAGGGATATCGCCACCTGCTGACCAAGTCGCGCCCGCCGCCCCGCCCCCACGGTGGGCGGTGCTTCCGCCGGGGGCGGGGCCAGGGAGGCTGCGGGGCGGGCCCGGAGGCGGTGGCGCCGTGAGTCATAAGTGACGCAGCGCTCCCGGAAGCGGTCTGGAGCGGAGAGAGCTGTGGCGGAACGGCTAGGCTCACGGTCGGTCGCTTGGCAAAGCCGCTTCGGCCCCTCGCCCTCCTCCCCCCTCCTTTTTCCCGCCGCCGCCCCCCTCCCCGCGGCCCGCTGGGCAGCGCCCGCCGCGGCCATGTCTCTGTTCCAGTCCGCGCTGGACTTCCTGGCGGGCCCCGGGTCCCTGGGCGCCGCCAGCCGCGACCAGAACGACTTCGTGGGGCAGACGGTGGAGATGGGTGACATGAAGCTGCGCATCAAGCGGGTCATCGCGGAGGGTAAGGGCGGGCGCGGCGCCCGGGCCCGGGGGCAGTGGGCGGGGCTTCTCCGCACGGGGGCGGAGCTTCCCGCGCCGCCCCGCTCTGTGGTGCAGGGCGTGAGGGGCGGGGGTGCCGCAGGGCCCGGTGCCTCCGGGGCCGCTCCGGTCAGGGGCCGCTGGTGCTCCCCGTTCATCTCATGCCCGACGCTACAAGAAGTGGTTACTGTTACAGAAAGTGCAGTATTTTCATTTCAGCTAAGGTAGAGTTAAGCTCGGTCTAAGTAGTTTTGAAACTTAGTCAGACAGTCTGATCGCACGTTTTCTTGACAGCGTGGTTTTTTTAAAGCAGTGCTTTTCCCAGACAATACTGTTCAAAGTACGTCTTTCTTTATCTAAAATACAAGGTCAGGCAGAGAACTGGCTCCAGAGCTCTAATTATCAGAGATTTGGCTGTTGTGAAGTTCATAATAAAATTAAAATTAGTCCTTGGAAAGTAATAGAATCTGGATAAGTTTTCTGGGAAAATTTACACATCTGCATGTAATGGGAAATATATTCTGTCCCCAGCTTGTGGCCTTACACATGATTCATGTCAGTCATTCCCTCATGCATCCAGTGCTGAAATAAAGGATGCTGCTTTTTAAAACTCCGAAACAAGCCTTAGAGAATTTGTTTGCCAGCATTTTCGGTATCAAGGGAAAGTGTGTCACGAGGACCAGTTGTAGGAGCAATACTCCCTGTTGTTATCCTACTGTGAGAATACCTGTGGAAAACCAGTGTGCTGTGCGAAAACTTCTTCACTTGCTGTATGATTTGTAACACTTCGACCAAGTAACACAACTCTCAGAGGAGTGTGTGATCCACCATGGAAATACCAGATTGCATATCTATTTTTTTTTAAAAAAATCCAATGTGTAATATTATGCCAAAGGTACAAGTTTGCCTGTGTTGTTTTGGGTTGTTTGATAAACTGTGAAATGCAGGAAAGCATGCTAACTTTAAACACAAATGTTGGGATCTCATTCTGCATCTGGGCTTTGCTGGCATACAGGATTTAAATGTATAGCCGGGGCACATCTGGGCAGTTTTCAGTTTCAGTGAGTTTTTGGGTGGGCATCTTGGCACACCACTTGCTAGTTGTTTTAAAATACATACTTATGTTTGATAGGTGCAAATTACTTGGAAATTAGCAGAAAATTTGATCTTGTTGTGCTTGTGGTCAGAGGAATTACTTTGTTTCTTCAAGAAGAAGAGGTATTGAAAGCTTGTATTGAAAGACTGAAATGTGAATTTGTCCACATTAATGCAGATACATAATTAATTAACCTCATACAGATTGTTGATGTTTAGCTTAAATACTCTAAAGTTTTATTCAGAGCTCCTTTTCATTATTGAAGTTATTTACTGTAGTTCCGTCTTGTAATCATCTTTTATTTAAGTTGGTTTATATATAGGTTTATTGATTTTTATTTTTTTTTCCTGCATATTTTTTTTGTTGAAATCTTAGTGACCAGCATGGAAGAAGTTGATTATTCAAGATTAACTACTTTAGTTAAACTTATAAAAATTTGCTTGTGCTAAAACAATAGGAGATTGATCTTCATCACTGTTTTATTTTTTTAAGGGCAAGTAAGTTGTTACTTTACTGCTGAAGCACTTTTAACATACGATCTCAGACAAAACCTGGCAGCTTTTTAAGTAGTTAGTTACATTTAGAACAACACTAAATGTAAACTTCTGTTCTGCCATCAGCTTTTACTTGTAGCTTTTTTCCAAAAGATCCAGTGAGGTTTGAGTGAAAGGTAAGCGGTCAATATGATGTGATTGCAAGGTGGGTGGTAGATGAACTGGCTGGTGCTGCTGGTGCTGTGATGTTCGCGGTGGGGTGGCAACAGGAGTTCACAGAGAACAGCAAAGGAAAGGAAGAACAGGAAGCTACACTGCGGATGTGCTGTTTAGATCTTGGTTCTCAAACAAGTATTTTATACTTTACTTTGGCAGCAGCCTACTGTTTCCCTGGATCTGATGCAGACTTTCTAAAATGTCAGGGGAAAGATGCCAGGTTAGATGATTTAAAGCAAGTGGGGACGTGCTGTAAAACTAGTGTTCTTGAGAATTCATCTGTAACCACTGCTTCAAGTTCCACATTTGTCTCAGCATTATGGTTTTATTTAATATTCTTTTCTCTGTATTTCACTAACTGAAATTGGGCCCAACTACTTGCTTTTGCTGGAAAGTAAGACTTTGTAGCAAACATACCTGAGCTGAAACAACCCTGAGGGTATATTCAGTATAAATAAAATATAAAAGTCCCAGCCTCTCCTGCTGTCTTCAGACCTGAATTTGGAATGTTTCTGTATTTGGCATATAATTTATTTTGTTGCTGAAATTGAATTTATCTTTGAGATCCAGACCTGTGTTTGACACCACGTAATGTGTGCTTGCACAACTGTGGCTTATAAGCATTCTCTTCTGTACTTACAAATACAGAATCTGTTTTTCTTCTAAATGAGTCCTTCTGTGCCAAATTCCCTGCTACAATGTCAAGTGCTACTTTCTGAATTTAAAATCTGTGATGAACTGTGTGTGATCTGCCAATGCAGAAAGAAAGCCATTTCTGCAAGATCATATGGTCTGCTTTATTTATAGTTGGTGTGAACAGTCTTCGGGTTAGTGTTACACTGTATCAGATCGCAGCAGAAGTTCAGTTGTTCTCGCACCCTGCAACTCTTTCCGGCTCTGTAGTGTGCTGGTGTCTTGTGTTGATGCAGATATACAAGTATTTGAAAAGTGACATTCCAGTGAAGTTCCTACTGACTGGAAAAGGGGAAATATAACTCCAATTTTTTAAAAAAAGAAGACACAGGGAACTACAGGCTGGTCAGTTTACTCCCTGTGCCTAGCAAAATCATGGATCAGATCCTCTGGAAGCTCTGCTGAAGCGCAAGGAAAGTAAGGAGATGATTGTTAAGAACCAACAGGCAAGTTGTGCCTGTTTAATTTTGTGGCCTCCTTTGACAGGATTACAGCATTTGTGGATAACGGAAGAGCAACAGACATCCTTTACCTGGACTTGCTCAAAGTATTTAACACTATCCCACATGGCATTCTTATCTCTAAATTGGAGAGACGTGGATTTGATGGGTGGACCACTTGGTGGATAAGGAATTGGCTGGGCGGTCACACTCAAAAGCATTATGGTCAATGGCTCAATTGTCCAAGTGGAGACCAGTCATGAGTGCCATTCCTCAGGGGTTGGTATTGGGACCACTGTTGTTTAATATCTTTGTCGGAGACATGGAAAGTAGGATTGGGGGCACCCTCAGCATGTTTGCTGACAACACCAAGCTGTGTGGTGTGGTTGACACACTGGAGGGAAGGGGTGCCATCCAGAGGGACCTTGACAGGCTTAGGCGGTAGGTCTGTGCGAACCTCTAAGAAGTTCTGCAAGGCCAAGTGCGAGGTCCTGCACCTGGTTCAGGGCAATACCATGTATAAATACCATCTGGGCAGAGAATAGAATGAGCAGCACTTGGGGATGCTGGTGGTTTGAGAAGCTCAGTGTGAGTTGACAGTGTGCCCTTGCAGCCCAGAAAACAACCTGGATCCCGGGCTGCATCAATAGCAGTGTGACCAGCAGGTCAAGGGCTGTGATTCTTTCCCTCTACTCTGCTCTCAAGAGACCCCACCTGGCGTACTGTGTTCTGTTCTGGAGTCCTCAGCACAGGAAGGACATGAATCTGTTAGAGTGAGTCCAGAGGAGGACCATGAGGATGATCAAAGAGCTGGAGCACGTCCACTATAAGGAAAGGCTGAGAGAGTTGGGCTTGTTTAGCATGGAGGAGAGAAAGCTCCGGGGACACCTTATAGCAGCCTTCCAGTACTTAAAGGGGTACCTATAGGGAAGCTGGGTGTGCAGTGATAGGACAAAGGGTAACTGTTTTAAGCTGAAAGAGGGAGGATTTAGACTAGCTATTAGGAAGAAATTTTTTGCTGTGAGAGTGGTGAGACAGAGAAGCTGTGGCTGCCCCATCCATCCCTAGAGGTGTTCAAGGCCAGTTAAACGGGGCTTTGAGCAATGTGGTCCAGTGGAAGGTGTCCCTGCCTATGGCAGGGGGGTTGGAACTGGATAGTCTTTAAGGTCCATTCTGACCCAAACTGTTGTATAATTCCATGAAATGTGTTTGCCATGCTGTAAGACAAGACATTAGCTGCGCAGCTCATTTGGATATGTTTCCTTGCTAATTTTGTAGAGGTGTCATGCTAGGTGCAAGACTGCGCTAACTGAAAATGTGGTGTGCTGCTGTGGGAAGCTGAAAGCAACTTGGCAGGTGTGGGCTGGTGATAATCTCTTTAGATCTGATAATACCTCCAAATGCACAAACAGACAAAACGTGTCAAAGGATGGGTTGAGTGCTCCTAGAATATGGTCTCCTGTATTTTCTGCTTAAGTAGCTCACTGCAGTTAAGAAATTTTAGAGGAAATGGGTTGGGGCCTTCACATTTAATCCCTACTTGTCCTTTGTATGATGCTGGCTTCGGCAGGTGTTGTATTTCTTTTGGGTCCTCCAGTTAAGTGCGCAGACTGCCACAGAATTCTACTTCAGTAAAATTGTCATTGATTGTGTACCTAATTATTAAATATTAGTAAATATAAATATTTTTCATGGCAGAGGGCACTGTCTTGTATGGCTGTAAGTCACTTGTTAGTCTGAGTATTTTGTACTTTGTCACATCAAGGATGTCTGCTGTCACCAGGGTGTCTGCATATGTGCATAGAATCATAGAATCACTAGGTTGGAAGAGACCTCTGAGATCACTGAGTCCAACTGTGCCTGTCTAAACCACGACCCTAAGAAACTCATCCACCCATTTCTTAAACACCTCCAGAGATGGTGACTCCACCACCTCCCTGGGCAGCCTGTTCCAACCCTTGACCACTCTTTCAGTAAAGAAATTCTTCCTAATGTCCAGTCTAAACGTACCCTGGTGCAATTTGCGGCCGTTTCCTCTTGTCCTGTCACTTGTGAGGAGAGCCCAGCACCCACCTCTCGTCACAACCTTCTTTCAGGCAGTTGTAGACAGTCATGAGGTCTCCCCTCAGCCTCCTCTTCTCCAAGCTAAACTACCCTAATTCCCTCAGCTGCTCCTCATAGGGCTTATTCTCCAGCCCCTCACCAGCCTTGTTGCCCTTCTCTGGACACGCTCCAGCCCCTCAATGTCCTTCTTGTAGTGAGGGGCCCCAAACTGAACACAGTACTCAAGATGCGGCCTCACCAATGCTGAGCACAGGGGGACAATCACCTCCCTGCTCCTGATGGCCACGCTGTGTCTGATACAGGCCAAGGTGCCACTGGCCTCTTGGCCACCTGGGCCACTGCTGGCTGATGTTCAGCTGGCTGTCAACCAAGACTCCCAGGTCCTTCTCTGCCAGGCAGCTCTCCAGCCACTCTTCCCCAAGCCTGTAACGCTGCGTGGGGTTGTTGTGTCACAGATGGAGAACTCTGCACTTGGCCTTGTTGAACCTCATCCTGTTGGTCTCAGCCCATCAATCCAGCCTGTCCAGATTGTTCTGCAGAGCCTCCCTTCCTTCAGGCAGATCCACACTACCACCCTGCTTGGTGTCATCTGCAAACTTGCCAAGGGTCTACTCAATGCCTTCATCGAGATCATTGATAAAGATGTTGAACAAGACTGGACCCAGCACTGAACCCTGGGTAACACTGCTCGTGACCGGTTTCAAACTGAATTTAACTCCCATTTACCACCACCCTTTGGGCCCGGCCATCCAGCCAGTTTTCATCCCAGCAGAGTGTGAGCCTGTCCACGCCAGTGGCAGCCAGTTTTTCCAGCAGGATACTGTGAGAAACGGTGTCAAAGGCTTTACTGAAGTCCAGGTACACCACCTCCACAGCCTTTCCCTCGTCCTTTAAACGGTTAACCTTGTCACAGAAGGAGATCAGGTTGGTCTGATAGGACCTGTCTTTGGTGAACCCATATTGGCTAGGCCTGATCACCCGGTTGTCCTGCGCATGCTGTATGGTAGCACTCAAGGTGATCTATTCCATGACCTTCCCCGGTACTGAGGTCAGACTGACAGGCTTGTAGTTCGCTGGATCTTCCCTTTGACCCTTCTTGTAAATGGGAGTAATGTTTCCCAGTCTCCAGTCAAGCGGCACTTCCCCAGTCAGCCAGGACTGCTGGTAGATGAGGGAAAAGGGTTTGGTGAGGACCTCTGCCAGTTCCCTTAAAAGCCTTGGATGGATCCCATCTGGCCCCATGGATTTGTGTATGTCTAGCTGGCCGAGCAGGTCCCTTACCAAGTCCTCCTAAACAGTTGGAGCTCCATCCCCACCATCTCTCAGCTGAGGGGGCTGGGTATCCCTAGCACTTTCCCCTTTGGGGTTAAACGACCAAGGCAAAGAAGGCCAGCTACATGTAGTGGATTCTCCAAATGCTTAGTAATGTGTTTCGTTTCTGTAAGGTTAGGTGAGAGTTACTTGAACTGTAATGTGTCAAATCCTCAGCTATTCCTGTGAACAGTGTGTGTGTTTTATGTGGATTTTCGCTTCTTCGCTTGGCGTCCTCAACATCCTTCCCCTTTGTTCAAGAATACCTGGATTCTTGTGTCAACTTACACAAGGTAATTAAGGGACTGAGATAGTCTTTACCAATTCAGTGGTGGATGTAGCCTGCACATTTAACCTTGGGGAAAGTGAGGGAGAGCAGGTGACCACAGCAGGCAGAACAGTGGTTTTCAAAATTTCTTGTTTCATGCTTCCAAAAGCTGACATATTTGCACAGATAAATAATCTTAGGATTTTTTTGAAATGCTAGGCACTGCTGGCTTTTATTTTTACCTCTGTTGGACAAAGTCTCTTCTGACAGACCTCTAGGTTGTTTACCTGATAATGATGGCACTTAATGGTGAAGGAAAAGTAAATATGGGAAATTTCTTGATGTTGGCTTGTAGAAGGATTAGAACCTGGTCGCTGGGCTATCAAAGTGTTCATTGAGAGAGACTGCTGGTGCCAAAGATAGACAGTGAATTGCAGAAACTCCTTCCTCATTTCTGTGTCAGAAAATAATAATATGAGACTATTTCTGAAAGCTTGGACTGTGTTATGAATGTGGCACTATGAAATGCTTCAGTAGTGAAAAGCTTGTCTGTCAGGGCAAGGGCCTGGATGAGCATGTACATACACACTGGTAATTTGTATGGGGAAACACTAGGATAATTTTGCTGATACAAAAAGCTTCAGAAAACTGACTTAAAACTACATACAGATATTTTCATGAGGGGAAGGGCCCCAAATAAAACTACATTCTTTCTGCATCCCTGGGAAAGAAACCAAAGGAACTCTGGACTTTTATTTCCTCATTTGCCTCACTTGGGCATACTTTGCAGGTGTTTGTTTATACAGATATGTTGATGTAGGGGTGTGATCCATGACTGGTGTGGCTGTATTGACTGTGAAATCCTTGGTATGGTTAAACAAGTGACACTGTTTTTTTTAATTATTTTTGCAATTTATATTGCAAACTACGTTGGTCAGAGAGAAGGAGAAGTTTTGGCAGTAAAGTTGTCCTTATTCAGGTTATATTAAAATTATTTTAATATACTTGCTCTACAGGACAGCCAGCATCAAAACCTAAATGAAACTGCTGCATTTAATATTGAAGCAGTGAGACTAATTTTGCCTTTTGTGAAAGAATTGTTTTCTGTAGTAATCAATGTTTTTTAAAAAAAGTAGATTAAAAGTACTCTCAAGTTACTATACCTCATTTGGTATCCTAGAAACCCCATAGATTTAAAATTGCTGTCAGATGTGTACTGCTGCAGTAGTAGTGAACCAATCACCACCTGGAATGAGCAGTGTTGTATGGAATTGAATTGTGTTCAGGTGAAACAATGAAATGACAGAATGAGGAACTTACTTAAAAATGGTGTTGTGGTAGGGGCATATCTGCAAAGGGTGAGGTTAGAGGCCATAGCCATGAAATTCTCTAAAACAGGTGCACTGAATTAGGAATTTAACCAGGCATGATACCACTGGCTTTTGTTTGGAGTTCTGAAAAGTTTAATAGACAACTCTCTTTCGCATTTCAGAAATTGCTGAAGTAAAAGTGCAACTCTCAAGCCAGTTTTGTATTCTCAAGCTATCATTCTAGTGAAGTTTTTCCCTTCAGCTTACTACTCTAATACCTTTGTATAAATTGTGAGATCCTACTGCATAACTGTTGCTAGGAACTCTGGTAAGCCATGACACTGTGGAAATGGCCTTAAAGAAGGTACTCTTCGTTTACTTTTTGTTGAGCTATGCTATTAAAATGTGGTAATTAAATTAATGTATGGGTGCTTTGACCTGTATAATTTCAAGGAGGGCATTTGTGTTTGAATGAAACATAGTTATGTTTTGGAGTGCGTGTATGTTAGAGATATTGGCAAGCTGTGTGCTTAAAATGCAGGGTAGACTTGCCCCATTCCAGTCCTAATAGAACATCTGGCAGTGTACACAGCTGAGCTTGCAGAATAACTGTTCCATAATATGGACTGCCTCTCTCATCATTTTGTTCTTCACTGCCTTCCAGAAAGCTAGCCGTGTGTAGTAATTTTGCGTACTAGAAATTTGTGCTGACCTGAAGCTCCTAATTTTGTGAATTGAAGCATATATTTTCAAGATGCAGCTTGCAGGGCTATTAAAATAAAATCAAAGAAGTATTTATCAAAATGAATGTAAAGATTCTGTAGGGTCAGGAGTACTTTCATGGGATCATAGAATCAGAAGGTTTGAAGAGACCTCTCAGATCACTGAGTCCAACTGTGCCTGTCTCCCTCCTAAACCATGTCCCTAAGGAACTCATCCACCCGATTTTTAAACATCTCCAGGGATGGTGACTCCACCACCTCCCTGGGCAGCTATTCCAATCCCTGACCACCCTTTCAGTGAAGAAGTTCTTCCTAATGTCCAGTCTAAACCTCCCCTGGCACAACTTGTGGCCATTTCCTCTCGTCCTATTGCTTGTCACTTGTGAGAGGAGACCAGCACCCCCCTGTCACAACCTTCTTTCAGACAGTTGTAGACAGTGATGAGGTCTGCCCTTAGCCTCCTCTTCTCCAAGCTAAACAACTGTGATTCCCTAATTCAATGTTGTAGAAAGTCTGTGGGATCTTTATAGGAAAAAGACATGAAGGCAGTAGCTCTGTGGTATCGTGACTGTTGTGCACTGATGTACGGGCATGCAACTCACTGGGACAGTGGACTCTGAAATCTGGGGCACGCCTCTGGATGCAGATAGGGTACTGGTTAGGAAGAGCAGTAAAAAAACTTGGTTTTCTAGGTGCAATGGAAGGATGACTCACAAATTATCTTGTTTGACCAGCACTGTGAAATCCCTAAACAGAATTCATAACTGTTCAGATGTCTCCAGCCCCTGTCCTACCACTGCTCAAAATACTGATTGGATCTGCTAATCAGAACACTTGCTTAGGGGACTTTAGAAAAGCTAAGGGAACTTCTGTTGTGGGAGGTACCAAACCTGATTTTACAGAATGAATCAACAAAAATGGATAAGCACAATGCATGGATGGGTAATATATGGTAGAACTGAACTGCAGCCCTTGCTGTGTGTTAGCTTTGGTGTTCTCTTTGATACTTCAACTCTTCTGTGGTGCACTAATTACTGTTTTGCTTGTTCTCCCTGCAACTGAGATCTTTGTTTTACTGTTTCTGTGTATAGTTCCCCTACAGATACCAAAAGGAAAGACCATATCCAGGAGCCTGTGCCTTTATTTGTTTCATGT
Source organism: Neomorphus geoffroyi (assembly GCA_033558235.1). Classification (NCBI taxonomy): domain Eukaryota; kingdom Metazoa; phylum Chordata; class Aves; order Cuculiformes; family Neomorphidae; genus Neomorphus; species Neomorphus geoffroyi. The sequence goes on from JAUMJM010000008.1 coordinate 3,164,898, forward strand.
GGATCATGTGGGTAGAGTAACAAAATGTGTGAGCAGTGCCAGTCAGGATTCTTGGAGAACGCTGTGATGGTCAATTGCCATGTAAAACTTTTGAGTGCTTCTTGACAAGACTTTTATTTGATTTAATTGCTAAATGCAAATACTGTGTTCACTTCAGCCTTGTGTTAATATTCCTTATAAACAGAGAAGGTACTGGGTACTGGGTGATGGTTTGGACCCTGCATTTTTTTTAAAAGTTGCCTTGTCAACTTGTTTCTTCTCTGTGGTGGTTTGTCCTTTAGTTATCCTATTCTCTTAGGCTTTTTGTCAGTAAAATTCTGTAGTTCACTGACATGCTCTGTGCTTATTCTCCAAATTATTGATAGAAACCATTGCTATATAGTTAAATGAATATAGAATTTATGTTGAAAGAATAGAAAGGCAAATCTTTGAAGTTTGTCATTTTGACTGTTGGTCTACTAGAGAAACTCTGCAGTAGATGGAGAGCATATATTGAACCACACTGCTGGTGCAACCACAAGGACGATTTTCCCAGCTTGGTATCATCTGTGTACTTGCTAATGAAGGACTCACCCCCCTCATCCAGATCATCAATAAAGATATTAAACAGGACTGGGCCCAACACTGATCCCTGGAGATTAACATAATTAGCAATTCAGTAAACACAGCAGACCTCCAGCTTTTTCTCAGTCTTGTTTACTTTGTAGAAATTTGCCCAGTGTTCTGGAGCAAATTGATGGCATTTGGAATAGGTATTCTGATGAAAGAAGTTGCGAGGAAAATAATGTTTTATGGAATGAGAAATCACAGTTTAGTAACAGCGTCGCCCTTTTTGGACATGTGTGCTTCAGTGCTTGATAATGCCTTCTGCTTTTAATATGAAGCCTGAAGCATGGCAATTACTCAAAAAATATGAGGACATTTTATCTCTTGCTTATTGCTATTTTTGTAGGAAGTCTAACAGTGTAAAACCAAGAAGTAGCTTAATTACAATCTTTATGTAGTATTGACTGTACTGAATCTTAGTTTTATAAGGACCTGCAATTAAAAAATTGGTTCATAGGAAATCTGTCTATGCAGACTAACAAACCGGAATGAACTAATAAAGTCAGTGTGGTTCTGGCACATGCAAAAGAAAGGAAAAGAATGGTTTGGCTCTAGTGTTAGGATTACCCATAGTATTGGCAGTCCACTGAAAAATATGTATACTTTTATGTCAATTTAGGTGGTTTTCTGATGTATTTAGCCCTTTTAGATTAAAACTAATTATCTACCTGAATGTTGAAATTAAAACTGACTTAATATAACTTCTTGTAGGTGGTTTTGCTTTTGTCTATGAAGCTCAAGATCTTGGAAGTGGCAAAGATTATGCTTTAAAGGTAAAATGAATTTACTTCACTACAGGTTTTCAAGGTCTGTCTTTTTGCTTGATGCACAGCAGTTAGTTCTTGATATATGGCACTGAACTTGTCATTTGGAAACATTCAGAATGATAAAATGGTGTTTGTAGCACACTGTACCTATATTTACAAAGTAATTTCTGGTAGGACTCTGTGCTTTATCTGTCTTGGAGAGAAAGTGAGAAGTATGAGAAGTGGGAGAGTTAAAATGAATGGTGTTACACCACTAGGAATTACTTGGTCTGGTTTTTTTCCTTTTCATGCCACATCCTACGTTAACAAAAAATGTGACCCCAGTCAGTTAGCCCCATTTAAAACCAGCAGATAAAAGGTGTACAATCACTGTACTTCCTCTGTTTTGTAGAAGTAGTACTTTCATAGCAAATGCTTGGATTGATTCTAGTCAAATGCTGAACTCGAAATCCAAGTGATGTTGGAAATAAAAATGCTTGATTTTGCTGTCGATTACTCGGACACCATTGAAAAAGTTGGGCTACATGCTTTGGAGAAATTTTCATTGGAGTGGATTGAAGGTTGTTCCTGGCTATCTGAGGCAGAAGAGTAATCTTTCCTTGTCAATGCACAATGCCATAAGCCAGGAGACTTTGGTGTTTGACACAATAGAAGACTTTCATAGTTAGTTTCCAGGTGTCAAAGGTTACAACTGCTCAGTTATCACTAAACTTGAACAGTACAGGAAAACTGAACGCTATATTTATTGCAATATGTCTGAACGTACAGTAAGTCCTTTGTTTATTGTTCCATCACTGTTTGTTAGGTTTTGACTGTAGCTTATCCTTTGTGTTCTGGAAAAATATCTATGCACTTTTTTTCTGAAAGTTTTGATAATCTTCTCAATTATTCTGACAGCGATTGTTGTCAAATGAAGAAGAAAAGAACAAAGCCATCATTCAGGAAGTTTGCTTTATGGTATCCTTTTTTTTGAATGTATTTTAATGTTTTGATTTAATTGCCTCATATCAAACATCTCTGAGAAATGGAAAACTGCTGTACAGATTCAGTTCTTTGCATATCATACACTGTTTAAGAGGATTGTCATTCTGAGGAAGGTCTGGGTTCATGGTTTGTGATGCATCTGGCACCAGCATCCAGCAAGTTCACTACATTCCTGCAGTGTCTGAAGAACTGTTTGCAGGTAACTTTTGTAGCTTGTGTAGACTTTGTCATGTACTTTGTGTATCAAGAAGTGAAGTTCTTGTTTGGTCTTTCTTGCAGTCCTTTGACTATGGTCAAGAGACTTTTCGAATATTCAGGTGACACTTAGATCTTAAGTAGAATTCCCTTACACGCACTCGATTTACTGCCCTTTTGACTACTTAAAACTTAGCATAACTCTCAATGTGTCTAAAGTTCTGCCTCAAGTGCATTTAAAAATGCTTTAAAAAGTAATACTGAATATTATGAAAGGAATTTCAGTGGAGTGCATGGATCAGGAACAAGAAGCAGATGTTTCTCAGTGTTTTTGCTGTTGTTTTCATCTTCAGTGATGTTGAATAGTAGGGTACAATGTAGTCGCAGAGTGTTTTCAGTTGTTGGCTTTAGCGGACTCAGTATTTGTTCCCCAGAATCTGCTCTAAGATGCTCAGTTTGTTTGAAGTCAGTGAGCAGTTGTGAATGTGCTGTTATGTTTACCCACCCAGTATTCAGTGTCATTTTGAGTTACAAGGCAAAACTGCTGATCTTAAATTAGGCTACTCAGATATTTCTTCTTATGATTACTCAAATGTTTTGCAAAATCTTACACTAAACACAGTTTGCTAGAAGTACACTTGCAAAGAACGGACTATACATTTTCTAGCTACTTTAACTACAGTCTGCCAGGCATAAAAACCAATGTTTTTTAATGTTTTTTTTTTTACAGCTCAGGCTCTTTAAAACATATGCACAGCACGAGTGAGTGTTATCTTGGAAAGTTAGCAACAGTTATAACTGTGAAATTAAATTAATTCCTGGAGGTCTGAGTAAAATGTTGTGAAGAGATGCATAAGACAGAAAATATAAACATATAAAATAGTACTGTGTCTGTTCTAATTTGGTGGATCTGGATTGCCTTTTTTTATGTACTTACAGTGTCTTTGCTTTTTTCTTTTCAGACTTGGTGAATGTACCTTGTAAACAGTGTGTGTTGGTCTCATAGGGATCACTCTCAGTATATGAGCAAGGTGATGTACGTCAGGAGCAACAGACAGGCACAATGCAATGTAAATTCCACTGGCAGGAGCTGAGATCATTTTACTCCTCTTTATGTAGTTAAAAAATGATACTTTGAATTTTTGAACTGGAGGTAAAACGTGACACAGGTTTTAGTATAAAGAATTATTACTAATGATGGGAGGAAAAGCTCCTTGATCTTTTACAGCTTTTATTTGATTTGAACTTTATTTTAATTACTTAAAGTTAAAGAATGCATACTTAATATTTTTTGGAAAGACAAGTGTTGATACAGTAGCACTTTCTCAATCAGCCAACTAGAGAAGCAGCTCTCTGCTTTGAAGTCTCTCTGATATTTGTGCTAATGCCTTGTAGTCATTGTCAAAAGACAGAAAGAAGTAACTAGGAGTGTTACCAAATCCAGCCTTAATCACAAGGATTTTTTTTAATGTTTTTTTTTGACTGTTTACTACATAATCTTGAGTGGCTTCCCTTGAAAACTGGTTTTTTTCAGCTGATGTGGATTTCTGTGTTCTACCTAGTGTTTTAATTGCAGCTGTAATGTTTTCTCTGGTTTTAAGTTAACATTTCAAATGAGATGTCTGTGAACTGCTGTATACAATAATATCAGTAAACTTGGCAGTCATATTCCTTGAACATACTATCTCCAGAAAAAACTTTCAGGTCATCCCAACATCGTCCAGTTCTGCTCTGCTGCATCTATAGGAAAAGAAGAATCAGACACGGGACAGGGAGAGTTTCTTCTGCTTACAGAGCTGTGTAAAGGTAAACTTTATTTTTTTTTTTCTAGCAGTGCATGTTGCTTGTGACAGCTGTTTTGTACAAGTTGTTTCACAGCTTAGAAAGCCTCTTAAAGATAGCATAGCTCAGTTAAGGTAGAGTTCAGTGTCCTTTGTAGGATAAGGATCAGATTCTTTGAGACTGCACTTCAACCTCATCTTGAATATGGAATAGTTCTTTAGAACGTAATTTCCTTTGGCATTGCAGTCTGTGTGGGTTTGCCATATATCAATCTAATCTTACAATTCGACTGTTAAGTCTTCCTTGATGAGAAGAGCATGTTCATGCCAAGCTTTCAGAATTCATGATATTCTATGTGTACTTAGTTGAAATTCTCTCATTTCTTACAGGGCAGCTGATGGAATTTTTAAAGAAAGTAGAATCCAAAGGACCCATCTCCTGTGACACAGTTTTAAAGATCTTTTATCAGACCTGCAGAGCAGTGCAGCATATGCATAAACAGAAGCCTCCGATTATCCATAGAGATTTAAAGGTGTGTTACAGCGTTTAAACGAAGACTGAATTTTTAAATGGCAAAGGAGCTTGTCAAACTGAATTGGCATTATGGCTGTTGACCAAATACATTGAATACTCTGCTTTCATGTATTGCCTTGCCAGGGCTGCTGGATGGCATTGCAGGTCATCACTGAAATACTTGCATTGCTTCAAACAACATCTTTTCCTTGTGCTTGTGGTATTAATACTACTTGTACTCTATCTGCACAAGCTGACAGAATAATATATCATGGTTTGCTGGTTAAGTTAGTCTTTTAAGCAGTTTGCTTTTGATACAAAAGCCAGTTATGACTTGGGTTGCAGTTTTGGAGTGAGCAGGTTTTCTAAATAGAAGAGAGAAAGCTTTGAAGGAGAAGAGAAAGTAATGTTGGATTTTCTTTGAAAGACTACGTAGCCTTTGAGAATGTGTACTAAGCTGTTTGTTTTAGAACAACTTCCATTGCAACTTAGGGCTGGTTTTTAACTTAAGTTAAAAAATTTAGTAGGCACTTAATTTTTCATTGTGTTAGCCTTTGCCAAGATGCTCTAGAATTATGTTGCAGAAAGTGTGGTCCCCTTAGAAACTGGAGATTTGAAAGGATGACTTCTGGGTCTGAGTTTTATACTTTGAAGGCAGAGGCTCACCTTTACATGTACACTATGCCTTAGATGAAAGAGCCCTAATCATCAGTGAGGTTCTGCTGTATTACAAATATATTTTAAGCTAATATAAGCATAAACAAAACAAGGAAAGATTCTTATACCTGAAACAGTGTCTGAATTTCACACGTGCTTCCTGTTTGATGTGAATATCAGCTGAGTATAAAAAAAGAAAACTTGTTCCTCCTTAGTAAGCATGTACTTGATTACTTTGGAGAAAGGAAAATGAAACCACTTTTTAAAAATAAGTTTGTGCTAAATGTTTTCAACAGTGTTATTGAAATCTTTGATATTAGGCACCAGTATAGCCCCTTAATATACTTTCTGGAATAACATGCTTTATTCTTCACTGAAATTGCTATACATCAGCCCCTAGAAAAGGTGCATTTCTTCTTTGAAAATGCGATAAAAACCTATTTCTAAATAAATATAAAATTTCTTATCTACCCAGCTCCAGAGAAGTTGAGCTAAAGCTCTAATTCAGGGTCTGTTTGTTCTTGTCAAGTAAGCTTAGATTACTTGACAGAGATAAAATATGGAAAAAGGTAGGAGTCTGAGTTCATGTTGTTTTCATGTTACAGGGGCTGCAAAGCAAGATTAAATGGTAGTTGTGCTGCAATAGGCAGAGACCTTACTAGAATCAGGACCCAAAGAGAGTTCAAGCTGTGCTGCCGTTTTTAGAAGGCTGAACTTAGGTCAGCAGCATAAGAAACTGTAGTTCAAGGTTTTGAGCCAACTTCAAGTTGGAACTGAGATGCCAGTGTAGCTTTTGGGGAGGAGTATATAGACCTGCTAGGATACCGCTCTGCACACAGTCTTTCTCAATTATTTTGACTAAAAGTACAAGGATTCATCAAATTCTGCAGTGCGGCTTAAAAACAAGTTCACCATAGTGGTGGCTGTTTCTGTCCTCATGTTATCCTTCTCTTGCTTGTCAGTGTAGTGTATTCTTTGTTCTTGAACCCCTTTGGGCAAAGATCGCATTTAAATGTGTTTACAGCACTGTAAGAACTAGTTACTGAGTTGCAAAAATTCTAAGTTAGTTAGAAGACAATATGTATATCAGCGCTTCTCTGATATTTCAGTTGCCTGAATTTTATCTCTTCAGGATTTGCCCTGCAGTGTGCAGCTGTTTTTACATTATTAGCAACCTTCACCACAGCACAAAACCCAGAACATATGTGCATACAAGCTTCATCTCTGGTCTTACTGTCACCAATTTTAGTGTATAAATTTAATTTGATGTTGAAGGCCACCCTTCTTATTGTACATGGAAATAAGCAAAGGTTGTCCAACAGAAGGAAATTCAAATTGCTTATTGAGATCAGTACTGTAACCACATCATTAAAAGAGCTTGTCTTCCTGAAGAGTAGTAAAAATCCAGTTTTAAGATGGAAGAAGCTGGAAGGGCATGTGCAAAAGGAGCTAGTAGGATGTTTTGAAAACTGAGTTTTTTACAGAAGGAAGTCTAGAGATGATGTGATTTCAAAGGGAAGGAGAAGACAAACCTAGTGATCTGAAATGTGGTATTGTAATGCTACTGATATATCTTTTATCGTTTACACCTTTTCCTGACTTCAGAGATAATGAATTTTCTTTCTCAGCTCTTTTGTGGTTATGACACCACAATACTTTGTCCTAGTATACACTTTTCCCCTCCCGGTTTCTTCCATGTTTTACTTTGCAGTCCAGCAAGGTAGGATTTTATGAAGTAGGAAAAGGGAAGGATAACAATCAAGTATTCAGGCAACACATATTCCTCAAATATCTGGTTTCTGTCCCTACACAGGGTCATAGTTCCGTTTTTTTGGGTGTCCTCCAACAGCCTACTACTCTACTAGTGCCTTCCTGTTTTGTGTCTATAGCGGTCTTAACCTCCAGTGCAATTAAGCTAACGGTGTTCAGTTTTATGTGTAAAAACATTTGCAGTCCACTTCTGCAAGTGGACCTCTGAAAAACTAGCCTCTTCTTGAGCACTGATGAAATGACTTTTTCGTGGAGTTTATTTACTGCTTTTGGATGTTTCCTGCTCATAGTGGTTTTGGATACTTCCTTTTAAAAAGTGGCTGTATTGCTACCATATACATCCACACTACTATCTGAAAGTTTTATGCTCTTGTAAACTACATTCTGGGCTAAAGTGAATGTTTTTGTATATGTAAACAAGTGAATTGATGTTTAAAAGCATTTGTGTTAGTGTACACATAAATCATGCCTTTGATTTATTATTCTACCTCTTTTTGAAGGTGGAGAACTTGCTTATTAGTAACCAAGGGACAATTAAACTTTGTGACTTCGGAAGTGCTACAACTATAGCTTACTATCCTGACTACAACTGGTCTGCGCAGAAAAGAGCAGTGGTTGAAGAAGAGGTGAGACTATTTTAATGTGATTAATATTAATACTAAAAGAGGATTCATTTATCTGTTATTCTTAATCTGATATTGGTGCATGGATCTTCCGAGAGAACTGAAGATTTTCAATTGTAGTGTTGTAAAGCTTTGATATTTTGTTGGTGTTGCCAGAGTTCAAACACTGTCTGCAGTTATAATCATAGCATGTATTCTGTAGCTGCATGTATAGACACTGCCTCCACTTGAGCCATGTCCATTCTGCAATCTGGTGTGAAAACAGAAGTCATTACTAGAGCTGCTTCTAATTACACTTCTAACAGGGAATAGAAAATTGGTTATGCCAAAGTGATTGCCACTTTTAACTGTTTTGTTGAATGGTATATAATGAAGCATCAAGTGTGCTTAGTAGAATTTGAATAGGTAGTATTGCAGTACCTCTAGGACTACACCGACAGTCTTAAGCATGCAATCTGGTTTTGCTGAGTGGATTTGGTCTGTAGTTTAGAGTTGAGAGTACAGCTGGTAAGTCTAATGTAGTACATCAACTGGACTCAGACTTTTAAGTATAGAGAAATCCAAGACGCTTAAAATTCATGTGTGTGACTTACGGCGTCAGCAGTCTCTGTGGAGTCCTTCTGGGGCTTTGGAATCCAGCAACCTTGGAGAGCAATCTGTTGGTTTCTGGAGAAGACAAAATGATGCACCACTGCCTTGTAAAGTCTATGCAAAAAGATGGCTGAAAAGGTCTTTTCAGGGATTCTTGTGAACTTAACTCTTTGGGTGTGCCTATATTGTCAATAAATGTGATGAGGAAGTGAGAAATGCACCCTGGAGCTTCAATTCACTTCTTGGTTTATTTGGGTATTTGTATCCCCATTCCTTTTGTGTCCTTTTTCCTTCCTCATGCAGAACAGTAACTTTACTTTGTGCTTTGCAGTTTGGAAGGACTCTTGAATGTTACAGTGCGGCTTATTTGAGATCACTATCTTTATCTGGCTTTATATCAAAGCTGTTGTGACTATTGTAGGATTCGGTTGATGGCTTGTACCTTGACAAGTATTTCTGAAATTAATTACAAAATGAGAATGCTCTTCGTTCCATATGAAGAGTGGTTTCTTTCGTTAAATGCCATTTGACCTTATTATTCAAGTTCCTATTTCAAGAAATTTTGTTTCCTGCAGATCACAAGGAATACAACACCAATGTACAGGACACCAGAAATGATAGACTTGTATTCAAATTTTCCTATTGGTGAAAAACAGGACGTTTGGGTAAGAAATTTTTCTCTTGCTGTATCTTAACTGATTATGACATAGTGAAACAAAAAAAGGTAATACTGGTGCTTTAAAAATTTTTATTTGGAATCTCAGAACTTCATTCACTTTCTTCAATTTTTTACAAGAGATTGCGTGAACTTACTCGGCTTCTACAGCTGTTGGTGATTTTCTTCTAGCATGTGAAGAAATATTAAGAAAAATACATTTTTCTGACCATTTGGTCACTTCACACATTAATACTGGCAATCTGAGTCAAAATAACAAGCCATAGGATAAGAGGAAATGGTCTGAAATTGCACCAGGGAGTGTTGAGAACGTATATCAAGAAAAATTTCTTCACTGAAAGGGTTGCCAAGCACTGGAGCAGGCTGCCAGGGAAGTGGTTGAGTCACCATCCCTGGAAGTATTTAAAAGATGAGTAGATGTGGTGCTTAGGGACAAGGTTTAGTGATGGGCTTGGCAGTGTTAGGTTAACAGTTAAACTTGATCTTAAGGGTCTTTTCCAGCCTAAATGATTCTGTGATTCTATGAAACATTTCTGCCTTTATCTCTGTATAGGCTCTGGGCTGTATCCTGTACTTGCTGTGCTTTAGGCAACATCCATTTGAAGATGGAGCTAAGCTTCGCATAGTCAATGGGAAATATGTCATCCCACAAAACGACACCCGCTATTCTGTGTTTCATGATCTCATTCGTAAGTTTACAATGTTATTTAATTTGATATTGTTATGGATACATCTTACTATTGATGTTCTTGTATTACTGATAACTAAATATTATTGACGTGTGATGATGAAGAATGTTAACTGCAACAATTTCTTGGTTTATTAGAAATTTTAATCCATTATCAAAACTTGGAAATTTCAAATGAAAATTTTGGTTTATTAGTACTGTTGCCTGTGTTGCTTAGCATCTGAATTAGTGTTTTGATTTGGTTTGTTTGAATTTGCTTTGGAAATCCAATTTTATTTAAATTTCAAAATTAATAATTAATAGAAACTAATTACACTGCCAGAAATATGTCTCTCAACCCAACAGTATTAGATATTAAGTTGCTTCTGAGGTTATTCATTAACTGATCCTAAAGTATATTCTTAACCCTAAATGGTGTTTTTTCATGGATACCTATTATGAGAATGATATTTGGATATGAGTTTAGCAGTTGCTCCACTCTGTTCATGTTTGATTGCTTACTGCACTGAAGTGGACTGAAGCAATTCTTAATCTCTGCTGGAGAAAAGCTCTGAAGAGTCTGTTACATTGTGTTAATCTTTTTTTTTTTTTTTTTTAGGCTCCACTTTGAAAGTGAACCCAGAGGAGAGATTGTCAATCACCGAACTTGTGAATCAACTGCAGGAGATTGCAGCAGCTAGGAATGTGAATCCTAAATCCCCCATCACAGAGGTAGAGATGTATCATAAGGAGTATTACTAATTAGGTTTCCTTTCTCTCCCTTCTCTCTTCTTATCCAGTTAGTGAGAGTTTAATAACAGATGTCAGAGCAGATCCCTGGTTTGTTAGTCTTTTGAAAATTTTACACTAACTTGTTTTGAAATTGAGTTGAATTAATCTATATCACCTGTAGGATCTTTGAAAATATGCCTTTTAAAACGCAAAGCTTGTATGATAGTAAAAGAAATCAGTTATATTTCTTACTGCTTGTTGAAAAATTTCTCAAGATCTTGGATCATTCTTTGGTACACAAGTGCTCTATCTTGCATGCTGCGTTTAATCATAATTAACTTGCACAGAATAAACTAGAATACAAAGGCTCTGCCTGTGCTAATTTGAGACCCACTTAGGTGTCTTTTTTTCAATGTTTGATTTGCACAATACTGCAAGTGAATCAGTGTATCTTAAATTCATTGCATTCTCCTGAGGTTCAGTAACTGATGGCTTGCTTGTTCTTACCAAGTAAAAATAATTAATGAAGCATATCAAGTTGGATAAATTGGCAAAAAAGTCCTCATAGTGACTTTTAATCTTTTCAGCTCTTGGAACAAAATGGAGGCTATGGAAACAATGCTCAGCCTCGGACATCTGTGACCTCTGTTTCACAGGGTTCCAAGCCTGCAGGACAGCTCAACAATATGTATAATGCAGGTAAGTGCAGAAAGAGCTATCATCTTAGTGTAAAACCAGTTGTGTGTATTCTGTGTGGAAAAAAAAAAAAAATCATTTGGGGATTTTAAGTGTTTTGCAAAAGTACTAGCTATTTTCCATTTGTATCACTTGCTAACCTTGCTTTATTTTTCACAGGATTGTGTTCTATTGATACATGCAAATGTGAATTTCTCAAGTGCCTTACTAGGCAAGATAAATTTTGTTTTCCTATGTAGAATAATTAAAACTGAAATACATTATTGGCCTGTAGAGGTGGGAGAGTGGAAGTAACTTGACTAAAACTTGATCTAAGTAGTAGATACAATAAACAATGATGCTTTTAAGAACAAGATCTGTTGAGAAGGTAGTCTTCAGCTCATAACAAACAAAAGTGGCTTACATAAAACCCAAACTTTCTGCTTCAGTGAGGCAATGGTATTTGAAAGTGTCTTGTGCAAAGAGGAGAGTTTAAGAGGAATTTAGATTTAAAATAGTTAAAATACAGCACTTCTGAGAAAATCAGCTGAAACCTTGTTTCTTTGTGGCAGAAGTCACTGAAATAAGTAAACAGCTTGAGCCTGTGCGCAGTATTGCATCTTTGTTTTACAAAGTGATAGTTGTCTTTGCTTTCCAGGAAGAGCTACTTAAAATCAGATACATTACAACTTAAAAAGATAGCAGCTATTCTGTGGCTTTTGTTAAAATTTTAAGCTGAAACGGGCTTGTTGTTGTCTACTGATTGAGATAGTCCAGTAAAGAAATGTAGATGCAATTGCAGGAATTTTGACTGTGGACCATAGGAGTTCATTAATGCGAAAAGGTTACTGAACTGATTTGTATTTATTTTAGCCTGTGAAAAGCCTGTATGAGGAAGAAATACTTCTTTAAGCATCTGTGGTCTGCCTCTTCCTCCTCCCCTCTTCCCTGCAAAAAAGGCTTTTGGTCCCCTCCGTGGTAGTTTGAAGCCTGTCTTCCAAAAGGCTCATGTCTGACAGCCTTAAAGGAAAAAAGCAGCAGCCTAAACTCAATTTTTTGTCTGACTTAAGTCAGTACTTTCAGAAATAGCCATAGCTGGTACCGCCTTGGGCCCAGCTAATCATGGAAGGGTTCTTCAGGGAGGATTTCAGGAAATGTTTGCCATAGGACATCAATGTTGAGGAGTAGTAGTTGTGGTGCCATCTGAAGAAAAACAGTAGTTGAAGTACAGTACTAATTGAGTCAACCAAAATACGAGGTCCAACGCAAAAAAGAGACTAACCCTATAGCTCGGGAGCTAAGAGGGGGAGGGGGGAGACTTGTTCTGTCACAGTGAGACAGGACTGGATTGCTTCTCTCAGTATGTGGGAATGCATGTTCAAATAGAGACGTTTTCTTACCCTCGGTTGGAAAATGTCGGTGGGTGCCAGTCCACAACACGTTGTCTATGAAGCAGTTTTTAGCTAATAACACTATTACTGTGCTTGAGCACCCACCCTCTTTGCCAGACTTGGCTGCCTCTTCACAAAGATCAAGTGGGTGTTTAAAGGAACCCGTTTTTTGTTGGTTTAATAAGTGAAAGCAAAACCAACCGAGATCCTCAATAGCCTTTCAGAAAATGATCTGTGGAATTGCTTTGAACATTGACAGCATTGTATGCAGCTGTCAGCTCTGAAGGGGAAGTATTTTGAAGGTGAACTTAGTTGATTTTCTTATTTTGTTAAATAAAGAGTTACAGGCACAGATTTGTTTTTTTGTCAGACCTTTTTTTGTCTCCAAATTGACACAATTAAAGCTGACATACCTGTTCTGTAAAAATATGTATTCCAGCGTTCATTCAGTTTAAAATACTTGCACTTAATATAGTAAAGAAAATGAGAAACTTGAAAGGCTTATTTGCATCTGATTTCTTATTCAAAGAAAACTTTTGCATCCATCTTATCATATATAATGTGTGAATATGGAACACTTAAGTTTTACGTAGAAGATACCAAGAGAATATTTCATGCTGTATTCTGTTTTATTTCCAGCTTGGTATTTCTCGCTTGGTTTTATTTATACTGTATTGCCAATAAGTCAAAGTGTGTTAATGTCCCAGGGGAACTTTTAAAATTGGGTAATATTTATTGCAGTAATTTATCTGTGTGTTGATTTCTGTGGAAGGATCCATCTTCCTAATAGGATTATAATCCTAAGGCTATCTGGCCAGCTGTTTTATGCAAGAATGAGTACTCTTTGTTGTATGCAATCATATTAATAGGGATGTTTTGCTGGGATGCTGTACTAGTTGGGATGTTATGCTTAAAAAGTAACTTATGTTAGCTGCTTTTGAAGCCGTGCATTGAATTGTCTTTACTGTGGGTGCTTAAGTAGATTTGCTAATGATGAATTGCAGTTTAAGAGACTAATACTAGAAAGACAGTATTTTGCTGCACTGACCATATGAAATTATTTTCAGAAATTTTTTACCTTGCTTTCTCCTAAATGCAGTCAATTAAACAACGTATTAAGTAGTTTACTAGAACCTCGTGACCACAGGAAGTACTGTTTTTTGCATTGGTTATAGATAAGGAGAACTTTAGTACTGTGCGCCTTACAGCAATATGTAACCTGTGTGTGCACTCACTTTCAGCTTTGTAGGCAACTTGCTTTAGTATGGAGCCCATTCCAGGATATAACTTAAACTACAATTATTTTTATTCAACTACTCTAGGCCTGACCGTTGCGGAATGTGACCAGACTTATGGAGGGTTCTTTGATATTCTGAGGGGTGGAACAGAGCGATTTTTCACTAATATTAAGGATACATCTTCTAAAGTTATCCAGTCTGTGGCCAAGTGAGTAAAAAAAGAAAAAAAAAAACATTATATTTTTCTGTTAAGAGTTCTAAATGAAGGGTCAGGAGCTTACTCAAGAAATTATGAAATTCAGCATACTTTTCAAAGTATGAGCTCTATTAGCTGGTAGCTAGCCCTGAGATTTTGATGGATGTATTAACACAGAAGTTACTTTAGTGATCATATACTAGAAATGAGAACACTAGGGGCAAAAGCCTGTCCATGAGTACTGTACTTCACCCTGCTGTATTTTTAGTATTGAAAGCTTGGGAAAGATCGTAGAATTACCCAGGTTGGGAGTGACCCCAAAGAATGGTCAAGTCCAACTCCTGTCCCTACACAGGACATTCCCAACATTCACACGGTGTGTCTGAGGGCATTGTCAAATACTTCTTGATTGCTGGCAGACCTTGGTGCCGTGACCGCTTCCCTCAGGAGAGCAGGGTGGAGAGGTGTGGCATAGGGCTATCATAGTTCAGAATGAATGAATTGAATTAGTAGAAGGGGCCTCCATGAATAAAAGAGGAAGACAAAAAAATGAAGTAGTGAAAGATATAAATATAAGAAATGGAATTGAGAAGCAAAAACTGCAGGGAAATAGTGTATGTTCTCTCCAGCTTAGTTTTCTGGTGGAATTTTGTTCCCTCGGGGCCAAGTGAGAAGCTTTGCACTGTTTGTCTCCTTTTCCCTGTGTTATATGTTTTTAATGTATGTGTTCTCAGACACTGATTTTTTTATTTTTTTTTACATCAGATTTTCAGTCCCACTCCAAATGTCTCTGGTACCTCTATATGATTAGTATTAGTCAGCCTGTGTTATTCATATATTTTTTAAACTCAGAATAAAATTTTATGCAGTGTACAAGTTTTTCCTTAATTCTAGGAGAAGCAGTTCGGTCACTACCGAATACCATGGCTGAACTAGAGCCCCTTAAGGAATACTGCACGTTCTTCCTCACTGTAGGGTTTGTGGCCCTTTAATTGGGATACTGTGCTATATAGCTTGCAGCATGTTTTTCTGTCACTGAATACAGTTTGTGTGTAGTGCCACTCTAAAATGTTGTGAATGATCAGATAAGTTGTATCTGTAGATCTTGTACTTCTGTAGTCACTTCAGGTGCTTTTTGAGCTGCTTTGTCTGTTTAAACTTCCCATGTGTGGCTTAGAAAGGCCAGGTCCTCTGTTGTTTAAAGGTTGCAAAAGCTATGCAGCTTTGGTTTGTCCTTAAACTTTCTGCGGAAGTAATTGGCACTGTAGCATAAAACTCTTCTCCCTGGGGAAACCACACTAACTCAAGAGAAAACAGAGAGGTGTACAAGAGGAATGAATAGTTGATTGATGGAAAAGCAGTGACTTGTTAGCAGCTTGGCAGGACTTCAGGGGTTCCACATGTGAAGTAACTGCTTTCTAGTTTATTTCTTTGGCATGTGCTGTTTTCTAGGCCTCTGTTCTCTATGTCCTTGTACTTGCTACTTTCTGTGGAACTCATCTTCCTCTCCCTTCCTCTTCAGTCTTCCATCTGTTCCTTTTATCTGTCTTGTTAAATGAAATTTACTCTTTGGTAAAACATAGAAATATTCTGCAGGTTCCTTGCGTTTGTCAGTTCTAGTATTAATAAACTGGAGGGTACCTAATTTCTTGTCTTAAATTCTAGCAGTTTTGCTTAGTTTTAAGTTTTGCAATACAGAAATACATGTTCCTTTTTAGAAGATAACACTTAGATTTATTTTTTTTATTTACTTTTGACAAAGTTATAAGCCCTACTTTACCATGTCTGTGTTCCCATATTAGATCTTATGCTCATGATATATTTTGATTGTACACTACGTACTTCTGAAATACTCCTGTACTTCATTTTCTGGTACTCTTGTCTCCAGATGACTTTCTGGATTGTTGTGCCTTCATCAGTTTGTTTGAAGAAGTTTCCTCTTCCTGCTCTTGCAAGCAGTTGCTTCCTTAAAGGTCACTGGAAGTTTAATTACTACTTGAATTTCATTTTGTATAATTTTCTGTTTTTCTAGTGGTGGATTAGGATTGTCTAAAACTGACTTTTAATGTGGAATGGCTTCTGCTGAGCCTCCACCTTATTTTTACTTCTCTTATGTAACACTGATGTGTGGCCTTTTGCTTGGTGTGATTTCCTTTGATTCCATAATCAGTGTAGTTTGCAAGGAATAAAACAATAACTGTACATCCAACGACATCTGCAGAGCTTGTCTGGCAGCTTCTGAAGTATAGGACAGTGAGTACTGGCTGTCTGAAAAGTTGTTGTTCAGTTCACATGCTTTTCTCTACATTTCTTTGTTTAGATTATGGTGACTGCCCAAAGTAAGTCTAGCATCTATCTTATTCTTAGAATTACTGTGCTATTTCTGAATTGCTGGTTAGTGTTACAGGGCTGAACTGTATGCTTGGCACTTTACTTAGAATGCCTTTTTCACAAGAATGGCAAAATATGTTTGATATTGAGCTTGAGGCTCTCAAGCCCTGCAGCAGAATCATTTATGTCTTAAATTTGTGTGAGACATACAGGACTGCTGAAGTCCTCGAAACTACTTTAACCTTATCTGACATGACTTTACTTTGTAGTACTGTTGAACCTATGTCAGGACTGAGTGTGCTGTTGGAGATATTTTAGTGTGTGTCTTGTGGAACTTTCTAAATATTAGTAAAAGAAAAGCGCTTTACTTTTACATCTTATTTGTATTGATTACAGTACGTCACACATGGATATTCAATAGAATTGAGTAGGTTGTGAATGTAGTTATTTGACCTCATTTTGGTTTGAAGCTGTTAATAGGTGGGAGTACTTTAATATCCAAACAAGCCATAAGCCTGTTCCAGCTAATGGGAGATACTTCCACAGGCTGTGGTGTATTGGTTGACAGAGGATTGTCAGACAGTGTAGGTTAAGTCCCAAGCCTCATCATGAGGAGATCAGCCCCTAACAGATGTTTTGGACTAGGCTGGTTGAATAAGGGTTTAGGTGACTTGTGCACGTCATCTCTATGGACAGAATATGTGATGCTGTAAGATTTTTTGTTAGCTGTGCACTAACATAAGCAAATCTTGGTTTTGTGGAGGACCTTCTGTCTTCAACTGCATTTTTGTTTTCTTATGTTGTCCAAGTTAATTTGGTCATTGAGCTGGGAAGTGAAAGAATAGGGGGAAATGCACGAAGTGAGAACTGGTTACTTCAGTACTTATTTTCCAGATATTTAATCAATATCCAAAGAGAAACTCTTTTCACATGTAATTTGAGGTATCCTTTAGTGGCCCTTTTTTTGTTGTAATTTTCATTCCTTGATAAAGTCTGTCATGTATTTTGGATCTTAATTGTGTTTAACAGTTCACTGAAATGGCAAAACATGAATTAATCTGAACAGTACTTAATGTTGTGCAGGACTTACGGTAGTCTCAGGTTCTTTAGCATTTAAACATTCACCATGCTGCTGAGAGTCCTGTCAGTGGGCTTGTACATTCTGAAACTCTTTATGCTTTACCAATCTGAAGTGTTAATTCTTTGTTTGCATCTACTACAGGACATGCTTGCTTCTGTTGT
This sequence comes from Neomorphus geoffroyi, assembly GCA_033558235.1. NCBI lineage: Eukaryota > Metazoa > Chordata > Aves > Cuculiformes > Neomorphidae > Neomorphus > Neomorphus geoffroyi. The sequence continues at coordinate 3,182,534 of JAUMJM010000008.1, forward strand.
GGTCATTCTCTACCTTTGCAAATTTGTGTTGTGGCTACATCAGGGATATGAGAATATCTCTTCTACTGTTGCATCCTTAACTGCCTTCATAAAATGCTTTGACCAACATGAGAAGTGGACCTTCTGGATGAACTGATATGTCTCTTACTTGTGGTGTATTCTCTTAAGCATTTAAGTGCTCCTGGTGTTGGAGTCCGTGATCTCATTAGTTAGGCTCGCTCCTTCCTACTTATCAATGCTTTTCTGACTAGTGGACTTATTTTTATCTAGAAACTTCTTTCTGACTGAATTCAGACTACAGTGGAAGAGCTGGCGGTCTGTAGTTGCTACAAAAAAGTGTTGTTTTTTTATTCTTCCTGACCTGTTTTTATCTTCAAATTTTGGTCTCTTGTTTATCCTGAAGTCTGTAAACCAAAATGTGTCACAGGCTGCTAGGAACAGGAGAGTGAATAAGGGCCATTTTGAGTGTCCCCCAGGCCACCTCACTTGCAGGTGTCACCATCTCAGTTGCAGATTTGGGTCAGGCAGAAGCACTTTATTAGCTACGCGTGAGAGAACACAGCAGCAGAGGTTCAGCACTCTATTGATGCAAACTGTCCTAGAAGTATCAGAGGGCACTTAGACACTTAGAACTGATACACAGGACTTTAGTGAAGGGCCCTGATTACAGGTCTGTGTAGAAGGGAATTTTGTTCTAGTGGGTGCACCCATGTGTGCTTGATAACTCAGTCTGCAGCCTCAAATATAGCTCATCTGTATCTTGCTTGTGATGCTGCTGTGCCCTTGACCCGCTTTTATGTTTGTTGAGGTCTGTGTTCGTGCAGGTTACAGATGTCCTGCTGAAAAATTTATATAAAATGTTTTAAGTATCCAGTCTTCCCTAGTTTTGAAAGCAGCCTGTGAAACTTATGATCAGTCTTGTTTTGCTTTGTCAGAACACTTCCTTTCACTAAAGAGATTGTAATCTAGGGAATAATTAGGTACTTTTTATTGCTGTTTTTCTTTCCTTCTAAGAAAAGTTTGTTTCTGGTTTTGTGCTGCATTAATATCTTATTTCATGGAAGTTTGTGTTGCACTGGGTGGTTGAATGATAATTTCAGTTTTCTGAAGGAAAACCAAGTGGGAAGGCATTGTGAATTTCAGTGCTGCATTTCTTCCTGGCTTTTAAAATATAAACTGCAAAAATGGTGATGCTTAGCTAATTAATAGATTTTTATTTTTTTTTTAAAACTCTTGTAGCTATAGAGATGTCTGGCAGAAGGTTGCTTAGTGTTAGAGCATCAGTTAATGAAGATAATGGTTTATATGCTCACATTGTAGCTGTACTGCTGAGTCTGTCATTCTTTATTCTTTCCCATTTTCAGGTGTTAGTAACGCAAGGTAATGATGTATTCTTGTAGAATTTTGTGCTGTATGTTATCTGGTTTATTTAGTGAATTTATTGTTAATTTTAATTTAATTATTTTAACTTACTTGTTCTGGAACTATCTTGTTTAATATTAGTTATGGTATTTAAGTGCACCTGTCCTCTGGCAACATTCATAATGCCAGCCATTTACACAGTGAAAAGTTTTCAACATTTAATTAAACCTTTTGATTTTGTTTAGGTGTTTATTCTGCAAAATGAGAATTCGTATCTTATTTGCTACATTTCCCATTAGTGTTCTCATGAAAAAGCCTCATAGTAGCCTGATATCATCAGAAAGTGGCTAAATATTGGTGTCGTACTTTCCTATTTAGCTTAATTAGAACCTTAAAAAGCACAGTGAGTTTTTCGTATGAATCACAACACAATCTTACGTGCTGTCTCTCGGTTTGTTTGCATGTTCTTCTACTCTTGTCACCTGCCAGCAACATCACTATCTAAATGAAATTTCTGCTGTTAACAACATGAAAGAAAGGGCCTTATGCCTGAGGTTTAGTTACAGGGTTATATCTTGAAATGTGTAGGAATGCTTACCAGTCTGAACAGTATGCATTTTTTCTATCTTCCTGCCATTTAAAGCAAATTCAGTTACCTGTGTGACTTGCAACACTCCACTATAAACAAAGTGTCTCTTGCTACTGGAATAAGTCAAATTTTCAGAATAAAGTTCAAGGAATGGTAATTCAAGGACAAGGGTACATGTTTTTAGGAGATTTGTGTTGTTTTTGCAGTTTAGCAGCTACATTTTATTTACAATAGCCCAAACCTTCTGAAGCATTTTCAGTTGTAATAGACATACAGTTTTTTTCCTGCAAAACAGCAAGTTTGAGTTGGCTGTGCTCTGTTGTTGATGTTTCAACAACACTCTTTCAGCAGTGTGTGTATGATGAGATCCACACTCCTGGTAAAACTGCGTTTTAATTTGGACAAAAGTGAAAATCAAAGCTGAACTGAGTGGTGTTGCTCGTAAGATGTTAATATTTGAAAATTCCAAAGGAGTAGAGGGCTGTTGGTTTTTTTTTCTCTTAATAGCTCTAGTTTCAAGTTGCTGCTTAACCTCCATGTTATAGCGTTTGGGAGATAATGGAGCTTTGTTCTCAGCTATTGTATTACATGGTTCTTTATCTTGGTGTAAAAATAAGCCAATATCATTAGAATGATCTGCATGTTTTCTTGCTTTTGAAGCTGGTGGGTAGAAGCAACAGATATTGTCTGACACTTCTCAGTCATAAAGCATTATACTCATCGCTAGTTGAAGTAAGAAATCATGATTAGCTCTGAATGTAGATTTCTGCCTTAATTACTTTGGCTGCAACAGTGTTACCACTTACATGATGAGGTTATATCATTCCAAAGATACAAATAATTTTGAAATAGTCTTTATTTGACTATTTTGTCTACCTCATTATGCAAGATTTTTCAAGGCTGGTTATTTTTTCATGCTTGTTATAGTGAGACTCTCAGACTTCCTTATGGTGATCTCAATTTCTGTTGACCTTTTGGGTTATTATTGTTGTTAGGACACTGTCGATGCCATTCCACATAAATACTGTTCAGTGTCCTTGGCTTTAGAACGGTTGTTTTTACCTGAGCTAAAATCCTCCTCGCAGTCCTTGTAAATTCAATGATCTTTTAATCAACCCTTCTAGCATCCTTCATGTTTTACTAGCAAGTTGTAAGGAATCAAAGCATAATATTCACTCTTGATTTTTCAAAATTTGAATGCAGTATCCTAGGTCTGCTCTTTCAAGCAATGTCTTGAAACTTTAGAGTGATATAAAAGCATTGCTTTCATAGTGCTTCTGAATGCCTTAAATATGCACCATAGTGCGGAGATGACATTTTGATGTTCTGGAGATAATATGCTACTGCCTTATTTAAGTTACGGATGTCTAAAGCAAATTCTTTAGATGAGGTTTTTTCTTATTTTGTCAATCAGGAGTGCAGACCTATGTGATTCTAATCAAGGGTATGGGCCTCTGCTGTGTCTCTTCAGTTTTTTTTCTCAAGCGTTTTTGTTCTGCTTCATAGCAAATACCCTAGAAACAACAGAAATGGTCTTAAAATAGTAAGTTGTTAGTGTCATGTGCCTAATTAGGTAGAGATGAAAGGAATAGATCTAAATTTTTTTAAAAAACAACAGCTCTGGAGATTATTATTCAAAAAGACTGCTCTTTAAAACTGTGCACCACCATGAGGAGTGATAATTAATGCCTTGTTTACTGAGAGTTTTGGAAGTGAATTTTTGGAGGAATGATGTAAGTGAGGAAAGAAATTCAAATTCCCTCTTCATATGAAATTCAGAAGCTGGGCAGCATGGCCATCTGGACCAGACAGTAACATGCCAGAGTCATGTAATTTAAAATATAGTAGTTCAACGAATGATCTTTGTTTTAAGCATTATGATGTCCTCCGTTAAAGATTTTAATGCGTCCATGTTAGGCCTTCCAACTGACACCTACAACGACATTTATCAGTAAGGGCAGAGGCTAGGGGAATGAGTTAAACATTGAAGGCATCTGTACAAAATCCCTAGAGATTATTTTATTGCAAATGATATTGCATTTCAACAGTTATTTATATCTGCTGTGAAAACCTTTAAATTTGAGGTAACAAGCTTCAGATGGAAGAAATGAAACGTGGTGCGTGTAGCCTGAGACACCTGGGTTATAGACTTATGGCTTGAATGGTTCTGATTCCCAGTAGTAACTCCAATGTTTTCTGTTTCAGTTATGCAAAAGGAGACCTGGATATATCATACATCACTTCCAGAATTGCTGGTATGATAGCTATGTGTGTTTTAAGAATAGTTTCTGATAGTTCTTACTATGAGAAAAAAGTGAATACTTCACCTGATGTTTGTTCTGTCTTTAGTGATGTCCTTTCCAGCTGAAGGGGTAGAATCTGCCATCAAAAATAATATAGAAGATGTGCGGTTATGTCTGGACTCTAAACATCCTGGCCACTATGCTGTGTACAATCTCTCTCCAAGAACATACAGGCCTTCAAGATTCCATAATAGGGTGTGTATAAATTTTGTAAATTTCTGTAAAACATCTTTCAACAAAATGTCTTTATTATACCTTCAGCTTTTTATTGTGAAATATGTTAAAATAGGCTGCATAGTCAAAAAGTAACAAAAGAATAAGTATAAACATAAGATCAAAGAGTAACCTATATTCTGCTGGTCTTTGCCGTCAATCCAAATGTAACTGATTAAGAACTAATATTTAATTGTATTGACTAAAGTCTAATTTCCTAGACTAGTGGTATCTCTGAAAACATGTACAAGTATGTTACATGTTTCAGATTTAAATGGAGAATACTTAACATACTAAAAATCTGACTAAAATTTCAATCTCTCCTGCATTCACAGTTTCTCTTTTATTGAAGGTAGCACTCCTTTGGCAACTGACACTGGGCTTTCTCCTTGTCTTACTATATACCATTTGATTACCATATGGCTCAGCCCTGACTGCCTGTTGCTACTACTTGTAATATTGTTGTATCTTAGCTAAGCCTTTCTGGCTATTATACTTAAATGAAGAAATTTGCCTGATTCGTTAACATGGTAGCAAAGGCACCTTGCTAGGTGATAAGATACTAGACTTCAGCATCTGCGCCTAAATACACTTTGTGTCCTGTAAGGAGCTCAACAGTGGACACTCTTACCATGTCGTGAGCTGTATGGCACTGACCACATCAGACCTCACCTAAATAGTTTGTAGTGATTGTGCCCTGCCACCACAATACTGACTGCCCAGAGAACAGTCTAGAAGCATTGTTTGTTACAAGAAACCCCTTTGGGGCCTTACACTGCAGAGCCATCCTTAGCTTTACTTCAGTTATCCAAGTTCGCTTAAATGTGTCAGGCTGAGGTATCTTTAATGTGTTCTGTTTAGTGCTTGTCACTTCCTTACCTTTGTTTGCTTGTAAACTTTGTTGACAAAACAAACTATTGTCACACCTGAAAAATTATTACTGCCTCTTTGGGTCAAGGCAATCAACTTCTTCATTTGCCTCTGGTTCAGTATGACGTTTAGACAGTGGCTGTTCAATATGAAAGGAAGCAAAAATCTGCAGCAGTGCTTTTCAGTGCTAGATTGCTGGAAAGTCCACTGAGGCTAATGCAGCGGAGTGAACTGATTTATTTCTTATCGTACAATGATATCAATCTCTGTTTATGAAATTACAAATTCTGTGAATGAGAAATTGTTTACCCTGGGGTTGGGGTTTTGATTATGCAAGTCTCGAGGTGACTGTACACTAATATTTCTGATGTGTTGGTACTGTGAATGGTAATTTAAGCACAGCTAAATCTGACAGTGATCTGTAAGTCTTCTGGTGTGCATTTATTTTTTGGACATTCATTTTGTCTTATGATGTATTTTATTTTTTTTTTTGCTGGGAAGTAATAGTAGATTGTAACTTGTCAAAACATTGTGGGTTCCTGCCTACCATATTAGTTGGGAGTATTTACAAAGTAACATAGTCTCTACAAAACATTGCCTTCTGTTTAAAAACAAAAAAAAGCTGCTATTTTACTTGGAAAACAAACTCTCTAAATATGTTTGGGAAGTTTTCCGTGTTCATCTTTGGAATCCAGATGCACAGCAAACAATACTGACTAACTTAAATTCATTATTCAGTGCTTGGTCACAACAGCTAAGTAGGAAGCTAGGGAAGCTTAGTTTTTATTTTAGTGCCAGCAGATGATGATTATCATAGAATCATAGAATCATAAAGTTGGAAGAGACCTCTGAGATCACTGAGTCCAACCGCATCTCTCTCCCTACTAAACCATGTCCCTAAGGAACTCATCCACCTGTCTTTTGAACACCTCCAGGGATGGTGACTCCACCACCTCCCTGGGCAGCTGTTCCAATCCCTCACCACCCTCTGTGAAGAAATTCTTTCTAATGTCCAGTCTAAACCTCCCCTGGCACAACTTGTAGCCATTTCTTCTCATCCTGTCGCTTGTCACTTGCGAGAAGAGACCAGCACCTACCTTGTCATAACATCCTTTCAGGCAGTTGTAGACAGTGACAAGGTCTCCCCTCAGCCTCCTCTAAGCTAAACAACCCCTACCTCCACAGTCACCCCTCACAAGACTTATCCTCCAGCCCCCTCACCAGCCTTGTTGCCCTTCTCTGGACGCGCTCCAGCCCCTCAGTGCCCTTCTTGTAGTGAGGGGCCCAAAACTGAACCCAGCGCTTGAGGTGCGGCCTTAGCAGTGCTGAGCACAGGCGCACAATCACTTCAACCTTTAAACTTGATCAGAGGAGAACAGCTTCTGAAATCCTTAATTCTGACCCTTTGCGTAGTAGGTATTTATGAAATGCTGTATTCCTGCTTTTTTGCTTTATTTTATCTGCATGGAACTTTTATTTTTTTCAAGTTGAAGTTAATGGTAGTTTTGAAGTCTCTTCTGCTAGTTTTGAGTCCTATTTGTAATGGGTTGTTCAGAGACGTTGTGTGCTCTCCATCATTCTGCTAATGATGCAGAGCATTTTGAGCTTAAAACGTAGCCAAAGGAAATGAAGTTAATATTTTATGGTATACATCTTGTAACAAAACTAGTACTGAGCAGAAGGTAAACAGTATATCGTAAGGAAGTCAGTTGTTTTTTCTTTTTTGAACACACCTGCTTATCTAGGCTGTTTCCTGTTTTGTAGCTGCAATGTGGCAACATGATTCTTTCACTGCTATTGTAATATTTGAGATGTACCGAAGCCCACATTGAATCCTGTGATGAACAGTAATATAAACGGCTGTTTGCTTTAGCTTTTGTTTGTTCTGTGGTGACTTTGCATAAAATTTCACAAACAAAAGAACATCAATTTAAATCTCTAGCAAAGTGATGCTTTCTAAAACTGCCCTCTTTTTTTATTAAAATACTAGACTACAGTGAAAAGCTGTATGAGACTTTGTATGTCATACTATTTCTTTCAGCCATTTTTCCTGAACTTGGCGCTCTCCTTGAATATTTTGTGATAGTCAGTTCAGGTAGCTCATGTCAGAGGAACCCTTAACTCTTTTATCTGTGGAAGAAAATATGTGGCTAATAGCAAAGCTTGGTTTTCCACATCGAGCAGTTGTGGTCCTGGCTAACAAAGAAAAAGAAAAAGCTTGCTTTGCAAGTCAATTGTTTGGTTCTGGCAGAACATCTATACTCTTTAGGTGTTGCAAGTGCTCAAGGATCGGGTTTCATATACTGCATATACTGGACTGCCTAATTTGAGAATAGAGTTTCTCAGTAGTGAGACAATCAATTTGGTAGTGTTTTGTAGCACTAATTGTAGAAGGAATATTACTTAACAGTTGAGGCTCTTTGAATAAAGGAACAAATGTAAAAGCAAACAAAACTGGAGGCTTTTTGCTCTTCATTGTGTAAAATGGTGCTTATGAGTTCTAACACAAAACCCCTCCCCTGAGACTAACTCTGTAGCTCAAGAACCAAGACTGGGAGAGGAGACACAAAGATGTTATAGAACATGTTCTGACCTGTCACAGGGAGACAGAACTCAACTCAGTGGCTTCACTTGGTGTGAAATGATGCATGTTCAAATAGACATGTTTTCTTACCCTCAGCTGGAAAACATCAGCGTATAACAGGCCACAACACATTGTCTGTGAAGCAGTTTTTAGCTAATAACACCATCACTGTGCTAAGCACCCACCCTATTTGCCAGACCTCCCTCCCTCTTCCCAAAGGTCAAGTTGTTGCTCAAAGGAACCCCCTTTTTTTTTTTCCATCAGAACACATGAAAGTAAAAATGATAGAGATCCCCACACTCAACAGCCTTTCAGAAAATGATCTGCAGACTTGCTTTGAACATTGACAGCATCATCTGGAGCTGTGTGTTAACTTTGAGGGAAACTATTCTGAAGGTGATCGTAGTTGTTTTTCTTTATTTGTTAAATAAAAAGTTACAGGCACAGTCTGATGGGGTTTTTGTGTCAGATCTCATACACTGTGTGAGACTACTTTTCATGGATATCTTGCTTATCTTCTTTCCTGAAGATGACATTGAATTGTAAAATTGACTCTTGCATACACAACTTATGCTATAGAAATGTTTGTGACTACCGAATCTCATTTCTCACCTTTACTACCCCTCTCATTGCAGGTTTCTGAATGTGGGTGGCCAGCAAGACGAGCACCAAATCTTCAGAATCTTTATAGCATATGCAAGAACATGCATTTATGGCTGAAGCAAGACCAGAAAAATGTTTGCATTGTGCACTGCCTTGTAAGAAATTTAAGTTTGAAGTGCTTTTCTCAATCCAGCTTTACATAAAGATGCTTGCATTCACTCAGTTTGTGAACGTTACTGGCTTGCTGTACTGTGATGCCTGAGTGCAGTTCCATCCAGCTATGTCTTTAGGAAAGTTATTTGCATAAATTTTCTCCTTAGGCAAATTAGCAGGATAATATAGCTCTTATATGCAGGTAGCCTGGAGGGTAATATGTAAGAGAGATTCAGGCGAAGTAGCCTTTGGGAGAAAATCTGCTCTACTATCTCAGTGTTTGCTTTGGTTTTTGTTCATGTCTTCTGAGTGCCAACTTGGGTGCACACTGCATTTCCCACTTAGAATGTAATTGGTATCTGCAAAATTGTGGAAACTGACTATGAGAGTTCTGGTGCAACTCACTTTTCCTGGCAAGATATTGCCGTGTAACTTCCACTTTCTCTAATATATCATTAACCTTGATATAAACCAAAAGAGAATAAAACTCTCAATAAAAAACCACCACATGTCAAATGTGCGGGGAATGAATTTAAAGAATAATGAATTTAACCATGTTCAAGATCTGAAAGCATGAAGTTACTGCTATGTTTGTGTAAGAAACTTACATGTGAAATTTTGACACGCTAATTTTCCTGCATTTGACATGTGGTGTTTTTTTATTGAGAGTTTTATTCTCTTTTGCCTCACAGCAGCACCTTCTCTAATATATCATTAACTGCCTCACAGCAGCAGTGAAAATTTCATAGATTTTCAGAAGCTGGTTTTAACCAATTTTTTTCTTTGCAAAACCCTGCTAAAGGAAGTACACTTTGTTAGATCAACCAATCCTTTTTTTAGACTCTGATAACGATACTCCATATAGACTACTAAACCACATCAAAGGACTGTTTATTAATGCTTTCCAGCAGCATCCACTGTGTGTAAATGAACCAACTTAAGATAATTATACATATGCTATGAATTATACATTCATAATTTATTTTATGAAGCTTATTTCTTTTCACAGTAGTTTAGACACAAGTCCTCTATATAGCTTTTTGAGGCTTTTGAACAAAACTCACTCTCAAAATCTAGCTTTTTCCAATCACTGTTTTTTATTGCTACTGTAATGACTGCTTATGCCTGAGGAATTTTGAATTTGTTTATTTTTGTAGCCAAGATCTGTTATGCTTGTTCAAACATACAAATGAAAACCAAAATTCTTAGTCTCATAACTGTATGGGAGTGTTTCTTTTGCTCCCATTCCGCAACTTAACAAGCTTCTTCCTGAAGTGCAAGTTTCTGTCATCAGATTTGTTTACTAATGAATAAGATATTCTTTGTTTTAAATGCTGTATTTTTGGTTGTAAACTGCTCTTTACAGCCCTTATAAAGTTGGCCTCTGACTTTGTGCCACAATTGCAAAGGGTTTACTGTGACTTGCCTGACTTCTTTGTACAGTAATTTTTTTCCCCTTGGTGTGCTGCTCTAATTTGTAAGTGACTGTAATGGAAGCGTACATAGGTCACTGCTTGTCATGCTGACCAGTGCTGTTTCATTCTTCCTTTGTATTCATTCATGTTTTGTCCTAAGTGTAGACTGTCAGAGGAGAGACTATGTTTTTGTTCCATCTGTTCCAAATTTACCTGAAAGGCAAGGTCCAGCTCATTGAATTATAGATTAGTTTAGAAGTGACTTCTGGAAACCATTGGGCTTGCCAGTTACACCAACAGTAATAACAACAGTTTGCTGAACTGCTCTTTAAAGACTTGTTTCTTATGGTGCTGACAGACTGTCTCATTCTAAGGAATGTTAGCATAGAAGCCTGACTTTGAAGATGCCTGTTAAAACAAGCTGAGGAAAAACATTTCCTTCTTCCACACTCATATACCAAATAACTACAAAAAGATCTGTTTCGTGTTGCTAGCAAAAAAGACTTCACAGGATGTTTTCTGTCAACCGTTACTTTTTCTGAATCTTCAGTCTTTTATAATGTAGAGATGAATCTGGGATGTGTGTAGCTGTGTTCCTTGCAGAAGGAGGTTCAGTGTTTTAATTTCGTTGTAGTTCTGTGGCAAGCTATTAATCTCAGGCAGTTGTAGTCAGAAGACTAAATAGAGGTTTGTGTGGCTTATTTCTTCTGGATCTTAGGATGTCTCTTGTAGCAGAAGTCCATGATTATAAACCAAAAATAAGACCGAACCAAGGTAGTGGTCAGAAGACAAAAATGGGTATTACTAATATTAAACATCAATCGAAAATATCAAACAGTGTTAAGCTAAACTAATTATTCACATTTGAGCAAGCAGATAGTGTGTAATATCTTTTGTAGTTTGTGGAAATGAAATGGAAACATTTCACATTCAAATACAAATTTCAAATCTAATGATCATGTTATACCTTGAACTTCATTACTTAAATAAGGAGGTAGCATGTTCTCCAGTATTTTCTGTAATGCTTTTTTTCACTGGGTTTAATAACAGAGCTACAATTTTTTTTTTTGTAGGATGGAAGAGCAGCGTCTGCTGTTGTGGTTTGTTCTTTTCTGTGTTTCTGTCGTCTCTTCACTACTGCTGAAGCTGCAGTTTATATGTTCAGTATGAAGCGCTGTCCTCCTGGCATTTGGCCTTCCCATAAGAGGTAAAGTATCAGTCTGTTCATAGGGTACTTTTGAAGCAAGTATTGGAGTAACGCAATTGTGAATGTGCTACACTTTTTACAGGATGCTTTTTCGGAAGATAAATTATTCCAATAATATCTGTGTTAGAGCAGCAAAATACTTGAAAAAAGATGTATTGTGAGTAGAGAAAGTAGTTCTGAATTTTCTTAGCCCTTAAGTTACTTATGTTCTTATAGAAAGTGAATTGAGTATGACCTGTAGTGAAGAAAAGTTAGAAATGGAAGTAAGGGTATGCAGTGGTTTTGAATGCTCTCTTAAGTATAAAATACTCTTCCACATGTGTGAGACTTATTCCATGTTGCATAGTTGATTAGAATAGGTTTTACTGTATCAGAACACTGCAAGTTCTATGGAAAGACCAATAGTAATTTCTGTCACTCTTTTCTGTTTAGGTAAGAATGTCTTTTGCTTTTTAAAGGAGTGCGTGCGTAGGTGACTTTCATATGCTTTGACAAATGTTTTAGACTGATAATGTGATTTAATTTGAGATATCTTATAACAATAAAGTCTTAGTAGCAGGTGGCACTGGTAGTAAGTTTGGTGTAAAAAGGATAAGATTTAGAAAGATGAGAAATAAGGATTAGTTAAGTATAAATGACAGATTATGTTGTTGTAGAGATTTACTTTGAGTATATATAATGTGTCCTTTACAAGATAACATATTAATGAGGATAAATTTAGAGCATTTAGTAAGCTTTGGGTTACTAGCTTCAGAAACGCTGTGCAAATTCGATCCATTAGGTGTGGGATACAAAATAAATAGTTCTAGGTTTTGTGGATTTTTAAGGACTTTGGAAAGAGGGGCGAGTTTGTTTTACAAGTGAATATATGTAAAGCTACAGGCCTAAGGCAATGTCTAGACTTGTCTAGAAGGTGGGACACAGGTGCATATGAGTTTTCATTTAGTACTGTATTCTGTTTTCTTGGCAGTATATTTTTCTGTTGAGATGCAGCTATCAGATCTTTGCACAGAACTGTGTTTCTGTCCTTAGAGAGGCTGGCTAGGGATCATAAATATTTTTCCATGTTTCTACTTAGTTTTCTTTTTGTGAAATTCTATCGGATTTGAAAGTCTATTTGTTGGAAGTTCTGTTACTGTTCGCAGTGTTTTGTTGTTATCATTTCTCACTGTTCAGTGGCTGGATATGAAGAGAAGTAACTCTTCCTATATACTTACCCATTTTTGGAATTTAGTTCTCTGGCTAAATAAATACCCCTTTTTTGTTTTGGCAGATACATTGAATACATGTGTGACATGATGGCTGAAGAACCCATTATTCCTCACAGCAAGCCCATCCTTGTCAGATCAATTGTCATGACTCCAGTGCCCCTTTTCAGCAAGCAGCGTAATGGCTGCAGGCCTTTTTGTGAAGTATATGTGGGCGATGAGAGAGTAACCACTACCTCCCAGGAATATGATAAAATGAAGTAAGCACAGGTTATGATTTGCTCTGAAACAGCATGTTATGTTTTTCTATACTAACTTAAATATTAAGTCCTTACTGTGAGGAGAAAGCATGATTTTTCATGTACTGGTTGAACAGAAGGCTTTAAAATGTGAGATAGGTGCTCTGTCCCCTTTATTTTACGTTGGAAGGTAAATAATGGGGGACAGACAACATGGTATAATAGCAGCTTGGATCTGCAGCTGCAGAAAGTCGGGATGATGGTGTTGTTGGGCATAGTGGGCACTGGGAGGCAGAGGTGAGCAAGATCCTCTTTCCTCTGTCTTTGCGTGATGTAAACCAGGAAGACGGATCTCTAGTGTGTATGTACTGAACTGAACATCGTGTCTCAGTCATGGAAGCAGTAAGGATTCCCCAGGCATCGTAGCCGCTGTATAGCTCTGGTGTCTGTTGTAGTTTAGCACAGGATTTGCAAATGGTACTAGTAGTTCTAGGTGTAGATAGTGACAGAACAGAGAGATAATACCAGAGTCCTTCTAGCTTTCCTATAAATTGAAACCCTGTACGGAGTTTATTAGTTTGAAGAGAGCAGTAACAGAAACAGCTGTGGAGTGTTGTAACACTTTCTTCTCTTTTTGCCTATCACTGTTCTTCGGTCCTATCATATCACAAGAGTGCAGCTGTGGTTCTATCTGCACTTTTCTTTGGAACAACTTTCTTCATAATATCCTGTCTCTTGCATTTCCCAGCAGTGCTCTGAAGAAATGTTTCTCCCATATTTGATTTGAGAACCGTGGGTTTGAATATGTCAGTTGCTCTTATGTAGCTACCTGTAAGTCATATTGTTTTCAGAGCAGCTTTTAAGTTTTAATCATTTGGAGCTGATTTCTTCTCTGTAATGAGAACTTGAAGCAAATTTTCATGGGTATTGAAGGCCTTGGAGAAACCAAACAAAACATAAGGCAACACACTTTTTTTAAACAAAACTAACTGTAGTTGTGTTTTCTTCAGGGAATTTAAGATTGAAGATGGGAAAGCAGTAATTCCACTAGGTATAACAGTCCAGGGAGATGTTCTTATCATAATCTATCATGCCAGATCAACACTAGGAGGCCGACTACAAGCCAAGGTAATGATAAATTTAATAGCCTGGTGGATTTACTTTTTCGTGTTGGCAGTTTTGTATCATAGTTGTATTTGTGGTCTCAATTACATGCTTTTATTTGCTGTTCTTGATTCAAAGAAAGATGTGACGTTTTCATGCACTTGGGAATTTGGCTTTTTTAAGCCTAGTAAGTGTATCCATTCTCTGCGTGTAGATGCTTTGGTAAGCATTTCTGAAAATTACTTCAGTGATGATAGTTACTGTACTTGCATGGAAAGCCTCTAGCCAGTTTTTTGAGACTGTAATTGTCATCTGCTAAGTTGCACAGCAAGCCAAAACTTCTTGATTCTGCACACACTAACTGCAACCAAAGGAAAAATATCACTCAGAGAAATGAACTTCCAGGGTTGGGTTGCTTGTACAAAACAGACTGGAAAAATCTAGAGCCAGATTTAGATTTTAGAGTTTGCTTACTGGTCTTTATTCTCCTAGGGAAAATGCACGTTTCATTTTTTAGTTCAACTTGTTAATGAAGCCTGTCTTCAAATTTCTAGAGAAGGAGCATGTTGGTTTTTTTCTCCAGATGAGTAACCCCAATTAGACCTAGAGATCTGTGTAAAAGATAGGAAAGGGTAGTGGAAAGTTTAGGATAATTCGGAGCATTGTGAAAATTGATCCGGAAGTTCTTCAGACAATTTCCATACATTTCAGGCAAACAAACATAGTCATACATATTTACTGAAATAAATGCAAGATAAACTTTAAAATAAATTTAAAATGTACTGAAATAAATGGATTTCCCCTCTGGTTTTTTTTTCCTCCTTTGCATGTAGGAAGGTGAGTATCAAATCTTGTCATGTTGCAGAGCTTCAAGATAATTTTAGTGTCCCTAGAGCACTATGGGCCAGATCTTCCAGAACATCCTATTCCAGAACTGGAAGCTTAGTGAAATGATTCTCTAATGCACAAAAATAATTAGTGTATGGTTCAAGGTCATTTGTGGAGAAGGCATACAGCTAGGAAAACTGAGCCAGTTAGCTTATAGGATTTCTTTTGATGTGGTTTCTCTGACATTTATTCACTAATAAGAAAAGATCAGAAGTTTTTATGGTTAGCCTTTATCTTTTACAATCTGAAAATTCTGCTATAACATGTGATACATCTACAGTGTTTGTGATGATCCTGGTTTGGAGATTTGATGGAACAGTGTGTAATGTGTCCTTATTTTTATATACTCTAAATTGCCCACTGAAGAGCTCTGCAGAACTCTTATGGAGATCAACCACCACATTTCTATATTGTTGTTAAGTGCCTAGAGCTGGGCGTTTCGAATGTCTCTCACTTGCTCACAGTTATTTTGAGTTGGGATTTAGTTTAAATACTAGGAAATGTCTTGCACAGCAAGGGATTAAGAAAATTGATTTAATAAGATGTTACAGTTTTCATATGTAGTTCAGGGTACGGATAAATGAGTCAGAGAAACTGTCCCCAGTATGTCCATGTCTGTCTTGTACTGAGGATCCCAGCGCTGGACACAAGACTTCACACCACTCAACCTGCTGGCAGTATTTTGCCTGTCGCTTGAATTGTTGTTATGGTTTTGAATAAGCAGTACTTTACAAGGAAAGCTGTCGTAATTCAATTGTGTTATATTTACTGGACCTTTACTTTCTTTGTGAGGACTGGCAAGGTTATTCCACATATGTTGTGACAAAAGCCAGGGAACAAATGCATGGTGGATTTCTTTGCTGTAATTTGAATTTGTCCAAGACCAGGAGCTATGTGAATCTTCTATAGTAGCACTTTCTGGACTCTTGCATGCTGATCAGGCCTGGGAACCTTTTTTTTTTTTTTTTTTTTTTTTTCCCTTTCTTTCAGCAGAAGAAAGAGTCGGGAAAGTTGAATGGTTATAATGCATCAGTTTGGAAAAGCCGTATAATTCTGTCTGGGATTAATGGTTGACTTGAGAATTTGCACAGGGAAACTCTTTACGTGTCTTATGAAGTGTCCTTTTAAATGTGCTGTGTTTAAAACTGTTCTGAAAGGACTTGTTTATATATGATATATTTCTTGACTAGTGTATTGCACAATTAGTTTTTCCGAGTGCATGTTATTCAAAAAAGTAATAAGGTTTGTAATAAGGATCATGTAGTATCAACCTCTAGAAGAGAGTCTGGAAAAATTTAACAGGCTTTGATATTTATGAGAAGTATCTGGTTCAGGATCTTTTGATTTTGTTTCTGGTCGTAACAGAGCTATGAAACTGCATTTAGATCTTTGAAGATAAAATATACATGGAATTAAACTGAAATGGCAGCAAAACAAACACTTTAAAATGCTTCAATACTGAAGATACTTTGCTTTATACTAAAGGCAGACCACTGCATACTGTTCATGTGTATTTATGCAGTTTCCCTGTATTTGTTGTTTTCAACAGATGGCTTCAATGAAGATGTTTCAGATTCAGTTCCACACGGGTTTTGTGCCCCGAAATGCCACCACAGTGAAATTTGCCAAGTATGTTGATGCACTTTTGTAGGAGACTGGAAGAAGTTTTCTTTGAAACTGTTTAACCTGCTAAATCAAAATGTGATGTGGGGAAAAAATATAGTCAGTGTAGGAAGGAGATGACTTGGTTTGCAATAAGAAGATTCTTTTCTTTCCTCAAAACTGAAGGTTTTGTTCATGATGCAAAAAAATATGTACCAGAATACCACCTGTTTAAAATATGTGGAAAAAATAAATAAATAGACCATGTATTAAGCCTTATACTAATTGCTTGAAAATTCTGTCTTGGACTGCAATGGATTTAATCTGGTTAGCCATTAGTATAAAGAATCTTCTTGTATGCATCTTTGCAGGTATGATCTGGATGCCTGCGACATACAAGAAAAATATCCTGATTTATTTCAAGTCAATCTGGAAGTAGAGGTGGAGCCCAGAGATAGACCTAGCTGTGAACAGCCACCGTGGGATAACATGAATATAAAGGGACTGAATCCCAAGATCCTTTTCTCGACCCGAGAGGAACAACAAGAGATTTTATCAAAATTTGGTAATGAGTCTCTTGAAAAACTAGAGGACATGATTAAGTTTCACATGTGCTTAGTGTTTGAGGCTTTTGTTTCATTTCTGATGTTCCTTTAAGTGAAAGAAATTTAAAAGGCTTTTTTAAATACCACTTAAAAATTTGCATTATATCAAGGAGTTTAAATTATCCTCCAATAATGGAGTATAATTATCCTTGTCTTACCTCCACTGTCATTACATTTGCTTACTTTAAAGCTATGAGTATGCTGTTTGCAGACATTTTAGTGAATGGAATTGTCACATCCAGAATTTGTAGGCAAAATTATATAAAATATCCATATTTTGCTAAACTGGCAAACCATTGTAATTTCACTTAAAATCATCTGAGCATTCCTCACAAATGGTCTTAAGAACCTCAACAAGAACATTTTTAGTTCTTATATCTATACAAATAATGTTGTAAGTCAGTTTCTCAACTTTTACTGGTTTTAATTTTACTGGCCTAGCAGATGTTTAGTTTTTTTGAGTATTACATATTCTCTGCTTCATCTGTAGATGCCAGTGCTAATTCTGGTTAATGCTGATCGTTATCTATCTTATTCTCCTGGTATCAGTAATTAGCTTAGACATTTTCATTAAGTCTCTTAAGCCTTCTCTGTACTTCCAGGATAAAAACCATGATGGAGATTGTGGTGACTTTAGTACACCATACGTGTGATCTTACTCTCTGCTCTTTGTATGGTACACCTTAATTAGATTTCTTTTGATAAAAGGTAGTTGCTGCTGTCATATCTTTTCTAGCAGGATATCTTTGATTTGTATTATGATTTAGTAATTTTCTATTTAGCTAAATTTATATGGACTTAAAATCCAACTGTGAATGCAATTCTCAGCTCACTAAAGTTAGCATTTCATTGATAATGAGAATCTGTAAAAATAACTGATTTTTAAAGTCACTTTCATTTTCTGATTGAGAAATGAAAAGTAAGGGTTTGAAATTCCATTGAAAATATTTCTTAAAACTGGTAGGGAAAGGGAATAGGACACAAGAGCAAGTGCTGTGAACTGGTTTTACAAAACTTGCCTTATTGAATTTGAATTTACATTATTTAATTGATCGTGATCTTTAGTGTGTATTTTCTGAGACAGACTATTTTTTCAGCACCTTTGTAAGCTACAACTGAGTATGTGGGTGGAGAATGAAGAAGTGCTCTACTAGTGTAGTATTTAGATTTAGACAAACAGCTTTCTCCCAACCATTCATTCTATTCTTTTCAAACAGTGGATTGTTAATTTAGGGAGTCTTCTTATTTGCCTTGAGGAAGGTTTCTTTTTGGGAGCCCAACTCTTACACAAGAGTCACTTAATATCTGACCTTGGTAAAATAAGAAATGTAAGTACTATTTAATCACACCACAGTGTATTATTTAAATCCTTGGAGATGTTTGTTAGCAACTTCGTATTCTTCTCGGGCTTTGTGCTCTGAGGTTTTTTTTCTATAGCTGCCTTAGCTCTTTTCTGGTGTTCTGTTCCTTATTGTAGTTGTTCATAGCACTTGTGTATTTGAGGGAATGGTTGGTGCAAGCAAGGTGCTAATTACATGTTCCTACAAATGTGAATAAAATGCTTGAATATTTTGGTATGAGTCTGATTTAATTTAGTGTTATAGTTAAAAATAGGATATTGCCAGTTTTTGCAGCTGAAATAAAGTTAATAATGCTGACTTCACATGGCAGGTGAGGGCAGGAATTAGCCTTTGCAAAGTAGTAGATACTTTGAGACAGTTGTCTTGTTATAGCAGTCCATCTATAAGTTAAATTCCACATGCCATGACCAGGATTGTTTTTATAGGTTTTTCCTCTAAGGATCTGGCTTAAAATCTATCTTACAGGGAAACCGGAGCTGCCTAGACAACCAGGTTCAACTGCACAATATGAAGCAGAAGCATCCCAGCTGGAGCAGTCTTCAGAAAGTGTACCCACTGAGACAGAGTCCCCTCACAGCAGTAGTACTGATGGAAATAACTTCTTTCATTCTCTGGACTGGAAAGGTACAGGTTTTGCTTTTGAAGTAACTATTTGTTGTATGTTTCTTTCTCTTGTACACCATCCAATGAGTGCTTAAACCTTCTTATGCAGCAAAAGTCACTATTTCACCAGACCATGAGAAAAAGCTATTTAAAGAGTGAGCTCTGCAGGTTATCAAAGTGTTTATTCTGCTTCATTTGGATGAACACTAAGTAAAGGTTTCTGTTGTTGTGTATAACTTAAATGCTGAGCTCAGTTTTTCTATAAAAATCTTAATTTTAAAGGTCTGCAAGACCTACATCCCCACTTTAGGCTGGCTGAGGAACAGAGGAAACAAAATAGACCAGCCAGTGGTGTCTGCATCAGTATGTACGGACTGAGAAAGTGTAGCTTTATGGTGCATGTGTAAGTCCTTTTTCTGGGTTCTGCTTTGGCGAAAGTGTCAGTAGCAGCTTATGCAGTCAATGAATGCTGTCATTGAGTGGAACAGCAGTTACTGAGTGATCTTCTAAGTCGTAAGTGGTACGATGTCTTGAGGTGAATGTCCACATCAGTCTCATTTTGAAAAAAATTGTAATACTTGCGCTTGCATAGTGCCAGCTGTGGTACTCAGCTGCCCCTTTTCCTGCTCTGTACAAAAAAGTGGTAGGAAACTGTTCTTTTTTTGTGAATTCTTTTGTGAGCTTTTATTAATTAAGTGTTGATTTTATATGATCTCACCATATAAGTCTGTCTTCTCCATTTGGCAGAAGAATCCTGATAATCTAAAGCTGTTTTCTTTTCATTCAAGAAGGAAAGAGTCCAGAAAGTGGAATAGAGGACAGTTCATCTAAAAACGATCATGTTCAACTGTCTGATGACAGGGAGGAGAGTGATCCATCAGATGAGGAATTCTCTAAGTTTCCAGGTGAAGAAAGCGCATTAAGTGTTGATGAAAACACCTCTACTACCCCAGAAGGAGAGTTGCTTTTTGAAGCTCCATCTGCATTGTTACAAAAATCTCTTCCTGAGGAGAATGTAGACTTACTGGGACTAGACTCTGATATTTCACCAGAACAGAAACAACCTGTCTCAGAAACAGACTCTTCATCGAGTAATGCAGACTTGTTGAACAATCTGTTTGTGGGTAATGCATCACAGATTTCAGAAGAGCCCACAGGAGATCTTCTTGGACAAGGAACAGATTTCTTTTTCAGCAGTCAGTGTCCAGCTACCACTCAGGGTACATCTTCAGCAGCAGCCATGTCTTCAGGTATGTAAATTTAACATCAGTACTATTTGGCTGGCCAACAGGTAAGAACTGCTGCTTGCATTGTGCTTAGAAAATGAATGCCAGGATTGATCTGTACAATGAAGACATGTTGGTATATAGGAAGAATCTCCAAAGAATAGATGTTTTTACTACATGAAAGAGACAAATTACTGTATATTATCCAGGTATTTTGTATCCTGTGATACCGAATTCGGTATCCTGTGAGCTTCAAACCATGTAAACAGAAAGGTACTGAATTTTGAATGTAAAGGAGTTTAAGTATTCTTAAAAATCCCTAGCTTTCTGCTACAAATGTTATATTCTAGACCCTTTCCTAAATCTATGTGTAAATAACTTCTCTTGCTAAGGCATAGAATTGTAATAACTTTCTGTTTCTTGACTTTACATAAAGCAATAGCATTAGATGTAGTATAGGGCTGTGCTGCTTGTTCAACGTCTGTGTGGGATTTTTGAGTGTTAATCATGTAAGACTGCTAGGCCACCGGAAATTCTGTAGATTATTCTAACCAGCAGGATAACCACAGTGCTAAATGGTGTTTTCTTGGTGTTTTTACTAATGATGTTGGCAAGTCTGTATTCTGAAGGAGAATGTTAAACACTGCTTTCTCTTTGGTGTTTAAAACAAGGTGTTTTAATTTAGAGGTTCTGTTCCTCTTAACAATGGCTAGTAAGCTCTTTGTCACATGACTAAACTCTTGGCAACAGCAATTCTTTGCTTGAAGCTACAGTAAGATTTTTGGGTATGTTAGCCAAATAATCCGGGAGACTTTTACAAGTTTTAACTTATTTGCACAAAGATAATTCACTTGGACTACAAGTTCTAATCTGCACGCAGCTGCAAAGTGTGTAGAGCATTTAGGTGCCTTCATATATTTCTTTTGAAGCAAGTCAATATTCAGCTTTATTACTATGATCAAAGATCAGTTAGT
Source organism: Neomorphus geoffroyi (assembly GCA_033558235.1). Taxonomy (NCBI): domain Eukaryota; kingdom Metazoa; phylum Chordata; class Aves; order Cuculiformes; family Neomorphidae; genus Neomorphus; species Neomorphus geoffroyi. Next base: position 3,203,643 of record JAUMJM010000008.1, read on the forward strand.
TTGTTTTTTTACATAGGTAGAGGTCTACAGAAGAGAAGCTTTATTACTTTCTTTTGTTCTTTAACTATTCCTTTCTTATACCTACTCCATAAAACACCTGGGCAGTAGTCATTTATGTATCTCATTCTAACATTGAATTAAATAAGTGGAAGATAACTGCAGAAGTGAAAATACTTGGCCCTTGCTGTATTTCAGGTTGCACATCAAACTTGTGCTTGAGGCTTTCATTACGTGCGGTGCTGTAGTAAAATAGCTTGATAACAATCCAGGGTTTGATTTCTGAAGTGTTACTACTCTTGCAAAAGGGATCATCACCTCAGAATCTGTTAGAGCACCATGACAGGATTATTGCTTTTCTGCAGCTTCTGAGTGAATCTGCCAGGAGTCCCTGGGCTCTCAAGAGTTTTGACCCTAGAGGGCAGCAGAAACAGGAAGATCTGTAGCCGTGATTCCAGCTGATTGTCACATGTTGCTGACTATAAATACTCTTCCAAGTAGTTTTTTCTTTATTGCGATCACTAGACACCAACCTTGCTTCTGTTGGCTTTTGTTCTTGAGTCGATGCGCTTTCTGCTCCAGTCACCAATGCCTTCAAGTCAAAATGGTAGTATTAATGTTTTACTTTATATTCTTTTTAGTAATTTCATCTGTTTTGTTTAGATTTTTTGGAGGTTTGATATTCTTGAGTATTTAGCAAATGAAATTCTCTCTGTATGCAGATGATCACTCAAATTTAAGATGTTTCTTACGTGATAGAAATTAACAACATTATTGAATGTATGCAACCTTGTTAAGGATTTGTCTTTGAGGATATAAGTGTTGATACTGTGTATGTCTGAAATACTTTTTGTACCAACATGAAAGTAAAGTTGTCTAGAGGAAGGGAGAGATGGTGACTTTTTGCCAGAAAACATTCTTGGAAGGTCGCTGCAGTTACTATTGTGAACTCTGCTTTTTGGTTTTGCTCCCAGAGGAATAAGGCTTTTCAGCCTTTTCAGAATAATTGTTTTCTGCTTCTTTTTTAGCTGATCCTTTTGACCCATTCACCATGTCATCAAGTTCAGAGAATCAAGCTTTGTCTGGTCCTGACCTCTTCGGAGACTTTCTTAATCCAACCTCAACATCTACATCTAGTACAATTCCTTCCACACACAGTTCATTTCCACCTTCTTCCAGCTCAGATTTCTTAAATTTAGGTAAGTGTGCTCCTGGTGTTCTCTTTTATAACAGTTTTTGCTGCTCTGTGCATTTGTCTTTCAGCTTAGTCAAGGTGGATTAGTGCCTTAATAGATCTGCTTGTTGTGACTGCTGTTTTAATTAACCTCATGTTCTAGGAATGCAGATACAAATGCCCCTGTAGCAAGGACTTCCTATATAATGTCATGCTAATATTTATAATGTAAGAGGGTTTCTAGCATTGCTAAACTTCTGTTAGGACTGGAGTTCCCTCTGAGAGCTCTTATAACTGAGGGTACACAAACACCTGCAAATTTCTAGATGGCAGAATGCTACTTTGATTGTATTTGGATTTTAAATATTTTCTGGAAGCCTTGGAAAAGAAATGAGCAAGTCAAGCAATAGTACAGCCAGCTCTTAAAATGCAACCTGAGGTTAGCATGGACTTTCTTGACCTGAGTGCATTCTGGTAATATACTTATGGGAGTACATTATGTAATACTCTAATCTTATTTGTTTCATTTAACTTCTGTAATGTATTCTTGGTGAAGCCCTTCCCTCATGCATTTATTTTAAAATCTATTAATCTTTAAACAGAAAGCTTTGTGATAAATTCAGTCTTCCCATGTGTCTATCCTAAGCTTGTTATTTCCAAAGTGTTACTGAATATTGCTTCTAAGCAAGTTCATTCCTTAAAGAGAAACATGGTTTAGTGGGGATGCAGGTACGGTTGGACTCGGTGATCTCAGAGGTCTCTTCCAACTTTATGATTCTATGATGCTATGATTCTGTGAAGAATGGTAGAGTGATAGAGCTAGAAGTGTTGCTTTGTAAATATGACTTTCAAAGAAAATTGTGGGTCTTTATAGGGATGGGAGTTGTGGTCAGCCTGTAACAGCTCTTTTTCATTTCCACACTGTCCCATATTCTTGCGTGGCCCCTCCCTGTCTCTGTAGGACACAGTCCTTTAGGAACAGACTGCACTAGTGTGGGCCTCTGAGGGGCTGTAGTTCCTGCCAGTAGCCTCTTGCTCTGTTGCCTCTTCTCCATGGGCTGCGGCTTCATTCGGGGAATGTGCATCTGCATGGGATTCTTCACAGGCTGCATTGTGGATGTTTGCTCCACTGTGGTCTTCTCTTTGGGCTGCAGGGCAATTGCTGCTTTGGTACTTGGAGCACCTCCTCCCCCTTCTCCACTGACCGTGGTGTCTGCAGGGCTGTTATTGTCACTTTTCTCACTCTCTCCTTTCACAGCTGTTGTGCAGTGTTTTTTATCCTTGCATACATAATGCTGTCCCAGAAGTGCCACCATCTCAGCTGAGGGGCTCAGCTGTATCCTGCAGTGATCTGTTGGAGCTGACAGACCAGCATGAAGTAGACCAGGCCTCTACTCACAGAGTCCACCCCTGCAGACCTCTGCAACATCTTTATTTTGTCATAAAATACAGTAATAGCTATATGTTGTAGTTGTTGACAGTTTTATGCCGTTTTTAGTTACAATATTATTGTCACTGACTGAGGCTATCAAACAGTTGATAATTTTTTTCTCTTCAGTAGAAGATTTGATCAATACTGATCTGTAGAGCAGCATCGCAACTAAAATCTATCTTGCTGTAGAGGCAGGGACCTCCCAGTGTTGTCTAGTTGACCTGCTCAAAGCAGGATAAAGTAGAGCAGATTACTCAGGACCATGTCCTTGCTGATTTTTATTATTTCCAAGATGCAGCTTCTACAACCTCTATGAGCAACCTGAGGCAATACTCTTACAGAAAAATCTTCTGTTTAAATGGAGTTCCCATTGCCTCTTGTACTTCCACTGGGCATCACTGAGAAGAGTCTGGCTCATTTGTCCTTACTTCTTCCCGTAAAGTATTTAGACACATTGATAAGATTGCCCACTTCCAGTTCTTTTCTTCTCCGTGTTAATGAAAACTAGCACCCTCAATCAGTCCTCTGATCAGAGATGCTACAGTCCCTACCTGACAAAGAAACCTTTTATGTACTAAATTTTTGTTGGAAAAATACATACAGACAAATTTCTTTCTAAATGTTTATTTGCAGCCTCAAGGAGACCACCATCAGTGTTCAGCTGTTAGTAATATTTGCACATGTACAGAAGAAAAAGGAAAAGTATTTTGACATCTGACATCAGGGCTTATTGTTTTCTGATTTTGGTTGATAATGTGCGTTGTGGTAAATGCATTAGTGTACCTGCTATTTCGATGTAATTTCTGGAGGATTTTGTCAATGTAGGGAGAAGATACATTAAGTATCTTTTCTTCTGTCTACTCTTACACAGTGGTTTCCCAATATTTCTGTGTTGCTATGCAGACTTTAAAACCTATACAGGTGCAGGAATTGGGATAGTATTTCATGCTTTTTTACGTTTATCTTTCAAATGACAGCTTTTCTATGTGTTTAGCTGAAATGAAGTATGTGTTTGAGCCTTTAGCATCCATCCACTGACAGGTATCAATTTTGGCAAGGAAGTTAGGAATATTATATAACTATAATGCTTTTAATATGAATAAGTGAGTGTGAGTGAAAGGACATGATAACTAGTAACCAGAGAAGAAAGGGCAAATAAGAGCGTGCTCTCATATGACATTTAGAAGAATTTTGTTGAAAGGGCAGAATAAAGTGCAAAAATGAAATCACTAAAGTGAACATTTTAAACTCAGTAAAAGTAGATTAGTAATGTCAGTGCTCATCCAAAATAAGGTGCAGCAAAGAGATATGGTGGAGATATGTTGGAGCAGTAATAAGTATCTAGAATGAAATTTTAGTGGTGCATAAGCTTTCTTTGGTAGTAAGCAATTAATAACCTCTACAGATACGAGGAAAAAAGTTTCAGTGAGCACAAGTTTGAGAATTGTAAGTTTAGGTTTGTATTTCTCAATGTGGCTTGAATTCTAAAATAATAGGAGCCATTTTGTCCTGGAATATGAAAATGTTGATCAGTTACTGCTAAAATAGAGGTGTTTTAACAAGGTAATTCAATTTTCTGTGAAAAGCTGTAGTAATTTGGCAGAGAACGTAGTGTGTGAGATGATTGTTCACTTCAGAATCTATAACCTGCTCTTATGTGGCCACACTTGGAAAAGTAAGCTGGAGGAATATCCATTTTTCCTCAGGGGAGGTATCTTTTCAGTGAGCATTTTTGAGAACAAAATTGGTTCATTTGGATATGCAAGTAGCAGGTCATCTCTCATGCAAGTTGAGTTAGAAGTGTGTTTCCATCTGCAAGAATGAAATAATCTGATCAAAAGATAGCAGGAGATGTGGAAGGTAATCAAGCAAAACTTGAGTGACCAGTGTAGTCTTCTCCTGAGTAGAAGTTAGTTTTTGTTCTCAGTCAGGCTCTAGACAAGGTTAAAAACACCAGCTTCATATTAAACTAGCCTCTTGGTTCACAGGAAATCCTGTTGTCCTCTGTGATTAAAGGATTTCCTCTAGAGATGACAAGTTAAATAAAGAAAACCTAATGTGGAGTTGTGTGTGGGATAATAGTAAAACGGAGATCACTTATTTTGGGAAGCTGGAAAGTGTGATCTGATTACCGCAACTTATTCTTATGTCTTAACCTGGTTTGAGCAGTGTTAAAGAACTATACCTGACCTCTAGGAGGTTGCTGTTGTAGGGCTAAGGATTATAAATATGCACATTAAAGTAGAACTTAAGGGACGAGCAGGTATGGATCTGCTTGCCCATGATCTCAGTTGCTTCGACGTTTGGAATATTTAGCTATGCTTCATGTTTTACCCTTTCTGTAGATATCTTGCTCTTTTACCTTAATGTATGTGAATGAACACCAGCGCACCAGGTCACAAAAATAAGGCTTTCAGCATGTGGTTTCATCACAACTCTTCAGAGATGTAGAAGTCAGTATCATGTTGGTAACACTATTTCTTGATGTTAAAATCTACCATAATGCCCAACTTCTACAGTTAGAAATAATACAGCATAAGAAACAAACAGTTCCAGGAGGTGATTAATCTTATCTGTTCAGTATATTGCACATTGTACTCCGTTGTTTCAGAGTCTTCTGGTGAAATGTAGCAGATTTATGTGAACTTGTACTATTCATAGTGAATTTACTGCTGTACATAGCAGTGTGCTACTCCCTGCTTTGTTCAGAGTGGGGGAGGTAGTGAACTTGACTGCTCTTAAACCAGCAGTTATAAAACACTTGATTGCTGTATTATGTTGTCAATCTTTCTAATGCATTCAGTTGTAGCTTACCTTATTCTTATTTCTGTGAACTTGGTTTTGTCATAGTTAATTCTGTAAGTGGTTGTAAATTTCCTCATCCTCCTGTAAAAAACTTGTAATAGCAGAGATCATAAGCTAAAATTATTTCTAGCTTAAAAATCAATACTAGTATTAATTCAAGGCCCACTTAAGGGTTGGGAGAGTTATATGGTACAGCAAATACCTGAACTGATGAAAACAGGTTTAGACACTTTGACATTTATAGCCAGTGACACCGCTGTGTAGCAAAGAGCTGGGGACCTGAGTACTGAGCCAAATAAATGCATACCGTGTCTCTGGTGGTTTCAGAGGAAGGGAGATGAAACATAAGTCTGGAGAAAAGCTGAGAAGCTGAGAGAAGTGAAAAGCCGTGATGTAGTAGTCAAGACATCCAAAGCATAAAAATGTTTCTATTTTTATAAAGATAGTTGGGCTAACTTTCCAAATCTAGGTCTTCAAAATGTCTTAGGGTACTGCTAAACATCCTGGTTTTGCTGAAGTATCAGCTTGCCCTGTAGCAATGACTTGTCATATCATTGAAGTGGCGGTTACATTCGAAAGCTGTCCTCTTCACTTAGAGTCTTTACAAGTTGTGCTCAAAGGGAATGCCTCAGACGTGGCATGCAGATTGGACTGTTGGTTTCCTAGACCTCTAGGTCTGTCTGTTCTGAGGCAGGCTCACCTCTTACTGTGTGTGAGTGAGAAAGGAGGGAATCATTTGCAGTCATCGGTGCTAGCAGTTATAATCCTGTGTTGTATGTGACACTTTCTAGAAGTTAGTGGAAGCACCCTTGCATCATTTTGATTGTGACTTTCATTGTCTGCTTTCAGTTGGCACGGTGGTTTTGCTCTGCACATAGAGAAGTAGCTTTTATCTATGGAATTAGTGATTCTAAATATTTTCCCACAAATTGCTCTTCCTGTATTCTGCTCTTTAATTGCATGCATTCATTTATGCGTTTGAACCTAGAAGGGGTCTTAGTGTGTCAAGTGTTCACTTCTTCCCATGAGGCCTGGAATGGGCAAACCTGTAGTTTGAAATGACCTGGTTTCACTTGTGTAGCCCCCAGGTTGCTGAGAAATATGAAACAGTTTCATAAAGCACTTATGCTTTGTGGTTACCAGCTGTGTTTTTAGGAGCAGCAGTGTGCCTTGAAGCCATCACTTAGCTAGTCCTTTTGCCAAGGAGACCTAAGCTGTTAAAGTCATGGCATTGCCTGTGCAGGAAAATGTCTTCTCTGTGTAGTTCTTGGGATGTTTCAAATACAAATGAAGGAATTCCAGTGGTGTAAAGCCCTTCTGAATCCTGTTTAAGACTGCACAACTGTGTTATGGAGTGATTTAAGCCGGCCATGTGTCTGGCTATTGTAGCCAACAATGTGATGCACAGTTCTATTGATATGACAAAATATGCATTATTTGAATGGATTTGTTAAAAGAAATATCAAAAGATTTTCTTTTGTTTCTTCTGTAGGGAATTTGGCACCAGAGCCACCTAAGATGTCGTCTTCTACAAGCCAACCCGATCTCTTAGGTGGATGGGATTCTTGGGCAGATTCTTCAGCAACCAGCAACGTAGCAACACCGCAGTTGAAGCCTCTTTTTGAAGGTATTATAAAATGAAAGTCTCCCATTAGAGAAAATAAGGGATTCTCCAGATCTGGTCAGTTTAATCACCTGAAACTGCTTAACATATCTTCCTGCCTTTTTTTTTTGCCGGTGAAAGGACTCCATGCTCTTGTGCTTAAAGTGCTTGCATACTTTTTGAGAATAAGTTCAAGGCAGAGGAACAAAATAGTTTCAGTTTTCTATAGTAATGGTGTTTCTAGTCATGGTAAAACATGTCATGGAGGAGAATACAGAGAGGGTTTACATGAGGTGTTGTGCAAATAGTACTTTTATTCATTCTCTCCATTTCTAAATATACCAAGTACATAGTAAGTTTTCTTATTACACAGGTCAAGCTTTTACCACAGGGAGCCAGTCCAGTGTCTCTTCAGGTTTGTCTTTCAGCCAGACTAAATCTCAGAACTTTGATCCTTTTGCTGATCTTGCCAATCTTGGATCTGGTCTTCCAGGTAAGATCTTACTTTAAGTGACTGTACTTAATGCCTATACTGGTTTATTTGCTTCTTCTACCAATAAATGTAACTGATGGCTTATGTAAAGGAAGTGTTTCATTTTAATTGCTAACATCCAGCCTGAGGCAGTTGCGAGAGCAGACTAGTAACAAGAAGAGACTGAATCTTTACAGAAATTGTGTGAAACATCCAGAATAACACTTCAAAAGATAATGACAGTTATGATTTAGAAACAATGTAAATACTTAATGCCTCAGAACCTAATTGAGAAGGTAAGAGAAACTGGGGTCACTGATTCAGTAACTGAGCATGAGGTTTCTCATCTAGCATTGATTGATACCATGTTGTGTTGGATATAAAATGAAGGCCAAATCAAATTATTTCTTTTGTCCACAGTGACAGTTGCTTTCCTTTTAATTCAGTAGACCCTCATGGCTCTGCTACTCAAGTCTGTCATGTCTGTAAGATGAGCACTAATCAGGCCCATAGTTGTACACCAGTACTGTGAGCATTGTGAACATTTGTCAGTTTCCTCTGGCATGCACAGAATGTTATAGAAGATGAGACATGTCAGTGTAACACTTGTCCCAGTGTGTTATGTTCATCCCAATCTTAGGAATTAGCCCTGCAGTGTTCTCAAACAGCAGAAAAACTAAAGGCAATAAAAAGCCGAGATCCTTCCATTTCACAACCCATTGTCATAGCAAATGGCTGATCTCTAGCTGCTAAATGTGACTAGTTGCAAAGAGTCCAAGGAATGATTTGGAAGAGCCTCTAGTTGCTGAGTTGCAGAAATGTGAACTGCAGCATGGAACTGACAGAGATTTTATCCTGTGCCTTGGGAGTTAGTATTGTGTATTGAATTGAGTAACCTCTTAGTGGAATTATCTTATATAAACACTAGATAACATATTATGTTTGGCTTCTTTGTTGCCTGTGCCTAGTTACTTGAAAAATTCTAGTGTTGAAGCAGTACAAATAAAGCTACTCTACAGTAAACAATTTACAAAAAAATTTCTAGTTTAATAGTTCAGGTTAAAATGTACTCATTAAATCTATAGATAGATGGTAAAAAAATAAATTTATCTTTGACTTGGAGATTAAAGTATAGCACACTGAATAAGTGGAAGAAATTGTACTAATTTAGCAGGATTTGGATAGATTAATTAGTCTTTCCAGTTAACTTTCAATAGAAGAAATGATTACATTAAAAAATAGTCAGATATCGCTGTGCTAGTTAACCTTCTCAGACTTGAGCTGATTATTTAGAGAATTGTAAGAACAGGAATTTAGAGTTGGTGTGTATTTTTCGTGGGTGTTTTGTCACCTTCAAAGACAAGTTATTGTTCTGTAAGAGTTACAGGAGTGAAAACTGCTTAATTGGGAATGCCATATAAATAGAAAAAGAAACAATAGCCAAAGGTAGTAGTTATTTATTAGGCTAGAGGTAGGCTATCAATAGTGTTCTGTGATAGCTGGTGTTCTCACACAGCATTTCTGGGAATGATCTTGTACTGTAAAGTATGAGTGTGATGTTGGAAAGTTGCTGCTGATAGTGAGGTGTTGGCTAGTCCTACACGAAGACTTGATTGGCCTTGAATACTGAAATAACATAGAATGCTTTGAAGAAGTAAGGGATTATTTTTCCAGTGTGTGAAATACGGAATATGTTTGAGCTGAAAGGATCTAATCAGCAGCAGCTGATTAATAACATACGTGAAGATGCAAATACTAATGCACTTTTCCAAGAAATAATAAGATGGGATCATAAGTTTGTCATTCAAGACCAAGTGACAAAGCTTTCTGGTTTTGAAGTGTCAGTATTTCATTCATATGACGCTTCCTGTCTGGCTTCAGATGTGTAACCATATTTGACCACTAGTCTTGAGTCCGTGTTCTGTCATTTTTAGGGAATTCTTACAACATGAAGTCATCTTTGTCTATTTTTTAGGATGCCATAACTATGATATACAGTGTTTCTCTTCCAAAAAAATCTACCTGTATCTAAATTCAGTCGTCATGCTATTTTATTCCTGTGAATGGGTATGTATCAGGTATATGCAATTTGCCATGGGAACTGAGGCTGACTTTCTGGGAATCTTTCTAAAGGAAGTCAGTCAAGGGCAATTTAAGGGTGACTTGCTTTAGAATAAAATAACCTCACGTTTATTCTTATCAGTGAGACAAATCTGAATAATGAATTTAAAAGGTTGGAGCCTTATTCTGCTCAATTTGTTTACAAAGAGTATTGTAGAGTGGAGGAAAGTCTGAGTAGCAGATGAAGCTGCCAAGTAATGTTATTTATATTGGTTTAATGAAGGGAAATGAGAGACTAAAAGTTGAGTCAATATGATGTTGTTAAACAGAGGTGTATAGATCTTATCAGAGTGACCACAACAGTATCTCCTGCAGGCGTCAGTGCTTTTTTCACCCTTGTCCAACATTCTCTGCTAAAGCTGCTGTACAATAATCTCGATGTTTCTTAAACTTAATGCAAGAAATTACTGCAGATTTTCAAAGCATTCATTTGAAAATATTCTTCATAGGTTATGTTTTTCTTTCTTTTATAATTACCATTTCGGTATCCAATGGCTGTTAATATACAAAGAAGTGTAATGAACTGGGAGGCAGAACAGCTGTTAGTGCTGAGTTGTTTTCTGACCTTACATGTGCCTGGCTAAACAGACAAGCAAAGGCTTCTGCTCAAACTGACAGTTGAGAACTTGAGTTGTAAAAGGCTGGAAGACTTTCAGTAATGGCTGTAGCTTCTGCCATCCAAGTTACCTGTTGATGAGTCTCTTGACTTCATTTTATGCTTACGTTTCTGTTACACTTCCTCTTGTACAGTGGTTCCACTGTAAACTATGTGTTTAAATGTCAAGACCAAACTGACTTACTTGTATTGAATGGGTGACAGATACCAAGCTGAACAACTGATCTAGTATTTATTCTTAGGTTCCTCCAGTGGTGGACTCTCAAGTGGTGGCTTTGGTCAGAAGACTGTTCCATCTCAGAAGCTGGGAAATCAGTGGCAGAAATCCACAAAACCACAAAGTACTTCATGGCAGTCCCAGACTAAATCCAGCACAGCAGCTAGACCAAACTACAGTGTAAACTTCAGTGTTATTGGAGGGCGAGAGGAAAGAGGAGTCAGAACCCCAAGTTTTGGTAAGTTTTCCGAAGGCATTACTTACAATGGCCTACATGAAGATAGTCAGATGCACTGTTAGCTGCAGAAACTCCTGTATATCTGGAACCATTTCCAAAACCATAAATAGGTAAATGTGTGTTCCCTGAAAGCGACTCTCATTTCTGAAAAGAACATGCAAGTAGTCAGTCACATGTACGCAGATGAAGTTATCTGTTCTCCTGGAGTGAAAGCTTATCAACAGTCCCTTTTTATTCTTAACCTTCTTTTAGTTTGTGGAGCTGATCAAACCACTGATTGTTATTTATCATGATCGTGAGAAATGTCATGCAGGTGTATCTAGGTGCAATGTATTCTTATTAATGTATTCTCCTATGTAACTTTTCATTTAATGTTTTTCTCCTTTCATAGGTCAAAAGCCAAAAGTTTCAGAAAACGACTTTGAGGATCTCTTGTCTAATCAAGGCTTTTCAGCTAAATCTGATAGAAAAGGGCCAAAGACTATTGCTGAGATGAGAAAACAAGAAATGTCTAAAGATATGGACCCCTTGAAACTCAAGGTTTGTTAACAATAATTATGATTTCAGTGAAAATCTAAGCTTATACTTAGAACTGCTGGTAACAGAGAAGATACAATGAATAACAGAGCAAACTAATAAAGCAGAATGTTGTTTTACCTATATTTAAGTCGTGATCGTAGAAGTTAATTAGGATAAACGAGTCAGAGTCATTTGGCAATGAAGAAGCAGTGACAATAGCATAAAAAGTGTGTGGATCAAACACAAGAACCTGTTTCTTTCAGCTAACCTTGGAGAATTTAAGAATCTGTTCTGTGTCGAGAGTCCCTTTCTTGAAGCCAGGCCTGTTCTTTATCTCTAGTGTTCCTAAAGGTTTCCATAGAAAAGATGGATTTGGCTGGTAGTTCAAAACCACATTTTAAAAACTGGGCAGGTGAGAATAGCTGTTTTCTGGGTGACTACTTAACTTGCATTTACTGGTTAACAAATGCTACTGCTATCCGAAGAAATTACTGAAAGATGCAGTTCTGGAGATATGATATAGAACTAGTCTGTGGGGTGTTACCTGATCAGCAGTTCAGAATTTTTTAATGTGTTACTCATAACATCACATTATTAATATACTTCGAATTTTGTAGTCCTTATGGTGCTTTAGAAAAGTTTGTAAAACAGCTTTGGAGAAATGCTGTAATTGTTTTTCAGTGTCTTAACTGAATAGCATGTGCAAAGTTTGCGTGCATATCTTCTAAAAGAAATCATCGTAAATGGAAATAAATACAGATTTTTATTTACCATACTCATTGCTCATAGAGGGCAGAGATTTTCACATTGCATAACGCAGTGTCAATTAAGACACTGTATCACTATCGGTGGCTTGAATATTGCTGTGTAAGTCTGAGATGGACATTTATTGAATCCGTTTTCATGGGGATATCTGAAAGAACACTTTGGTTCATGCACTCTTGCAGGTTACTTATTAAACATTAGCTGTTAGTATACATAATCTGAAATTTTTGCACAAATCAAGCAAGAATTTTACTAAATTAACATTGTACCCTGACAGGGAGTTAATGTAATTGTAACAGAATTAAAAATAATTAGTCCTGTCAATTCTTTTGTCATTTAATTTTACAAGGATTTGTAAAAAGGACAGTTACAATGTAACTGTCTCCATAATTTCCCTTGCAATGACTGAATTTCTGCAATAAACTAATACCAATGGGCTTCTCCCTAGTGGTAGATGCAGCTTTTGGTGGCTAATGACCAGCATGCCAGAAAGAAGAATGTAGTAAGACAGATTAACTTTGGGCCGATGAACGCAGCAAGACAACTGTGCTTGGATCTTCATCTTGCAGTCTTGCACACAGTGATGGTTATGCCTCTAGGTAGACTGAGAATGCTTACAGTGCTGCATTCAGCTCGATATGTTCTGGTTTTCCCAGATTCTTGAATGGATTGAAGGAAAGGAGAGAAATATCAGAGCATTAATATCCACTCTTCATACAGTGCTTTGGGAAGGGGAAAATAAGTGGAAACCAGTCAGCATGGCAGATCTAGTTACTCCTGAACAAGTAAAGAAGTACTACAGGAAAGCAGTGCTTGTGGTTCATCCAGATAAGGTGGGTATGTTCCTCTGATCTTCCTTCCTTTAGAAGGAATAGAAATTACTCTTGCCACAAAAGACGAGCCAGTGACAAATGCTGCGGATTTGCTTCTTGATCAGCGCCTTAGATGCTCTTTACTTGGCTTCCACCATGTTCTGAATTTGGTGTCCTATTGCATTCAGGTAGCGCAGGATTTCTCGTGTCAACCTGACACAGCACAGAATTCAAAAACTGTTAACAAATGAATGATCCCATGAAAGTTTTACTGAGCACCAAAGTCAGTTGTGCTGGGTTCTGGCTGACTGCCGGCAGAGCTTATTGGAATCTACCACACTTCTGCCAGCTGAATCTTCACCAAGTGTGTGAAGACTCTGCTGGGAACTGAAAAAAAGTAGATTTTACCAGAGTAAACTAATGAAAACTAAGATGAAAAATACTTGATGAATATGACATTCCAGTTGTCTCTCTGAAATCTTTAATGCATTCTGTTACTGTTTGTTAGTGTCCCAATGTATGAAGATAGCATCTTGTTCCGATGTGTTTTAAATATAAAGATAAGTGTTGAATATACCTGGTTTGAATTTTCAGACTCACCTTCACTGGTGGTTTAGTTGAACAGTCTAAGTCCTATTTCTTCTTGTATCCATAAAAGAGAAATAAGACACTGTTTCTTCTTTTCTTCCCCCCCTCCTTTGCTGTTCTTGGCCATGTAGCTTCCTCCTCCTTTGCGGTGGATTTTATGATGCTTTCTGTAAGCTGCTTAATGCATTAGTGTTGGAACACAGGTCTTTTGGAGGCATTTTCTTCCTTGCATTTTTCCTGCCAGTTTGAGTTAAATCTGTCCCTAAAAGGGTCTCTAAAGTACTGCAGCTGGCAAAAGCCAAGCAGTAGGAGAAAGATACTGAAGAGGGCTCTGGGGATTCCCTTCTGTTTTGGAAAGAACCTGTTAAAATGGTTTATCTTGTAGAACCGGATCTTTAGTAACCACGTTGATAGGGTTGGCCCAGGAACAGGGCTGCTCTGAAATAGCAGGGAATCAGCGTACTATCGTTGTTTGAGTATGGAGGCAAACACACGAGAAATGCTATGCTGTTAGTGTTGAACCCTAACATCACTCACTATCAGCAACATAGGGGGTTTTTCTCCAGGAAATCCCATACAAAAGAAATCCTCTTAAATACTGCTTAAATTTCAGTCTTGTACAAACTGCAAAGTCTGTCAGGAAGCAATTCCAAAAGTGACTGGATGCAACCATTAACTAATATAAACTAAAATTCTGCAAAGAACAGCTCAGGAAACTGTTTATAGCTAAATTTCTGTTACTTATTAAGTGCGCTAAATATTTGAAGTAATGTAAGGAAACCAAGGCTTTGGCTTTAAAATACTCATGGCAAAATTTGGGTAAGAATAGTGCGAGCTGTGTTTCTCCAAAATTATATTCGCATAGCAGTCTAAAGTTGTTGAATAAGATAGCAAAAATAAAAGGTGAGATCTTTCCTAAGTCACATAATTTCTAATATTTTTATGCTTCTAATATGTTTTCTGATTTGTTTTCAGGCCACTGGACAACCTTATGAGCAGTATGCCAAAATGATCTTCATGGAATTGAATGATGCATGGTCAGAGTTTGAAAACCAGGGATCAAAGTCCCTTTTCTAAATATTCACCTTCTACAGAACACTTCCAAAAAGTGGAGCTGAGCATTGTTGTGACTTTATGGCACCTGGGATTTATGAAGCGCTTTTCTGTGATTTCAACACATTTTCTAATCATGCACTTAAATGTGGTGATGTATTTTGTAAGATGTAGAGTATAAAGCATTACATACATGCATTAAGAAAACATCTGCTCAGTACTTGAAGAAATCACAGTCTGGGAGTGCTTTCAGTTTTATATTTGGTAAAAGTAGAGTTTTACTGAAGCTCTATGATTTCGGGGATACTAGTATTAATTATAAATCATTCCAATTTCCTTGATCTTTGCTACCTACCCCAATTGTCTGTTACTTTCAGTACTTTTGTGATTCAGTTTTCATGTCGATGCCTGTCGCCTTATTCAATGTGCTTTAGTTATCAGCAGTGAATTTGCTTGGCTTATCTCAAACCTGAAGGTGTACATTTTCATCTGTATTTTAGGTAATCAATCTGATAATCATTCTGTAAATAATGTTTTCTGACAATAACTGTATTCCTCACAATAAATTAACAGTTGTTTAGCCAAAAAGGCCCCAAATGTGGGCAAGTCAGTCAGGGTTGTTCTTGATTTTTAATTTTTTCTACATATCATGAATCTAGAAACAAATCTTGACTTGAAGGTCTGCATGTTCCTGCTGTTTTATTTATTATGGACCTTTGGAAGGCAGTACTCTAAACAGTGCTTATTTTCCTCATTCTTTAAATTATGTCTCTTGCTTCTAATTTCAGTGGAACATTCCTTCCATGGGACTTCAGATACTTTCATAGAAATAAAGTTATTCTGAAACTTGAAGTGTAAGCACAAAACATTCTACTCTGCTTTGTTTTGTCTGAGTAAATACTACATGACTCATTATCATCTGGAGAGCATTTAAAGTGCTTTAACGCATTTTGCTTCATGTCTGAACGTCTGTATTTTTGAGATGTGTTTGATATCTGTGTATGTGAAAACATGGGATGTATTGGTAGACTGTTGCATTTCTGCTCACCTACCTCCCATGCACTGGTTTGTGCAAGATGAGTAGAGACACAACTTGATAACAAAACTTGCCATTTTCTCATCCCTATTCAGAAGGCATTTTTTCATTAATGCTGGGATGAATAAACACAAATAACTAGTGACTGTTGTACTGTGTAAAAAAAAAAAAAAAAAAAAAAAAAAAAAGCAGTTGTTGTGTCAAGTTTGAAAATATTGAAAATTGGTATTGTGGTATTAAAGCTTCGGCACTAATTTCTTGAAACAGTACAGTTGGGCAGTCAAGGAAATATTTTAATCATCTTGCCACTTTATACATTTTGCATACTTAACTGAAAAGGGATCTGTACTGTTACCAGAGGTAACTGTTCACCTAAACAGAAAACGAGATTTCAAGGCCACCTGCAAGTTGGATGAAGTTGTCCACTGCCACACCAGCCTGGGAGCTGGTGAGTTAGACTTGTGAACACAGGTTGCAATTTATAGTTTGTAAGCTCACATCTAAACCAGTTACCTATTAACCTCTGATAAGAGGGTTTATGTGTGTGTATTCAGATATGTATTCCGTGATTGTTTTTTTAAGATGGAAGTCAGGATTAGTTATGGATCAGGAAGGCTATATATTATTGATAGCTGCAGTTGCAGTTCAAGTTACTGCGTTGAAACAGTCTTAAACCTTAGTAATTTCTTCTTAAAAATACGTAACTTGCTGCCTAATTTAGAGTAAGAGCGAATCTTTTTTCGTTGGGACACTTCATTAATTCTTTGTTGTCTGATCTATGGAAATTAAAGGCTTCTGCTGGTAGGATAGGTTTGTTGGAGAGCTGCATGGCTTTTTAGAGTTCTAAGGCAAATGTTATCTAGTAATTTGTTTAAAAAGACATACACAGATATATGATGACTGATTGACTGCTCTCCTACATACAGCTGAGAGGCAAAGCATTTCTGCATTTAGTAAGGAAGGGCTACTTTTAAAACCCCATGTTCCTTCCGGCACATACAGACAACTTAATTTGGAGGGACACATTATTAATTGTTCTCTTCTGAAAATACACATATAAGAAAATAAATCAGAAAGTTTTGAGAAAAATATATTACTCTGCTTTGTTTGGTAGCATTTTCTTGATAATGTCTACATTTCTCTTTTTATTTCACTACTCTTGTTTGCAAAATTAACAATAGAGAAGAACCTTAGATGTGACTTTTAAGTGAGAAGGGAAACATGAGTGCAAGTGTGTTTTATTTGGAATTGAAGATTTCTTAAAATGTATTCCCCCTTTTGAAAATTATGGAAAATCATGAAGTTTGGCTGTGGATTTTTCGCAGAGCCATTTGATAATTACTGAAACTTCAGTCAGCTTAACAGCACCCGTCAACTTGTTTTATGTCTTAATCAGCCCAGCTTCCCAGTGGGGGAACTGGCATTTTCTTCTATCCTGCTCCTTTCTATATAGTTGAATTTTGGTGCTAAGAACATGGGAGAGACTTGGTTTAGTAAACTCTCAGATCTTGACAAGGAAATTATTTTGCAGGAGGTTTTTTTGTGTAACTGTCATTTAGCTTTGTTGCTTATGAGAATGTGCAAAAAGTTGGATTTCAGTAAGGCTCTGTAAGCAAAGTTTAAAAATTCAAGCGTAAACAAAAATTCAAGAGTAAACAGATTTTGTGTTCCTTAGAAGATAAAGCAGCATGAGGACCACTAAAGGTGTTTCATAGTGGAAGGCTTATATTAATTTTTTTAGTTACAGGAATTTGGGAAGAAGGAAGGTAAATTTTATATATAGACATACATTGAAGCATAATGGTGCTTTTAAAGGAGAGGATCATTTGGAAGAAAGTCCAGAAGTTCTGTTTGAGTTCATCTTAAAACAGTAATAAAAATGGTAAAGAAAAAATGGGAATGAGGGCTTTTCAACCTTTCTCTCACTCTGTACTTCATTGTTAATTGGCTGTCTGCTCTAAAGGATAGGAATGCACTCAAACCTATTACATATGCATATCATTGTAGCTCTATTTGTAATGTTCACATGCTGAAAAACTTCTACAATAGGCTACATAAAAATTGATTGAGACTTGATAATTTTCTCTAGGTTTAAAGTGTCTATTTTCTGTTCATTTTGCATGTTAAATTTTGAAATGTTGAATTCAAATCATGTCCCAAAAGCTAGACTTTGTCTACTTCTTCTGACTTCAGAGCTTGAGGATGAGGCAACTGAGTGTTGCCAGTTAGAGTGATTTGTGTGTACCAGAGTTCACACGTGGCACTTAAGTTCTATTGTGAAAAAGCCCTTTGACTCCTGCAGCGAATCGTGGTGCCTGTTGGCCCATGTTTGTAGTTCCTTTGTCTGTTAATGACACCTGACTTCATTGTAGCCTGCCAGGATCCCATTCTTAAAAGTGAATAGCTTCACATGGCTGTCACAAGTGCAAGGAAAAACAATGCAACCTAGATTAGGGGAAGAGTAGAGAGAACATCCACACTCTAACCTACATACCAAATGTTGTTTTCTGATTTTCTCTTAATTGACCTGTTCATACCTACCTCTGCTAAAAACAGGTCTGAACTAGTAGAAATAACCTAGTTTGTAGCCTGCTTTTCCAGCCCTTTTAGAAGTGCTACTGCCTGGCTAGAGTGCTTGGATATTTTTTTAAAATTTTTTTTTTCCCAGAAGTTGCGCTAAAGAAGGGCTTATAAAATCATAGGGAAGATTTTAAATAGTTATTTCTTGATTAAGTTGATTAAGTTATGTTGGTATTAGATCTGGAGAGTCGGGCAACTTAACTTTTAAAACAGAGAACTATGAAGAGGAATTGGTGTGTGTGACTAGAACCTTCCAAATGGAGAAAAATGTGTTTTGACCATGTAGGAGGAAATCGATTGATGTCTTTAACCTTGGACGTGGTGGTTTGGTGTTGACTAGTGCTGCCAGATTTCCTTGAACTTCACTGCAGGGAAGAGAAAGAAAGTAAGCATGATTTAATATGACTATTTTGCTCAGTTTTATTAGTGAGTAGTAATTCCCAGACATCAAGTCTGGGAGGAAAAGTTCCCCTGCATTGTTATTTAGATAAAGTTCATATAGTTTGCTAATCAGTTATAGTTTCTTTCAGTGAGTACAGAATGCAAAAGCTACAACGGTGATCAAGTGCACTTGCTTGCGATAGCAGCAGTCTTTGGTATTGCCACCTGTGAGGGTAACTAGCACTCACAAAAAATGCCTTTTACCTCCATTTTCTTGGTAATTTTATAAAGTTCCTCCAGTGTTGTTCTGCCAAGCAAAGAGTAACAGTTCCTTCCTGAATGCAGGCTGTCTCTCAAAGCTGTATGCACAGGATTAATATTTTGCACAAACAAAGCAGAGTTTGAGCGTATCTGAAGTCTTGGCTGCCCTTAGGGGCTGCTGGGCTCTATATGCACCATTCCACAACCAAAAGCCAGACTGCAGTTTCCTCAGCATATTTGCATAGTCCTTGGCCATTGCATTGTCTGCTGCTCACAGGAATATTTCAGGGGTTGCATAAATGTGGAAACCATGTTGCTCCTTAGCTGTGCCCTTACTTGCCTACCAATTGCAATGTAATGAATGCTTTGTAAATAAGTTCAAATTAGTCATTTACAGTTGCTTGTGCTTTGAGTCAGTTGACATTTTCTGTCAAGATCTTGCAGGTGGTTGACCTGCAAAAGCTGCAGAAGGAATGTATCATTTCTCACCCCTTGAGTCTGTCCCTGGTGCAGAGCAGCTGTAGCTACCAGCTGCCCAGTGACTAGGAGCAAAGGGTGACTCAGCTGAGCTGTAGTTCTGGTCTTGATGAATCTTGCCATGCTTGTTTGCTCTCCGTTTGGGTGAGCTTATTGTGGACTGAGTTTAGATTGCATTAAGCTTCCAACATATGCTCCAAAAATACAGATTCAGCCATTTTTATGAAGCATATGTGTTGTCACAGAAGCTTTTATTACCAAAAGAGAATTAAGAGGCATTGCAAGAACTCCCAAAACTCTTCAGAGGTATGTACTGTATATTTGCAATGTAGACTTATAGAAGTGATTGTCATCTCTGATAAGGACGAACTTGCTCTTGAGGTCCTTATTGTATTTACCTGTAATTGTGATTGTACTTTCTATACCTGTGATTTTTCTGGTTTGGGGTTTGTGGGGGGACAGAAAAGATATTCAAGTCTTACTTTTTGCCATCTTTCAGGAAATGCAATGTACTGAGTAATGTTACTACTAGTGAAATGAAGATTATACCTGTATGTTTATAAAGGGGATATAGTAAAATAAAACCTTGTTTTAAAGTAGATTTAATGTTTGGCACAATGTCCTTGAACAGAATATTTGCTTTGAAATGTACTACGACTTAACCAGTGATCAATTAAAACAAATGAAATTACTTTGCATATGTGTTTCTTTAACAATGAAGCAATTACCTGAATACCCAAAGCATTTTCCATGGCCCCTTTCAGAACAATACCTCATTAAATGTGGTTCTCGTTAGTTTGTTGAGGTTGACTGAACCTCTTAGAAACTGCCTCTTCAGGAAAGTCTCTTCTCCTGATGGAGTCCCTGCTACGTGCTTTGCAGTTCGGCAGCTGAATTCCTCAGGCCGCTACCTGAGTTGGGCTGTGAGGGGTTGTTGAAAAGGACCTGTTGCAATGCAGTGCTGACTTCTAAACCCAGGGAGGGTCCTGCATAGGTGCACGACAGTAATCAAAGGAAGAACCAAGTAGACAAGACTGAGGCAGAAGGAGGAGCAACCTGTAAGGAGAGTGGGACGTATGTTTCTGAAAGGCTGTGTGTCTGGGCAATCTGTGAGGGAATGCCGAGGAAGGGGGAGTCACTGCTGGGACTTTTGGTTCCATGCTCTCAAACAAGAATGGGAGAAGCAGGATCTCTTGTAGTTGCGAACAAGATACTTGGTGACTTCGAGAACGTTTTTTTTTTTTTTTAAATAAAAGAATAGCAGCATAGAATTACCACATGGAAGTCCCCAAGGAGAAGAGTGGAAAATAGGAAGGATAAGGGAGAACAGATGGGCCTGACCAAAGAAGGATGGGTGGGATAAGCATGGGGCAGGAAAGAGAAGCATTAACAAGCTGAGGAACAAGCAAAGCAAAGTTCTGTTTGGCCTTTTCCTCTGGAAATGTTTTTTGTATTTTGCTTACCACTTTGAGAGGTCTGATGGGTTTATAAGAATGTAACACTAAGGTCTTCTAGCATTTTCTCAGCAAATAATCTTTCTCCTGGTATCCCATACATAACTTGGTGCTACTTTCACTGTTAGTCTGTTTACTCTTAATGTGCAAAGCTGCTGAAAAAATGTATTCATAACTACTTCTAGTCCTTTGCTGCTGGAGCAAAGAAGGATACTGTTAGCCAGTTGCATCTATCTTTGCCATATACAAAGCCTCTGGCTACTCTGGCACATATTTAGAAAGACTGAATTGTAGGTACAATCCACAGCAGGTGGAAATCCTGCAGTGTCAAGCTGGCACATGTCAGTTAAGTGATTATGCCAGGTAGGCAGAATGTGTTACAAAGAAATATCGTAGCCCTAAGTTCAATAGCAAGCAGAGCCAACAAAATGGCAACAGCAAATGGGGGATTAAAAAAAGGCAGTAGGAACGCTGTGCAGAACACTGTGTACTATGGTGTGGAGGGCAACTTGTAGCCATCTGCCAAAGCCTCCCAAGTCTGCACTGGAGACACCTGAGCTGCGTGCTGGAGTGCTGAAGAGGATACGATTTGCCCTGTGTCACCACTGCCTCTGTTGTGAGGGTGAGAGGACTGCTGGCTGATTTTTTTCCTTCATGGAAGAACTGAGCAAAAAGGACTGAAGAAAGGAAAATGGAGCATATAAGTAGGTGAAGATTTGAACTGGAAGGATCCCTTTCAGTACAAACTATAAGGGATTCCTCATCCTGCATAATCCATGCTGGCTGTTCTCCTGGAGTGGCTTCTGCTCCTAATCAAAAGTCTGGGCGCACACAAAACAAAGGCTGTAAAGTTCTCTAGTGTGTGATGCTGCTCGCAGGCCCAAGAATTAAGTATTTATCTTTGTGTTCTGGGGCTCAAGTTTTAGTAAGGCCTCACTTGGCCATTATTAATTGGTGAGGTTCATGGGTTGCTTCCCTGTGTTTGGTTTTGGTAAGCAACAAGACAGCAGAAGCACTCTGCAAGTTGCACTGTGAGGAGATGGGATTGTCAGTGTGCTGCCTCCCTGCTAAACAATATACAATGCATTCAGCGGATTTCTAATGTACAAGATGAAGCCTGAAGAGACAGCTCATCCAGCTTGCTCAGGAAATGCATTTAAATGACAGGCCCTTTCCAGAGGTTTAAGGCTGCAACTGCTAAATCTGTTTTTTTCTCCAGTGTGAAACAAATTGAAGTATGTAGCTGTGAATTTTGAGTACCAGCCTAAACTTCACTGGCTTTGGAAAAAGCAATACTATGTTTGTGGAACAACTTATTTAAAAGTAGGATGAAAATGCAGCGAAAAAAAAGGGGGAAGTTGGGAGACTGGGTTGTTCTTGGTGCTTCCTACTTTAGCAGGAATGTCAAGTGCAGTGAAGTGCTGAGTGTCCCCTAGCTTGGTGTTTGAGCTTAGTGCTTCCACTGGGTCTGCTCCTCTGCTGATCCCTGCTAGATAATCCTGTCAGTTTCAATGTGAAGCTCAAAAATGCTGAGTGATGTTGACAACCTTCTGAATAGCTGTTAAATGGAGTGTTTGACCCAGAGCCTTCCCTTTAGTCTTTGATTCCAAGACTTCAGCTTCCTCTGGGCTTCTGGAGTCTGTAAAGCACACCAGTGGAAAATGACCTTGAGCAAAAAAAACTATCATAAACAATCAACCTGCAGCAGTGAACAGCTGTGATGCCTCATGCTTCTGCTTTCCTGGTGCATGCCTGCTCTGTCTGCATCCTAGCTGTGGTTCACCTTAGAGGCCAATTAGGTGCCAGGTTTATTATAGGGGTGGATGAACCATGGGAACTGGACTCCCACCAACTGGGGGAGGGTGGGGCGGAGGAGAGGACTGAAAGTGACATACGAAAGCAAAGGGCTAAGGAATAAGCAGGTAGATCCTAGCGCTGTGCATTGCACGTGCCCAGGCTGTGACAAGTAGATGTGACCTTAGTACACATGTGCAAGTATGTAGAGCGCACATAATCAGGCGCAGTTGCCTCCAATGGGAGGACTATACTAAGCAGCCAAAGCTTTCCCGCAGTGCAATCTACCCTCGTATCCCAACACTGGCTCTGAGCCTGTACTAATTGGCTAGTACTGACGGTTCAGCCAAGACTGCTTCACCCAGAGTGAGGCTGTTGAGCCATTGTCTGAGCCTGTGTGGTTGCAAAGGATGCTTGTCTGCACTGTCAAGCACTGGTCTCAGGAATGGCATCCTTGACACTTACTCCCATTGAAGAGACTCATCTCTCACCAGTATTCCTATGTCCCACCACGAATGGCACAAAATTTGGCTGGTCAGCATGTTAAATACTTAAACTCAGCTGCTCAATTAACTTCTATTCTCACAAGTTTCCTTATGCATTTATTTACTCTTACACAAGACAGTATAATATTCAGTTTAAGTGACAGCAGTTCACAAGGAGTCAATATCAGCAAGAAGTTAAAAGTGAAATTTGAGTTTTACCTGGAGGACTGGTTGGAAACCGCATCATATAATGTGATTAAGGATCTTGTGTACAGTAAATAAAATTAGATGAGCTTAAAATTCTAATTCTGTTGCTGTCAAGTGTGATGTGTCTGCTTCAACTGAGAAATGATAAAAGCATTTCCTCAATTTTAGCACTATGCAAATAATATTAGAAGAATAATTCTGATGCTGGGAGATCAGCATCTGCTGCAAGGTCTATTGCTGTAATCCGTGGTGGCACTTAGTACTCCTTGTTCTTTTCCATAGACAGACTGAAATGCAAATGCATTTCCCGAAGGTTCTTCTCCTACCACAAGGACTACTTGTTTCTGCAGAAGCAGAAAGGAGATGGTAAAAGATCATGCTTTTAGCTAGAAATGTGAAATTAAGCTTCAGGTCTGCAAAACACTGGGGAACTTTTGGGTCCCTTAACCAGACAAAGGCTGCATCCTTTTTGATGATCCCTGCTGGACAATGTGTAGGAGAAGATATGCATCCAGGCACATGTCCCTGCTGCCCACATCTGTGTTCTCCTGCCAGACCCATCCCTGCACTTTCTTCCTGGAAGTTGCTAGAGTTCAACATAAGCAAACCCAAGCATTTTCCTTATACCCTTCTCTCTAAAATGGTTTAAGTCTTATGACCATAAATTTCATGAAGTATTTATTGGAGAGCTTGGAGAAGGTGGGACGAGCTGGGAGGAAAGCATTACAAGGGATGGCAGGGGCTGTCTACATAGAAGCAGAGCTGCTGCAGAGCCCAGGAGTCTGGATGTGTCCTGGCTTTAAATGCGGGCATTGTTTTGCTTCTGAGCTGGCTCCTCCAATGGCTCCTCCAATGTGAGAAAAGCAAAAAAACCCACAAACACCAAACCTGCCATAAAGAGTGTGCTGCTTTACTTCTAGCAATAGTTACTTTGTCAACATCCTGCCTTAGCTTTTCCTGTTCCAATTGCTTATTGGGCATCCTGTTAACAAGCATTTTTTCTTCCTTCTTGTCTATACATTTAGTATGATCTTTCTAAGTTTCAATCTGCCCCTTGCTATTAGCTTATACTTTCTTCTTCTCTGCGCGTCGACAGAGTTATTTATACCATGATGACTCAAGTTTGCTGTTTCTCTGTAGACATGATTTCTTAGGAAGGGAAACTCACACAACTGCAGAAGCTAAACAAAACTTATGCTAAAGCAGTTATGAAATAGTGGGGGGAAGGAGGAAATCTCAAGCTCAAAGCCACAGGACAAGAACAGACACTGGCTATTTGAGAATTTTGCTGCTGCAGCTAGGAAAAGCTAGACTGTATCTAATTCAATGGTAAGTTGCAGGTGCAGGTAATGCATTTTAACCAATTTTGCAGAGATGTCTGATATCAAGCAATGACAGAGTCAAGGCATGCCAAGACTAAGTATAGTTAATTAGTATTGTGAAGCTTGAGATCTGTTATGAGTATGGCTAAGCTATAAAACTACACTTTGTATGTTGAAAAGGGAAGTCCAAGGCCTCTTAAGACCTGAAATTTCAGCAATTCTTGTGTGCTAGTGGTGAGCAAACACCCACCTTCCCAAGAGTTAGGAGGAATGAAATCCTTCAAACAGTCTACAATGCCATAGACTTCATACGGGAGATCAGTACTTCTGATTATCTAGACAGCTTCTAAAACACCTCAGGTTGAGTATGGGTCCTAAAGGCCTGTGTTTGTCTTGACTGTGTCTGAGATAATGTGTGCCCTTGTTTTACATGTGTGGTTATTGGTGCCCAAGCCAGTCAGTTTTGGAGTAATGAGCATTTATGAGAAAGCAGCTTGGTGCTCTTGGCAAATGTGCGCTGAGGCAGAGCTTTGTTTTCAGATGAGTGGCTTTCACAGAATTAGCTGTTTATCCTCTCTGCAAATCCAGTGTTGGAGTCATCTGAAATAGCAGTGATTTTTCTATTTTTCTGGCTGTAACACATTTCTGGAAAGCTTAAATGGTTCACTTGATGTTAAATATAAGTACAGTCATACCTCCATTCAGCTTTTTAGCTACAACTCGGGTTTATGCAGTGAAGACCAGCCTGTGCCGTTGTGTAACTGGCTCAGGCAGATGTGCCTCCTTGGTGGCACTTGCTGGCTGGGCTGTGCCACCAGGTCAGGGGTGGGTTTGTGGGAGGGCATATGCCTTCATGGAGGAGAGAGAGGGTTTCTGTGGCATTAGCAACATGCTGTCTTTCCAGTGGGAGGGTTTAATACGAAACTTATGCTTTGCAGTTCTGCTTTTTGCTAAAAGGCAGAACAAATACTGAAGTGCTAATAAGATTCAGCTGAGCTGTTTGAATAATCTTCTAATAAATTGCATAATAAAGAAGTGAATTCAGTAGAAGACCAGCTGTTTACACTGGTCTGTAATTGATCTCTATTTAATATCACATCTACTTGCCATTTTTTCCTTCTTTCAGATATACTGATATGGACCTTTCAGCCTTACAGACATGGAGGATGAGGTGGCACAAGATGTTTTCCTCCTCTCTGCTTGCAACAGCATGGTTCACGTAGTTACCAGGATTAAGTGCCTCCCGTGTGGTGGGAGCTGTTGCTGGCCAACTGAACCATGGGGCACTGCACGAGAAGCTTGCAGCTACAGAGAATGGTGGTTGAGGTATGCTGGCTGGCAGAAATACCTCACCAGGCAGAACTGATTCTACTCCTGCTCCTGCAGACTCAACACTGAAATCTGGTGAGAGAGCTCGATCAGGAAGGACTTCACAGGAGATTGCTCTAGGGCTTGCAAGGGGCTACAGCAGGAAGCAGGGTGGCTTTGGGATGCTGGGTACCTGGTGTGGTACAGAGCCCTGTGGCGATGGACTGTGTCAGTTGGGGCATCTGGGTGATGGAATCTGGCTGACAGCATCTCCTTTCTGTCATATGCACAGCACGATCTGCATCCTCCTCCCTCACAGCATGCTGAAGTGCACAGAGATTTGATTTGCTAGCAACCAGAGGCACTGGATATGCAGAACATGTTGCCGGACGCATTGCCAGTTTTACTGCTAGGAAGGCTTTAGTGGTTGTGAAATAAGATAAGCTGAACAGCCTAACGTTGGTATTGGTGGACAAAAGAATTTAAACTAAGGGTTATGCATAACACAAAGAAGTAAGTATAAAGTCTGATGTTAGATGGTTCATGAAATATTTAGCATTTCCAAGTGTGTTCTCATTTCAGACAAAAATGAAAATACAACAAGATGAACAGAAAATAATGGGTTATACTTTTGGAACAAGGTACTTTAATTGAGCCAGATGGGCCCAGATGTTTCCTCCTACTTTCTCATCGAAATGATCTCCTATTGAGAGAGACGCCTTGTGGGAGAAACCCTAACAAAGGTGCAACAGGAAGTCTTCCACAAGCAATGATTACCTTAAGCGGACTTCACGCAGCTCTTACTGCTCTAGTGAGGCTAATTGCATATGAAAATAGAGACATTTGAAGGCTGACTTAAAGAGGTGTTGCTGCTGCTCACACTTCAGTTTGTGTTTTGATCCAAGAAAGAATTTATGATATCTCCGGTCTCATCAACTGGCTTTGACTCTAAGTTTTTTTGGTCACCTGCTCTTTCTGCTTCTGATTAATGCAAGCAGATGTATTATATTCTCTCTGTGTTTCACCTTTCCTGATGAGCTTGACAACAGTAACTATTTTTCTTTTAATCCATTTTAGAGTTTCAGATTGAAGTTGCACCTGAGAGGAATGGTTTTATATCATCGCAACATTTGATACATCAACATAGATCTTTGAAGAGTGTCTCACACTGTGAAGGTCTCCATGCTTCCCTGCACATGCATTTAAAGCTGCCAAGGGGTTACACTTGCATGGGCAGGTGGGAAGTATTGCACGCACTCATACGCAGATGTGTTCATGACGAAGAAGTGAAGATTTAAGACTATAACATCAGCAGTCTGGTAGGTGTTAGGAAGATATTGAGGCAATCAGGTCTGGAGTGGGTCCAGACATGGATGAGGATGCTTGACCTGTCTGTTCTGAGTGCTTCCTTGCTAGCCAGGCTGTGTTCCCTGCACTCCTCCTCACCTTCCTGGCTGCAGTCAGTCACATGTGCTGGAAGGTTGTGTCTATTTTTCTGCTCTGGGCTGTGTGGTGGTTGTCCTTGGACAGCTCTGACTGCATACCTTAGTATCCTGTTATTTGATCCTCCTCTTTGCTGCCCTTGTTCTTCCCTTGCTTAGCTCAATCTGCTACCAAATAAACAGCTTCCTCTGAATTATTCCTTCTCCACTGATTCCAGTTTTTCTACATCCATACCCAGCTTTGGTGTTTCTGTTATGGTTATCCATACAATCTCTGCCTCCTACGCTGATGCAGTTCTGGGGTCACTGATGGCCTGTCAAGAGTCTTTTCCTCGACCATCCCCAGAGCTCCCCTCCCTGTGAAGTTCAGTGTCTAAGTTTAAATGAAAACTAAGATGTGTAATCAGCAATGAAGAGATTTGAATCAGAAAAATGTATAGAAAGGATAACAGTTCGTAACTACAAATATGTGTATATATATATAACCACAAACAGAACAGAATTAACAGCAAGCGTAATTGAAACCTTTAAACGAATCAAGTCCTGTACCCAAACCCTTGTGATGCAGGGCTCTTTAAGGGCAGCAACATGCAAAAACATCTGGAACTATAACATTCAGTCACTTCTCATATCTCTGAAAATCCATCCAGCCCTCATTGCAGCCTGGAAAATTCCATCTTCTTCCTCCATTGCACTCTGTCCTCAAGAACTGGCAGAGTCCCCTTCTACACCATCTCCCAGCACTGTCCATCAGTTACAGGTAGTCCATCTTCACTCCTTTTTGTCACAGTAGGGAGAGAGGAGATACAAAGAGCAGCCACCCAAGCCATCTGTGCCTTTGCCAGAGCAAGAAGGACAGAGAAGGGTGTGACTGGTGAGAAACAGACACAATTCAGCTGCCTTGTGACTGAGTTTTAACTGAAGTTCCTGTGATATCCTGAAGTCCCCAGTTCATCTTGTGAGTCTGGTGCGATGGTGGGTACAGCACCATCTCCCTCATAGGCCCTCCTGTTTGGATGGAGGTGGGAGCATCCCAAGTAGCCTTCAACTCCATCGTCCCCTCCTTGGACAATGTGCCACCTTGAGCTGAGACTGAAGCTGAGGTATTTCCTCACTCATGTCGAGTCCAGATACCGGGTTTGCGCTGCAGGCAGGCAAAGGCTTCCTCCCAGCCGGCAAACCACCCTGGAGTCATTCACTGGGGTGAACTGGAGCAGTGTTGCTGGGAAAGTGAAGTAGCCAATTGGCCCTAAGAAAATCTTCTTAAGAAAATCTCCCAGGCCTGGGGATCAATTGTCATCTTCCAAATGCTCTCAGAATTAGGAAAAGGCCTCTCTCACCTAGTCCAACCTCCAAAGTGCCCCATTGCCAGCTTTGGGGTTGGAGCTGTAGCTACCACACCTCAAACAGGAGCTGACGGGCCTTGGATGATGCACAGTTGGGCCTCTGCTTCCTCAGAGACGTTCACTGGGAGTGGTGTATCCTCCCTCCATGAGCTACATCTCAATCCAGCCCAGCAAAGGGGGAGTGCAGGCGATTTTTTGGTGAATATTGCAGTAACTAATACTGCAGCACAGCATTTCTCTCCCCAGGGTGTGTGATTCTGTTGCTCCACCACTGGGAACTAGTTCCTGCTATAGGGTTTTACTCCAAGCTGGTGGAGCAAAAACTTCCAGGGAAACCCACTGCTTCCTTCTCCTGCCTGCTTGATGACAGTGCTTGACCCAGGAATTCAGATTTGCTTTACAGCCAAAGAGAAGAGTGTTTCCTTTGGCTGACCCAGGGCAGCGTGTTTCTCACCACATGCCTAAAATGCTGTTGCAGAATGGCAGGGGAGCAGGCACAAACACACTGTCCGAGGTGGTGCTTGAGGTGTGGGAAGCTGCCACATCCATCAAAAACAACCGAGTTCCTCTTGGGAAGGGATTCTCTAATTGAAAGCAGTGGAGACCTGGACCACATGGATAAACAGAATACCTGCAGGGGCTTAGTCCTCCCCAATTTGGCAGCTTTCTTCCGAGCTCCTGTTAAGCACGGCATCCAGTTGGTGTAGTGCTTTCGGTGGGGCACGAGAGCTGACTGCAGGTCTCAAATGGTTTAGAGCTGTACTGACAGCGTAAGAGTCCCTGAAATGAACTGCCTTGTAGTTCCTCATATAGGAAAAGCTTAAAGCTGTTAGCCAAGTCTTTACCTCTGCTCTGGATCCCTATATGTGGATTAATCACTAGAAGCCCCAGGGAGCAGACCTAGTACTTGTGTTCAGCTGTTCCAAGCAACATTACAGGTCAAACAACTGTCAAAAAAAATCTTATGAAGGCAGTAACTTTTCACCACCCCCTCACACTTGTTACTCCATAGCTTACACAACCTCCTTTTGGCTGGTGGGAATAACAAGGCTTTGTTTCTCCCTCTCTTCAGTAGATTTCTGAGTAGGAGTTAGTTGCACAAAACCGAAAAATCTCATGAGCTCCTGGCTTAATCTTGGTATGGGAAGACAGTACTGAACGCAGTGCTTTTCCTTTCTCGGCACGCCGGCAATGGATTGCTGCTCAGCAAACAGTAGTTGGGAGGGAGGAAGATGCAAAAGCTTTGTGTGTCCTCAGGCAGTACAGCTGCGGAAAAACAAACTTGCCTTGAAATATGCCTTGGTTAGCTGGTTACCTGCAGCTATCGCTACCACAGGATGTCAGAAGTGTTGGATATTCATTTAGGAAACTGACCTCCAGGGTAACTACCAGTCCACCTGTTATTGCACTGAAGAGTGTGAACCACAGCTGCTGAGTGGAGAGTGCTCTCTGCGTGCACCTTGGGATGAAGGAACATTGTTCCCTCAGCTTTGGTAACTCAAATGTAACATTATGGATGATCTGGACAATTTCCCCCTTGTGAATGCATCACAAGCTTTCTTTGGTTTTGTTTATTTTGGTTTTTTTTTCTTGGAAATGCAGGGCAGTGAGAAGATGAGACAAACTGCAGTGCTGTGAGGCATAGTGGTTCCTCAGCAGACTCACAGAAACAGTCCAGGTAGCGCAAAAGCTATTCTCATGTCTCTGGTTCATGCTGGTGGTTTTTTGAGCACTGAGTGTACAAGATACTGCGAGAGACACAGAATCCTAATCAAACAAAGTAACTTTCAAAAAAAAGAGTAACTGCTTGACAATGAATTTGGACACAGCATTTTTTTGCTGATCAAGGTATTTAAGTACTTTGAACCCTGGCATTCATCAGCTCTCACCTGTAGGGAACCTTCTGGGGGATCCTATAAGTATTTCAGATAACTGTCTTCAAATCAAGAGCCAGTTGCAAAATGAGGCAAGAGGAGTCTGAATATTTATTCAGCCTTAACTCTGCCTCTTTGAGCAACACATAGCAGCTCCCCATTGTAAATATCCCTCTGCTATCAAGTCAGCAGGACCATAGCTTGGGCTGAGAGTTGTTCACAGAAACCTTGAGAAGAAGTTTCGTTGTTTTTGGTTTTGTTTTCTTTTAAACAGAAACAAAAAATCTTTAGCAGTCCTTAACTTCCAGATTAATTTTAGTTTTTCATTAAATGTATGGTGGTCAAATCTTCCTGTGACAACAGCTGATCTTTGTTGCTGTCTCAGCTAGTCCAGGACATGCCTTCTCACATGGGACAAGTGACAGCTAAAGGCAGAAAGAATCTCAAAATGAAAATGGTACAGGTCCTCACCTCTGCAAGCAGCTGCACCCTGGTCTGCCACTGCACTCTGCAGAAAACTACAGTTGTGGCTGTTTGCTGCAGCGAAGCACCTGTCCACGCTGCTCTCAGTCTGTTGAGGAATCTGGCAGGCACACTCAGCTGCAAACTAGAAAAACTTGTTCTTGCTGATACCTGACTCTATGTTACCAAGTAGTGTGTGTCTCACAGGTGCCTGCTTGTTTCAGCTGTAATCCTGCAATCTAGTGACTAGTGCATGGAGCCACTGGCTTGAACATGCAGTCACTCTCTTAATAGGCATCCAAAAATGCTGTTTTCTCCCAACATTTCCTCACACATCTCCCTTTTGTGTAGAAGCTGGCTCGTGCTGCCCCACAGGCTGTCTTGGGAAGCAAAGTTTCAGAAGAATCTCAGCCCCTTGTATATCTGGATGTCAAAACTGCTTCTGCCACCATGTGCAAGCCTTCCATGCTGCACAGCAACCTCCAGTGGCTGAACCCTGGTCTGACACCAAGTCCCACTAGTGAACTATAAGGTTGGCTCCCAGGCTGAGGCAGCTCTTGGCAACCTGTGTCATATGTGTCATCCTCAGTGAGGGCTGTCCACACCTACACAGTTATACCATAGAATTATAGAATGGTTTATGTTGGAAAGGACTTCAAAGATCATTCAGTTCTAACTCCCCTGCCATGGGGAGTGACACCTTCCATCAGATCAGGGTGCTCAAAGCCTCATCCAACCTGGCCCTGAACACCTCCAGGGATGAGGTATCCATGATGTCTCTGGGCAACCTGTGTCAGTGCCTCACCCTCACAGTAAAACAAATCTCCCTAATATCTAATCTAAATTTTCTCTCTTTCAAGCTTAAAACCACTACTGCCTGTCCCATCACTGCAGTCCCTGTTAAAGAGTTCCCAGCTTTCCTGCAGCCCCTTCAGGTACTGGAAGGCTGCTGTAAGGTCTCCCCAGAGCCTTCTCTTCTCCAAGCTGAATAAACCCAACTGTCTCAGCCTGTCCTCACACGAGAGGTACTCCAGTCCTCCGATAATCTTCATTGCCCTCCTCTGGAATTGCTCTAACAGATCTATGTCCTTCTTGTGTTGAGAACTCCAGAACTGAACACAGTTCTCCAAGTGAACTCTCATGAGAGCAGAGTTGAGGGTGAGAATCACCTCCCTTGACCTGCTGGTCACACTTCTTTAGATGCAGCCTGGGATATGGTTGTCTTTCTGGGCTGCAAGCACACATTGCCAGCTCATGTTGAGCATCCACCAGCACCCCCAAGTGCTTCTCTTCAGGGCTACTCTCAATCCATTCTCTCCCCAGCTGGTATTTATGCATAGGATTGCCCTGAATCAGGTGCAGGACATTGCACTTGGCCTCGTTGAACTTCATGAGTTTTGCACAGGTCCACCTCTTGAGCTTGTCAAGATCCCTCTGGATGGCACCCTTTCCCTCCAGAGTGTCGATGGCACCACACAGCTTGGTGTCATCAGCAAACTTGCATAGGGTGCTCTCAATCTCACTGTCCACGTCTCCAACAAAGATGTTAAACTACATCACTCCGAACTGAAAGGGATGTTCTAGTGTCACCTGAAACCCAAGGCAAGGACCGAGCTCTTTTTCCTCTGAAGACCCCAGAGAGGAAATTGGCTTTAAATGGATGATAAAGGGCTGATGAGCAGTTAGCAAAAGTGGTGTCCTCAAGCTGTGCCCAGTGCACTCTCTCCTCCAATCAGTGGGCTGGGAGAGGGACCTGCAGATGTGTCATCCATCACTGGGTGCCCATATACCTGCTACGAATCATGAGGGTGGTCTGCATGTGCCCTTTTGAGGGGCTTTGCAGGGGCCATGGGAAGTCCCTTGCAGATGAAGGGCTCTGCATCACCTGACCTGCAGCTGAGGGATCCCCCTGAGACGAACTCCTCTGGCAGCAAGCATACGTGCCACCCAGTGTCTCACTCCTATGGGGACCACCCAGGAGAAAATGCCATGCCTGAGAACCTCTCCCAGAAACATGTTCCTGGGAATTTTTCACAAGCAGAAAACTCTCCTGATTCAGGTCACTGTTGCTTCCTGCATTTCTCAAACTGCCTTACTAAGGATGCTGCTTGTTTCAGGTGTTGTGCAGAAACAGGTCAAATGCTACACAAAATGTCAGAGAAACCTGTGCCAGCCTGGATCCTCTGTTCAATCACCACCCACCCCTCCAAACAGATCCTGTTCTAATAAGTGGAGGTCACTCCAGCAGTAATGTTCGGGCGACTTGTTCTGCTTTCCTTGCATTGGTAGAAGAGAAGGAGACCCTACATGTCAGGCAGGTTCATGAGGACACAGAGCATGTGCTGTTGTTTAAGCAGATTTCCAGCCCGTGGTCTCTATCTGACAACTGAGTTCCAGAGGTTGCCTCAAAAGAAAGAAGACTTTTCCAAAGGAATTGAAACTAGAAGTAATCTACTGAAAATGAACTGTGTATTGCAGCAAGTGAATTGAAATGAATGCAATATAAATATCAAACAGAATAAATAGCATGTGATATAAATTCCATAAATATAACAGAAGTGAACAGAATACTTGTACTGAACATTTTGAAAGTGTGAAGATGTGAAAATGCCACAGATGGGTAACCAAACATTATACAGACTTCTGATATAGCGTAGTTATTTTACTCTTTTACAAGAACTAGCCTAGCTCTGTATATTGTAGTCAGTAGGAGACACTAGAGAGTAAAAGAAACAAAAAAAGACTTGTTTACTTCTATAGTTTCTTGCTGGAGATCACATTCTCTGGTTCCTTTTTTCCTCTTTGATCCAGCTTAGGATGAACATTTTAACATAATACTCGTAATCCTTCAAAGAAATCTAAGGCTGCTAAAAGAAATGCAAAAAAGTATTGCCTTTGTTACACTCCTGCCTCTTCTTGCATACACAGCTTTTGGATAAAAGAAGCAAAACACCCAGCTCAGCAGATCTGGTCCATCTCTGGGGTGTGTATATCCTGCTGAAAACTCCGCAGGACTTCCCTGCATTCTCCAAGCAGCCGTCAATCTTGTATTCCTGCAAGAGCCCAGACTGCATCTCTGGCTGACTGAAAGCACCACCAGATCATAGAATCATAGAATCATAGGATTATCTGGTTGGAAAAGACCTCTGAGATCATCAGGTCCAACTGTACCTGTTCCCTTACTAAACTGTGTCCCTAAGAAATTCATCTACGGGTCTTTTAAACACCTCCAGGGATGATGACTCAACCACCTCCCTGGGCAGCCTCTTCCAATCCCTGACCACCCTTTCAGTGAAGAAATTCTTCCTAATGTCCAGTCTAAACCTCCCTGGGCACAACTTGCGGCCATTTCCTCTTGTCCTATCACTTGTCACTTGTGAGACAAGACCAGCACCCACCCTGTCACAACGTCCTTTCAGGCAGTTGTAGACATTGATGAGGTCTCCCCTCAGCCTCCTCTTCTCCAAGCTGAACAACCCCAGTTCCCTCAGCTGCTCCTCACAGGGTTTGTTCTCCAGCCCCTTCACCAGCCTCGTTGCCCTTCTCTGCACACGCTTCAGCTCCTCAGTGTCCTTCTTGTAGTCAACTTTTCCGACCTTGATGATTCTACGATTCTATGGTGTAGTTTGTTTCATTGTCAGCCCAGAAAGAGCCATACAGTGTAGGCAACTCAGCCCTGTCCACTGCTGTCTGAGCAATGTCCTTGATGGATGCTCTGCAGGAACCTGAAATTTCATGGATTCATGTGTATTGAATTTCCAGACTTGACTCACTGGTTACCAGAACCATAAGATTGCATGTTGTGTCTCGTGCTTTTCCTGGGAAAATAAACATCTGAATTTGTTTCTAAAATCTCCAGAGAATATATATATGAAGTTATTATATGAATATCACACCAGTGAAGACAAAAATATTTGGAACTTCAGGATATTTTTCTATACTGTTCCTGGTTGCCTCATGCTTTGGACTAAAGGCAAATATATATATTCTGTCTCTTCTGTTTTGTATCTCTTAGTACCTGCTGAATTTCATGTGATCGCATGCTTATTCTAGGGCTATGTGCAGCAGGGAGTGCTATTGGGAAAGGTATAAAGAGTAGATTCACAGGTGGTTTTAGAGAAAATGCTGTCTGGCTGATGAGCCAGTGCCTACTGCATGCCGCTCACAGCAACAGTTCGTTGTCAGACACCTTCTGTATCAGAGTTCCACTATCATTGCACTGCAGTGCATTTATTGCCTAAGTTTTCTCAGGTCACATACAAACCATACCATCAAAATATTTGTGAATATGGATAGCAACATTTTACATTTGTGAGACCGCATGTGGAGTCCTGTGTCCAGCACTGGTATCTCCAACATAAGAAGGATATGGAACAGTTGGAATGTGTAGAAAGGAAGGCTATGAAGAAGATCAGAGGGCTGGAGCACCTCTGCTATGAGGACAGGCTGAGAGAGCTGGGCTTGTTCAGCCTGGAGAAGAGAAGGTTCCAAGAAGACTTTAGAACAGCCTTCCAGTACCTGAGGGGCTACAGGAAAGCTGGGGAGTGACTTTTTACAAGGGCCTGTAGTGATAGGATGAGGGGGAATGGCTTTAAATTGGAAGGAAGAAGATTCACATCACACATTAGGAAGAAATTCTTCAAGCTGAGGGTGGTGAGACATTGGCCCAGGTTGCCCAGCGAAGCTGCGGTTGCCTCCTCCATGGAGATGTCCAAGGCCAGGTTGGGTGAGGCTTTGAGCAACCAGATCCAGTGGGAGGTGTCCCTGCCCATGGCAGGGGGCTTGGAACTTGATGGGCTTTAAGGTCATTTCCAACACAAACCATTCTATGATTCTATGATTCACTCACTCAGGATTAACTATTTTCATCTGGTAAAGATGATTCCTCCTTTTGAAGAGGCAGGAGGAAGAGCTTTCATCTAATGATGGCTGGTTAAAGAATTTGGCCAGGCCATGAAAAATGGGTATTTCTTTCCCAGGCCTTAGAGTCTGAAATAACAGCTCTCCCCTCCCTTCAGCCATTGGTTTGCTAAGGGGACCTCAAGCCTCTTCTGTGGAAAATCACAGAATGGTTTGGGTTGGAAGCCACCTTAAAGATTTTCCACTTGTAATCCCCCTGCCATAGGCAGGGACACCTCCCACTGCATCAAGTTGCTCAAAGCCTCATCCAACTGGCCTTGAACACCTCCAGGTGTGCAACTATATAATACTCTGCTTTCATAATCTCAAAACCAGTCAGAAGTTCAAGATTCCTGGGACCACAGAGAAAATAATGGAGGATAAAGTAATGGAGCAGACCAGAACTTCAGTTTCTGTTTCCAGGAAAACTAGAGAGCAGGTTACCAGTAATTAGTAAATATTCACAATTCAGGGAGTGGAGAATGCTTAAGGCCATCTGCACTACCCACTAGGCCATGGATTCAGGGATGCTGGCTCTTGGAATCTCATGTTCCTGGTAGCACAGTGAAGTATCTTTCAAACTGCCCTAGTGAATATTCTTAGTCCCCAGGAAGGAACAGAAACATGGTTGTCCCACCACCGACAAGGCTCTGTGCGACAACTTTCCAGTTTAGAATACCATTCAGTTCCTCGGTACAAGTTTATTTGTATGTGCTCTGGTCAGCACAGGTAGACACTAATTCTTGAGGGTGCTCTTAAGTTGTGCCATAAAGGGATAAGAATTACCTCCCAGCTTTTCCAAACAGGGACGAAAAGCTCCACAAGCACATTGGTTTCCATGGAAGTGACTGGTCCAATTTGTCTCTCTGCACCACTACGTCAGCTTTCTACAGTTGTCAGTAAGAGGACACGTATAGAACCATAGAAAGGTTTGGTTTGGAAGGCACTTTAAATATCACCCAGTTTCAACCCCCTGCCATGGGCAAGGACACCTCCCACTGGACCAGGGTGCTCGGGGCCCTGGGCCCCCCCAGCAGGTATGGCATCCCCAGCTGCCCTGGCCCCTCAGCACTCCTGGTGTTACTGTCCCCTCTGCCCCTGCTCCCCAGCACCATTGTTCCCTCAGTCAGTTTGCAGATGACACCAAACTGGGCAGGAGTGTCGATCTGGTCGAGGGCAGGAAGGCTCTGCAGAGGGATCTGAACAGGCTGGATCAATGGGCTAAATTCAATTGCATGGGGTTCAACAAGACCAAGTGCTGGGTCCTGCACTTGGGTCACAACAACTCAATGTGGTGCTCCAGGCTTGGGGAAGACTGGCTGGAAAGCTGCCTGGAGAAAAAGGACCTAGGGGTGCTGGTTGAGAATGGCTGAACGTGAGTCAGCAGTGGCCCAGGTGGATAAGGCGGCCACCAGCACCCTGGCTTGGATCAGCCATGGAGTGGCCAGCAGGAGCAGGGAAGTCACCTTTCCCCTGTACTCAGCATCTGTGAGGCCACACCTGGAATCCTGGGTTCAGTTTTGGGCTCCTCACTACAAAAAGGACATTGAGGGGCTGGAGTTTGTCCACAGAAGGGCAACAGAGCTGAGTAAGGGTCTGGAGAGCAAGTCCTGGAAGGAGCAGCTGAGGGACCTAGGTTTGTTCCCTTTTCCCTGCAATCCCTTTGGAATTCCCTCCCTACGGTAACACCACCGATGGAGAATCAAAACCAATGCACAACTCCAAGAAAACCAAAATCAACCACAACTCGGGTGGTTCCAGGGCTTTACTCTCCTCTCTCACTCCCCAGCAGCTCTCTCCACTTGGCCCCACATGAACAGAACAGGGCTGGGGGCAGCCTTGCCAATGGCTTCTTGATGCTCACAAGAGCAGCAGTGGAAGGACCCCGTGCTCCATCCCAGATGCTCAAAACTTCATAGAAACCTGAATGTTTTGGGTTGGAATTAGTCTGTGAGCTTCAGAAGAAGAGGCAGCAATCTCAGGAGGACTGTGAGGATAAAGTGAGGTCATGCGGAGAGAAAACCATAGAAACATAGAATCATTCAGTTGCAAAAGACCTCTGAGATCATCGAGTCCAACCGTACCTGTCCTCTTACTAAACCGTGTCCCTAAGAAACTCATCCATCCATCTTTTAAACACCTCCAGGGATGGCTACTCAACCACCTCCTTGAGCAGCCTGTTCCAATCCCTGACCACTCTTTCACTGAAGACATTTCAGTGAAGACACTCTGTCCAGACTCCTCTGCAGAGCCTCCCTTCCTTCAAGCAGATCCACACTTCCACTCAGCTTTGTGTCACACGCAAACTGTGCACTCAGTCCCTTTATCCAGATCATTGATACAGATATTGAACAGGACTGGACCCAGCACTGAACCCTGGGGAACACCGCTCGTGACTGGTTTCCAACTGGATTTAACTTCATTTACCACAATCCTTTGGGCCCGGCCATCCAGCCAGTTTTTAACCCAGCGGAGGCTGTGCCAGTCCAGCCCAATGGCAGCCAATTTCTCAAGCAGAATGCTGGGAGAAACAGTGTCAAAGACTTTACCAAAGTCCAGGTACATCACATCCATAGCCTTTCCCTCATCCACTAAGTCAGTGACCTTGTCACAGAAGGAGATCAGATTGGTCTGGCAGGACCTGCCTTTCATAAATCCATGTTGACTGGGCCTGATCACCCAATTGTCCTGCACGTGCTGTATGATAGCACTCAAAATGATCTGCTCGATGATCTTCCCCAGATCCTCCCTCAGACCCTTCTTGTAAATGGGTGTAACATTTGCCAGTCTCCAGTCAAGTGGCACTTCCCCAGTCAGCCAGGATTGCTGGTAAATGAGGGAAAGGGGTTTGGAGAGGACATCTTCCAGCTCCCTTAATACCCTTGGGTGGGTTCCATCTGGCCCATTAGACTTGTGTGCATCTAATTGGCCAAGCAGATCTCTATGCAAATCTTCCTGATTTGTTAGAGCTTCCCTCTCACTCACTGTCTTCTAGCTCAGGGGCTGAGTATTCCCAGAACATCTCACCATACTATCAAAGACCGAAGCAAAGAAGGCATTAGGTACCTCTGCCTTATCCTCATCCCTCATCACTACTGTCCCTCCCTTACCCAGTAAAGGATGGAGATTCTCCTTGGTCCTCCAGTTATTGCTAATACATTTGAAGAAACATGTTTTATTTTCTTTCACCAAACTGGCTGGTTGGAGTTCTAGTTGGGCTTTAGCCCTTCTGATTTTCTTTCTACATGATCTCACCTCACCCTTGTAGTCTTCCTGGGATGCTTTTCCCCTCTTCCAAAGCTCATAAACTTTCCTCTTTTTCCTGAGATTGATACGAAGCTCTCTATTCAGCCAGGCTGTTTTTCTTCCCCTCTGACTTGCTTTATTGCACATGGGCATGGCCTGCTCTTGTGTCACCAGGAACTCTTTCTTGAGGAGCATCCAGCCCTCTTGTGCTGCTTTGTCCTTTAGGACTGCTTCCCAATGAACTTTTTCAAACAGCTTTCTAAACTGTTTGAAGTCTGCCCTCCGGAAGCCCAAGGTGGCAGCTCTGCTGACCCCCCTCCTTACTCCTCCAAGAACTGAGAATTCTATCATCTCGTGATCACTGTGCCCCAGGCGTCCTCCAGCCGTCACCTCTCCCACAAGGCCTTCTCTGTTCACAAATGTGATGCTTTGCTTCTGCACCCTCCTTTGCCCCATGCCAGTTCTGAAACAATGCAACTGTCCTTCCAAAAGATTATGGCTCCCATTTGTTTCTGCTGCACCAGCCTAATAAACAAGTGTATTTCAGTTCCTTGAATAACCAACTACACAGCAGTGTTTGCTGTGTGCCAACTCTATATACAGGGAGACTCCGATGTAAACCCATGTGCCTCCTCCAAGAAGTAGACCATCTTCATCGCAGCAACTCCAAGCAGTGATAAAATAGTGCAGGGTTTCTAGCAGAGTCTTGCTTTCATCAAACAAGGTACCTGTCAGTTGCTGCAACTTCACTGACATTTCACTCAAACAAAATCTCAAGGACAAACTTGAAAATATTTACTTTAAATGGGGAAAGTCTGTGCTCTCGAGGCTTTGTGAAATAAACTCCTGTTTGATAGCATAATAAACCAGGAAGGTCTGAAAACATTTCTCCCTTGGTGCCATGTCATCTTGTCCTTTCCTTGATTTCTGTGTAGTCTCTTGTTCCCTAATAATTTAAAATGAAAAAAAAGTTGTTTGTATTGAAAAAAATATAACAAAGCTGCTACATGAACACGGCTCCTGCATTTAGAGGTGTGTTGGTGCTCCTATTCAGTAGCAGTCCTGGTGGTTAAGTCAGCAATGCACCCCAAACAGTGTCTGACCCCAAGGTTGCCCCCATGCAAATAACTGAAACCTCCCACAGAATAAAGTTCTGCTCATTCTGAGTGGGAAAAGCTGGTCCTTGGTTAACTTTACTGCCTTTTTCTCATCTTATTGTTACAGCAGCAGTCCCCAGATGGCACTGTTTGGCCATTTTATGTGGTTTATTCATTTGTCCATACATATATATTTTTTTTCATAGAATCATAGAATCATCTGGTTGGAAAAGACCTCTCAAATTATCAAGCCAAACCGTACCTGTCTCATTACTAAATCATGTCCCTAAGAAACTCATCCACCCATCTTTTAAACACATCCAAGGATGGCGACTCCACCACCTCCCTGGGCAGCCTGTTCCAATATCTCACCACCCTCTCAGTCTAGTCTATACCTCCCCTGCAACTTGTGGCGCTTGTCACTTGTGAGAAGAGCCCAGCACCCACCCCGTCACAACCTCCTTTCAGGCAGTTGTAGACTGATGAGGTCTCCCCTCAGCCTCCTTTTCTCTAAGCTAAACAACCCTAATTCCCTCAGCTGCTCCTCGTAGGGCTTATTCTCCAGTCCCTTCACCAGACTCGTTGCCCTTCTCTGCATACGCTCCAGCCCCTCAATGTCCTTCTTGTAGTGAGGGGCCCAAAACTGAACCAAGCAC
Source organism: Neomorphus geoffroyi (assembly GCA_033558235.1). Lineage (NCBI taxonomy): Eukaryota > Metazoa > Chordata > Aves > Cuculiformes > Neomorphidae > Neomorphus > Neomorphus geoffroyi. The sequence continues at coordinate 3,244,382 of JAUMJM010000008.1, forward strand.
TCGAGGGGCGGCCTCACCAGTGCCGAGTACAGGGGCACAATCACCTCCCTGGTTTTTTTTATAGATACTGTAGAGTCTTTGAAGAAATGGTATGTTCTTCCACATAGAAGGAAGGCCTCCTTCCTAGGAACCATGGCTTGGTAACAGGATTGATTATTGCTTTGTGGATTGGGAGCCTCCCGTAGAGATTTCCGATTTTTTTACTGCCAGTGTTTCATAACATTCTGCTCTCTGAAACCCTTTCCTTCCATGACAGATCTTTTCTCTCATCTCTGAGTATTCTTCAAGCATTGCACGCAGCAAGAAGCTAATAGCAAGATGCTACCGTACCTGGATAGGCAGTATATCCCAAAGCATCATACAACCTGGAATCTTTCTCTGCAGCTCTAAATTTCCATACCTCTACTCTCAAGGGCGTTTTTGTTTATTTCCCTTTTTTTTTTTTTGATGTCTTTTTTATGACTGCTTTCATTGTTAACTCAGACTTCAAATACTTAAATAAAACCAAGACAACTTCTGATACATTTTTCTCCAAACAGGCTAATAAGAGACCTCTAAGCTGTCAATAACTACTAAGAGTGCAACTGCTCCAATTTGAAGAAAAGCTGAAATTTTGTTCTTGCCTTCAGTACTCAGAAACAGGACATAGGACCATATAAAAGCAGGACAAGATGATGGACAGAAGTGTTCAGGGAGAGGAACATAGTGGCAGTCACATCTTTTCTTAGGTGGAGACGATCACATTCCTCATCCAGTAAGAGAAATGGTGATCTTCAGAAGGAAAGAAAACATCTGTTCAGTAATGGCATGTTAAAACAACAAAATTATGAAGACAGTTACAGTTATTTGGTTTGGGATGCTGAAGAACAGCTGATTAGGAGGAGGAAAGACAGAGGTGTTAGGTGTTGACCACATAGCCCATTTAGAGACAGGACTGATCTGTGATGTCTTACAGGTCGTAACCTGTTTACTTTTTACTAATAATTTTTGGTACAAGAATTGTGACAAACTGGATTATTTAAGGAGATTCGAGTAATGATACAGCATGCATTTCAGTAACCTAAAGTAGTAAGATTATGCTTTTGATAACCAGGAGTGAAAAACTTTTCTATCAGCTGGAAATACATCAGAGTGGTGTAGGAGAAATGAAATGCGAGAGCAGGCCAGTTACAAGATGGTCAGACTACTGGTGGGGCGCAACTGTGGACAAGTTCTTCATCCACATCACAGCCATTCCCAGCAGAGAAGAAAGAGACTTTGCGTCACAAGTGACCTATCGAGGCCCCCTTTGAAACACTGTGTGTGGCACTGACCGCTTGCAATATTGAAATGAGGTCTGGAGTGAAAAATGATAACCTTGGGGGATGCAGCACAACCGAAAGGCATTGAGATGCAATGTTCATGTCCTCTACAAAGTCATCACTGCACAGGGATGGAAAACCAGCTGGGTGTTAGAGAAGGTAAGCTGGATGACACACAGTGCTGCCACATGAACAAGGGATCACCAATACGCTGAGGTGGAAATTAGCAGCTTTCTAGCAATTGCACATCGTCTTTTTTGGCACATCCTAGGAAGCCTGAATAACGAGTGTGATGGGTTTATGGAAGACAGCGTATAGGATGATGCGAAAGGAATGGCTTCAGTGGGTGAGGGTTGCCTTCTTCATCTACTTTTCTGTTGCCAGTTTTCTTGAAAAAAGTGATGTGATTTGTCATAATTAGTTCTTCCTTGTAGAGCTCTATTAAGACAGCTATTTGGAACTGACCTTAATCACTGTTACAAGTAAAAACCCACACAAAACAGAAGGAAAAATTAAAAAAATCTTGACCTCCTGCTGCAGCTACTGTACTGTGTGGTTATGGTGTTCTGGGTGTTCTGATAATTCAGCTCAGAGTTTAGTCTGTTGCAGTTTAAAATGGAATTGGTGATGGAAGACTTCAGTTTTAATAAAAAAGAATACTCGTATGCCTATCCTAATAGTACAGCCATTCAAGGAATTGAAACTAATTTTTACTAATGGCTACACAGAAATCTCATCTTCTTGACAGTCCTTGATTCTTAGTTCCAGTAATTCTTGTTCTTGCTGAAAGCTTTCAAAAGTTGCTAAAATGGACAGGAAATAGTCCTAATTTTTTTTTCTGATATGAGAAACACCAGTGACCTTTGAAAATCTTCCAAAAGCTCAGCCAATTTCAGTATTGCTGGAACCCAAGCCTCATTCTCCATCTATGCTTTGAGACAATAGGTACTGACAATAGCTAAAGTAAGGGAGAGATCTTGCTTAAGTCTAGTTTCACTTGATGGATGCCCAGAAGCTGTTTTGGAAAAGAAAAGAAAGCTCAGACAAGGAAACTTTGTCAGTTTACTAGTGCAGATAAGCTTAACAGCCTGCAATCTGAAGTAATGACTCTCCGCCTGGTAGAAATACCACTTACAGCCTCATAGTGACTCCATTTGTCAGCATTAGTCCATCTCAATGTTTTAATCCCCTTGTAAAGCACAAAGAAACGTGGAAGAGAAGTAGCTGTGCTGCATGTCTTGAGGAAACAGGTGGCTGAATAAAGTAGGTAGGACTTACGAAAGGCTGGAAGCAGTAAAGCAAACTTCCACCTTATTAGACCTTAGGATTCCACAAGACTTCATAAATGCGCCAATGGCAGGGGAAGGAAGAGGTCCAGCCATCTTAAGAAATGAAACTGTAAAAAAGCTAGATTATTTTGTTTTTCTGCTTGGTAAATCACCTTTTTCATATCCCAGCTGCAGGGGGCAGGTGTGAACACAAGGACAAAACACCCAGTGAGTCTCCTTGTCCAGAAAACATGCTCAAGAATGTCCACTTTGACAAAAACCCCACCTCCTGGGTCTTGGTCTCAGACAGTCTATACTTACACATACTTTGATTTGTTCCCATGTCCCTTCTGGAAGTTAAGCAGGTAACTCAGATGCAGTGATGTTTCAGGGACCAGCTTCCATCGGGTGACACTGTACCTGACTTGGCTCCCTGTCCAGGCCTGCTGAGTTCCCCCTGCTACCTTATGCACCTTCCCAGGGCATGCACAACTGACTCTCAGCTTCACCCCACAGAAAACACAGCACTCTGCCATTGCAGAAGCAAGCTAGGAAAACCCCCACAGCAATGATCTTAGAGCTCTACTTGATTTAAGATATGGAAAAGAGGGGACCGAGGTACAACCAGAATAACTCTGTCCCACGCAGGAGCAGCTAGTCCTTCCTCACAGGGACTAAAATGGGTAGAGTCTGTCTGGCAGGCTGTTAATGGGTGACAAAGCTATCAAAGGAAGAAGTTCTGGCTACAGGATATTGGAAGAGATTTGTCCTGAAATTATAAGCACTCTTTGAGAATTCACCAATGCCACAGTTCAACAATGGTGATTCATTACCTAAGGTGACTAAAGATAGCTAATTACCGTTTCTTGCCCCCTCAAAAACAATTTTGCTTTTAACAGTTTGTCCCCTGACACATTCTTCTCTTCTGTGCCTGCACAGTAACACGCAGCATTTCTTGACCTCTCTGCAGCCACTGAGGTATCTTACTAAGGACCTTTGTACAGGTTCAGCTTTACCCTTGGTGACGGCTTGGTTATTTGGCATCAGATTTGACGAAGGCCTCCTGGCCTTCGTCTTTTTCTTCTTTCCTAAGATAAACAGCTGAATAGTGCCTGAGCATTAAGATGAGCAGGTTTATGATGCCAGCTTGGTACAGCATGGAATTTGCCAGCAGTGAAAAGCAACACATAGAAGACCTTTATCCTGGAAACGACCATTTATGCTAAGAAGTGTCAGAGAAGAAGCTGGTTTCTAAGACAAGAAGTGCTTATATTATATATTGGTATTTTTTAACATAAAGAATGTGATGGTTAGCTATTAATAAATATTTAAGCTTAAAGCAAACCAATGACAGTGTTGCTGAGTATTTGGCACCTGCAGGTGAATTTCGATGTTAGTTTATTTTAAAATGAAGACTTGGTCTCAGACAAGGTGGAGATATGGGGCAAGAAGGCTATAAAAATTAAAAAACCCCACCCAAACCAAAAACAAGATTGCAAAAAACTTGGCTAGGATTTCTTGCTTGGGAAAGTTACTTCGGGAAATTCATATGTCACTAAAGAATGTAACTACATTTCTTCAGCACTGTAACTGTTTATCACCATTGCTAATAGGGACACAGGAAAAGGGGATTTCTACACCATGATAAATTCTCTGTAGGACTCTTGCAGCTCTCAGAGAACCTGCCTGGATGGGAGCACAAATGCAGTTCTAAAGTCAGGGTTTTTTTTAAGCAGGAATGACTGTTTACATCTCTGTACAACCCTGTGTAGGGGAAGAAGGATAGACATACTGCTACTAAGCAGTATAAGATTTAAGTGCAGGGCTCTAGGGGAAACTAATGAGCAGCCTCTTCAACTAGCTCTTGCTCTGCAGCTTTGCCTCCCTTTCGAAAGCAAGTGATTTCATAGTGCAGCAAGAAGCAAGTCTACAGTCCACAGAAACAAAACAGACTGACTTCCTGCAGCTCATCACCTCAGGGGCTATCAGAGGTTATCTTCTTCCATGATCCCTGGGTACCTCAATCTCAAATCCCATAAACTCTGCAAACATGGTCTCCAAATCATCTGAACCTGAAGGTAGACTGTGTATGTGTAAGTGTGTGTGTGTGCAAAGCTAGACAATCAATTATTTGATGCAGATAAAGCTATTGTTTCTTAATATATCTTTGCTGTTTAATTCTCCCTTATGTACAGAAATTCCCATTCAGTCTCAGATTTGAGAAGCAGGGTTTACAATGACAGTGTTTCGGCATAGTCTTTTGCATCACTCAGCAACTACAAATCTCTGGAGATTTTGTAGTGCACCAGAATAGAGGAAAGAGATTCGCACTTCACTAGACAGTCTTTGATAACCTTTTCTCATGTTATACCATGGCTTAAAAACAGCAGAGTCCTGACATACATTCAAATTGTCAGGTACTGAAATATAGAGAAATGACAGGAGAGAAAAAAATTACTATGTGTCTTTAATGATTTCTAACTACACAGTACTGCTTTCAGAATGTCAGACCACCTTGGGAAGTCTGTTTTTGTTGTTGTTACAGCCTCACTTAACTGACACGCTACACACCCCTTGCATGTAAAACCAGTGGCTTTTACTTACACCGGTCAATTTTCATAGAATCATAGAATTGCTTGGGTTGGAAGGGACAGTAAAGATCACCCAGTTCCAACCCCCCTGCCCTGGACAGGGACACCTCCCACCAGATCAGGCTGCTCCAGGCCCCACCCTGGCTGAAATGCTTCCAGGGAGGGGAAATCCACAGCTTCCCTGGGCAACCCGTGCCAGTGCCTCACCACCCTCAGAGAAAAATAATTCTTCCTAATATCTAATCTAAACGTACCCTTCTTCAGCTTAAAGCTATAACCCCTCAACCTATCACTGCACTCCCTGTTAAAGTTGCCATTCCTGCTTCTCTTGTGTGTTTCCCAATATGGTATTGCAGGTATTAGGGACAGGTTTAACAAGCATCAGTCTCTGTGATTACAGAAAAGGTATGCTTGAACTACTGGCATACCTGACCGTGTCAAGTTTGGAAGCAATGTGCAGGTTTCTCTCTCACACAGAGATACACACACAGAGAAACACACAAACACACACACATTAAATTAGGAGCAGGGAGGGACAATACCTGAGGCAGTTCAAAGAGCAAAGCAGTAGGCTGCAGGTCCCCAGAAATCATTAACTTAACAGCAGGTACAGAGACCTGAGAGCAAGACTACAATGAATCAGTCAAAATAAGTTTTAGACAAGAGGAAAGAAGAAAAAAGAACTGCGGAAAATGGCTGCACATCGGTAGTATTTGAAACTAGAGGAGAGGGAATATTTGGCCTTTTTATCCCTCAAAATATGAAGTGTAAGAAGTAAAAGAATGGTGGGAAAAGGATCTGGGGAAGCAGACATGCTGGGTACTAATATGTGCAGCATCTCTTCAAGAAGTAGAGGACACAAGGGCTGTTAGATGGTGGTCTGCTCCTCCCTCAGGGGTGTCACAAACATTTTGTCCTACCTACTTTTTAATTGTTAACCTTTTTTTTAAAAAAAGCCTTGAGGGATGCCAGACAGATTAACATCACTTGTCTGCTTTAAGTGTTGGTTGCAAAGAGCTTCACCTAAATGTGTTCCTACAGGTTTAACGGAACAAGCAGTAGGTCTGGTGAAAATAAGGCTTGGTTGGCTTTCTGCCTGCTGATTTCTCAGTAGGTCTGGGGCAATCCCTCCAGTGAAGGCTGGGCATAGAGCCTTAAATTCCTTCTTCTTCCTCAAGACAGAGAGAGCTACTTTTGCTTGAGTGGCTTTCACAACAGTGGCAGTAGCAACATGCTGCTCTTGCGAAAAAGATGCTGATTCATCTCCCAGGTGGGTGAGCTGCAGTGTGCTCTAGAATGCTTGCTGGCTCTAATGAAATGACAGTCTTCTAAGTGGCATGAATTGCATTTTACTGCACAACTTTTCCTGACACCCTGACAGGAATGTTTAACCTTCTAAAGACTTAAACAGTTAGTCAGTGCCCCTTGGCATAAATTGGTACACACAACGCTGGTCATGTGCTTACAAACTGGTGAGCACATAATTTCCTCCAGCTTTTCATGAAATGACCACAGGGCTCTGCACAATGGAAGAGATCACTCCCTAAAACTTGTAAAATGGCCACACAAATGCAGAGCAGCAATTGTGAGTATATTATGTTATAATATACTTGTAGACTTACAGGCAACTGCTCACTCAGATCTAAAGTCTTGTGCAGCACTCACTTTTTTCTAGACATATGATGCCTGCAGTTAAATGTAATAATAATGAAATTGAAAGCACGTTGCTGCAAGAACTTGCCAGACAGTGATGGGGTGAAATGGGTGATGCTACTCAGTAAATGCCCAGAGACAGGTCCCAGGGAGTCTGAAATACAGGTCGGCTAGTATATTTTTGTCTGTGGAGAAATCCCTTTGAATAAACACAGAATTTATGACCTTGTGTGGGAATCTGAAGGTGTAAACCCTGGAGAAAGATACAGTGTTTGGGGAATTTGCAACTTATTCCTGAAAGAGAAAGTGCTGTAGTATTTGCCCATGAAATAAAAAGAAGACAAACATTTCTCAGTTGCTTTCTTATTTTCTGCTTGTAGAGTCTCACTTACTAGTTCTAAGGTTTAAAGGAAAGCAGAAAATGCCCATAAAAACTTACAGCTTTTCTGGACATAGGAATAATGTAAACAATGTTACAAAGACATTTAAGAGTTTGAAGTACACATACAATGGCCTGGAGTAAAAGCCCTAACCTATTGATTTAACACCTTGCACATTCTTGGAACTTCATTGCACTGTCCATTATCAGCTACAGTTAATTACTGAATACTAAATTTCATGGGCCTTGAAAGCCATGCTTCTGGACAGAAACAACCAAACAGTAGCTACAAACATGCAATTTCTTTTTAACATAATGGCTTTGTATCTCCTTAGGAAATGGAAATGTTAGAAGCAGTTTGAGTAGAAGCATAAGATACTAAAAGGGACCAGAAAAAGCACCTATTAAGTGGCCTAAACATGGCACAGTGTTCAGGGATGTTATCACCCAACCTGTCGTAAGCAGCATAAGCCCACAGGACAGTGGCTCCTTGATATCTTCTCTGTACTTGGAGGCCCTATGAAGGACTTGGATGGACATAGAATCATAAAAACATAGAATCATCAGGTTGGAAGAGACCCCTGATATCATCAAGTTCAACAATACCTGCTCCCCTACAAAACATGTCCTTGAGAAACTTGTCTACCCGTCTTTTAAACACATCCAGGGATGGTGACTCCACCACCTCCCTGGGCAGCTGTTCCTGTTCCTGACCACCCTTTCAGTGAAGACATTCTTCCTAATGTCCAGTCTAAACCTTCCCTGGTGCAACTTGTGGCCATTTCCTCTTGTCCTATCGCTGTCACTTGAGAGAAGAGACCAGCACCCACCCCGTCACAACCTCCTTTCAGGCAGTTGTAAACAGTGATGAGGTCTCCCCTCAGCCTCCTCTTCTCCGAGCTAAATAACCCTAATTCCCTCAGTTGCCCCTCGTAGGGCTTATTCTCCAGTCCCCTCACCAGCCTCGCTGCCCTTCTCTGGACGCGCTCCAGTCCCTCAATGTCCTTCCTGTAGTGAGGGAACAAAAACTGAACCCAGCACTTGAGGTGCGGCCTCACCAGTGCTGAGCACAGGGGCACAATCACCTCCCTGCTCCTGCTGGCCATGCTGTTTCTGATACAGGCCAAGATGCCGCTGGCCCTCTTGGCCACCTGGGCACACTGCTGGCTCATATTTAGCCAGTTGTCAGCCAACACCCCCAGGTTCTTCTTTGACAGGCAGCTCTCCAGCCACTCTTCCGTAACACTGCATGGGGTTGTGGTGTCCCACATGCAGGACTCGGTACTTGGCCTTGCTGAACCTCATCCCATTCGTCTCAGCCCATCAATCCAGCCAGTACAGATTTCACTGCAGAGCCTCCCTTCCTTCAAGCAGATCCACACTTCCACTCAGCTTGGTGTCATCCGCAAACTTGCTAAGGGTGCGTTCAATCCCTTTAACCAGATCGTTGATAAAGATGTTGAATAGGACTGGACCCAGTACTGAACCCTGAGGAACACTGCTTGTGACCAGTTTCCAACTGGATTTAACTCCATTTACCAGCACTCTTTGCGCCCGGCCATCCAGCCAGTTTTTAACCCAGCAGAGGCTGTGCCTGTCCAGGCCAATAACAACCAGTTGCTCAAGCAGAATGCTGTCTCACAGCAAATGGTGTCAAAAACTTTACTGAAATCCAGGCACACCCTTGTCCACTAAATGGGTGATCTTGTCATAGAAGGAGATCAGATTGGTGTGGCAGGAGATGCCTTTAGTGAATCCATGTTGCCTGATCACCCGGTTGTCCCACTTTTGCTGTATGACAGCACTCAAGACAATCTGCTCCATGACCTTCCTCAGTACCAAGGTCAGAGTGACAGGCCTGTAGTTACCCGGTTCCTCCCTCTGACCCTTCTTGTAAATGAATATAATGTTTTTCAGTTTCCAGTCTAGTGGCACTTCCCCAGTCTGCCAGGACTGCTGGTAGATGAGGGAAAGGGGTTTGTAGAGGACATCTGCCAGCTCCCTTAATACCCCTGGGTGTGAAGCTGTACAAAACTTTTATCCTGAACCTACTCACACAGGCTCTTCACAAAGGTAACTTTGTCTACTGACAGCTATTGCAAAGACCAGTATGAACAACTGGCCTGTAAAAGCACAAACTGATGAACGTAACCGGGCAGACTCTCTTTCAAGGACGGTACAATGTCTTTACACAAAACGGATCCTACTTTACGTTGAGGGAAAAAGCCAAGTTCAGTTGTATGGTGCATGTAGAATCACATCAACATGAACAAAGCTATGAGCTGACGGCTGTAAACATGTGAGGTGCTACATGGCCGTCATGCTCTCGCAGTGCAGCTTTGCGTGGTAATGGACCACAGGGATCTCGGCCCAGAATGGTAACTGGCACAGGCATTCTGCCGCTGGCGGGGCACTGCACTTCTAAGATTAGGGAAAATGTACTTCTCACAGGGAAAGCTAGGGCGTGCTCACGTATGCTGCAAAAATACGTACACAATGCTAGCAAACAGCCCCCAACTCCTGTACAGCGCCGGCCCGACCTATCGGGCTGATAACCGTCCCCCAGCCGCCCCGCCAGCCGCGGGCCTGGGGCGGGTCACCCTTCCCCCTCCGGCCTCCCATTGGCGGGCCGATCCCTTGACGGCTTAACATTGGTGGGCCGCCACCCTGTCTGGCTTCGCATTGGCAGGCCGCTCTCCCCACGCCGGCTTCCCATTGGTGCCAGCGAGGAGCCTACTTCCGGGTTGGCTGCCCGCCCGCCAGTGGTAGCGCTGGGGGCGGGCACGGCGCCGCTGGTTGTCCGGCGCGGTGGGGGCAGGTGCCAGGGCGCCGGGGTAGTGGGGATAACATGCGGCTGCGCTCGGGGGTCTTCGCTTCCTCCTGTCTCTTGGTGGAGGCCCTAGGGGTCGCGTTGTTCCTCCGCGGCTTCTTCCCGGTGCCCGTCCGGTCGTTCCCGCGCAGGGAGGCCCGCGAGAACCCTCCAGCGGAACCGCCCCCCCCCGGCCCAGGTAACGCGCGCTCCCGCCCGGCCCCACGGCTCCCCTCGGTGGTGCCCGCAGTGCGATCGCGGGCCAAGGCGGGCGCCCCGCCGCTGCGTGTCGGGCCGCGGGGGGCAGGGGCGGCGGGGCCCGACCTGCTGCTGGAACCGCCGAGATCTCGGCTCATTGTGCTTGGAGGTGTCGGTCGCGGCCGGCAGTGCGGGCACGCGGTCCCGGTCTGCCCCGGGGAGCCGTTACGGCATCGAGCCTGACAGCGTTCCAGAAGCGTTTGGACACGGCCCTCAGACACGGTGTGAATGTTGGGGCTGTCCAGTGCGGGGCTAGGGGCTGGACTGGATGGTCCTTGTGTGACCCTTCCAACTCGAGTCGTTCTGTGGCTCTGTGATCCGCTGTCGCGTGTTTGGAGGGTTTGCGTTTCTGTGCTTTTACTCCTTTTTACCTGAATGATGCAACTTTCGTACCGTACTGTGTAAGGGTAAGTTGTTTTTGCCTTTTCAGTTGTAATGCTTCAAGTCTTGCTGGTTGCGTTGTGCTTGATAGTCGTTGTTTTTGTGGCCCTCGCTGTGGTGTGCAAGTGTCTTGGTGCCACTTCAGTGGGACTTCGGCACTTTGGTAGTGAAGAGGGTGACTGCGGTAACAAGGGTTTCCTTCACAGAATGGTTGAATTGCAAAATGTGCAATACTACTGTCCATCACTGTTTCTCTGAAATCATGGCCTGTGAAGGTCCTGCTGTATTCCTTAGCTGAAATTGTGACACCAAAGTTTTTAAGCATCTCTTTAATGTGGGCTTGGCAGAGCATGTGCTGGTATGTAGCTGTCTTACGTGTCCAGTCACAAGTTGTATTGCAATAATGGGAAGAATGAGAATGTATACTTCAAGGAACATTCTTCACTTGTTTGGAGCTTGTGTGGTGAAACTTCACATTCAGTGGCAGATGAATTGCTTGCTCTTGATGAGGTTCTACTTACAGTTAACTGAGTGGAACAGAACTGTAACTGTCAAACTGGTATTTAGCTGGTTATTATTGTTAATAATTGTATATGACATTATGTGTGTTGGGAGAAAGTTACTTAAATTGTGAGAAATAGTGGAGGGAGAAGAAATTTGTGTAGTTTAGAGCATGGTGTACTGACATTTAGTTAAGTAGGAACACTGGAAGAATCTCATCGGTTAGTAGTTCTGGGTGGACACTGCGAAATACAAGGTTGCTTTTTAGTTGGACATTAAGACTGTCAGAGAGGTTGGATAAGCTGCTATGAATGACATATTGCATTCACATGTGATTGTTAGCAGGAGACTAAATTTGAGGGAGACTGGGTGAGAGGGTACTGTCAAACCATTTTAAAAGGATTTTGAAGACTGGTTTGAGTTGAAGAGTATAAACGCACAAAGAGTTTAAGTTTAGGTATGTCACTAGTAATCGCAGGTATGGTTAGGCACAAATGGAGTGGTAGTGGAAAAATACTTCATTTTTGTAATTCTTGGGTTACAGTTTGTTGACAGAGTGTTCTCTTGGTCTGGATGGTAAGCTTTAAAGGCAGGGGACTGCTTACTCAACCATGGTACAGAATGCTTTCAGTCTACTTTAGATCTGTCCAAAACATAGTACTTCTGCAGTGCTTCTGAATTTCCTGTATGTTTCACTTCATGAGCCCTGACTGCCATCAGATCTATGCTGTCTTGCCTGTGGGATGACTGATAATATTGTTTAGTTGCTTGTATAATAGGGAATCCTTGCCGCACGTCACTGTAGTAAGATTTGGGTAGAAACTATGGTTTTCTTCACTGCTTACAGAAGTTCAGTTTTATTTAAAGTAACTGTTTTCTTAATAACCATATCAGGGATAAATAAGCTTGCCATATCCTAAGGGTTGCGCAATGTATTGCTTTAGTTATCTTAATAACAAGTATTTTCAGACGTCTGGTAATTAACTCCTAGTTCCTTAGCACTTCTCAATACTTTGATTAACTGATGAGCAACACTGCAGAAGGCAGTTGTTAGTAGGGAGTTTTTATGATCTGAACATTTTTGGTCTCCAGCAAGTGGATAGTAATAAATTATGGGGAAGATTTAACTAGGAGTACAGTGTATGGCTCTCAGTGTTTTTCATTGAGAGCCAAAGCATGCTTGCTAAGTTGATAATTCAAGTCCTAGAAAAACATTATTTTATTGATCAGAGTTGCTGACAAGTTAGCCTTTTGTTGTTGAGATTTCCTTCTTCCCCCTGCTGTGCCCTCATTACCAATTTCCTTATTTGGAAAAACCACTAGCAATAACAAGTCTGTGAATGTCAGTTTATTGATACCTATCTACATACCCCCAAAAACAGTTTTTGAGGTGGTTTGTTGAGGTTCTCTTGTTTGACAAAACTTTGTCTATGACCTTTCCAAATTGCCACCCACTTGTTCAGAAACATGTTTTAATCTAAAAGAATAAGAAAACCTTAACTGTATATAATGCGTATACTGGGAAGTTGATGTACCATAGTGTTGCCTAAGTAGAGATCTGTGGGTAGGATCCATTCTGCTGCCATTTTATCTTACTGTGTTTTTTCCTGGTAGAAAGATGGGAGCTGTAGAGGTTGGGCCATAACCTGCTGGTGTAAAAACTAAATGTCACGTGTGAACCAAGCTCAATGCAAATGAAGAGTCATTGTAGCCAACATTAAGTCCATACAGGGCAGAGAGGTGCACTTGAAGGCTTGACACTGCCTAATACACAGCAGCGTTTTGCTTTGCTCACTGGAGTGACATGTTCAGGGGATTCTGCAATTAGATTTTGGTCCCGCAGTGCTTATCACTGCACTACCCTGGCATACAGTCTTCTACCTTGAGGGATGCAAGCACACACAACCCTTTTTTCCTTCAAATTTCAGTGAAACTGTGTTTCTTTGTAGTTTTCCTGTTCTCTTATGCTGGGATTTTACTGAGAGACATTGCTTGAGCTATGTTCTAATGTGCAAAATTGAGTATTAGCACAGGTAAATACAGCATCTTTTTTCTAACAGAAGTTGTCTGTTGCATATATATAGTTCATCTTCACTAAATTAACCAGAGAGAAGGCAGCAGCTATCCCTTCCTTTGAACATTTTCCATTTTGAAGCTTTTCCAGAGTTGTCCCAATTTCGTGTAGTGTGTTCCATTCACATTTTGTTTTCCTTTTATATGCTATTTTGGTTTTTTTGTTGTTGTTGCCTGAAAACACAGCTTCCTCTGATTACTTCTCTTGCTTTCTATTATTTGCAACTTATGGCTTCTGAGTTGAAAGTTAATAAAGAAGTTGGGAGCACTCATTTCTGTCATGAAATTGTCCTTTAACTTCCATCTAGCCATTGTTAAAAATAGTTTGACTTTTGTATACCTTTTTTTTGTTGTTTAGGAACAGTTTCTAACTGGACCAAAATTCCACTACCACTTTTCAAAAAAGTTGTCATTGTGCTGATAGATGCTTTGAGAGATGACTTTGTGTTTGGATCCAAAGGTAAACAATTCATGCCGTATATTACAGAAGTTGTGGAAAAAGGGACATCCTACAGTTTCATTGCTGAAGCAAAGCCACCTACTGTGACTATGCCTCGAATTAAGGTAAGTGGGTTTTTTTTCCACTTACTGTTGTTTCATTTGAGGAAGTTTTGAAGGCTAGATTATTTCATATGCTCGCAGTTGGCGTATGCCCCTTTAGGACAGGTTTGCTGTGCTATTGCATTTTCTAGCTGAAATTCATTTTGCTGTGGCAATGCATGTGATAGAGTCCTGATTTGCCATCACTCAGAGGTGTTTCCTATAGGAAAATCAGGTCAAGCATTGAAGGAAAGTAGAGAGACTAAGTAAGAGGAAGAGGTGGCAGCTTCTGCTTGAGACACTTTGCTTTCTTTTGTTAGTTTATTTGATAGCTCTGTGGTGGAAAGGTCTGTGAGAATCAGGTAAGGGCAGTTAAGGCCCTAGTGTAGGCTTAAATGGTAGGCATAATCTTTCATTTGTAATCAAGGGAAGGCAGTAACCTCAAGGTTTTCAGATTTTCCAGTAGTCTTCTATCCAAGAATATTTTTCTTGGTATTTCTGTTGTTCTTGTACCTTCTGATAGGAAATCTAGTTTAGTGTAAATTTGTTTTGTCATAGAGATGTTTTTGTTATAGAGATGTTTTTGCTGGATTTGTGTGGCATTTCTTGCATTGAAGAAGCTGCGAGAGTGAGCTATGGTATGTCTGCTAGAATGCCAGTGAGAGTGATGGGGAGGCAGCCTGGTGACTCTTGATAGACACACATCATTGTGTTTTCCAGAAGATTCTTAATTACTGTTTTAAATGTGCTACCATTGTTATTGTTGTGTTGTCAGTCTACTTAGGCCTTCCAAATTGTGCTTCTGATAATTTAATGACTAGTAAATGAAGCACATTTCAACTGGCATACAAAGACATCTTGCTGTCCGCTAATTAAGAGAATATTATTTTTATTTTTCTGTAAACAGATATTATCTCTGACATAGAGACAATGTCTGTGTTGCAGCAGATGGTGTGATAGCTTATGTGTTCTTTATTATGTTTCTTTATTGAAAATATAGTTTCTCTGCCCTCTGCTTTGTTGCTTCCTCTTACACTAATACTTTCTTCTGAGTATTGGAAACTTCTGTTTTTCTGATAATACAGCTCTTTTCTTTACTTGTTTTATGTAGGCTTTGATGACCGGTAGCATACCTGGTTTCATTGATGTTATTGTGAATCTCAATTCTCCAGCTCTGTTGGATGACAATCTGATATGGCAGGCAAAAACAGCTGGGAAAAGAATAATATTTTATGGTGATGATACTTGGGTTAAATTATTTCCGAAGCATTTCGTGGAATACGATGGGACAACATCCTTTTTTGTGTCTGACTTTACAGAGGTGAGAGTCTTTGTATAATCCCAGGAGAAGTAATGTCAGTACAAACACATAGTGGCATCTTCTGAGAATGAAGGTGTAAAATTATTGTTGAACTTGACAATTAAATATAAATTGAATTTACATGTCTTTTCAGTACTGGCAATGTGGAGCTAAGCATTTCAGTGTGTATACCGTGGGAAGTGTTTGGATGATATACTAAGAAACAATGTATGACTGTATACTGTATAACTTCCCTGAACATGCTATATTTTCACAAAACTTGTTGTGGTAGGAAGATGTACCACTTGATTTGTTTAAAAATTCCACTATTCATGTCTTTAGTTGCAATGTAAATAGTGTTTCAGCATGTTACCAAAGGGGGAGCACAGAATGTATTGAAACAAACTCGTAAAAATTCTTATTCTAGGTACACTGAAAGTGTAAATCCTTCAGCAATTTTAGTTCATATTTTGAACCTTTGTGATTTGTAAGATTTCAGGCCATTGACCTGCTGCTACTGATTTATTATTTATTATCGTGTTTAAGGAAGGTAGATATGGCTAATGTGAATTGGAAGGCACATTTAATTGGTTACTGTAATAAGACTTGGAGAAGATTCAACATGGAGTGTAAAAATACGAATATGTTGCTGGGTCTGTAGTTGTATTGCTCTGAGGCTCTGTATACAGCCTTTATGCTTTCTGAATATAGTCCATTAAACACAAAGCTTTTTGTAGTTTTCTTAGGTAGCTACATCCATAGGCAATGAAGCACTGTTGCATGTGAAATTTCATAAGGATTTTTAATATCCAGGGAGAAGTATAGGCAACTAAAAATAGATTGTCAGCCTAAGCAGGAGAACATGCGAGTTAGGCCCCAAATAGCACTTTCCAAATAATTTTTCTTTCTTGTTCTGTCATTGGTTCATTCTCTGACAGCAAGTGCAATGTTTTTGTGTTTGCACAGTAGCAAAAATTGAGTTGAAAGACCAGGCGTGGGTTTTTTTACTGTGCTTCCAAGCACCAAGGAGAGGCCTTTCTCTGTATATACTTGTGAAGTGATAAATCAGGAGTTTGAAGGATGGAAGCGGCTGAATATTTCTTGAAACGGTTTTAAAAAGTATTTGTGGAGGTATGGCATATTTGTATGTAATCTGATGTCTCATAGCCAGGAAAGATTGAATTGGGTGAAGAATCTGTTTTGTAGCACAGATTTTTTGACTGCTTTGCATTGAACTAATCAATCTGATTTTTTTTCTTGTAAACATTGTGAATTACTGTAATTCTCATGAGCTTTTACAGAAATTTCATGGATAGTGCAATCTAATTTTACTATGTTTTTTTTACAAGAGGGAAATAATTTACACCTTTTAATTGCTTTCCTTTTATTTCTGAGGTTGATGATAATGTTACCAGGCATTTGGATAGAGTGTTAAAGAGAGAAGACTGGGATCTCCTAATCCTACATTACCTGGGTTTGGACCATATTGGACATATGACTGGACCGAACAGCCTGTTAGTGGGACCAAAACTTCGTGAAATGGATAACATCTTGAAGAAGATTCATCTTTCTCTTCTTTCCAAAGTAATATAACACCTTCTTTGATCAATGTCTGTTAGCTGTGGACTAGCATTGCATTGCTGTTCTTTAAAATGCTTGCTTGTTTGTGAGTGGTAGCTATTCCTAGACCAAATCAGGTGTTCTGTTCACCTTGTTCCTTGGCCATTGCACCGTTAACAGTAAAGTGCAGCATTTCTGAGGATTTTCTAGCTGACCTTATCTGTTAACAGCTTCTTCTGAACAGCTGTGGGAAATAACTTCCCCCTTGGTGTGCAAGATGAGGAGAGAAATGCATGCCAAAATTCTCCTATCTCTCAGGAATTAAAATGGTGGTTGATGTGCTTTCTAGTAATGAAATTCAGCAGAAGGAATAATGGGCATGTATGGCTAAGAGCTCTGATTTCAGTGATTTCGGAGGCCTACCTAATTCTTAGATCTTGAAATGCTTCAAATGGAAATGGTGGTTGTAAATAGCATTTTTCTGATGCTAAATATAGCATGTAGATTACCGAATCTGAACCTATTTTTAGTTTGGAAAGTATAGGATGTCACTTACCTAAATAATATGGATGTTGAAATACCAACTACTGATTCCAAGCGGCCTGAAGTTTTTTTCTTGTTTGCTTTTTGCAACTGCAATTTAAAATAGTTGGTCATAAAATTTCAATAGTATCTTTAGAGAAGTGGATACTATTGTCTGAAAAGAGAGGTTAAATCCTGCTTGTGGAAGTTAGAATCTCATGAATGTTGCAGTGGTTTTACTGCAGCTTGTCTATATGTCTTGCTTTTGCCAACTATATGCAAGCCTTTATCTCTGTTTTAGAATACAGAAATAATAAAAGCACTTTATTTTTGGGTACAACATATAGTAGTAATAACTAGAGATGACAAAAAGCGGCTCTGTTATGAAATGACTTGTTATTTTCTGCAGTCTTTTATCTGTTAACTCAAAATTGTTGGACAGGCCTCACTTCTCTTTATCTTTCTTCAGAAATAAAACATCATCTAACATCATTCATGTCAGATTTTTACCCCAAAAGCACTTGAAAGACAAGAGACTGTTAGAAATAAGATTATCTTTTCTGTTATATTAACATTTGTAATATTAAGAAGTTTGTTTTTCCTATTATATTAAGAAATTAATTAAGCTGAAGAAATGTGCAGGGGAAAATTTCTCTCTTAATTCTCCTGCTGCTGTACTTGTGATTTTCTTTCTACAGTATGATGACCTTTATTTAATCTTTTGGTCAGTTTCTTCTGAGTCTGTAAATAAGGGTATTTTTAAAGCTTTTTTGTGTTTTTGCAACATACTGACAAGTATGTTAGATACGTATGTGTGCCCTAACTGTTAAAATGAATATTATTGCATAACAGTTGCAAAAAACTCTTGTAATCTGCTCTAGGTGTTGTGAGGCAATTTTAAAAAGGAATTTGTTTAGAGAAATAGTCATGTGAAAATGATAAATATAGTAAAGCATTATACATACACGTATTGTTTGTACAGTAGCTTAAATTTGGTTTTGTGACTTACAGGAAGGAGAAACTTCTCTGCCCAATTTGCTGGTTGTTTGTGGGGATCATGGGATGTCTGAAACAGGTAGTCACGGTGGTTCTTCAGAAGGGGAAGTGCACACACCATTGCTGTTTATCAGCTCTGCTTTTGAAAAGAGGAGTGGTAAGGATCAAAGAATCTGGATCTTTTTTAGAACACATTACTATCACTAATTTATATTAGCTCTAGAATTCGTCCTTAAAAGTGCCTTGGTTTGTTCTACAGATATCTGGGAAGGCCCATTCTCTGTGACCTAAAACTGGTTTTAGCTGGAGTTGTCATGCTGACTTAAGCTTTGTAACCACCAAGAAAATTAAGTATTTCTGAGATTATAACCTTCTGCAGCACTGTCCTACTTGAGTTTGAGAGCTAAAAAGATCTGTTCTGGCATACTGGTATATGGGTAGGACTGGAAGTAAAATCTTATTTAAAGTGAGTTTTAGGTTTTGTCTTTCTCAGCCAGAATATTTCTCTGGCCTCTGTTCTTCCTCTCAGAAAGCCAGGGTAGAGGAATGAATGACAGTTTCTTATACTGAGAGTAACAAAAAGGAGGCAGAATTTCTCTTGTAAAAGTGTGGGAGTTGACAGCAGTGAAACCATGACTGTTGATTGCTAAGGACCACGAGTGTATTCACTGTATTGGTCAGGCAGTTAATTTTAAAATCATTAATGTGAGTTTATCTGTTCCTGAAACTCATTTTCTACTTGTATGGTCTTAAAGTAAAAGGCAATGGGGCAATCCTTAGTCTAATTTCTAGAGTCTCTTTGAGTAAATCGGTGAAATGTAATTTTACCAGGATTGAATATTTTTCTTAAAAAGAATACTTCCCTCTGTCTTTATTTCTGCTTCTTGCTCATTTCCATCTGAATTCCTTGCTTTTAAAGCCTGTTTGCAGAACCTTGTCTTGCTTATCTTGCTGGAGGTTTCTGCAGCACAGTAGAAGTACATGTATGTATCTGTTAGTTATAAAGCTGATATATAGCTGCAATAGAAAGCATTGCTTGAGAAGTCATTGAACTCTTTTCAAATAGAAATAACAAAAGAAAGTCAAGAGTTGACCAAAGCTCTCAGGTAAGTTTTTGCTTTATAAATTTTGCTTGCATGTGTTGTTAAACAGCTCACACAGTGTAGATGCTGCAAAGGCGATCGTTTGTTCCTTGGAATTAGTTTCTATTAGGTTTATACTGAACATGCACTTTTTACAGTACAGTGAAATATATCTGTTCACCTGTGGTTTGGGATCGAGTTTGTGATTTCTAATGATACCCATGTAAATATCCAGCATATTGCTCTTCATTGCTACAGTGATCAGAATTTTAGTGACTGTTCCTTATGATCCTTCTGTAAACAGAATGTACTGTGATTAATTTGGCAGGCCTCAAAATAGTAATCCTGTGGGCTTTTGCATTTAGTATGCTGTCAGAATATTACTTGAATAGCTTTCTACAGAGATGTCGCCCATGATTGGCTAAATGCATTTGGTAGTTTGTTTTTTTTTTTTAACTGGCAAGAACTTGCCTTTAAAGATGAAATCTGAAAACTGCTGACATACAGGTACTCATGTAAAGAGGCTTTAGGGATTATGGATGACATTCTGTACAAGTATAGGATTAATCAGAGCTAGATGAGAAATGAGAGAAGTCCTAATGCTCTTAAAGGGAGCCCTGAGAGGAATAAGCGCTGTATATAGAATTCCTTCTGTACTGTACTTAAGTTAAAACACTCAATGCCTCCAGTAAGAGTGAGAATAAAGTAGAAGTGTGATAGAAAAAAACCTGTAACTGGTAAAGCACACAAAGAAACAATTGGCATGACAATCTTAAACAAAAAGTAGCTTACATTAGTAAAATCATTCTTCTGTGTAGATGTCTGTAAGAGTGAAGGTTAATCCTTTTAAGTGCAGTAGGGTAATGGAATACTTCAAAAATCACTGAGTTAGCCTGCGTGAAGCCGTGGTTTTGGGTCTCAGCATTCTTTACCTGATCTCTAATTCTGTTTGCTTAGCAACCTGACATTAATTAATTCTTTAGTTGTTGTCATCATATCGAGAAGCTTCGAGAATGCTGTCAGAATTATTTTAGATTCTCATTCTTTGTGCATTAAATTATTGTAATGCTTTCTATTCTTTCTAATGTAAAAGTTATCAGACCCTTATAGGATGTAGGCTGCAATTTGATATTAAGGTAATCTGAACTCCTGGACCATCTCTTTTCTTACTTGTACTTGTGAAGCATTCATGTGTTATTTATGGTACTTGTTAGCATTGAAGAGTGGTACTTACTGAGAACTGAATAAATTTTGGTGTTAACAACAGCAGAGGACAGCAGCTGAAAAAGATTACTCAGCTCTTTGTAGATCACTTGAAATAGCTGTTTTCACACCAATGAAAAAATTTTGAAACTAGCAAGATGCCAGCTGTTTCTGGAGAAATAGAATAGGCCTATTATTAACATACTTCTTTTCCTCTCTCTTTTTTTTGTCTTTTTCCTTTTTTTATTGATTCTAGGTCCTCTAACCCAACCTGAACTTGTGCAACAAACTGATTTAGCTAGCACACTGGCAGTGGGTCTTGGTCTACCGATTTCAAGAAACAGTGTTGGGAGCCTTATATTGCCAGTTTTTGAAGGCAAGACAATGAGAGAACAACTACGCTTTGTGCACTTGAATGGGTTCCAGCTTAGCAGACTGCTACAAGAGAATACACCTGCCTATGAAAAAGGTAAGTCGTCTAACAAAAAGTAGTTACATATGGTAAAGGTGATGCTTATAACACAGTTAGGGCTTTTAAGTTCAAGAGTATAGCATGGCACTGCAAATTAGCCGTTTGGTTGAAAGCAGTGATCAGAGAAACTATTGAGTTCAGTCTCTTCTGTAACCTACTCTGGTACACTGCTTCTGATATTTTAATTACCAGTATTATTCCTAGTAGGCAAAAGAGCAGAAATAATGATGAAGAAGCAATATTAGAGTATAACTGCCAGCGTAGTTTAAATCTCATCGGTTTCATATCTACTTTTTATGAGGTATCCTATATAGGCCACTGATTCCGAGATATTTGAAGGAATAGGACAACGGAGAGAATTTGTGAGTTTAAAAAAAAGATGATTCAAGTAGAGCTGGGAATAATTCACACAAAGGTGTGCATGTGTATGTGTGTGTGTATATTTGAGGGAAAGAATAAAAAATAAGTGAAAAAAATTAACCAAACCTAGCAAAATATAGTATTTTGTTAGGAAGCATGATACAAACCGCATTGTAAATAAGCAAGATAATACGATAATTTTGTGAAAAAAATTGAGTCAGAGGGTTGAAGGAGAATATTTTGCCATGGACATTAGAAGGTGTTCTTATCTTGAAGTGACACTGTGAAGCTTGAAGTCCTTGTCATTTGATTTGTAGTCTGAATCATGAAAATAACTGGATGATAATGCAAAGCTGTGTTACAGCTATAAATAAAGTAGATAGCAAAGTAACGTTTAGCAAGATGATCACTGTAGGTCAAGATTTAATTATCTTTCAGCATCATGGCTTCTAATCATAAATAAACCCTATCTAGGAAGTTTTAACAAAACAAATGCTGCTTATGGTAGCAACATGTCAATAGCAGGACTTGTGCTCTCCTATTCTGCTATTTCTTTCCGAACACTTAACTCATTTGTGTCAAGTTGGGAAACTTGTCCTGTTGAGTCAGGATATTGATGCATTACCGAAAATTCCAACATAAAGCTCCATCTGTCAGTATTTCTATAAGCACTAGTGAAACGAACTGACTTTCTACCAGCTTCTGGTTTATATCTTCACTTTTTTTATTTTTGGGAGCATCTTAATGTCAACTTGTAGCTTTCATCTGAGAAATGAAAACAAGATTCCTGTGGGTAGAAACATTTGAAAAATTTATTCTACTTGCTTATGATTGCAACCGCTATTAGAGGTGCTGCCCTACTGGAAAGGAGTTGGAGGGGCAAAGCTTCCATCATGATTTTGTCTCCTTTTGGTAGTGGAGAGTGTCAGTAACATGGAACTAGAACCAAGTAATGGTAGCTTTTTTTTTTTTTTTTTTTTTTTTTGCAGAGACTTAAAGTCAATTCTGCCTGTTGCTGTAAACTTCTTATAAGGTCTTGTTTTTCTTAGAAGGTCCTCGATATTCAAGGCTGTAGCTTGATGCTTTGATCAGGATGATTAAGACTGGCAGGGAAAAGGGATGTGCTGTTTATTTAGTGGTAAGTTTGATTGATGTGGGTACTTCAGGATGTTAAAGAAAATGTCACTAAGTGACTAATGGTGCATATAATTTAAAAACATGCATGAATGGCCCTTTGTTTTGGGTGGCTTCTAAGTGAAGATAAATATCATCCCACATATGCTTACATGTGTATGTGCCTGTAGTGTGATATCTGTCATGACAGGAAAGGGATTATCTTGCAAAGAAGTCATATTCAGTAATCAGGTTAATCATGAAGGACGCCCATTTTTAAAAAGGGGAAGAGGAAGGACTTTTAACTGTATCACTGGACAAGAGAAAAGCTGCAAATGTCATCTACCTAGCCTTCTGTAAAGCCTTTGATATGGCTTCTATCAGCATTCTTGCCTGCTGTATTAGAGAGATGTGGGTGCAACGAATGGACTTAGACGGATAAGAAATTGGGTGGATGGCCATGTCCAAAGACTTAATGGCTCAATGTCCAAGTGGAAACCAGTAACAAGTAGTGATCTAGTGAAAGGTTACCCTGCCCATAGTGTCAAGGGTGGACTGGATGATCTGTAAAGGTACCTTCCCTTCCAAGTTGGGAAGGTGAGGAGAGAGAGTTGCGCTTTATGTGACAGAGCAGTGGCAGCATGTGGAACTGTGTCTAGGAGTGGTTGATGAAACATTCGAAGACTTACAGGCCAGGATTAGGGAACAGATCAACATGGGCTGTATTGTTGTGGGTGTCTGCTACAGATAGTCTACTTGGGATGAATTAGTAGGTGAGGTCTTGAGTCAGTTTGAGGAAGCCCCATGTTTGGTCTGTGGTTCTCATATGGTGCTTCTACCATACTGTTGCACTCCAGGCTACATAACTGGACAGTGAGGTGGACCAAAAAGTGGCTCAGCTCCTGGTCTTACAAGACAGTGATCAGCAGTACAAAGTTCCTACACCTGGGAAGAAATAATCCCATGCACCAGTGCAGATCGGGTGCTGACTGGCTTGGTAGAGAAGGACCAGGGGTTCTGGGACACACCAAGTTGAATATGTGCTAGCAGTACACCTTTGTGGAAGGAAGGCAAACAATTTCCAGGCCTGCATTAGAAGGACAGTCATCAGCTGGTCAGTCCTTCCTCTCACCTCAGCTGTGATGAGACCACATCTAGGGTCCTGGGTTAGGTCTGATTCTGCACTCCCTAGCATAGGACAGACATGGGTATAGTGTGGTGACTGCAGTGAAGGTCTGTGAAGGTGATGAGGGAACTGGGATGTCTGTCATACAAGGATGGGCTGAGGGTGCTAGGACTGTTCAGCTTGGATAGGAGAAGACTCTGCTGGGATCTTACCAATGTGTGATTGGAGGGAATAAAGAAGACTGAACCAGGCTCTACTTCATGGTGCCTGGTGGGCAGGAGACAGTGGACATAAATGGATATAAAGGAAATTTTATTTAAATGAAAGAAAACTTTTTTTTAGGTAAGGATAATCAGATGTTGGAATGAGTTGCCCAGAGTGTTTGTGGAGTCTTCACACTTGAAGACATTCAAGACCTGAGTGGACACAGTTCTGAGCATTATGCTGTAGCTCACCCTGCTCTGAGACATTGTTTTGTTGGTGGACCATCTGCACACTCGAAGTTGTGCTGACAAGTTTTGGGCCATACCGTTTCTGATTATGCACAGACTAAGCATGCTGCCAGGTTTTTTTTGAGGAAAGAAGCCTCAGAAGATAACCTAATTAGACCTCTCCCTAACATTTGCTGGTTGCAAGTTGAAGCTTTCCAATGCAGATTCTCAGCTAGTAACACCTGGTGGATTGTAACATTTCATTTGAATGCTGAAGGAAACACTTACGACTGGAGCTTCAGTTTAAGAATACTTGGAGGGACCACATAAACCTTGCTGTTTTTAAAAAAAAAAAAAAAAAAAAAAAAAAAATATTTTCAACTCAAGAATGTAGCTTCTTCTGAAGGGAAGACATGACCTTCCTGTGGGGAGTATTATGATTTGGCCACTAGGGGCACTAGCTATTAGTACCTTGAATACGATGCCTGATTCATGGTAAAAAAAAACCATTCACCCATTGTAAGATACAGCATAATGTATACATTTATTTTTGGTGAAAAGTTGATTTTCTTTTTAATGCAAAAGAATGAAGTCAGATGTTGATGGAGATGAATCATGGTCAGCTGGGAAGGTAGAATGACCTTTACATGCTTTTTCATGAAGAAGCCATGACGTTGCCTGAATTCAGCCACTCCAATGTTAAGAACATGCTGGAACAGTGCACAAATATGATGTTGTTTCAAGGATTTTGTTAATAAAGAGCAGAATGGAGTCAGTTCAGTAACTTCTTTCTTTCTTTTTTTTTTTTCAATGTTCATACAAACATGCATATGCAAATGAAGAGGTGGTACAGTGTTTCTTAGGACTTGGGATTTGGTTTATTGAGGTACAAAGGAATCTTCATGGTTAAACTTATCTTGAGGTAAATTAGATTTTAAATGAGAAACTTGAAGCTCGAATAAAGGCTGATTAATTTGAAAAAGGCTTTTTGAAACAACAAATGCTAACATGAGGCATTAGGCTTTCTTTTGTTAGAGATGGACAAAGGCAGCTGAAAAATAGTCAGGAAAAGGAGAACAAAAACAGCTGGTAAAAGTGATGCGGATGGTAGAAGTATCTAGAAACACACTCTGGATTTCTGAGTGAGTTCGTACTTCAGTGTAAGGTAGGCAGCTGCAGGTATCTTGTAAGGCTTCCCTGATGCTCCAGACTTCTGAACATTCATCTGAATGATAAACTAGCATTGTTTCTTTGAAAGGTACTTCACAGTGGAATAAAGAGTCACCCTTGAGAGCAAGTTGCATGCTGCTAATACAGTAAGCGCCCACTTTTCAATTTGGAACTAATTCTGAACTTGTATTACATGCAAGTGATGACTGAAATAATCTTATTGTTACTGGGAGATGTATATACTGAAACTAGAGAGGGTACTTTTACATTATCAAACAGATCCTTGGAAAGCATAGCAATTTACTTTTGAAAACATTGGAGGGAGGCCAAAGCAGAAAATGCTGATGGAAGTAAGCCATTGCCAGTTCTTTGGGAAATCTGTAACTGGACAAACTTTCTTTGGGTTTTTGTCTCAAGTTTAACTTGTTTTGTGAGACTTCCATGCAGGAATGACTTGCAAATGTTATCCACTAGTTACCAAAATGCTTCTCTAACAGTACAGAGTCTATTATCTTTCTCATTTTATACTTTCTGCCTTAAAATATGCCATTGAACAGTTATTACTGGAGTTCTCAAAGGAAGTTTGGTAGTCATGATTTTTTATTCCTTTCTGCAAGATTTTTAAATCAAAGATATAAATATGGTTGTGACCAGAACAATCATATTTTATACCATGGACATGGGTTTGATGGGCAGTAACATGAAATGTCTCTGTACCTGTATTGAAAAGCACACTCACATTAATACCTGAACCCATGGAATTCAGTGCTTCCTTATTAATGAACAGTAAGGTGATGATTTAAAATTATTTCCTTCAGAGACATATTCTAGTGGTAGTTTTGTCCTCATCCCCAGTTCTGAAAACAGTCTTCATACATATTGTTAGTGTTCATGTGCAATGCTATTTACACCTATATTTATGAGAAGACTTATTAAAAAATACATTTCTACAAGAATATATTACCTCGGCACAGACAACAGAATGTACCCTGGAGGTTGTTTTCCTTCCACCCCCCCAAGTTTTTCTTTTTTTTTTTTTTTGGTTGGTTGGGGTTTTTTGTTTTGATTTTTGTTGATTTTTATTAAGGTCAGAGTTTTTTAAGATGTAGAGATGCCATCGTGAAATCACCTGCCGCGAGAACCTTGCTTCCATAGATTGGAAGCAGCATCAGGCTTTCTCTTTTTTTAGTCAAGCTAGGCTGCGGGCCATCCTTACGCTGTAGTGGAAGTAGCAAGTTTCACTGCTGAAGATTGCTTTGCGTGGCTTAGTAGTCCAAATGGCAAAGGCCAAATTCCTACCAGTTAACTTTTTTATTGCTGCTTCAAAATATAGCATCATGTGTGTTTTAATTTGTATTACAACTGTGTCTCGTTAGCTTTGCAGCAAAATTGGATTCACTGATACAGTGTCTGTGTGCTGTTTAGTGTTTCCTCCAGATATCAGCTAATTGATGGTTTTCCACTTTGTACAATATGACCTGGAAAATGAGTGATACCAGTGGTTAATGTTACTTTTTTTCAGGATTTAAAGCATTTGAATAAGCTTGTCCTGGAAGCCTTTTGTAGGAGTAAATGAGTGCTTTAATACATTTGTCAGGTTTGGAGGTCTTGACATTTTATCAGGTTCGGGATTACTTGCTTTTATTCTGAGTAATTGGCTCATTATGATTGTGCTGCAGAAAGGTAATGTAACTTTCTAGATGTGAAAAAAATTCAACCCCCATAACAATTTTTTTATACTAAATAACCTAGTATAAAAATATGATCACATCTCTGATCTTCCTTTGTTTATGGATCCTCTTACCTCTTTTCGTTTTTTGGTTTTGGTTTTTTTTTCCCTTCCTTAGATCCTGGATACGAACACTTTAAGATAGCAGAAAAATCTCATGGCAATTGGATCAAACTGTATTTAGAGGGGAATGATTCAGAAATACTCTTAAATCTTGGCAAAAAGGTCCTGAAGCAATATTTGGAGGCCCTGAAGACTCTGAGTTCTTCACTGAGCAAACAGGTGGCACAATATGACATGTATTCAATGATGGTGGGAACTGTGATCATTATGGAGGTACGAGAACACATTGTTCTGTGAAAAAGCTAAGTCCACAAACATAAAAGTTTCTGGGTTTTAACTACTTAGCGTATACTGTTGCTGGTTTAGAATTACTGAGTATAAACTCTTAGAATTAGCTTATTGACTGTTTGGATGGGGTTAATATTCTTCTTAAAGTGTAACTTACCCTTTAAATTTATTCAGAAGAGTTTTTCTTAGACGTTACTTATGTTTTGGTGTAACTAGTTACAGTAAATATGCAGAAGTACTACAACTTAAATTAGCACCATATTAGTTAGCCTTCTGCTTTCTTAGTAGCCTTACTGTGCTTAAAAAAATTCTAGCAAATGAGTTCCTACCTGTTTATCTAACAGTGAGTGTAGCTGCTCACAACCTTATGTGGGCAATTTTAACAATTCCAGGAATTGTTCTTTGTACTGATAGGTGTAGAGCCCTGGAATAAATACTTTCTGTAAGGTGCTGGATTGCCATTTCATATCATGTAAGAGTAAAGGTAAGATAACCCATGTCTGGACTTTTAAGTGGTTTTCTGCAATTGATATTCTGGGCACATCTCAAATGCTGGAAGTAACCTCCGTGATAATGCTTTTTTGGTAATGCTAAAGGGATACCATTCCTGGACACCAAACATTATGTACAGAAGCTTGTATTGATGTTTTGGATGACATCAATGTCAACTTTTGTAAGAATAAGTGTTCTCTAGGATGGAAATACATACTACAAACTCAATTTAGTCCTTCCATGTGTGTGTCCCTGTACAAGACTCTAATTGCTGTAGTACTGGTCCTGTTTGGTACCTTGAATGGATAACAGTACATAAACAGCTATTTAATGTTTAAGTGTCCACTGTTCTGTCAGGGCTCTATGCCTCATCTCAGATGCAGTGTTTGCTGTGTACAGAGTGCACATGAAATGGCTTTCTGATAGACTGCTCAGTGTGGTTTATCACCCTGCAAACCAATTCACAGGAATTAGTTCCAAAGCATCCTTGAGAGATTGAGACTGTCGGTTCTTTTCTCTCTGTACAGATAGGAAACCTGGAGGTAGACAAAGCTCAGCACAAAGCTGAAGTATTGTATTTCTTTTTTGTTCTTTTGTTTTGGGAACCCATGCATTCAAGCTCCTTTGGACCCAATGCATTGTATTTTTTTTTTATTTTTTTTTTCTGAATGTGATCGTAGGCATCTACTGTTTCTACAAAACGGATCTTGGGTATTTTACTCAATGGGCCTTCATCAAAAAGAAACTTGCAGCTACTAATCACAAAATTTTTTGTTGACAAGACCTTGGTCAGCATCGCTGTAATACTCCATACAAAACTGCTGGAGTTTTTTGTTTTCTCCAGTGCAATACTCAGGAATCTACCTTACTTTCCAAAATCTTTTTGTCTATATGTGTTTTCCACCCTCCCTGATTAAGTAAAGGTAGGGAATCTTGCAGGTGACTTCAGACTACACTGTGGCATTTGTCCTGTATTTCACATGAGGAGAATGCCTCTGGGATATGAATTGATAAAAGTGCGTTTGCTCAAAAGAGCTAAATCTAGATTTGCAGATAACTACAATTTGAGCGTTTTCCTATCATGAGTGCTGTCTTTGTTTTAATTGTAAATGCTGTGTTCAAAGGTAAGACCTAAGGCAGATGCTGTCAGACCTCATATTTTCATAACCAAATGATCTTTCTGAAGTAGAATATTAAGAAGACTACTACAATCCATTGGATTTTTTGGTCTGCTTTGCTCTGCCTCACTGTAATGTGTGAGACGTCTTAGGCACAAGTGACAGTGAAAGAGTATAGGTTGACAATTGTTTACTATGTTTCTTTTTATTTTCCTGTGTCCTAATCTTGCCCTAGCACAAGCCGATTGAGCTCAGTCTAGTCCTAGCTCCATCTGTGCCCCTTGCAAAGCATTTTAACATGTGGCCAAATTTTTCCTTTACTTGTAAAGGTTTGTACTTGGGTAACAGAAATTATTCATGGTATTACTCATGTCCACTGCTATGGTGACCTGAGAGGAGACTTGGAATTCTGCCTGATTTGTGTACAAGTTAGAGCAATGCGAAAGTGAAACTAATCAAATTAAGATGAGGAGAGGTATGAAAAATAAATATCAGGAGAATTCGTAAGCTTGAAATGCAGCATACACTTGTGTGGTAGTATGAGGATTTTCCCTTGTTTGGGAGGCTGCTTCTGCAGGATGTCTGCATATGTGTATGTCAAACACTGTGAGATAAATGGTCTTTGGCAGAGTGTTACTGTAACTTCAGACATTTACAAGTGACAAATAATGGGTTAAATTTTTTTGCTTAAGATCTGATTTAATATTAGGAGTTAAAGCTCTTACTTTTGCAGAGAATCATGATGCAGGTGATCAGTTACCACATGTGAGGAGTTAATTTATTAAAGTCTGGTAACTTATGCATCCAAGCACTTAAATGAAAACGCAACCTTCAGTTTTCCCATTTATATGGTAATAACTTACTTGGGTCAAAAAATCCAGCATAGTTCTTCACAGGTTTTTTTTTTATGAAGTAGGTACAATAGAGTGATATGGATGACAACAGTATGAATTTTTTTTTTTTTTTTGCATGAATTCTTGCTGTGTATTTTAGCTAACTCCAGTGCTTTAAATATTAATTTTCTTTTTTTTTTATTAGGTTCTGCTGCTGCTTTTGCTCAGCATTCCAAAAGCCTTGAGCAGCCAGGCAGAATTTGAAGTACCCCTCTCCCCTCCACTGTTCTCTCTGCTGTTTTACTTGATGTGTCTGATGCTGTGTGCAATTCATGTCATTGTATGCACATCAGCAGAAAGCTTATGCTATTTCTGCAGTATGTCCTGGCTGACAGCAGTTGGAGTGATGATGCTGATTTCTGCACTCATGTGTGTGATTTTATCTGCCGTTGCAAAGATCTTTGAGAATGCTAGACTTCCACGGAAGGTGAGAGCATGCATTACAGTTCAAAATATTTTGCTCTTTATGGTATGCTTTCAGATAAAGCTTTATAAAAGTTTTCTCTACCTGTTCTTAAAGAAATTGTTATTTGTAATATAATTTGAGTAATTTTAAATTTTAATGGAAATGTAGTACATTCACTTTGATACTGATAGCTGTGATGAAGATCATAAAAGTGCTTATTATCACATTACTTTAAAAAATATTCTAATTAGTGTAAATTATTTTTCAGTTGATTTTCCGAGATTAGAAACCGTTATACTGTGTACTAATTTTATGCTGTTAAACAGTGAAGTTTCACAATTGCAATCAAAGCAACAATATGCACTGGTGATGATCTCTACTTTCGCAAATACCATAGACTTAAATGCTTTAAGACACATAAGAAAATACTTTGCCAGTACCCTTTCTTATATTGATATTCTTAATGCTTTTTTAAAAACAGTTTTGAAACTGTAACAGAGGGAGCAAAAAATAATGTCTCTTCTACTTTTTAACTTAAACTTTTAAAGCTTTTTAATTTTGAGAAATTGAGTTTTTTACAGTCTTTCGAATGCTCAGTAAAGTTCCCAGTTGTACAAGTAGTTACCTTCTGTAAAGTACTTGCTAAGTTTTATTGTTGTATTGAACAGAATTTGGATAATTCCAAGGAACTAGAATTTGCAATGTCTTGGTCTTCTCTGACAGTGTTACTTCGTATTCCAAGAACTGTCAGTCACACCATAAAGTCAGCTTCTACCTGTTTTATTTGTGGTATATTTCAAAGGGCTGTGAAATTCAGTAACTTTAAATGATCATAGTGCTCTTTTCAATGGTGTATCCTCTGTGCAGTACAATCCTTTGTCAATCTGGGTTTCTTTGAATTATATTTGGGGTTTTAGTGTCTTTTTTTTTTTTTTTTAGTGTGTCACAGTGTGTGGCAAGTACATTGCTTTAGTGGTATGATTAAATATTTCTCCAAGATAAAAAGCAAACTTTCTTACTTAGAAAAACATTTGATAATATTCATAATATTCATTGCTCCTAAGTGTATATTAATATTGTGCTCTGTGCAATTACCTGTGGTAGTTCCTGAGCTTAATTATGAATTTGAATTCCTATAAGTAAGACTTTTGATTTTTACAATTCAGACTACCACAGAGTCACAAAACGGTAGGGACTGGAAGGGGTCTCTGGAGATTCTTGTCCAGCCTCCTGCTAAAGCAGGTTCCCCTTCAGCAGGTTGCACAGGAATGCACTCAGGCAGGTTTTGAATATCTCCAAAGGAGACTCCACAAGGTCCCTGGGCAGCCTGTTCCAGTGCTCCATCACCTTCACTGTAAAGAAGTGTTTTCCTCATGGTCAGGTGGAACTTCCTGTATTCCAGTTTGTGCCCATTGCTCTTTGTCCTGTCACTGGGCACTGTTGAGAAGAGTCTGGCCCCTCTTGGCATACAACCTTTAGATATTTGTAAGCATCAGTAACATCCCCTCAGTCTTCTCTTTTCCAGGCTAAACAGACCAATCTCACTCAGCCTCTCCTTATAGGAGAGATGCTCCAGTCCCTTAATCATCTTTGTGGCCTTCTGCTGAACTCTCCCAGTAGTTCCTTGGCTGTCTCGAAACGGGGAGAACAATACTCCAGATGTGGCCTCACTGGGCAGAGCAGAGAGGGAGGATAACCTCCCTGCATGCTATGCTCTTCTTAATTTACCCCAGGATAGCACTGGCTGTGTTGGCCATTAGGACACGTTGCTGGCTTGTGGTCATCTTGTCCACCAGGCCTCTCGAGCCCTTTTCTGCAGAGCTGCTTTCCAGTAAGTCATCCTCTAACCCATGTTGGGGCAGGGGGCTATTCCTGCCTAGGCACAGGACTCTACACTTGCCTTTGTTGAACTTCGTTAAATTCCTCTCCACCCAACTCTCCAGCCTGTCCAGGCCCTGCTGAATGGCAGCACAGCCTTCTGGTGTAGCTGCCACACCTCCTGGTTTTGTGTCAGCAGCAAACTGGCTGAAGGTACGCTCTGTCCCCTCATCCGGGTCACTGATGACTGTGTTGAAGAGGACTGGAACAAGCACTGTCCAGGTACACTGCACCGCTGATCACAACCCTGTGAGCTGTGCCATCCAGTCAGTTCTCAATGCACCTGACTGTCTACTCATAACCCCCACTCCCTAACCTTACCTATGAGGGTGTTGTGGGAGACAATGTCAGAAGCCTTGCTGAAGTTGAGGTAGGCAACATTCGCTGCTCTCCCCTCATCCACCCAGCCAGTTGTGCCACCGCAGAAGGCTCTCAGATTGGTCAAGCATTATTCCCTCGGGGAATCCACATTTACCACTCCCAACATCCTTATTTTCCTCGAGATGCTTGGAGATGACATCCAGAATGAGCTGTTCCATCACCTTTCCAGGGATGAAGGTGAGGCTGACTGGCCTGCAGTTTCCTGGGTCCTCCTTTGGGAAGACTGGAGTGACACTGGCTTTTCTGCAGTCCTCAGGCACCACTCCTGTTCTCCATGATTTTTCAAAGATAATGGAGAGTGGCTTAGCAATAGCATCTTCCAGCTCTCTCAGCATTTGTAGGTGCATCCCATTGGGGGCCCATGGATTTGTGGGTGTCCAGTTTGCCCAAATGATCTAACCCCATCCTCCTCAAGCAAGGGATGGTCTTTTCCAGACGTTATCTTTTCTCCAGGGCTTGGAATTCCTTAGGGCCTGCCTTAGTAATGAAGACTAAAGCAAAGAAGGCATTCAGCAGCTCTGCCTTCTCTGTATTCTCTGTCATGAGGGCACCCACCTCATTCAGCAGCGAGCCCACATCTTCTCGTCTTCCTTTTGCTAGTGAGGAATTTGAAGAAGGCATTCTTCTTGTCCTTCACATCCTTTGCCAGATTTAATTCCAAGTGGGCCTTAGTCTTCCTTGTTGCATCCCTGTATACTCTGACAGCATTTCTGTATTCCTGCCAAGTGGCCAGTCCCTTTTCCCACTTTCTTGTAAACTTCCTTCTCTTCCTCATCAGGTGGTCTGTAGAACACACCTACAACAATGTCCCCCACTTTAGTTTAGCTCTTGATTTTTACCCATAAGCTCTTGACTTGTTCTTCATTGACACCTAGGCAGAGCTCAGTACATTCCAGTTGCTCCCTTACATAAAGAGCAGACCCACCACCTCGTATTGCTGGCCTTTTGTTTCTAAAAAGCACAGAGCTGTCCATGGCAGCATTGCAGTCATGCAAACTGTCCCACCATGTTTCTGTGATCACAATGAGATCGTAGCCCTACGACTGCAAACCAGTTTATAATTTTGTTTCTGTCTTTTCTAAATTGGTGTTATTCCTTCATGGAAATGCTGCTTTTCTGAGGGAAGCCTTGGAATAAAAGTGATGCCCTTGAACTAGAAGTAATGCCCTTCTCTCCTGGAGACAGCTGGTTTCAGTGTAATTCATTTCAGTGAAAGTGCTTAAAAAGAGAATTATTGATAACAGATGGTGTTTCCTTCTTATGTTTGTATTTATCAACCACATAAGACCTAGGTGTGTCTGTTGATCATTTAGGTAAGACTAAAATAGACTAACAAGTCAGCTAACAACATCATCTTAATGAAATCAGGGAAAGAAGTTTCATCTCAGGTGTGGTAACTGACAGAACAGTGTTTGTAAGCTTAAATCACAGTTTGCTTTTGGTACTGGCAATTTTTGTGTCAAAGCAGTCTTAATGTTTTGCTCCCAAAGCTAGTGATGCTTGTGGGGGATTTTTTTAAAGGCAAATAAAAGAAGGAAGTATAACTAGTGTGAATGGTTAAATCTGCAGATTGAGATGTCTGGTTTTACAGTTTAACAGGTGGTGGTACTTAGGGGTGTGTTGGTCTTTAATTGTACTTAATTAACTTCTGCTGTTTCTGAGTTGTTATACTTAGGGCCTTTATTAACTGTGTTTCACTGTAAATGAGGTAAAATTATTTTTGGAAAAACTGAAAGAATATGAAAATAATGATTCATGATGTAGTATATTCTTGTAGAAACGTTTACTTGCTGTGCAATGATAAACATGGCTAGGGAAGAAAAGCTCATTTTTCATCTTAATTGTTACCAATTTTTCTAATTTTAGAAAACAGGAACCTAAAAATGATGGCTGTCTGGACCTGTGTAAAATTTACAGACTCTCAACCTCAGTACAGTTGAGGGCAATGAAAATGGATTATAGCTTTCTCTTCTAGGTTAATAGAAGTGAATTACTTCAAGACTACCTGTGATCAAAAATCTTTGTTATATGGCTTGAGATGAGTTAATTTCTTGTGACACCCACTACTGTAGGTGTAACTTTATATGACAGGAAAAATGCTTTCCTATTGCGCCAAAGACTGGACTCTAGGAAGATGCTGCTGTTCCATGGCTGTTAACTGAATTTAGAGTCAGCTGTTACCAACTATTGTTTAACAGTTAGGAGCTCTTTCTAGTTTGGCCTCACTTTCATTCCTGTCTATTGGATGGTACGTTATCATGGGTTTCATCCCATCTGTTCTTGGCACGTTCTCATTCTTGGTGGTGATAGGCAGCTGCTGGTGTGAAAAACTTCCTGCAGGTGGCTTATCTATTTCTAATGCAGCTGCTCTGTCAGTAAGCACAGCAACAATTGCAAAATGTTTCCTAGTATTCAAAACTCAAGTTGGATGGAAAGGCTTTTCTTATGAAAGGAATTAATTGCTAGCTTCCTCACAGAAGCAAATAAACAAACACTATCATTCACAAACATTCATGTCCCACCTTCTGTCCCCTTTTCCAGTAGAATATACCTAGATTTTGGAGGAGAAACTGGGTATCTGTATATGCCGTGTGTTGATCTTGAAGGGCCTTTTATGTCAGTTAGGAATATTAAAAACATTATTTACACTAAAATATCTCTGAATCCAAGTCTCTGTGACCTGTGCATCTCCGCATTGCTAATCTGTGTATGGGCTCCATGTCTGGAAGAGCGCTGAAGCCCTCCTCTCTGATGGTGGGAGAAGAATCCTGAATCAGGGTCTTGCCAGTTAAAAAAGCTGAAAGCCTTTTCTGAGCTCATGCTGTACAATAGAATGGAGGTATTTTAAAAGTAATTAAGATAAGCTCCCCTGTTAATGGCTTCAGAGCTTTTTTTCTTCAAATTGTTTCCATTCACATCTAAAGATTCTCTGAAGTGCTTCTCATTTGTAATGCTTTTTTTCCACTGTGGCTGAATATAGAAACTGATTAGCAAGTTCATGAGTTTTCTGAAGACCAGTGGAAGCAGTGTTACCATCTGCCTTCTGACTGTTATTTATAGGTTCTGATTTCTATGTTTCTAGCAGCACCAGTCCCTTTTTTTAATGACACTTGAGGCATTAAGTGGTTCTGCAGCCCTTTACAAATTCCAGAAGGTCATAAAAATTTTTAACTTCTTATTCATAGCTTCACGGTAATTGCTTTCTCATTGACTTAAGTATGATATGTACTAATAGTAGTTGTATTTTTTCCCTATTTCTGGTAGAAGTCCCAACTGATAGTTTTTTTGAGAACAGAACACAAAAATTAAAGCTTGTTAAATACAGCTTTTGAGAATTTTTATTGTAAAGAATTAGTGTTTTTTCATTACATAAACAAAAAGTCCCGTTTTCTGTTTATTTCAAAATACTCTCTTCCTTTAAAAAAATCTGTTTTTTCTTCCTCTGTGTGAGACTGAATTGAACAATAAAATATTTTTATGCTTTTTACCTAAATATATTTTTCATTTTTCAAGTTGTGGAAAAAAAGAAGAGGTGAATGCTGTGAAAATGTAGGAGCAAGTGTGGTCCGAAGAACTCAGTCATAGGAGAGCTGACATCACTGGAAGTCAAGACTAGGTGCAGGGAGCTCAAATATGAGAAGGAAACAGAATGATAAGTATTTAAATTTTGGGTGGTGGTAAGCATGAAAAATAAAATATTTCTTGTTGGAAAAGTGATTATAAAATTTCTCAGGAATTAACCATGGATGGTTAATTTCTGTGAAAAAGAGCTTTACTGTCAACCATACAGAAGCCACGTGTAAGTGGAACTGGACCTAGAATATACACTACAGGAGGATTTATTTCAAAGGGAAGAAAATGTAAGTTTCATGAGCAGAGATGCATATGTTCCACTGTTTATGCACTGGCACTTGTGCAAGTTGGCAAGGTATCTTCAAAGATAGGGCAAAGGTGTCAGTTTCTGTATTACTTAATTACTAATTCTGATACATTGAACATTAAAACTACCTTGGCTTGGCAGATTATAGTCTTAAATTGAAAGCCTGGCACTTTCAAATTTCTAAACCAAAGATTCTTTATTAAGTTTGTTTGCCAAGATATTGGTGCGAGTCATACAAGTCTCTTAGCATGTGGAGTGCCTGCTGAGTTCCTGGAGGTACCGAACATGTTCAGCAGCTAGAAAGACAGAGCTGTGAGTATCAGAGTAGGACATACGTTTCTGTGCCTGTAAACCAGATCTAAAAACTAAGTACTATCTAATCCAAGGTCAGGCTGTATAAAACACTGTAATGATGTCATTCTTAATAAGGCACAATAAGGATTTGGAAAAACTTGATGAAGCTATTTTCAGTATTTCTTATATCGTGAAGGCTCAGGAGATTATAATTTGCAGGATAATTTTTCATCTTGCATAGTGACTAACTGATCTGAAATGTGGTTCATCAATAGATGCCATTGAACTTTAACTCTTTGAATTCAATATGGGAGTAAATTTATTCTCTCTTCATGGGAGATGTGAAGGTCAGACAAGCACACAAGAAATACGAATTTCTGACACTGGGACGTTTCACACTAATGCCATCATTTTCATGAGGTTTTTGCATGTTCCCCATTGATAATGCATCGATTCTTCAGTTTTCATATCAGTGCTGGTAGCAGCCAGATAAAAAAGAACAGTCCTTAGGTGTATTTTATCCATTGTCTTATAAAGAAGATAAATCATATTGAAGACTGGTTCATTTTCTTTTGTTGAGGATCTCAGATTCCTTTGTCTTTGGAAGCAGATGGTGCTTATGTGCTTGCTTACTATTTAGTTAGCCAGTTTAAATTCAACATGATGGAATTATTGGAATTTGAACTTTGTAGTTTAGTCATGTACTGTTCTTGTCTCAGCTTTGTGAATTTCATAGTCTTTGGTCTCTGCACGGATTATATCTCTGCCTTGTCCTTTTGTTTCAGAAAGTAGCTGCTATTTAATTTCAGGAGTAGAGTGTTAAGCAAAAAGGAGTTGACTTCAGAGCGCCAAAGAAATTTCAAATGCTAGTAAATTTAAATTAGGCCAGTTTTTCAGATTATGACTATTCTTGTGCTATACTTTTATTGTGCCCCCTCCCCCATTAATGTTGTGTGGAAACTCATGGGAATTTTTTTTGTTGGCTTGTTTTTTATTTGTGAGGTTTTTTTAAATGAGATGACTTCATTATAATATATTTATTTAACATCACAAGAAATGGAGGTGATGTGGATAGGTGATAACTTTAAATATGCTTTCATTCTTTCATGTACATCTTTTATAAAATCTTCTGCAAAAGTTGTTTTCCTCAAGGTGATATTCCAGATGGCATAAACTATCTTCTTACATAAGTATGTTTGTTGTCCTCTCCAAGATACATTGTCTTGCTTATTAAACAAAAATACATACACTGCTGTCAGTAAATGTTAAATATAAGTGAGACTTGCCTTTAATATACACAGGGATGTTTGTTGTTACCTGCTCTAATAATAGTGAGTTTCTGTATTCTTCTAACAAATGATTTAAACAGTTCAGGAATCTTAGTACTCTGTTCATGTTTGAATGCAAGTATATTCTCTGTGAGATTTATATCTATGAATATGCAAGGCAATTTTTTAAATTTGAAGGTTTTCTTAAGTTTCTTCATAATGTCAAGATGTAGGATGATGATGGTGTGGTTGAACTGTGCATTTAAAGAAGTAAGCATGACAGTAGGTTCAGACATCTTTGTTCTGAAGTAAAAATGACATGCAGTAGTTTTTAACTTTTAAGTTATTATCAGGTTATCAAAATACCAGTTGAAGAAAAACACTTTGATATTCTCTAATAGAGGAAAACTTAATGAGAAAACGGTAAATGATTTTTGAC
The DNA here is from genome assembly GCA_033558235.1 of Neomorphus geoffroyi. Classification (NCBI taxonomy): domain Eukaryota; kingdom Metazoa; phylum Chordata; class Aves; order Cuculiformes; family Neomorphidae; genus Neomorphus; species Neomorphus geoffroyi. The sequence continues at coordinate 3,282,600 of JAUMJM010000008.1, forward strand.
AGTGTCTTTCCCAAAATGCTTTACAAGTATGTAGCCTCAGTTGTTACTTATGTTAAGAAGGCCCTGCTGACTCTGTTGGCCTCCAGGGCTGGGGTGTTTGTCCTGCTTTGCTGCTGGAGCCCAGCTGCACCTTCCCAGCCTGAGTTCTCATCTCCAGCTCTGGCTCAGACTTTGAGAAGTTAAACAGACAGATTTCTCCAGTCAGTTCCCTCTCACACATAGATAGGCACTCTGAGCTTGCCGGTTACTGATGCAGCTTGGTGATCCCTGTCCACTTTTCCAGTTGCTGACACCCTGAACTCCCTTGCACACTGATCCATCCAGCTGTCCTGGTGGCTTGTGGTCCTCACTCCAGTCTCTGACATGTAGACTGTCATGCGCTGCAGTCACTGGCATTTCAGGCATGTGGGTCCAGTGACCTGTGATCTGCTCCAATTGCTGGTGTTTGCTTTTTCTTGGTCTGGTCTGAAGCTGCTGGCATGCAAGGCTTGTACCATTTACTTGCAGTGAGACCTTCCAGCATCCACATATGGGCCATAGGGTGGAGTTTCACAGGAAGATAGTTAGGAGAGGGTTTAATAAGGCGTAATAGACAGTGGTGATCAGGTACTGGGCTCAGTCAGAGAAGTGCACTGACTAGCACGTGTTTATGCATCACTCTGGGTCCTTTATCCTTCTTCCTCTCCCTTTGTCCCCTGCCTCCAGCCTGTTCCTCGCTCCTCCTTTCCCATACATTTGATGTTTTGCTTAATGAGTTTGCATAGATCCACAGGCGCCATCGGATATCCATAATACTTGCGCTCTGACACTTTCCCCTTATCTGTTACGAAGTCCAGGCTGATGCTCTCCAGAGCTATGCCTGTGGTTTCTTACTGGGCTGTCAGTAAATGACTGTAGAATTTTGGTTATCTTTATCTTGCCAATACTGCAAGAACGAGGTGCTCTTGCTTGCTTACACTCTTTTTAGCCATATCATTGAGGGCAGTGGTGATGATGCAATTCCAAGTAACTGCCGTGAACAGGAAGTCGAACTAATGGGGACATTAGACAAAGAATATTATGGGTTTAGATAGATAGGCACAGCTTGTGAAGAAAATAATAGATGGGAAAGATTTGAAGTAGATTTCATGATGAAAGACACATTTCAAACTAAGCAATGTTAAGAGATGCCATCAGACAGTCTGCAAGTAACTTGTGTTAGTGAAGACTGTCACTGTGCTGGGTTATGGGTAGTGAAGATTTACGCTCTTAGAAAATTACATATTATCTATATCTGCAAGATTTCTATTTTATTTCTGCAGATATGCAATGGGAAGAGAGCTTGTTTCAAACCTTCTGTCACAAGGTGGTAGGGAATCTTAATCTGTGCAGTTGTGATGATTATTCATAGAGATGTTTCTTCCCTTAAACAGAATGTAATTTTAAAAAGTATAATTATGATGCAATACTTGCTAAATAGATTACACTAAAATGATTCTTTTATAAATTTGGGGGATTTGTCAAGACAAAAATAACTTCTCTTGCTGTTTATTTTGTTTTCGTAGAGGAAATTGCTGTAAGCACAGTATGAATGCTTAAACAAGTGAAATTTTTATACGCTTTCACCTCTGCTTTTGTTTGTTTGTTTGCAGAATCCAGTTGTGTCCAGTTCTGGCTGGTCACAAGTAAATATGCTGATTCTTGCTGGAACAATTGGCCATGTTCTGAGTTTGGGGGCAAGCAGTTTTATAGAAGAGGAGCATCAAACCTGGTATTTTCTTATCAATACGCTTTGTTTGACGCTCTGTCAGGAACTTTGCAGAAATAATTTTTTTCTGAAAGAATGTGACCCTCAGCATGACACCCCTATGAATCAAAATTTTGATAGTATCAGAGCAGCCTCTCAGTACAAGAATATAGACATTTCAGCGGCAGATAATTCAAAATTGGGCAAGGACACCTCTTCAGCTGAATTCATAACAGGATCATATAAGTGGATAAGCTTAGCAAGTCCATGGGTCATCCTTGTTTGCTGTCGGCTACTTCGATCCTTGAATCAGACAGGCGTCCAGTGGGCTCATCGGCCAGACTTTGGACATTGGTTGACAAGGTAGGTATCTGATTTATTATCATACTTTCTTCTTATTTAAAAATTAACATTTGTTTCATTTGGTGAAATATGTATACATTTCTTTAGAGTGTCTGTATTAGAAAGTCTTGTAAACATGCAAAGTGGGTAAACAGTGAAGCAACATGAGGAATTTTTCACTGCTGTTTCATGCAGGAGTAATTCCTTGTGGTCTGTTAATAGTTTACAGTCTTTGCCCTGCACCGTAACTTATCCTGTATAACTGGCATTAATTAGATAGGGTTATCGGAGGCAAAAAGTAAATATATTTCTAGTGTAATTCAGCAGTGTATGGCTTGGGAAATTAAAAATCGCTTAATGGAATTAAACCCTTAAAATTAAGGCAAAAGGTTCTGCTTGATTCGAAACTTTATGAAGTTGCAGGAGAAGATGCTGCATGTTGTGTTCTTCCTTGTCTATGACAGATGTTTACCGCGTGGGTAGAAAACGAGGAATTTTTCAAGTGTAGTATAATACACAAGAAAGGGAAATTTTTACAATTTGAAGTACAGTGGAGAAGTGCTTCTACTTGTTATACTACCTTTCAGTATTGTGAAGAACTACAGTCATTATTCAGGGATAAAAAGTACTTGGTATTTGAACTGTCTTCTGTACTACAGCTGCTGGACAGGATAGTAATACCTTGTCACTGGACTACTCAGAGTTTTGCAGACAGCGGATGAGGAGAGTTTGCTGTGTACGAGATTTCTTGCCAATATCTTACAATAAGTGCATGAAATGTTATTTCTTGTTCATTAATAGCTACATGAGCAAATGAGCTAATATGAGACTTGTTGCTTATTGGCAGCCTCACAAATAAAATACTAATGACTGTGACAAGTGCGAGTGCTGAAAGACGTGAGTTATGAGGGAATTTATCACATAGAAGTTGTTCTATAACAGGCCTTTCACTGTGTGTTCCTCTTGAGATGAGGTGAGGGATTGAGGAAAGAATGTCATATCCCAGCGTTAAAACCACATAATAGAGAACTCTGTCATTATGAGCTAAGCTAGTATCTGGGCAGGATTAAGTGTGATTTGATCTGTTCCAAATATTTATTTGCCCAATAGTTTCCTGAGCCAAATGTCATCTTCAGACTGTCAGCCTTTTTCTTTGAAGTATGCTAGTGCCACAATCCCATGAAACAAGAATATTTGTGCAGATCAATAATTGTGTTTATTTCAGACATGTGATTTTGCTCCTATTGTCCACCAGGAATATTTACTGACACTTGAAAATGTTACTAGCCTGCTAAAAATTGTGTGTGTATGTCTGGACTTAAGCTTCGAAGTTCCTGTCTTGGTGAAGCATGCTCTCACCTCTGATTTCTTGGTTCTAGGTATGGCTGTAGAGCAGCAAAACCTATTACAGCCTTGGACTGTGGGGACTTGGAGAGACAGCACAGGTGGAAGTTGGTCTGTAGCTGGAGCAGGTGCTTCTAGGTCTTCCTGATTTATAACAAAAGAGCAGAGTGATCTGGGACAGTTTTAAGATCTTTGTCCAGCTAGGTCTTTGATCTCCAAGCATGGAGACTCCACAACTATTCTGGGCAACCTGTTGCATTTTTGACCTACAGATTTTCCTTATATTTAAATAGAATTTCCTTTATTTCAATTTGTCCTTGCCCTTTTGTCCTTTTACTGGCTCAAACTGAGAAGAGTATGGCTTTGTCAATTTAAAAACTTCCACCTCCAGTCAGGCTGTTAAGATACATACTGAGGCTTCTGTTCATGAGGCTAAACAGCGCTTTGAGCTTCTCTTCATATAACAGATGCTCCAAACCCATTATCATTTTCATAGTACTTGCTCAAATATGTTCTTATCTTCCTCTCTACCCATGGGTTAACCCATAACTGGACCCAGGGCTGAGCAGAGGAAGAAACACCTTCTTCAACCTGCTGGTAACTTTTTTCGCAATGCAGCCCCAAATGCTGTTGGTTGTCTTTGCTGGAAGGGCCCATTTCTGGCCAGTGATCAACCTGCTGTGCACCAGGATGGTCAGAGCCATCTCTGAAAAGATGGTCAGCCCCCAGTGTGTCCTGATGTGTGTACCTGTCTGTTCCAAGGTGCAGGACTTGCCTCTTGCCCTTGTTGAACTTCATTAGTTTCCTGTTGGGCCATTTCTCCAGTCTGTTGAGGTGCCTCTGAATGGCAGCAGACCCATCTACAGTATCAACCATTCCTCCCAGTTTTTTATTGTGTGCTGGGGGGGCAGTCTGTACTGTGGTCTACGTCAGCTATGCTCAAATGTTAAACAGTATTGCCTTGTGTCAAGCCCTGAGGTTGATCACTAGAGACTGGCCTCCAGATGAACTTGGTGCTGCTGGTCACAGTGCTGTGAGCTCAGCAGCTGGGCTGGGTTTCAGTCTATCTGTAGGTAGCGAGGTGAGTGTTGGTTTCTTCTCCCAAGTGAGAGGTGGTAGGACAAGAGGAAACGGCTTCAAGTTGCGCCAAGGGAGGCTCAAATTAAACATCAGGAAAATTTTCTTCACTGAAAGGACTGTCAGGCACTGGCACAGCTGCCCAGGGAGGTGGTTGAGTGACCATCCCTGGAGGTGTTTAAAACATGGGTAGATGAGGTGCTCAGGGATGTGGTTTAGTAGTGGAGAGGTATGGTTGGACTTCATGATCCCAAAGGTCTTTTCCAATCAGACAATTCTGTGGTTCTGTTCTATCCTGTAGTTTGTAGAGTATCTGTGAAATCCTGTTTGGTAAGCATTCTTGTGTTTTCTGTGGTTGAAGGTTTTAACATCTTTCTTGCTTCTCCTTCACAAGAGAATAGGGTGGTATTTCCCTAGTATTTTGTTTAGGATTAGGTTTTGCTTGCAGCATAAGTTGTCAATAACCTGAGATGTATAAAGCACTTATTCCTCTTCTCAAAATGCATTGTTTGTCTGTGAGGTTGATGTTGTTCTATTTTTAGTATGTGTTTATTTTCCCTAGTTATGCCTTAATAGCACATTTTTTACTAATAAGAAAATAGAACCTTACTTAGATTGTGTTAACCCTTGTTAGTTTGAGTTAGAATAAATCTATTCAGTCTTTTTCTAGCCAGCCTTCTGTTTTGTCTCTAAGATACACAAATTACTCCCTTTTTCACCCCTGTATTGACCTTTTAGACACCTCTGCTCATGCTCAGACTAATATTTTGCTTGTGTGAACAGTGCTTAAGGGGCTCAGCATTTGAGAGAAAGAGACTATTGTGCATGGAAAAAATGTAATTAGTAAAACACAGAAAAGCAATCTACTGGTAGCGTGTGGGATTTGGGCTACTAGGGGTGCATTCAACAGTGCTGAAGTAAGGAAAATATTCTTTGTTATTTGCAGAGAGACTAAATCCTGCTTCAAATCAAAAAAGAAAAAGAAAGGCTTTGGTGGGATAAAGGACAAAAGAAAAAGAGACAGTAGATGAAGTGAGCAAGAATGTGCAATCTCGAAATTTGCCTGGAAGTTAAATTTTCCTTTTCAATTAGTTAATATTCAATTAGATTCATTTGACTGTTAATCTTGGTTAGAGCTGATAACTTAAAAGGTGTCAGAGCTGCTACATGCCTCACTGTGAAAGGGGTTGAGCTATTAATGACAGTGTGAGCTTGAAGAGAAGTGAGGAGAAACAACTGCATGGGAAGATGATAATGTTTTCTTTTAATAATGTATTTAATCATCCTGAAATGTTCTTCCTCCCAAAGCTAGCCTACCTTTTGACTCCTGCTGTTTATTCTGTTGTACATAATAGAATGAAAGTAAAAAATTAAAAAAGGCTTTGTCCACATAAAATATGAATCATGTGCACATTTATTTATAATTTCTTTCACTCTGGTTATTTTTACAGTAGTGAGATGAGGTCACGTCAATGGAAGGAAATATATTCAGTCTTCATTCTGTTACCAGACGTATGAAAGTGTAGAGACCACAGGCTGTTGCAGTAAGAATAGGTGGCCAAAGCTCTCTTTTTTTTTTTTTTTTTTTTTTTTTAAATTTTTTTTCCTTCCCCATTCCCCGGGTTCTCTCTCAGAAAACTATTGGTTCTTCACTTTCAATTTCATGGTTTGGGCAAACCCCATTGTATTTCAATTGAGATCAGAATAACATGTTCATGCTTGTATGGCTGGACTCTATGTTGAGCAACTACAATCGCTTTTTGACGATACACGCTAATTTAATATGCTCTTAGCTGCTTAACTGTAACAACCTTTGCTGGGAAACCCTGAAACTGTAGGTGATTTATGCTGACCTGACTTCACTTGCCATAAATCCTTTCATTGTTTCGTTACCAAACTCTATGTAACACTGGAATAGGGTTTTTTGCAACAGATTTACGTAGTTAAAAAAAAATCCAACCCAGAAATCAGAGGACTGTTATCAAAAAACCTGGACATGAGTTGTATATAACTGGCTGTTAGCACCGTTGGTGACTCCTGTGCATGTGGCTTTGAATGTACCCTGGCTGTCCACTGGGCCTTCTCTGAGAATTTTTTCTATTTTGGGAGTGGGGTTAGAGTATGATTTTACTGTAGGAAAGTGCAGCTGTTGTTGAGTATCTTGCTTGATTTAGCACCAGTGATTACTTCTTACAGGTAAGAATGTTTTTCTGTTTTAGTTTTGTGTTGGTATGTTAGATTTGCCTGAAAGAGTCTCTTAGCAGAAGTGTATTGACTTTTTTAGATAAAGATGATGATGATAATGGTATGCTGGTATTTATCATAGAATCATAGAATGGCTTGGGTTGGAAGGGACCTTAAAGCCTATCCAGTTCCAATCGCCCTGCTGTGGGCAGGGACACCTCCCATCAGCCCAGGCTGCTGCAGGCCCCCTCCAACCTGGCCTTGAACACTGCCAAGGAGGGGGCAGCCACAGCTTCCCTGGGCAACCTATGCCACTGCCTCACCACCCTCAGTGTGAAGAATTTCTTCCTAATGTCTGATGCAAATCTTCCCCCTTCCAATCTAAAGCCATTCCGCTTGTCCTGTCACTGCTTGCCCTTCTAAAAGGTCCCTCCCCAGTTTTCCTGCAGCCCCTTCACGTACTGGAAGGCCACCATCAGGTCTCCCCAGCACCTTCTCTTCTCCAGGCTGAACAAGCCCAGCTCTCTCAGCCTGTCCTCATAGCAGAGGTGCTTCAGCCCTGTGGTCGTCTTTGTGGCCCTGCTTTGGACCTGTTCCAACAGTTCCATGTCCTCCTTATGTTGGGGATTCCAGAACTGGACACAATACTCCAGGTGGGGTGTCACAAGAGTGGGAGAATCCCACACTGCTTTCGATGCAGCCCAGGGTACGGTCTTTCTCTTATGCAATGAACAGCTAAGGAGAATACAACCTGAAAGCTTTTAAAATTTTTCACAAAGGTTAATTTGAAAGCTGCAGTGGTTGCTGAATTAGTTCTTTATGTGTTAATTGTAGGAGAGGTGGCTGCAGCAATCCTTTCACTGCTACTGTTTCCTTCTGTGGGGGAAGAACAATACTGAGACAGACATCAAGACTACGTTTTCTCTCCTGTAGTGTTCTAGTTCTTACCACTGGCCTGCAGAGAGCAGTGCATCTGTTGGTAGCCTTGTTAAGCTGTATGAAGTGCTTCACTGGGTCTTGCAGAGGACTTAAAGGACAGTTTTGCTGCCGCGTATCCTTTCCTCTGTGACTTTGGAAGGACAACAGCTGAAACAGCTATTGGTCAAACTCCTAATAAAGCATATACTCAGGAACAGGAAAGTAAATCTGTTTGAAGTACTATAATTTTGATTAAGTCAAAGATAAAACCAGATTTACATAAGTGCAATTGAGAGTTAATGCAGGTAACAACCCAGGCTCACTGTCAGCTTGCCAAAGTTAGTGATCTTTTATCATTTGTAAGACAGAAGGAGGAGGCCTGAGCTCTCACCCTCTTCATGATGTTCTTAACAGAAAGTCAATCTAAAAATTAGTGGTTCTACGCCATTTGAGATACAGGGAATTTTAGGAATTCTTGGATTGCATGAGCTTTCTGAAATTGCATGGCCAACTATAGTAGGAGTTAAATGCAGATCTTTACCTTATCCTGTTACATTTTGCTGTGCTAATTGATATTACTTAGATTTAAATACTTAACAGTGACAGCATGCTAAATGAAATACCCTTGATTCTAGAATGAGTTTTACCTATTTAGAATGCAGGGAACAAACTGTATTTGTCATCTTCTTGGCCATGATGTTAATTTTGTGTCTTTATCTCCTATATGTATTGATCCAGTACAAGATGCTGTACTTGTGCAAATGTGTTTGTGTGTGTGTTTTAAATTATGTAGGTATATTTCTTGTCTTTTTGGCTAAGTGATGTTTTCTGTGTCTAAAATTAAAGAAATCAAATATATGTGCAATTATTTAAAAAATATAGTTCTAATTCTATAGTGCAAAAATATTTTCTGCCTTAGGCTAGAAAATCAACTGCTGTATTCTGTCTTAGGCTAGAAAATCAAGTGCTGTAGTATAAACAAAATGCACTGTTTCAGAATTTATCAGTGACAAAACTAGTTTAAAAGTGTTAGACACTTTTCCATTATGCAATATGCCCCTTAGTTTTTGTATAATTAGCATATGATGAAACTTAATACTTACACGTTTATCAACAGGCATGCTTAATAGAAAAACTCAATAATGAAGCTACTTTCTAAAAATACTAAAATATTTTACCATACCTCTTGGAAAGTTCGTAACAGATGTCAGTTCAGTGAGAAATTTGGAAATATAGGGCTGTAGTGAAGATTTTGTTAAGAGTGTTTAGCAGTAATTACAGTGGTTTGAAGGGACACTTTTTTTGTTCTGTTTTTTTTTTTCCCTAGCTCTGAACATAAATCTGTACTCTCCTTTCTGGCTGCGGTTTCACTACTTATGATCTTCTTTCTGGTTCAAAGAAAATGCTCCCTGGTTTCAAAAATTGCGATGGCACTTGGGCTCCTGGGAGTCTACAGTTACCGGGCAGCTATTGGAAATGTCATATTTCCATGGCAACATGACAGCAAAGATATTTCAAAGTAAGTTAATCAACAGGTATGTAAATCTATTTCTGGAGAGGTGTTAACACTTTTGGACATCAGGGAATGAGGTGGGAGGGGATGTTATGTCTAGGCTAGAATAACATTTTTATGAATAAAGCTCTAATTTCTAGGTGGCCAGCACTTAGTTTTTGTGACGTGTGCGTAATTTTGAGCCCCATGAAGTGTCTTTCAACTATGACAGGTCAGAAGCCAGTCAGATAAGAATTAGTGTGAGGAAAGTCTCATAGTCCTACCCGGTATTTTTGCTGCAATAAAACCCTCCAAATGTGTCATCTCCTCTTGATTTACCTGACCTTAGCAGAGCGTCTGTCAAGCTCATTTAGCTACTTCCTTTGGAAAATGCTTAGGTGGTAATTTGGGGAGTTGCTTTTCCTTGTCTTTCTTTTGCAGGTGAGTGTTCTGTAATGTGTGGTCTTTCAAGATGTAATTAAATCCTTCTTGAGGGCTAGACTGTGGTGCACAATGACTTTTATGTGAATGTTAAGTTTCTTATAGAACTAGTCTGTAACTGTAAGGAAGCTACTCACTCTTTCACCAGTAGCTACTTTTGGAATGTAGCTACATGGCTTTAGTTTTCTTGTGACACTTACTGCAGTTGGACTGTACCTGGCCTTGCAGCCTCAAGTGTTTCTCTGTGTCAGAGAGCTGCAGAAAAATTCGAGAGTCAGCTGGGACGTTTGAGGAAGAGGACCATGGAAGAGAAGTTGTAAAACAGTTATATTCTGGATGTAACAAACTTTCTTTCACACTGGATTTGAGTTTGATATGGATACAAATGGTTTCTTTTGGAGGTTCTTAATCAGGAGCCAGAGATTCTCACTGTGTGCAGAGTTGGAAAAAACCCTACAGGAGTAGATCTTAAGACATAGAGAAGATCAGATTTGCTACTAAGGCATGTTTTATAACAAATATTTTTCAGTATGCTTATCTAGATATATTTACGTACATTCTATCTCTCCAAATATTGAAGACAATTCTAGTTGTATACCATTAAGTTAATGTGTGCCAATTCTGTTGGGTACAAAAGTCATGGTAATCTATACTTAGTCTGCAGGATTTGTCTCTGTTTGAAACCAGGTATGAGCATGATCTCTAGTTTTGCTTTATGTTTGAGTAAAATCCTTGGAGAAGGATTCTCTTTCTATCCTTGCAGTAACAGAAAGATATTGCAGTGGAGGACAAAACATTGAATACAGCAGTTGAACCACAAATAAAATGCCTTCAGAGAAATAAGTGGAGTACTTAAAGGCAGAGCATTTACTGGAAACTTGTTTGTTCCATAGTTAGCATATTGATTGCATTATAACAAGAAGGATAAAGACTTTCATGTTGTTTCACCTTCAGTAAGTAGTGAATATGGTAATTTGATTAAATTATGTCAAACCTTTCTATATGTCTGATTACATGCTGGTTTAAAAGTTAGTGTCAAGTTTTGAAGCATTGCACCCTTTAGATCCTCTCTGGAAGCTGTTTGATGAAAGCTGGTAGAGTTAGCAAATACAGATTCTAACCTTTGTTACTTCTGTTCACTGGGCCAATGAATCTATAGGTTTAAGAAACATAGCAGTACATGCTAATTACAGTTTCTTTATTTGTAATGCAGTTACTTAGGGATTTGAAAACTGTATACAGGTACAATGGAAAAACATGCTGGTATAAGCCAGCATATCTCTGTATCTAAGCCAGCATATCTCTATCTGCAGCTGTGTAAGGTGAGAAAATGTCTGAAGTATGCAGAAATTTCGGACTGAAAAAAGGATCTTCAGATACTGTCGCTGTCTTTTTGGTTGGCTAAAAAGAAATACGTGTTTGTTTGAGTTGTGAAAAATCGCCAAACAGCGAGAAGTGAATAATAATTTATAAGTCCATTTGACTCCTGAAATAAAGTTTCCATATAACTCTAAAGAGTATTTTTGAGGAAATTAATTATGCTACGTAAATGGCATATTTATATGAATGTATTTATGGATCTAGACCTTGAGTAGTAATAACATACATTTATTTTGGTTACATTGATTGACATATAAATTATATTTTAGGTTAGTTTCAGTTTTAGCACAAGCTGTTTTCTTTGCTATAGTTAATTTGATGATGGTGCAATTTAAACATGAACCATTTTTAGAGTTTTTATATTTGAGAAACCTCTCTTGCACCTCTATTGAAAGACTTTTTGGCCTGTGAAATTAGTAAGTAGCTGATCCTTCTGTTTTATTAATTCTTACTACTTTTTTTTTTTTTTTTTTTTTCATTTTCCTCTTTAGGGGAATTACTGAAGCTCGTTTTGTTTATGTCTTTGTTCTTGGCATAGTCTTCACTGGCACTAAAGATTTACTGAAGTCACAGGTTATTTCAACAGACACCAGCATGAAGAGTACAGGATTGTGGGAAGTGTACAGTGGATTGGTTTTGCTAGCAGCCCTTCTATTTAGACCTCACAATTTACCCGTCTTGGTATTTTGTCTGCTGATTCAGACAGTGATGACAAACTATATCTGGAGACCTTTGAAATTTGATGCAGCACAGATTTCTGTCATGCATTACTGGTTTGGCCAAGCTTTCTTCTTTTTTCAGGTAAGCTGATTACTTTCCCTGCTACAGGAGTGAGAGAGGAAATAGTTTTTGAAAGAAACATTGTTTGTTGTGAATAAAATGCCAACTAAAGCTCAGAGTGGAAGAGTTTACTGAGTTCGCTGAAGTGTTCAGTTTCCAACAGTTTATTAATGTTTTGTTTGCAGATTCAGGGAAAGATTCATACCTTGCTAACTTATCCTCAATATAGGTTTATTAAAGTGTTAAAAATATCAGATTCCTATGCCAGGGCGATTCTGGTCTGTTAGTGGGGCTCTGGAGTAATGTTCTGGTGATAATAAATTTTAAGATTTCAGCTGAGCTGATTAATACCAATAAAAGGCAGATGGCTTTTTGTTGCTTATTCTTGAGGCTTACAAAACCTTTGGTAGCATCACAGTAGTTCCACATACAGTTTAAGGCTGAAGGGAAATTCTGTGACAATGTAATGTCTCTTGTGAGAATCAGAACAAATTGCCGTTCTTATTATATGAAATGGTATCTTCTTTCCTGAAGAACCTTAGTAATTTCAGTAACATAGTTCTCTGCATTGCAAATAAGGTTACAATTCCACAAAAATTTTCCTTAGCTTTGAAACTGGAGAAGTTCTTTCCACTTCCAATAAAACTGGAAGCTTAATGTAGCAGACTATCTTGAGAGTGCATTTGTTAAGTTTGAGAATTTGGTTGTTTCCAGTTTAGGAGGAGAGGTTTTCTGACCTGTTGCAAAATTTCAAGGTGCGACCTGTATGGGCTTTGATTTTGAGGCATGGCTGAGGATGTTAAAACTGTGTTCACGCTTAGGTTACTTCATACTCTGTTTCTGATTCTGTTAGTACTGGCTGAGGATTGCTTGACTTCACTCTGAGAGTACATGTCAGGATAGGAGATCGCTGATAGAGATAGGGATGTCATGGTTCATCCCTTCCTCCCCAATTTTCCTGCTCAAAGGGCAAAGCATTTTGTGGTTGAATGGCTTTGGCGTGTCTTGAATGTTACTGTTCAGGAAGTCAGCTGGTTATAGCCTTCTGAGTGCAGTCTGTATTGGGCTTGGCAAGAGGGTAAGACAGGGCCTTCTCAGTACTGAAGCACCAAGCAAAAGCAGCTGCAACAAGTTTAATCGTAGGTAGACTGGCTAGAAAATCCTGGGTATGGAAAAGGGACTGATAAAGAATTGTTTGAACGTTTCATAAATCATCCTTCTTCAGTGGTACAGTTGGCTGAGGATTTCAGAGAAGCACCAAATCACAGAAGAGCTAAGGCTGGAAGATGCCTCTGGAGATCATTTAGTCCAGGTTCTCCTCAGTCCAACGGCATGTCAACCAGATCAGATTGGTCTGGATTTTGAATGCCTGAAAGAATGAAGACTGCAACCTCTCTAGGCAGTCAGTCCCAGTGCTTGACCACCCTAGTCAGGCCTTTTCTGATGTTTAAACAGAACTACTTGTATTTCAGTTTGTGTACATTGATTTTCATCCTTTTGCTAGTCAAAAATTGGTGACTTGAGAAGGTCAGAGTCTGGCTGTGTCATCTTTACTCACCCTTATTGGATATTTATACACATTGTTACACATTTCTGCAGAGCTTTGTCGTCTTCAGACTAAACAGACCCAGTTCTTTCAGATAGTTGTTTCTATGACATATGCTGTGTTTCCATCATTATATTTGTGGTGCTTCAGTGGGTTTTCTCCAGTACATCAAAGTCTGTTTTGGTGAGCCCAGAAATGGACCCAGGAACCCAGATGTGATCTTACCACTGCTTAGTACAAGGGATGGAGCGTCCCTTTCAACTGCCTAGAGATGCTTTCTCTAATGCAGTCTCAGGTGCTTTTGGTCTTTACACGAAGGGCAAATGGCTGGCTTATAGACAACACGGTTTCCATCAAGACCCCCGTGTTCATATCTGCCAACTTGTTTTCCATATGGCTATCCTGCAGCCTGACCCAGATTTGTCATTTAACTTTGCTGAACTTCATGAGTTTCTTATTAGCTCATTTCTCCAGCCTGTCAAGGTGCCTCTGAGTGGCAGCAGACCTGACTGCTTTATCTACCACTCTTCCTGGTTCTATGTTGTTAGACAGCGTCAGCTTGTGTCAAGCCCTGAGGTTGATCAGTAGTGGCTGGCCTCCAGGTGGAGTTTGTGCTGCTGATTGCAGTCCTGTGAGCTCAGCAGCTGAGCCAGTTTTCAGTCTACTACATTGTTCCCTTTCCCAGCCTTGTGAGGTGAAAGTGTGTTAGATACCTGTAGCCTCTGTATTGTGCTGTAAGGAGCATGACACCTCTTTCCATTTGAGTATGCTATGGTAAAGGTTTTTTCTATACCAATAAAAATGTATTTATTCAAGACTAATAAAAGATTAGAGATCTGACAGCATGTGTCAGGTTTTTTTAGTGGTTTTATACTGGTGTTAGTGGGAAGATGGACTTCTATTTTTAATGGCTAATTTTTTTGCACTTCCAACTACCCTTGCAACTTAAGGAGTTTTTAGAAGACTGGGAAAATTGTTTTACATTTTAATTGGCTGCACATTGTGCTGTTGGACATCCTGTATTTTCAGGGCATCCACCCAGGCCCCATCTAGCAGCCGGCAATTTTGACTTTTCTTCTAGATGTGTTTTGTTTGGAAGTAATAGCTTCCAGCATGATACAGATTCCAGCAAACTTGAGGATATTTTAAACATTGGCTCTGACAAGGGAGTCTTTTGCACTTAGATGTGCTGTTGAATCAGAGCATCCAAAGCTCAAAAAGCAGAAATTCCCTATTGCTTCATTGGTAAGCCAGATTGCTTGATTGGTCTTTGTGCATCTCCTGTCAATCTAAGATTTGGAGAATGGAGGATGATAGTTACTTATCAAAGCTTCCAGTTGCACCAGACCGTGATTACACCCCCTGTGTTATTTCCCATGCTGATCTGTTACCAAGTCCAAGATACAAAACAGAGTCAATCCAGATCAGAATCACCAGTTTGTGTCTGTCAACTCCAGCTTTGAAGAGATTACTCTGAATTTAGAAATGGCTTAGCAAAAAATTTTCACAAATGTTTACTCTGTAGCTCAGGGCCCTTTAAAAAATGTAGCTATATCAGAAGAACTTTCCAACACTCTTTTGCAGATTTTTTTTTTTAGCTGTTTACTTGGAAAATCAAGATGTGTGCCTCTTAGCATGCCCAAGACAGAACAAAATGGCAAAAGAATTCTAATAAAACAGGATGGATTTTAGAAAGAAAAGGTTTGTCTGTGGTGTATTTCTCTGTTTCATCTGTTTTTCTCTATTTATCTCTATTTTTATATTTTTGTAACATCCTAAAGATGTTTCAAAAATAGAGAGATCAATTCTGTTAATGGAAGAAGTACTTTTAAGAGTCAGGGTAGATGGAATTTTCCTCCATCCCCCACTCCTCAGAGAATAAGTTTTCAGTTCTCTTTTAAAAATGCTGTAGGTACATTTACTGTAGGTGCCCTTTCTATGATGGAGATGGAGAGTTTACGAAAATACCACCCTTCAGATGTTAGCATTGCTCTTTTCTCTGGTAAAAAAAAATGTTCTGCAGGTATGGAAGGGAACAAATTGAATCATACAAGACTGAGAGGTGGGGGTTTTGCTCTTCACAATTGAAAACAATTAGCTGATGTGCATAGTATTAGTGTATAAGAGTAAAATAGTTGAGTTGACAGCTCATAGGATTACAGAGGCTACAAAGATACCTCAAAATCTAATGAATGCACTTTCTTGAATTGGTAAATATCTCTGAATTTATTCTGAGAATAGATTTTCCTTTCTGGGACTGTAGATCCAAGGATGGAAGAAACTTCTTCCAGAAAATAAGTTTCTTTTCAAGCTGTTTGTATGTAGGTTTGTTCTGTATGTAGCGTTTTGATCTGCACTACTAGGGAAAAATAAAAAACCTGACAACCTACAAAACTCAACTCTTTATTGATTATTTTTGATATATTTAAGTTTCTCCTTCCCCTTCAAGTTCAGAGTTTAGAGCATGAATAACTTGTTGCAAGAATAAAACTACTTAGTTGTATAGCTAAAAATCAGTATTGAAATGTTTCATTGATTCGTTAGTGATGTGTAATTAACTAGCAATTATATATTAATGACACTTAATTAACTGGCAGTCACTGAACTATAGATTCACATCTGTACCACATATACAGCAGATGAACACTCACCAATTTCTATGCTGTTTTGATGATTTGAAAAAGACCTAACACTCTGCACTAGGATCCTCCCTCTCCCAAATACATACAGATAACTCCTTTTCTTTTCTCACAACAGTGCAGGTTCCCCTGTTTTCTTACACTTCTTGTGACAGATGCAGGCCTCAGGCTTTAGGTATCTCAAAGGTCTTTTCCAGCCAGATGGTTCTATGATTCGGTGTATCTCAAGAGTGCCATAGATGAGTGACCTCAAGAGAAGCCTTAGATGATTCCACACGGTTTTGTAAGCTTTTCAGATTTTCTTTATCTGAGTGGTGGCAAGTGGAACTCTGACAGTACCCATACTTCTAATGATGTAGCTTTTAGTTTAGTAACAGGTTTTAATTGTTTGAATTAAACCATTTAATCTTGTTTCTTTACCTGTGGGAAAAACAGGAAGGTCTTTGCTTGGAGCCAGCTTTTCGATCTGTTCCTTACTTCTGTATTTTCCAGTGAAGATACACCATTCTTACTGCATAAATGGCAGGTGTCCCAGATTTAGCAACTGCCTGTCTTGGTCATGACCATCAACACTGAGATGTTAAATTTTGCCTAACTTAGGAAAGCATTGTATTTCATGCATGTTCTCAAATACTGAATAAATATTAAGGAAGTATAACTGGATTCTTTCTGCTGGAGAAATCAACTCAGGTTCTCAGCTTCGGTATTGACCTAGCTAAATGAGGAAGGAGAAGAGAAATATAAACTAAATATAAACTTCTTCCATCTTGAAGTAGGAGAGGGTTTTGGAGAACCACTTTCAGCACTTGTCCTGCTGTGCTTATGAGGAGAATGAGACTTCTTTTCCGGGTTGCTGAGCCTTTATTAAATCTTGGTAGGCAAGAGGGTACGTAATGACATAAGTGGTAACTGTCTTGCTAAGTGTGGAATGTAAGTGATGGCCTTTTGAATATAATGGGGAGTAAAAATAGCCTTGTTCAGAATAGCATGTTTAATGCATAAGGCAGGGTTCTTTTGAAAAAATATTGTAAAGTCCTTAAAGACTTTATAGAAGTATGAGGTCTGACAAAAAAACAAGACTATGCTTGTAACTCTTTTTACTTAGCAAATTAAGAACATTAACTACAATCACCTTCAAAATAGCTCCCTTCTGAGTTGACACACAGCTGCATACAATGATGCAAATATTCAAAGCAATTCTGCAGATCGTTTTCTGAAAGGCTGTTGAGTATCTCTGTCATTTTTGCTTTCACATTCTGCCAACAAAAATGGTTTCCTTCGAGCAACAACTTTCTCTTTAGGAAGGGGCAGCCAGGTCCAGCAAATAGGGTGGTTGCTCAGCATAGCGATGTTATTAGCTAAAAACTGCTTCACAGATGTTGAGCTGGGTAAAACCACTTAGTTTTTTAGTCTTATTTTAGTAGTTTTTTGCTTTATTTATTGATTTGTGTAAATTAATGAACAGGAGCAAAGTTAAAAATACTCCAGTATTGTCAAACAAAGATGAAATTAATACATTTAGTCAGAATGCTACTTTCTTGTCAGACTATTATTGCTTGAGAACCTTGTAATGAATTTTTCAATAAGCATGAATGATTGATTGTTTTCTTCTAAGCTCTGTTGTCCACATCTTATAACTCATTAGTCACTTCCCAGTGAGAATATAGATAAATTTGAACAAAGAGGTGGTTCCTCTTAACTACAGCAGCTCCTCAAAAATGTCTGTTGCTGTAAATATATGTTGAAATATTTTAGTTGCTTCGGATAAAAGCCCATAAATGAACAAAAAGTTCATATATTTATTTGTCTTTTGGATTTTTTTGTTCCTGTTGGTAGAGCAGTATATCTGCAGAAGAGGAGAAAGAAAATATATTCTCAAAAACCTTTAAATCTTTTTTTTATATGTTCTGTTATTTTTTTTTATCACTGGAGAAGAGAGTAATTCTGTATATTTTCGGAGTATTTGATATCTAATTCATCTTGCCTTTATGTAGAGAGATGGGCTGAGTAACGTTTTAGTGGTTCGTAGCTTTCTCTTCTGATCTTAAAGCATTGAAGAGGACCTTAGAAGGCCCACAGTTCAACCCCATGCTCAGGCATTGTCAGTTGTGAGGTCAGACCAGATTGCTCAGGGTCCTGAAACCTCCAAAGTTGGAGACAGCAGAACCTTTCTGGCCAGCCTTTTCCAATTACATCATTTTTTTATCTTAAATTATTTGCTCTAAATGATTAAAATAAATTCCTCATTCTGTGCTTTATTGAATTCCAGTAACTACAAAGGCCTACAAATTATGTAAAATACTCAGTAGAAATGCAATCTGCTGTCTCAAATCAGTCATTAAACAAGCCAGAAGCATGTCAGTTTTGTCTTACACCTCTGCACTTCTCAGGTCAGTGAGAGTCATTGAGATACTGCAAGTAACAGCTTATACTTGGTGAGTGATGTGGTATCTGCAAAGATTTCAGAAGAAGCTTTGCAGCTTTAGTTTTAGATTGTGTACATTATTTTCTGTGGAGGGGTTCTACTCCTTTACTGCAGCAAATATGCCAGGTAGTTTCTGTAGTCAGTGTTCTTATTTTTGGGCTTCATTGATCTACATAATGATGGATTATCATGGAATGCTTTTATGCAATAGTGGATTGTCTCCAGATACTTACTGCCCTTACAACAATAAGCTATTGCACTGTTTGCAATACTTGAGTGATACTTTAAAATAAGAGCAGACACTCTGGAGAGTCAGTTATTTCTGTATTGAGTAGAGTATTTAAAGCTATAAGCCATGGAAATTCAATTCGAATATATGAATTAGACTTGGAGAAAGATATCTACATGAAGAAAAAAATTGTTTCTTGCTGCTCAGCAGGGCTCTTCAGTAGTAGCTGTGTAGCCATCCGTGAGGCTCAGCAGGTTCATGGTGAGAGCAGAGTGTTTGGACACTTAATATCCAGTGTGGTCAGATCTGTGTGTGCCTCTTAAGTGTGTGCATCGTTGCTCTCCTTGTTCTACAGCTACATCATTTTATTTAAAGTCAAAGACAGCTGGGAGTGAGCTGAGTGTCAAACAAATCACAGGGAGTTGGAGAGAAGGTGGGAAACACTATTCCTTCCTCCTGGGTCCTTCCTCTGCCTTCACTACCTTCCAGAATAGGACTGCACATGTACTCTGAGGTGTTGCATTTATTCTTGCCCCTTCTTGCATGCGATAGGATGGGGAGTAGCCCTGAGGTGCCAAGTGTCAACCATGTTTACATGCAGGTGGAGCAATCAATGTGAAAGAGATCTTTCAGTTCTTCATGAGATGAATAGAATTGCATGATGTCTCAGCTTTTCTGCTCTACATGCATCCTATAGAGGAGGTGGGGAGAGACAATAAGTAGATGTGATGGGGAAAAGAGCTGTTGATGTGAACAGGGATTGGGGAAAAAAACAGCCCATTCTCTCCCTACCTGTCCGTGTCAAACTTGTGCTTGTTGAGGAGCAGCACTCTGCCCTGCTCTCTGAGTGCTGCATTTGGCCTTTCTGCTTTTGCCATATCTGTGATCTATACCCCTTAAATCTGAGGAGAAGCCTTGTTTTACAGCTTTCTTTTCCAGTCTCATCTTACAGGTTCTAGGGCACAGATAGACTTTTTCTTTAGCTGCTCGTCATTAGTTATACTTTGCTGTGCTCCTGTCATTGCTGAATATTATGCTGATTTCATAAAAATGATTTATTACACTAGTGTAGTATATCAATAATTTACTGTAGTGATGCATGGTGAAGGTCAAAATGAGGAAGATTGACAGTCACAAGTCAAGATTTTTTTTCTGCTGTATGGTACCTTTGTAAAATCTATGCTTTTAATTGTCCTTTTACAGCTTCAGGCTGCCCTCGCATTCTGGGGAAATCTTCACGGGATTCACATGGACAGTAACTACTGATAATGAGCTCTGAATGGTTCTGTCAATGTGGACAGCTTATTTTCTCCTTAGATTTCAGAGCTGTTTCAGGAACAGGGCTTTTGCTATCCCTGGTGCCTGGTTACATATGTACCTGAAAAACCTACCTATTTTTTGTATTTCCTTGTGTGCTCTGGATCTTGTGGGCAAGTCAGACATGTATTTAATTATAGGACTTCTTCGCTGGGGTAACTTGTAGTTCAAGAAGACTGCAGTCACTGAGGTGAGAGGAGATCAGGTCAGAGGGCGATAGGGAGCCGCCACTCCTCATGTGCTCTGCGCCTATTGGTGCGGCAGTCCTTATGTTTGGGTTGTTCTGGGATTGTGCAGGGGAAAATGAGAGTTTGGTGGCTGTTAGAATACCAGTGCTGTAGAAACTGGTCAGTTTCTTTAGGTATGGTGAGAATATCTGAGAGGTTTTTCATTAGTCTGAGGAAACCTATCTGTGACCTGCTAAACTAAAAAAATATTCTGTCTTAATCAGAGGGTGCATTTGCTGCTTTAGGTATTTGAGTGAAGTAAATTGCTTGGGCATTTTCAGTAGAAAAAAGTTGTTCACTTTTAAATTATCCCTTGTTATTATATTTAATGGTCTTAGTCTCTGATAAAGAAGACTAGTTAAATATACAGGTTTTGGACAACTCTTGATACTTTCATTGCTGTGTGTTACTTGTGTTTTTCTCTTTCTAGGTTTTAAGTGCCTTTTATGGATCATTCAGGGACTCTAGGTTGAATTTTAGTCTATTTCAGTGCAAACTATTGTGGTATAGAGACTTAGGAAGCAGAAAACTCTTTGAATTTCCCTGTCTTAATCCATGCAAGTTGTGTTGCAGGGCAGGCAGGTGGGCAATGTAGTGTTTCCGGGTTTAATTTTAGGCAACAGGCCTAAAATCTTGGGTTTGAATCGTAAGTGATGAAAAATGCATTTTTTTTTTTCATTACTAGGAAATCAGCTAGGGCAGCTGCCTGCTTTAAACTCCTTTTTTTTAAGTGTAATTTATTAAACAACCGGCATGCCAGTTTGCAGACAAAATGCGACAAGAAAAAGACCATACTACTTATGTCTTTGTTACTTCGTAAATCCTAAATAGAAGCTGCTCTTTGGTAAGCTGCTTTATTGAAATTTGGACGTGTAGAGTATGGCTGTAGTATAAAGTTACCTTAAGTCTTCACCTAGTGCAATAATTAGTATTGTTCTACTGTATTCTAAATGTTTAATTGGAATTATTTGAATATTTGCTTTTTTATTCCTGTTTTCAGGGAAATTCAAATGGCATTGCTACTGTGGATGTTTCAGCAGGATTTGTGGGACTAGAAAGCTATATGGAGATACCAGCTATCTTCCTTACAGGATTTGCAGCATATGCAGGACCTTTTCTTTGGGCCATTCATCTGCTGTGCTACTTGAGTTCTGAAGTTAGCAGGTAATTATCTTTTGGACTAAAGTAATGCTGCTCTATGTACTGCAGATAAAAATACCTTCCACATAGTGTATGTCTTTTCAAACAAATAGTTTTGTTCACATCTTTTTTTTCCTTGCAAGTTAGTTTTCTATTGAGAAAAAGCATGTTCTTTTTTTGATATGAGTTTGTATCACCTCCCTGTTCCAGTTCTTTTTCTCTGCAGAAGTTTTTCACTGGGAATGTTTTAGTAATGTATGTTTTAGTAATTTTGTTTCTTAATGAGTTCTCAGTTTGCTGTTCCAAATTACTTAAAATGTTATTGTGTTTTGTTGTAACACCATGTCCTGCCTAGAAACATTCTTCTTGGAACCTGTTAAGTAGGAGATCTGAGAAGGACTTTTTAAAGTAATAGAATTAGAACTCAAACTTCACTAATGTGTTATTTTTTTAATGCCTCTCCTTGTTTGCTACAATGACACACAACATTTTATAAATAAAAGAGATTTATTTTATTGTATGTTACTGGTTATTGCAGTCATTTGTAGCTAAAATATTTGTGCTTTGTAGCAGATGGGTTAATGTGAAATGAGTTAGTGCATTTGGAATTTTAAGAAGGCATAGTGGGAAAATGCTTATGTAACTTCAGTGTGCATGTAAAATCTAATTGGACTCTAATACTGTATTTAAATCATCATCCAAGGCATTCAAACTGAGAGATGCAGTATGTTAAAACAGAGAGGGGAATTGTAAAGTCCACATCGTATAACATAATGCATAAATGCCAAAGCTTGGTATATCTTCACAGAAGTAATATTGAACAGTGACTAAATTATTAGCATCCCAGAGTCTTTTCTCTGTTACTTATGGAGTTTAAATGTACACTTTTTCTTTTACACAGGGAACAGAATATTCACTTGGCAGGTGGGATTTTAGGCAGTGTTTAGCTTATCACAACTCTTTGCTTTATGCATTGTCATCCTCTAAATCTCTGACTTCTGTTTATCTAACGTGTCATTTGGTCTCATCGTGTCAGTGCTTTTGCTTTCTGGCTTCTCTTCTCTCCATTGCTGGTTTGTTCTGGCCTGTACACATACTATGAACTTGTGTTAGCATGTGTATGTTCATCAAAGTCATAAGAAGGTGAGATCCCCAGCTATATTACTCTTAAAGATGTCTGTCTATCTCTGCTTTACCCCAGTCGAGTCAAGTAGCCCAGTGCTGGGCCATTATATCGCTCTAGTAATGCAGTCCATTGTGTAAATTGAGACTCACTCTAGAATGTTGTCACGTAGTCTGAGGAGTCTGAGGCCAGCTGCCCTGAAGTCTTCTTTGATCTGATATAGATTGATACTGTCTTAAGTATTAGTCTTTATGTATAATGCCTCTAAAATCAGCCTTTTCTCTGTTTGTTCTGATATTTTTTTGCTGCAGGAGGAGGAGATGTGAGATACAGTAATCATTGATGTCTTTATTTGTATAACCACAGAAACCTCTTCCTTGAATTTTCCTTAGTACCTGGCATCTTGACACTAAACTCAGTTTTAATTCTCTGTTTCTAATGCTCCTAAATTTACCTTTAGTTACTGGTTTACTCCATCAATACATCTTTGTGGTATCCAGCCTCTTAATGTTTTCTCCATTCTTTCAGCTTTCTCAAAAAAGTTATCACGTACATATAAAAAGCCCCATCTCTTGTCTTCCAGTAAATACATGACCCATGACCCTGGGTATTGCTTACATTCTATTCATCTACTGTTTTTTTCCAATTCCTTTATACCTCTGCCGTGCTTTGTTTAAAATGGTGCTAGACAGTTTCAGTGGTCACATCCACGTTCCGGTGTGGTTTTGGTTTTTTTTTTAACATCATACTTCCCATTCTTCATGTTTACTGAAAGCTCTTATACCAAAATCTTTGAGGCTCTGTACTTGTTCAGTATTGTTTAAAATAATGTTCCTCTAGTAGTGCTGGCTGTTCTGATGTTTTCTTGGTTGAGCTCAGATGGTAGTGTTGCCAGGTACAGTGCTGGTTTAAACTAATCTCAAATGGGTAGTTTTATTTAACCTGTAATAACCACATGCGTTACGACACTTTAAAAAGCTCAGAAACAGTATAAAAGTCCAAACTCTTGAATACTCTGTGAAATCAAGTTTTCCTTAACTTATTAAAACAAGAAAGGTAGCAAATGATTAATAGTAATTAACAACAAGTTAACAATACTGGCTTTAAAGACAGTGCATCTAATCATTACCATATGAAAACAAGCGCAGCAATTAAAAAAAGCCACATCACCGGTTGTTTGTCATCATCATTCAAGTCAGAGCTGAAGAGCCTAACAACTGGGAAAAGAAACAATATCATTGATTTTTTTTTTTTTTTTTTTTTTCATCATCACTCAAATCAGATCTGAAGAGTTGTAACACTTGGGAAAAGAAAAGAAAACAAAGAATATATCACCGATTGCCCTTTTATTCTTATCATCCAGACCTACAGTCACTGGGGAGCCCCTTCTATAGGAAAGATCTGGAGACCCTGTCCCTGCGCAATTGGGAGGTCTGTGCGGCATGTCTCTCTGTGGGTAGTCTACAGAGATCGCTGCAAGAGGATCCAGTTTTTATATCATTAAGTAAACAACTGAGATCATTCTAAAAAGTAGGAAGTCTGGTTTTAGTTGTCCCCCCTCCTTGTGTCTGGCCTAAACTACAGAAGACATGAGAAGGAAGCCAGCTGGGTGTCTCTTGTCTCTAAACTAAGGAGGTTGCTTAAAATGCTTCTGCCTCTTCACATGGTGTTCATGCTTGTGAAACCACAATTAAGGTGGTACAACTCAAGTCCACTGATTAAGAATAGCATAACATAATTTTGCTGATAGTGCAGCTGTGAGAAGTTACAGGTGAAACAGTACACACAGCAATGCAATACGAATCATCCATGTGTCATTTTTTTGAGGCCTATTGATCAGGCCCTGTCACTTCACCACATCACTTAATGTAAGTAGATTCCATCAAACAGCTTGGGCCTATAGCCATTTTAAGGTTCACGGGGTCAACTGATTCGGCTGTTTCTTCTACAAAACTGTGAATAACTTTGGACTGGAATCTCTGTAACTGCTGGATCTTGTTTAAATCAGTATGTTATGGTACCTGGAGCTTGATATGTGTACTTTTCATTATACTCCTCTGTTTTTGTGTTGCTGGCCAAATGGTTGTCTAGTCACTTTGTCACTTTTCCTTGAAAACTGGAGAAGCCAGAGGTCAGCTGCATTGTGTTTTCTTAAACCTGTGGGAGATTGTGTGTTTTAAAAAACTACTGGAAGCTTCAGAATGTTGTTTTTCTAAAGACTTCTTTCCTTTTTCATGTGGTCCTGAGTGCAAGGTGAAGGTCCTTTGCCTGCTTCCTTCAGACAGGAAGGTCTAAAAGAATCCAGCTGCACTGTTTGGAGTAAGCTGAGTCGATCCTGCTAGATTGCCTCAGGATGTCATCAGGATGCCTGACTCGTCCTGGTACATTCCTAGCTGAATGGATGTGCCCAGAACTGCTCAGCAGTGTGTTAGAGCCCAGCCTACACCAACTTGCTCACCAGGACAGGGGAGGTAGGGGTAGGTTTCTTTCTGTATGTTTGCACAGCAGTTTGGAGCAATGACAAATCACTCTTAGGGTGCGCTTAAATCCAATATTTACTTTGAATACAAGTAAAGTCACAAAACAGATCTCAATCTGCACTTTGCCACAAGAACTCAGATATGATCAAAACTACCTGATAGTGCCAAGAAAGAGGAAAAAAAGGTGTGATAGAATAAGGGGAGAGAATAAGGAGAGAATAATGCAGAGAGAGGGAAAGAAGTGGGAGGGAATAGAGAAGAATAATCACCTCCCCAATGGAGTCCATTGATGATCTCAGGAAATGTGGTCCATGGAGTATAGAGTGTGTGCAGGTGTGCTTCTTGGCAGGGATTATGGAGAGATTATGGAGAGAGGTCTGACCCCTATTGGCACACAAGAGGCGGTTTTGGTTTCTCTGAGTGAAGAGTTCTCAGATTGGTGTGGCAGTCCCTTCAGGGGTCTCTGCCAGCTCAACAGACCCTTGCTGGAAACAGCCTCTGCGTGAACCCGTTGGGCGTGCGTGTGCAGTCAGAAGTGCTCCTCCCTCAGCACCAGGAGCCACACCATAGGTGTGTGCATGTGTGGCTGGGGGGCAGCAGCACCCACTCCCACATCTCCTTCCCTTTCCTCTGCTGCTGCCAAGCGGCACGAAGTTCCCAATCACACACGGCCTTGCACGCAGACAATGTTTAAGACATACAAAATACAATTAAAAGAAGTTGATCTTTACACAATGCCGTTCTTAGCAAAGTCCCTAGCATCCTGCAGCCTGATTTAGAGTGGTTGCATCCAAGGAAGTTGACCTAGACAGGGAAGCCTGATTTCAGTGGTAGCTGCCTTTGTTTATTCCAGCCACTTAGCTGAGCCTGCGTAGTTGATAGCTGCATGAGTTGGATTGGCTTACCAGAGCTTTTTCCTAGAGTACTTAGCTGAACTCCACTGACTTATCACTTCCTTGGGGCAGGTGCACTTGCATACCTTTCCCTCTCTGTGTTCTTTGCATTTACGAAATCACAGAATACTTGTTGATTCTGTAGCCCAGCCCTCTTGTCCAAAGGAGGTTCAACCAGAGAGGTTTCTCAGGGCCACGTCCAGTTGGTTTTTGAGTATATCTGAAGATGGACACTCCAGGGTCTCTGTGGGCAGGCTTTTCCAGTGTATGACAACTCTCGCAGTAAAACAGTCATTTTCCTGTATTTCACAGTATCACAGTATCACAGTATTGTAAGGTTGGAAAAGACCTTTGAGATCATAGAGTCCAACCTATGACCCAACACCTACACCTACTCCTACTTGTCAACTACACCATTTGAGTGGAATTTGTTTTATTTCAGTTTTTGTCTGTTGCCATTCACCCTTTCATTGGACACCACTGAAAAGAATCTGGGTGCATTTTCTTTACTTCTGTCCTTCAGATATTTATGAACGTTGCTGAGATGCCTGCTGAGCATTCTTTACTCAAGGCTAAACAATCCCAGCTTTTCAGCCTCTCAATTTATGTCAGATGCTCAAATCTCTTCATCATATTTGTGACCTTTCAGTGAACTTGCTCAAGTACACCCATGTCTGCCTTGTGCTGGGGATCCCAGAAATAGATCCAGAACCCCAGATGTGATCTCACCACTGCTCAGCAGAAATATCACCTTTCTCAACTTACTGGCTATACTTTTCCCCCTATAGCCCTCAGCTGGCTCAGGGGGACACTGCACATGTTCAACTTGTTGTCCACCAGGAGTAGCCTGTGTCCTTTTTTGCCAAGCTGTTCTCCTCGTGCATAGGTTTATTCCCAAGGTTCAGGATTTAGCATCTCCATTTGTTAAACTTTGAGTTTCTTGTCAGCCCATTTCTCCAGCCTGTCAAGGTGCCTCTGAGTGGCAGCAGACCTGACTGCATTATCAGCCGCTCCTCCCAGTTCTGTGTTGTGTGCAGACTTGCCAAGGAAGCACTCTGACCTGTGGTCCAGGTCATTAATGAAGATATTAGACGGTATCAACCTGTGTCAAGCCCTGAGGTTGATCAGTAGTGGCTGGCCTCCAGGTGGAGTTTGTGCTGCTGATCACAGTCCTGTGAGTTCAGTAGCTGAGCCAGTTTTCAGTCTACCACATTGTTCCCTTTCCTAGCCTGGACTTGCATCAGTTTCCTGTGAGGATGCTATGGGATATGGTGTTAAAAGCCTCCTTGTGAGGTGAAAATGTGTTAGATACATGTAGCCCCCGTATCTTCAGGCCAATATGGTGAAAAGGAATAGAAGATAAGGAGATTTTGGAATAATACATTTGCTGTGGAATATAGCTGAAACTCCTTAAAAGATTTGCTTCCATCTGATCAAACACATGGAGCTATAAAATATTCTCCTCATATGGAAAGGTAAATATGTTTCTAAAATAATTAATTGGCATGTGATAGACAGTCACATGGATATTACTGCCACTTTTAGTCCATCAGGCTCTCCTAAAAAACTTGGCAGCTTAAATGTGATGGGATTTTCACAGACAGAAATAGTAAGAAGAACTCTTCAGCTTCAGTCTCCATGGAAACTGTGGAATAACTCTTGAAATGATTTTTGAGACTGGGACTACTGATGTCTAAGCTTAACCAATTATTCTCTGGGTGATAAATTCCAGAGAGCACCAGATTCATACAAAGCGTAGATTTTACAGTGACCATTGAATCACTGTGAAATGAAATAGAATTTTGGATTTTGGGATCCTTATGACTGGGAAAAGGGCCACATTGTTGGATAATCGGACCTGTATTATGTGTACTCACGGTGCAGTGCTCTCCAGATGGATTCAGTTTTAAAGCTCCTACCCAAACAAATTTGTCATGTGGGTGATATTCACAGCATTGTGCAGTTACCACTCTTCAGCTCTTCATCATGATAGATTTCAGGTTACTTGCACGCATTGGAATCTCTGTTTTAATTGATTGAATTAGTCAGGTGTCAGAGTGAACTGGTGGACATTTCCTAGCATGAGAAGGCTGCACGCTTATTGGCACTTCTTCATTAGTGATCAAAAGTTGTAACTGTGCTTTCATGTTAGCAAATGGCTTTCAAATATTGAAAATGGAAAGGTGGGTGTTAATAATTGCAGGAGGGCGTTAACAGTTGCAAAACTGTTAATGTTAAGCCATGACTTTACTAAGGTAGAATGCCAGCACAGCAAACCTAAGTTTTGCTGTGAATTCTTTTATAATGCTAATCTAAGCAGAATTAGGAAGAGAAGCTAGCGAAAGGAATTTCAGTAGTTGACATCAGCTTTTGCCATCTTCAACCTAATGTGCTTGACTAGTGGAGTCCCACATTCACAATCTATGTTAGTATAATATGTTAATCCTTTTTCTTTCTGAAATAAACTGGGTATGCAGTGAGTGTTTCAAAACACTTTTTTTTTTTTTTTTTTTTTTCGAGTGCCAGGTAGAAAGCACAGCCCTCCTTCAAGTTAAAAGAACAATCCAAACAGGTTTTACCTGAAGCCTTCAGAATTTTACATAAGTAGTTTTAAGTTCCTCTGGCTTCACTCCATTCTCCTTTAGTTTAATTATAGCTGAAAAAAACCTTGCAACTAAGAATATACTGCTTCTGCATTCTCTAGAACGGTAATATCTGTTATCTCTTGTGTTTGCCAGCAGTCCCATTCTCTGAATAAAACAATAAAATGTATGGAAAATGTACCTCCTTGTTTGTCGATGTGAATGACAGGTTGCTTCAAGGCCATTTTGAAGAATGAATGTCGTCCTCTTGCTCCATGGACCAGCTATGCAACTGGGGTTTAGGAGCTGAAACACTTTCTATGTAAATGTTACGGGAAATTGTGTTCGCAGAATTTTATAAATATATAGATTTGGGGTGGGTTAGCTTATTTTTACTTTGTGTGTACAGAAGTAAGCATCTGAACAGATTTGGAACTTAAAAAATAACCTGATTTTTGATAGAGTTGCCACATCCAGCATGTTTGCTTTGTGATGACCCTAATTGAGAACTTGTGCTCCAGTGCACTATCTACTGCCCAAGTGTATTGTAGAGTTGGCCACACAGCTTTTAAATGGTCTTACTGGTGCTGTGTACTGTCATTGCTCTGAGATGGTTCTCATTGACAGAACTGCAGCTGCTGTCATAGGTAAAGGCCACTTTAAGTAAGCACATCAGATATGCTTTTTAAGTGATCTATCACTTTTTCTGTGTGGGTAATCTTGAATTGAAAGGAAAGAGTTCTGAAATTTATTTCTGCCCAAGCTCTAATTTGAATTTTTTATGGTTACATTGTGTTTCTCCTCTTGCTCTTCTAGTGTTTATCTGACTTAGAGAAGCACGCTTAAAAGCACATAACTGAGTTGGCTATACAGCTTTTCTTAGTGTACTGTAGAGCTACGAGCTTCTTCTTACTTGTTGTGGTTTCGGACATTACCTAGAGTGCAGCTCTGCAGTATCACTTTGCAGTACAAACCAGTGCGGTATTTGACCTGTGTTTTGTTTGGAACCTCTGCATTGTGAGACAATATTTTTCTGCAGTCCTGTATGGCAAATGCTAGATTTGCAAATGCTGCTTACATAAAAGAGTTCAGTAAATTGAATGCACACATAAGCATATTGGATCCATTAGGAGAATCAACATGAATGATACTGGGCATGAGTAGCCTTGGGGACATCAATTTCAGGCAGAAATTTTGGGATCCAAACAACCAGAATTTCTTCAAACAGTAATAACAATCTAATAGAATCTGTTAAGGAGGACTCTAGGAAGATTTCAAGATTCTCTGAAAATATAAAAAAAATAACAAAAGGAAGGCTGGTTAACTTTTGTGTCTGTAAATAAACTTCTGCTATTCCTTCCTATTGTTAGTGAACCATGGCTACTGGAACTTAATAGGGGAAAGCTAACTTGCTTTAGAGTTGCAGCATAACAAGTGGTCGTATATCATGACATTGGAGTGCAATAGAAGAAATTGTAGTAAATTCTGATAAAAGTGATTAGGTTTATCTATACTGACATCTAAGGAGGTTTTTTTGATTAGTCTATAATTAGTTGATATGAACTGGAGTTACACTTCCCTGTGTTCTTCCCCTCTGTCTCTGACTCGCTGTCCCTCATTCTGTCTTGCTTGCTATCCCTCTCAATCACTTGGTTTCCCTGTCGTTACCTTGCTTGGTATTCTCCCCATCCCTCTCTTTCTCTTGCTATCCTCTCACCAACATATACACACACATAACAAATTTCCCTTCTTTTGCTGTCTCTTTCTCTCTTTGTCTTGCTATACATGTGTCTCTCCCCTCTCTCTCTTGCTTTTTTCACTCTACCACAGGTGCTTCCCCTCTTTGTGCTCTTCCCTGTTTCTGATGCCTGGGCTTTCACCATCTCTGCTGCATGGATGTTTCCCATCTCTTTCATGTCCAGGCTTTTGCCTCCTCTGGTACATGTGCTTCCCTCCTTACTTGTGCTTACTTTCTGTCATGGGCTTTCCCACTCTGGCTGTCAACCCCCTCCCCCCCAAGCGCTTCTGTCCTTCTCATCTTTGCCCCTTTCCAAGTGTGCTTCCCCTCTTTCATGCTTCCCCATGCACTTTCCTCCTCAAATGCTTCTTCCTTCGCGCTTCCCCACTCACAGTCCGCCATCATGCTTTATCCCCTCCCTTGTACACACTTTCTCCCTCTCACACGTGCATTCTTGCCTTGTGCGTGCTTTTTCCCTGCCTCACACACACTTCACACCTCTCCCCATCATACATTGTTCCACCTTCTCTCACGTACTTCTCACCTGCTCACATGTGCTTCCACCTTCTCTCTCTTGTTTCTCTCCCTCTATCTTGCCTGCTTTCTTCTCCCTCTCCTTCATGCTTTTCCCCTGTGTGGTTCTCTCCTTTGAGTGTTCCCCTCTTGCATGCTTCCCTCTCATGTATGCCCTTTCCTCCTTGCTCATGCACTTTCACCCTCTTGCTTCTTCGGGTGCTCTCCCTCTCTCACTTGAATGTGCTTTGTGTCTTGCTTTCTTTATCTCTTCTGTACTTTTACTGTCTTGTGTGTCTTTGTCTTGATTGCCCTTCTGCCTCTTCCTTTACCTGTTTTGCTTTCACTTCTGTAGATTTTCTCTTGGGCACTTTCCCATGTCCCACACTTTTCCCATCTCATGCACACACTGAAATTCTTACAAATTCAAATTGCTTGCAGTTTACCTCTGTCACATGTTCAGACACTTACCTGGGTGCTTCTTCTCTCCCATCTTCCCTCTCTCACATGCTTTTTCTTTCTCTTGCACTTTCCTCTTTCATTCTGTCTATCTTAGTTTTCATCTAAACCAAGCCCATGAATGGGCTTGCCTTTGCTCGAGACAGGTTTAACCCAGACGGTTTTCCCTAACATACCTCTCAGGTGGATCACAGGGACTTTATCTTCACCTACAATATGAAGGAATTCTGACTGGGCAGGGCTGACTCGATTGACTGAGCCTCTAGTGTTGGCCAACCATGTGGCCTTTGCTAAATGTTGGTCCCAATGCTTGAAAGTCTCCCCACCCAATGCCTTCAAAGTGGTTTTCAACAACCCATTACACCGTTCAACCTTCCCGGCAGCTGGTGCGTGGTAGGGGATATGGTACACCCACTCAATGCTATGCTCTTTTGCCCGGGTGGTAACTAAACTGTTCTTGAAATGAGTTCCATTATCTGACTCAATCTGCTCTGGAGTGCCGTGTTGCCACAAGACTTGCTTTTCCAGACCTAGGATGGTGTTCTGAGCAGTGGTGTGAGGCACCGGATATGTCTCCAGCCATCCGGTAGTTGCTTCCACCATGGTGAGCACATAGTGCTTACCTTGGCGGGTCTGCGGCAGGGTGATATAATCAACGTGCCAGACTTCTCCATATTTACACTTATCCCAGCATCCACCATACCATAGGGGTTTCACCCTCTTAGCCTGTTTGGTGGCAGCACATGTCTCACAATCATGGATAACCTGGGAGATAATGTCCATGGTTAAATCCACCCCTTGGTCTTGTGCCCATCTATAGGTGGCATCTCTGCCTTGATGGCCTGAGACATCATGGGCCCATCAAGCAAGGAACAACTCTCCTTTATGGTACCAATCCAGATCTATCTGTGACACCTTGACTTGTGCAGCTCGGTCTGCCTGTTTGTTGTTGTGATGTTCCTCCTCGGCTTGATCCTTGGGCACGTGAGCATCCACATGGTGGACTTTCATGATCAGCTTCTCCACACGGGTGGCGATATCTTGCCATACATCTGCAGCCCAGATGGCTTTCCCTCTGCGTTTCTAGTTGGCTTTCTTCCATCGGTCTAACCATCCCCACAATGCATTGGCCACCATCCATTAGTCAGTGTAGAGGTAAAGCCTTGGCCACTTCTCTCGCTCAGTAATGTCCAGAGACAATTTGACAGCTTTGAGCTCTGCAAATTGACTTGATCCACCTTTTCCCTCAGTAGCTTCTGCAGCTTGTCGTGTGGGGCTCCACACGGCTGCTTTCCATCTTCAGTTTGTCCCCACGATGCGACAGGAACCATACGTAAAAAGGGTGTAGCGTCCTTCTTTCGGTAGTTGATTGGATGGTGGAGCTTCCTCTGCATGTGTCACCTGTTCTTCTTCCTCTTCATCTGCTAAACCAAAGTTCTCACCTTCAGACCAGTTCGTGATGATTTCCAGGATCCTGGGGCAATTTGGTTTTCCC
Organism: Neomorphus geoffroyi; assembly: GCA_033558235.1. Taxonomy (NCBI): domain Eukaryota; kingdom Metazoa; phylum Chordata; class Aves; order Cuculiformes; family Neomorphidae; genus Neomorphus; species Neomorphus geoffroyi. The sequence goes on from JAUMJM010000008.1 coordinate 3,315,090, forward strand.
ATACAGGCACGTTGTGTGATCAGAGCAGCCCATTTGCTCCAGGTAGCATCAGTAGCATGATATGTGGAGGCAGCCTGTCCACTGAACATCCACCTTAGCACTGGTAATCAGGGTGCCTGGAGGAGCTGAGTTTCTGTTCCAGTCACCTCTGAGGCAGCTTGAACTCCTTCATAAACAGCTAAGATTTCTTTCTCTGTCGGGGTGTATTTGTCTTCAGATCCCCTGTAGCCTCGACTCCAGAATCCAAGTGGTCGACCTCGAGCCTCACCAGGCATTTTCTGCGAAAGACTCCATGAAAGACCATTATTCCCAGCTGTAGAGTAGTTCTTCACACCTGGTCCTGTCCTGACCAGTCCCAGGGCTACAGCACGAGCAATCTCCCTCTTAATCTGCTAAAAAGCTTGCTGTTGTTCAGGGCCCCAGTAGAAATCTTTCTTCTTACGGGTTACCAAGTAGAGAGGGCTTACGATCTGACTGTACTCCGGATATGCATCCTCCAGAAACCTACGGCACCCAAGAATGCTTGTGTTTCCTTCTTGCTAGTTGGTGGGGCCATTGCTGCGATCTTGTCGATGACTTCTGTTGGAATCTGGTGACATCCGTCTTGCCATTTCACCCCCAGGAACTGGATTTCTTGGGCAGGTCCCTTAACTTTACTCTGTTTGATAGCAAAACCAGCTCCCAAGAGAATCTGGATGATTTTCTTTCCTTTCTCAAAAACCTCCGCTGCTGTATCCCCCTACACGATGATGTCATCGATGTACTGCAGATGTTCTGGAGCCTCACCCTTCTCTAGTGCTTCTTGAATTAGTCCATGACAGATGGTGGGACCATGTTTCCACCACTGGGGCAATCGGTTCCAGGTGTATTGCATGCCCCTACAGGTGAAGGTGAACTGTGGCCTGCACTCTGCGGCTAGGGGAATGGAGAAGAATGTATTAGCAATGTCAATAGTGGCGTACCACTTCGCTGCCTTGGATTCCAGTGCATACTGGAGTTCCAACATGTCTGGCACAGCGGCGCTCAGCGGTGGGGTAACCTCATTCAAGCCACGATAGTCCACAGTCAATCTCCATTCTCCATCAGGCTTACGCACAGGCCAAATGGGGCTATTAAAGGGTGAGTGAGTCTTACTGATCACCCCTTGGCTTTCCAGTTCTTGGATCATCTTACGGATGGGAATCACAGAGTCGCAATTCGTTCAGTATTGTTGATGATGCACTGTTGTGGTGGCAAGTGGCACCTGTTGTTCCTCGACCTTCAAAAATTCGACAGCAGAAGGACTCTCTGAGAGACCCAGCAATGACTTTAACTGTTTAATCTCTTCTGTCTCTACAGCAGCAGTTCCAAAAGCCCATTTATGTCCCTTTGGGTCCTTGAAATATCCATTTCTGAGGTAGTCAGTTCCCATGGGGTGGCCGGACCAGTAACAATGGGGTTTTTGCCAGTCTTTCCCAGTCAAGCTCACTTCAGCTTCCAGCACAGTCAGCTCTTGAGATCCCCCAGTCACCCCAGAAATAGCAACAGTTTCCAGGCCCACGTGTCCTGATGGCATTAATGTACATTGAGCGCCAGTGTCAACTAAAGCCTCATATTTTTGTGGGTCTGATGTGCCAGGCCACCAGATCCATACAGTCCAATAAACACGGTTGTCCTGTGCCTCTACCTGGCTAGAGCCAGGGCCCCTCTAACATCTGTTACAGTGACAGAAACTCGTTTCTGATGGATACATTTTGGAGGTTCCCTGTAGTGAGTCAGATCCTTGGGAAATTTACACTGCACTTATTTCTGCCGATTTTTTCTTCTCGTTGTCCTTCAATTCCTGTACCTGGGCTGCTAGGGCATGGGTAGGTTTCCTGTCCCACCATCTCATATCTTCTCCATGGTCAACCAAGAAATACCATAGATTGGTGCATGAAATCTGCTCTCTTCCCCTAGCCGGGAGGCATCCAGCTCTGGACCCAGAGGCTTTGGTTCACACTGGTACCACGTGAAGATTTTGAAGAGTTTCCATGATCCCCTTTTGCTGCTTGTCCATCTTCTCAAGTGCTGTTTCTACCGCAGCAGTATGTTCCTGCATCGGGCCATGGATCATTTTCGCATAGGTCCTGAATTTACCTGCTGCGATGCCCACCAAATCTTGGTCTGCCTCTGAATACATGGATGCCACATAGTGGGAGAATGCATCTGGTGCACCGCAGGAAAGCTTCCACCACATTTCTGGTGTACATCTAACCTTTTCTGGGTCGCTGAGGGGCTGCCCATCCCTTCCGTAAAGTATTTCTAGTAGTGCCATTTCCCTCAGGCGTGAAATTGCATCTTCCACGGTCTTCGAAGGGGCCTTAAAATGGTGTGCCTGTAGGATATCTTCGTGAGGGAACCTCTCTCTCACACTGCCTAGAACTCGTGCCCAGAATGAAAGGGATCTTGATTCCCTCACAAATGCCTGTTCAATACCTGTATCTCGAGCCAGAGCCTTTAAATACTTGGCTTCAGAACCATCGAGTTGCAAACTTTCACCCGTAAGATCCCAAACTCAGATCATCCAGGTCAGGATAGGCTCATCTGCCTGTTGAGTAATGTCTTTCCGCAAGCTGCGAAGGTTGTCATATGAGAGCGATTCAGTAACGATCTCTGGTTCTGGATCTGCAGTGTGCGAAGGACCTGCTTCTGCTTCCCCATCATCATCAACTGGACAAACTGATTTGGTCTTATATTTCCTTTTCTGGATAGGGGCAACTTTTGTTGGCTCAGACTGTTCCTCTGGTTTAGCCACATCTTGAGCTACCATAACATCAGGTGTCTTACTCTCTCCTTTTTTTTCTTTCCTTGCTTCTGGTTGCATTCCTGACCACCCCTGTTCCTGGCTTCATACCTAAGATAGACCATAATTAAACCAACATGCAGACAATTCACCAAAGGTAGGATATTCCTGGAATCTAGCAAGAAGTTAAGTTTCTCAAAAGCTATTCTAGCGAACCTAAAGGTGACTGAATGAAAGGTTGGGATGAAACACTCTCCTGTGTTCCTCCCTGAGGGTAGGTAATATTATCACTATGTCCCCAGAGGTAACAGCTTGGGCTAGTGCAGAAGTACAACCTTAAGAACATATTCCAAATGAAACCCATAGACACAGAATCCATAAGACTATAGATCCAAAATAAGAACTCGACAATGATCACAGCTGTCTGAGTTCTACTGGCTGCTGCACTCAGATGAATTAAGCCTGCCAGACCTTCTGGCATAGTTCACTACCAACAAAAAGCAAATATGTAGTACAGCATGGTCCATATGGACTCTAAACTCACAACAAACATCATGATCCCAGAACTGTTATCGTTCTTCCCTCGAGCCCCACGTTGGGCGTCAAATAAAATGTCTTAGTTTAGGTGAAAACTAAGGCATGTTATCAGATATTAAAGATCTTTAATCAGAAACAACAAAAAAAAAATTTGTATAGAAAAGATAACAGTTCTTAGCTACAAATATATGTATATACAGAACAGAATCAACACTAATCGCAACTAAAATCTTAAAAAATAGATTGAGTCCTGTACCCAAAATCTTGCACTGCAGGTCTCTTTAAGAGCTGGTGATCAGTTGCTGCCCTGCAGGGGGAGGCACGGTCCCTCTGCAACCGGGGAAGGGAGACGGAAACTTAGTGTGAGTTCTACAGGAGTTGTGCAAGATTCAGATGACCCGTGATCTTTCCTTCAAAGATTGCAAAACACACACACGCAGTAACTACCGCTGCCGTTGTCTGAGAGAAGGAAACGAATGTCCCGGGCACAACCTCTGTCTTGGTTTCCCCAGAAACATCCTCCCCCTTCCCCTCCTGTCCCGCTGAAATGCCTTTTGTTGGCAAAAGGAAGAAAAATTCCTCGGAAAATCCAAAACCACAACATGTCTTTGCCCCTTTGTCTCTTGCTTTCCCTCTGCTCTGTATACTCTCCTGTCTCTGATAGACTTTTCATTTCTCGCATGCGTTTTCTCTCTCTTTAAGCTTGCAGTCTCTCTCACTTGTGCTTTCTCCTTCTCGCTTCTCTCTGTACCTTCTATCTGTATAGTTTTTCCACTCTGTCCATAGAACTTCCCCAACTATACCCTGCTTTCTTCTTGTCTCACACCTGCTTTCCCTCCATCTTAGATTTCCATTTCCCCTCTCTTGGGCATTTCCTGCACACACTGTCTTTTCCTCCTCTCTCCTCACCTCATTCTCTCCCTTTGTTTCTATTCCTTATCTTCTTTTCCTAATCTCTTTTTCTTGCTCTGTTTTTGTTCTCTTGCACTCCCCTCTTGCTTTTCCGACTCATGTGTCTTTTAGCCTTCCTTTCTTTGTCATTCTCCCTTTCTTGCATGGTCTCTCCCACAATTTCCCTTCTTGTAAGCATTTTCCATCTTGCTCATGCTTTCTGTCTTTTACTAGTGTCATTCCTCCCTCTCCTTCTGTCTCTGTTGCTATCCTTCTGTCTTTCTTCCTTTCTTTTTATCTCACTTTCCCTCTCTTCTCTCATTCCCTATTTCTCATTGTCCTCCTTTTCCCCTTCCCTCTCTTTTCCTTCAACTTCCACTCCCCTCATCTCTGTGACTTTCTGTCTCTCCCTCATACACTTTCTCGCTCAGTGTCACAGGGTTTGCCTCTCTCACCTACCTGCCTCTTTCCATCTGTGCTTCTCCTGCATGTCACGTGGTTTGCCTCTCTTATGCCTCCCCCCTCTCGCTCTTTCTCACATTCTTGCCTCTTCTCCAAATCGTACGCTTTCCCCTTTCTCACACACATCTCCCTTCTGGCTGTCCTGTGATGTCTCTTCCTCTCCTGCTAACGTCCTCTCGCATGCTTTCCTGCCTTTCTCACACTTTTCCTCTTTCTTGCATGCTGTTTCCCATTCACTCATGCTTTTAATCCCTTGCTAATCCATTTCCCCTCTAGCTTGCTATGTCCCTCTCTCTTGCTCTCTGTCCCTCTCCCACTTGCTAACTCGTACTTTCTCTGGTTTTCCCTCTCTCACTGTACTTTTCCTTCTGTCATATACCCTTTCTGGCTGTACTGGATGTTCATACCCTCTCATTTGAATGTACATTACCTCTCTCCTGGGCACACTTTGCCCCCCATCTCTTGATTTCCATGTACCTCTTGTGTGCCTTCAGTCTCGTGTATCTTATTTCTCTTGCACATCCCCCTTTCTCTGTGTCACTTTGTTCTTCTGCTGTCCCCGCTCTTGCATGCTATCTCAGGCACACAGTTTTCCTCTCTCATGCTTACACTTTCTCTCACCTACTGTCACTTTTTTGTGCTTTTATCCTCGCTTTCTCTCATGATGTCCCTTTCGGTCTCATTTTCCTCCATATTGCTTTCCTTTTCTCTTGTTTTCTCTTTCTTTTTTCTTGTTCTGCTCCCTCTTTCTCTTCCCTCTTTATTCCTGTCTTCTGTCTCTGCTTCATCCCCCTAACTTGCTTTCCCTCTTTTGCCCCTTTCCCTTGTGTTCCCTTCTCTTTCCCTCTCCCTTGCATCCCTCCCTCTCCTTTTCTCTTGCTTTTTCTCTCTCTCAGACGCATGTTTTCGCTGTTGGTTTCCCTTTCTCATGCGATTCCCCCCCAACCACATGCTTTGCCTAGCTCTGCTGTCCTGTTTTCCTCTCTCCCTCACATACTCCATCTCTCTCTGTCACATGCTTTGCCTCTCTTGCATACGACTTCTCTGGCACTTCTTTTTCTCACCCTCTCCTTTTTTCTCTCTCGTATCCCTCCATGTTTCATCCCTCGCCATTGTCTCAAGCCTCTGACCACCTGAATTCCCTCAAATCTGGTTTTGGTCTCTCCAATGAGCTTTTTCCCTTGCCCCCTCGATCCTTCCCCCTATTTCTGTTCCGGCATCTCCCTGAGCCTTACACCTCTCTTGCACGCTTTTCAGTTCTCTCACGCTTTCCCTGACTCATATATTTTTCATGCCACTCCCTTTCTCGTTCTCCCTTGCTTTCCTCTCTTTTGATTTACTTCTCCTTCTTGCATGCTTTTCCATTGCTCACACGTTTTTCTTCTCTTACTTGCACTTTCCCTTCTGTACATTCTTTCAGTCTTGCTCAGTACCCTTCTCTGCCCTGTTCCCTCTCTGCCTCTGTCCTTCCTCTCACATTTCCTCCCTCTTCCCCCCAACACTGTTCTCTCCTCAGCAATTCCTCTCTTGCTGTTCCTGCCCTATACCTTTTTTCTCCTCTCTCTATAACTCTTTCTGCCCTCTCTTCCCTGACTCCACTATTCTCATTACTCGGTCATCAAGGAGCATAGTGGCGGCACCAGTAAGCTTTGTGGCCAAGCATATATGGAGGAGAAAGAGAGGGTTCATGGATCCAGGAAACCCATAGATGGGCTGAGACCAGCCTGGTGCTGGCAGATCCTGTGAACGCAGCAGGGACATTCTCAGAAGGAACGACTGGCAATTTAAAATCCTAGAGAGCACCAGGAGCAGGCGAACAGGACATGGTGTCTTGGAAGGGCATGGCACATCAGTTTGTGCAGGCAGGAAAAGCTGGCAGGGTGCTGTCGCAGGGAGCTGAGAACAGCAGGGTCTATGGTGGTGCCCTCGATGTCCATCCTGCTGCTAGGACAGATGTGACCACTCAAATAGAACTCTCTAGGGAACATGTAACTGTACAAGTCCCAAGCTGCAGGATGTGCCCTGGTTTTGGGTCAGTATTGGACAGCAGCAGCGAGATAACCTGTGGGATGCACCCAAATAAAGGAACTACTCAGCCCAGTGACAGGGCTTTGAGAGGAGGTGTCCAGGCTGAGGAGTATCAGGGAGTCAGAGAAGGAGATTGACAGGTGGAATCACACTCCTCAGTCCCCAAAAGAGATGGACCAGCCAATTGCAGCACAGGAGACAAAGGATTCCCCACCCTCCTCCCACTATCGGGTAGATGGAGGAGGCCCAGGAAGTGGGGGAGGATGGAAAAGGGTTACTGCTGGGAGTGGCAGGTGAATTTGCTCTCAGCCTGCCTCACCTTCCCAGGTGCCAGTACACAACAGGTATGAGGCCCTGGAACTGGACAGCTGATGATGCAGGTGTCAGTCCTTCTGGGGTGGAGGGGTCATCTAGGCCTCTAGGTCATCTAGTCAACACCCTGCATTGTCACCACTCATGTAAAGACAAAAAGAGGGGAATGGAGGGTCTGATATGCTGACCGGACCCAGTCCACAGGGCAGTCTGCTGCCTCTCTGGGGCCAGGTTAAGAGATAAAACCAGAAAACTCCCTAGTCTGGTAAAGCCCTCAGATTATTACCCACTGGTGTTTTTTCATGTAGGCAGTGAAGAGACAGCAAAGAGAAATCCTAAAGCAGTCGAAGGGGATTTCTGAGCTTTGGGATGGTTGGTTAAAGGGTCAGATGTGCAGGTGGTATTTTCTTCAATCCT